>JAHZTW010000001.1:19957555-20152134 GCA_020283515.1 Alliaria petiolata
AAAAAAAAAAACGAACCTCTTCTCTAAGATGTGCATTTTCAATCCGAAGCTTTTGCTCATCAAAGTAAGGATCTTCACTAACAGGAGGACCTCCACAGTTAGGACATATAGCATGCTTGAGAGCTTCTCTAATGGCTATGTTCTCGCATCGAATCTTATCATTCTCTGTCTTTAGTGCATTATTATCTGCTCTCTCATGTTGCGCCTGCCAAACAAAAAATCAAAATCCTTTCTTTTCTTATTCAGATAACATTTTAGTCTCAAAAGAGAGAGAGACACAAAACCTTAAGCTGAGTTCTTCTGTTCTGAAACCAGAACTTGATCTGTCTTGGAGCCAAACCCAATTCTCTGCTAAGTAGATTCCTCTGCTTATCATCTGGATGAGGACACTCCTTGAAACTCCTGCAAGGTCGATGGATATGACTTATGAGTGGAAGAAAAACAACAACAAAAATAAAATAAAAAAATACTCCAGAAAAACAAAAAAAGGGAGAGAAGAAAGTACGATTCGAGGCGTTGAATCTGTTGAGCGGAGTGACGGTGGTAACGTTTCTTCTTCTTATCCGTTTCAGAGCCGTCGTGATGTTGGCTACCACCACCGTCTCCGCCGCTTCCACTCCCACTTCCGCCGACGCCGACGACGAAACTCATCTTACTTTTTTTAAAAAAATGTCGAGACAAATAAGAAAACAGTAAACACTCTTTAATCTATGGCTAACAACTTTTTTCTTTTTCTCTTTTACTAGTTTCACCCAACCACAAACTGTTAATGGTCCATTTACACCACTGTCGCCATTAACACAGACCCAGTAGAGAAGAAAAACAAACTTTTTTTTTTGCACCCACCAAAAGAAAAAGAGGGAGAGAGAGAGAGATTAAAAGAGAGAACAAAACGGATGAGAATCTGGAGAAAGATGCAGAGGCGATGATTAGGGGAGGTGAAAGGGTTTGATTTAGGCAAGAAATTATTGATACAGAGAAATTGATTAGAGAGAATTTTATCACTCACCCAAAATTCAACTAAATAGAGGGGGAAAAATTAAAAAAAAAAAGAGAATCGGTTTTGAGCCGTAATTATGTCCCTTCTGGTTTCTACAGAGCCACCCTAGAAAGAGAAATAGAGGGAAAGTGACGATCTCTATTTTGCTCTAAGCTTTCACCTCAAAGCCTCACCTAAAGCCGCCATTAGTGCTCTCTTTCTTTTTTTCCTCCTAACCCCTTTTGCTTCTCCACATTCATTACAGATTCCAAAAATCTCTCTCTCTTTCTCTCTCCCCAACCCAAAATTGCGTAACTGATGGGTTTTTAATATGGGGTTTTTTGACAGAGGCAAAATAGAAGAGAGAGAAAGGGTGGTTTTAAAGTCTCTTGCTCTTTCCATTACTGCTAAGTAGTACTACTCTCACCATACTCGGGGAAGAGAGAGAGAGAGAGAGAGGAACCGAACCAACCTTCTTCTCTTCCTCTCTCTCTCCACAACTAACTTCTCTCTTCGAGTTCCCTGTGACTTTTAAGAGATGGGTTTGTTTCCGGAGAGGGTTAGTCGACGGCGGTTGGATTAAAGCAGGGGACTTTATCCACTTTCTCCGGCGAATTTCTCACGTCGTATAATGACAAAAATTAACTTTTATTGGGGTTTTGTGCTGATCTCATCTTCTCTTTTTTCTTTCAACTTCCGTGGTTTATTTATTTTCTCTTTCTTCACATTTCTCAGTTTTTCTTACTTGGTCATAATTTATAAAATAAAATTCCCATATATTTTTCTCATTTTAATTATTACTAATACAACTAAAAAAAAATATTATTGCTAGCCCTGTTATTAACCTTTCTTACATAACGAGAGAAGCGGTAATTAGATAATTTAATTTAGAAAATGTCTGTCGTATATATTTGATTTTATTCAAAGCATCACTTGCTATAGTGAACGAAGATGAAAGAATTAAACCGGATTTTTTTTTTTTTGAAAATAATTGTGATTATATTTGCTATCTCAAAACAGCAAAATTTTAAGAAGATAAAACAAACTTTTCTTGTTGTAAAACAAAAAAAAAAAAAGTTAATAAATAGTTACATAGACAAACAACTTATCTCCACTGTAGCAATGTATTAAATCGGGTCATAATTTAGACAAAATTGCTAATTCATAAAGATTATCTGCTGACTACAATGAATGCGTCAATGTTGCACTAATTTATGGTTTTCTATATAAGATGGCTATATTATTTGTGTTACCTGATTTAATCCCATCTCTATTTAGCAACATCACACGTTATTCGATACCTTGTCCAATTTTGGACTGTTTGAATATTAAAATTTTATACTTTTAAATAACAAAATTTATTTTACAGCTTTTTATTACTCCTTACAATTACCTATTTCAGAAAATATTATTTTAATTATTTTTGGCCTTTTTGAGTCGTCTCGATATATTGGCTGTTTCCTACTTTCCTACTCACACCTCTTTAACTCTTAACAGTTCGAGAAGTGTATATCCAAAAAGTCAAACTTGTTTTACTATACATAGAAAATAGAAAACTCTGGAAGAAAGAAATATGGTTGAAACTTGGAAACTTGACAACAATGTGAATTTAATACTATACAAACTTTGGTTGACAAAGAGAATTATAAAGCGTTAGCTTAAAAAATGATAAGAAGTTAATAATAATAACCTGATTAGGCTGACAAATTAAAACCTGATGATCAAAAACAAATCTCAAAATTAAATTGATTTGAGAATTCTCTTCTTGGTGTTATCTTTTCATTATTGGATGATATAGAAACGTATCAAAGGAGATTATAAATGCTAGTATAACGTGAAGTAAATATAAATTGATTAACTAAAGATAGTGTAATGAATTTGTCATGCACCAATTCTTTGTTATCAAAAATTATTTGTTATTGATGACATAATCATTTAGGAAGAAAAGTTATTTACATAGTATTGTTTATTGTTATCACTTTGGTCTTTAATTTACCACTCATGTGTGCATTATCATATTCCTTAAATATTGACATTAGTCTGAAAAAAAAGAAGAAGCAATTAAATAGAGTCTTAAAAGAATTGATAGTTGCACCCCAAAAAAAAAAAAATTGATATAAATTTCCTATCTTACCACATTTATTTTGGGACCTTGAATAAAGTGAAAGAAACTTCACATACGGTCTCTGCCTTCGTTTGCTCCATATAGCTATCCCAATTAAATTATCATATGGACCGATTCATTACTTTATTTATTATCTTAAGAAATAAATTCAAATATATGTTCAACAAATTTTCATAAATAATACATGCAGATAGCACATATATAATACACGTGTTATAGAGTTGTCCAATCTGGTAAGCCAAAACATTATAAAAATAATAAGTTTTTTATTCTTGGCCATATATAGATTTTTAGGGTTAAAATAACTTTACATCGATGGTTATTTCATTCATTACAGATTTACAGATTTTTTGCATGACTTTTCCTCGATCCAAGGCAGACTTTTTAATCCTCTTGAGCCGAGTTAGTACCAAAGAACCTCTGCTTCAAAATGTAGCAGATGTAGAGACAAACGACGACTGACCAAAACAAGTTCCGAACCGAAGAAACTCCTTGGCTCTGTTGTTGTCCGTACGCAATCTTCATCTTCTCCAGCCTCTGTGCCTCTCCGGAAGTTTCTAAAACTTTCTTCATCCTCTCTGATGCTTCAGCTGCAAGCAAACCCTCTCTCGCCTCTCCTTCTCCGACTTTAGCCTCATTTTGTTCTTGACCATCTTTACTTTTCTGTTTAGTCTTTTCGGTTTCTATGACTTCCTTCTGCTTACTTCCTCCTCCGAGAGATGTTGGTTTTTTGGGAAGGAGGTTACGGAGTGAAGCCAGTCTCAGAGGCAGAGGTTTATCTTCCGGGATGGTCACTTTCTTGGTCTACAAGAAAGCATACCGTACGTTGTAAATGTTAGTTTTGTAGCTATCTATCATCAATACTAGTCTTCAGATAAATAAATAAATAAACTCACCAATTGTTTGAACTGGAGATTGTAAAACATTTCAATGTATATCTGCTTCGCTTTCTTTTGATCTTCGTTCACCTGTCTCCAAAATCCATAAATGCTTCCCATTTTCAGCAACTTCTCTGCATAAATCTTCCATGTGTAGCTACACAAAACGATTAAAAAACCCCACATATAAGCAAATGTAATGTGACATCATTTGCGCTTTACGTTTTAAGATTTGTCTCTACTTACCTCTCGTAAATCCGTTTGAGACCAGCCTTGGAGATATCATCCCAGTACGAAGCATCTGTACGGCACTTGCTGAAGAAATCTCCAATCCTGGTAACAGATTCATCACCATTGTTTGGATCAATGTGGAAACCAGAGACACCGTCAACAATTATCTCCGCAGGTCCACCTTGATTCGTGGCGAAAGTTGGGAGTCCACAGTTCATGGCTTCGATAACGGTTAAACCAAAAGCTTCATACAAAGCAGGTTGAACAAAGACTCCTTTTGTATCAGCAATGCACCTGTAGAGCTCACTGTTTCTGTATCTATCGGTTTGAGCAGCGATCCATCTAAATTTACCCTTGAGCTTATAATTTTCAATAAGATCATGCATTTTCTTGATCTCAGCCTTTTCTTCTCTGTCATTAGATTTCGACATGTCGAAGAATCCAGCAACGACTACAAGGTTAGCCATCTCTCTTAGTCTCTTGTCTTTGCCGTACCATTCAACCAAACCGGTTATGTTCTTCACTGTGTCGAGTCTCGCCATCGAGAAGATGATCGGTTTCTCTCTTTCCGCAAGGTATCCCCTGTTTCCACACAGGCGGAACAGAATCAACAGATTAGGTGTTTGATTATTTGTAATGAGACCATTCAGACTACTACTTACATGTGTTCGTCATTTTCTTTCTCATTGTAAAGAAGTTCTTTTATGGAAGGATGAAACTTGGTCAATCGTTTTTGCTTCTCTGTGTAAGGGAAGTACACAGATTGATCCGCGCCAGGAGCCGCAATGTTAAACTTTGGATCAAACACATCAATGCCAGAGATAACTCTACACAGACCAGGCATTGTGAAGGCAGTGTGGCTCTCATACTGTCCTGGCCTTTCCTTGCTGCAAATCAAAGTTTTATGAGTTTGAATCTTAATGCTTATATATATGTCAATGCTATAATATAGGGAAAAAAGAACAAACCTTCCTGCGATTTCTTGATATGTGCTGGTAATGATGAAGTCAGTAGCATTCATTGCGATTAAATCAGCTGTGAATTGGCAAGAGAAATGGTATTTCGGATCCAATTCTTTCCACTTGGCATCTGAATCTTCATACTTTGTCTTCTCCAACGCATGAGCAATGGTTCCCTGAGTAACACCGAGTTTGGTGGCCATTAGAGATGCAACCAAGTTCCCATCTGTGTAGTTTCCGATGATGAGGTCAGGCTTGCACTCGAAGCGCTGGAGAATCTTGCTCGTTGCGTCCTATAAATAAGAACAGGATGGTTTAGCTTGCTTTTGTTGTTGAGAAAATAAGAAAATGGCTTATACCTGACAACGATGAATATATTTTACCTGAGTAAACCTCTCGAGGTAAGGGTAGATATCGAATCGGGAAACCCATTGACGGAGGATTCCTTTTTCTGTAACAAAAGGAACCCTAAGAATATGAGAATGCTTGGTTCCTTCAATGGCTTCTAGTTCTTGATCACACTTTGTTCCTCTTGCTTCCGGTATTAACCTTGTCACCACAAGAATCTGAGGCTTGTATCCGAGGCCTTGTTGGTTAATTCGAATCAGCAGCTCTTCCTCCAAGGCTCTTACTTGATCAAGAATGTATACAACCTATATATGATCATTATACACCAAGGTTTAACCAGTAAGATGAAAATTTGCAGACTTGACATTTGATCATATATTTTGAATACTTGTTTATGCAAAGTACCTGGCCTCCGGTATCTGGTAATCCGAGCACGTCTTGCTGGCCAAAATAGCCATGGACAGAGAATATCACAACGTTGAACACCGTGGGAAGCCTGCTAAAGAGCAAATCTAGCTTCACATTGTCTGGTGCCTCAAGAACTTCTGAGAGCATGACCATAGTTTCTTTCACTCTCTCTGATGTATTTCCCCAACCTTTCTCGAATCCCATTTCCTTCAACCTAAGAAAGTAACCTTATAATAAGATATCCTTGTTCCAGTTCCTCTTGGAAGATTAAAGAATCTTGAGCAGTGTTTTCTTTTACCTTTGTGCAAAAGTTTCATAAGGCGTGTGTTTTGGGTAAGTCGAGACTACATTCACAGCAAGCATCAGATATCTCTGGAGCTTTGCAACCGTGCTGAGATCGTCGTTGATCATGAGATTCTGCAGACATAAATCACCACGAAAGAGTTGACTTTTGAAGAAAATTGATGAAAATGGAAACAAGAAAATGATTCAATCATGACCTCTCCGTGATGGTTAAGGCGAAGCAAGTAGTTCAACAAAGGCTCTAGTTTCTCAGATTGGCCTCCAAGCTTAGAAGATATGAACTTAGAGATGTAATCAGCTCCATTTCCGATCGAAGAAGAAAGATTAAGCCGAGGAGTTGTGAAATCAATCGCTCCAAAGTCTATCTCCAATGCATGTTCATCCTTAGCCCTACAAAAAAATTTTGAGAAAAAAAGATTACACCTAGATGATGAATATTGCTCTGTTTTTTTTTTTTTTTTTTGTTGCCAAAAGGCCATATTGTAGATCTTATACTAACCATGACTCGTCGAAAACAGATTCCTTGAACTTTAAGTAATCCGTGGCTGTGATTTCATCAACTGTTAGATCTCCAGAGTTGACCTTAACATATTCCCAGAAACCAGGATTTGGCCTAGCGGCTAATGCAACAAACGGTGGAACCACTGCCGCCTCCTGAGTAGTTGAAACAGATAAAAATTAAAGAAATCGCCATAAACAAGCAACTTAATTAAAAACCGTGTTGTCTTGCTTGCAAATGGTGATGAAGATCATCTGTTACCTGAGTACAAGTGAGAATGTAACCAAACAGTCCCTCCAGGATCTTCTTGCGTTCACGGCTATCTTCTATACATTTCTCTATCTCGTTCATCAGATTCTCACGCTTCATCAGCTTCTTTCCTCCGCTAACAAAGCTACAACATTTTTGCCACACAAACATACTCAAAATATAGCAAAGGAAAAAAACTAATCAAAAGTATGAGGTTGAAAGTTTTAAAAAAAACCTGGCAAAACATCTCTTCATATGGTACCGGCTTTGTTTCAATGCATCAGGCATTTTGTCAGCGATTGAATCCGATCTTTGAAGCATACTTGGAGATGCAGAAGAGGCCATGTTTTTTTTTAATATATATATATACACAGAAACAACAAAAGACTCTCCTAGGAATATTGAAATGATTGAGATGAAGTAGTTTGCTGAAACAGGGTAATAATCACAATATATTTATAGGATACCTCCTTAAGGTAATGAATATGCAATGAAGGGGACATAGTAGAAGGAGAAGGAAGGGGGAGAAGATTATTCGTTAGAAATAAAAGTTGGAAAAGCCAAGTGTGCAAGTAATCAAAAAAGAATATGCTTCATTTCTATTTGTTGAAGCAAAATCAGATTTTGTGTGTACCTTTTGCTTTTCTTGGGGTTCATGTGAAATAACATAAAAGGTATGGGGCAAAAAGAATGCCCTTTTTTTTTTAATGCGTATTAGGTTGTGGTCCCTTGGACAAAGATCTATATCACTTATACAGTACTTTCCTATCTAATTTAATAATATGCATGAATGCACATAAGATTAATATCATAATATACATGTTTCGTGTTTGTTACTTGTTTATGAAAATGAGACTACAATATATTCAAATGAACTTTTGTCTTGGTAAGAAAGTAGGTTCCCGAAAAGAAAAAAAATTAGTTTTAGGCCTAGCAAAATAAAAAAATTGCGATAGGGTCCACTATAAAATCTCTTCTCCTCAAAACCCGTTCGCATAGGTATACCAAAATACGGGCCGAGAAATATACCGGATACCGGACCGGAAGTCGGTTTCCTAGCAATCCAAACCGAGTTATTCATGTGCCGATTTTGAGCCGGTTCAACCTCTTTCGTTAGAGTCTCGGAGTTGTGTGGAGTTGTGGGCTTTAACGAGGCGTTTCCCGGTTAGCAGAAGCTAGAAATCGCCGAAGAAGACGACGGTGGTGGCCATGGAGATCGGAGAGATAGAGTCAGCGATTAAGAGATGCGAATCGGTTATAAGAACTATCGAGCATCTTCCTCTATCAACTGCCATCACTGCTTCGTGCCGTCGCACTCTCCTCAAGCTCGCTTCCTCCGAGCTCTCCTTCCTCTCGTCCCTTGCTGGCGATCCTTCTCCACGGCCTCTCAGGTTCTGTGTTTAATCATCTCTTTCTCTCTCTCTCTTTCTCTCACTCACTCTTTCACTCTCGCTCGCTCTGATTTTGACTTTGGTTTTTTCGCACAGTGTCAACATTGGCCACATTGAGTCAGTCGTATGGATCTTGCGGCTTCCGTCCACCACCGGCGTTTCGCGCGTTTGCAAACCGCTTCCTCTGCCGATTGGTGCCGTTCATGTCGATCTCGTCTGTACTCTCGGAAAGGCTCCTGTATGGATCATCGTCTCCGACAGAAACCCTAGGTACATCTCCTGGAATGAAGACCGCCATGGAGGCAAGGGCTTGAGGTCGAGAATCGAACATGTTCTCGCCGCTGCTCAGTCCACAACCACGCTAAAACCTTCTTCGGTGATTCTGTTCTTCGCAAATGGTTTGCCTTCCTCAATTCACGACAAATTGAAAGACGAATTCGGGGCTAAAGAATTCGAATTCGGCTCGGAGTCTTCGATGCTCGATTTCGATTGCGAGGAAACGATGGAGGGAGAATGGTTTAATGTAGTTCGAACCAGATCATATAAAGAAGCGGTTTCTGTGGAGATCAAGCTCATAGATCGATGCGATTCTCTTGCATTTCCTGAACCTGAGGTTGTAGTTCAAGCAGAGGTCGCAGAGCTAAGCCAAAATGATGCTATCTCTTCTGTAATCTCCTCCATGAGATTGCAAGGTGAAGAAGACTGCCTCATAAATCTCGACACAACAGCTCTGGTTGCTCTTGTTTCTGGAATCACTAACGGATGTGCAGAGAGAATCGTGGATATGCCTGAGATCGAATTAGAGGAAAAATTCAAAGGAAATACCGTTTTTGTGATTGGTCAGGTGAGAGAGAGAGAAACAAAATAATCACCATTGCTTGCCTGTCAAATTATAAACTCTTGTGAAGTTGACAATTATGTGCAGGCGGAATCTGAAATTGAGAATTCAGTTCTTGTCAAAATGGGAGCTGTATTATCCGGGAAGCGAGGGATTGTATGCAAGAGTGTTCTTTCAGAGTTCAAAGAGTTAGTTTCCATGTATGCTGGACCCAATGAGAAGCACAGAGCTGAGCAGTTGTTGAAGAGTCTGATGTAATTCGAATCTCAACATGCAAAAAAACATTACAATCAGATTATGCTCTGTACCAACAGAGAAACTCAAAAGTTCGGTACTTTTACTCGTTATAATTGTGTTTGCTGACAGGGTGGTGAATGACAATCCCACAGAGCGTGTGATGGGACTCCCAACAACGAGGAAGTTAGCAATGAAGAACAAGACTGTGTTTGGGACAGGCGATAGATGGGGGGCCCCGACGTTGACTGCAAACATGGCGTTTGTCAGAGCCGTGGCTCAATCAGGCATGTCTCTCTCAACCATCGACCATAGCCCTCGAGCTCTCACTGGTGATTAAGCCAAGTTCTATCTGTAATTTTGTGTAAGTTCTAAAGACCAAACCTTGTACTTAGAGAAAACCAAAAAACAGAACCTACCAAATTGCTTTTGTCTGTTGTCCAAGTAATTAATAATAATGAAAGCGGAATAAAAGCAACAGGTCTTTTGCAGAATAGAATTTTTATTGCACTAAACAAACATACAGAATACAGACACAACATATTCTCTTAATTTTTTCTGGAAACTAATCCAAATCCAATGTGGTAGCTTTCACACACAGGGAACTTTATATATTATTGACATTTAGAGAATCATAAGAGCAGAGCTATACCATTTGTATTTCTATGGCGGCCAATGGCTTTGTACTCTATAAGGTAATATGCACTCTATCCAACTGCTCTATCTTTGGTTGCCCGTAATGTGTTTTGATGTGTTTTTAGTCCGTAGATTTTCTTCAGACCATGAGGCATCTACAGAAGGAAGTTGGTACTCGTCGGGTTTCAAGGCCAAGGCAAAATCAGGAAGCGTTGGTGCTGTCTCCATGATTCTATAATTCAGCATAAATGGACAACAACAAAAAAGATTGATAAGCATATATAATAGCAAAAGGCGAGAGAAAACTAAACAAACTTTTCAAACTGAAACTCACTTCTCATATGAGTATAGATCGCGGTTTATCCTGACTTTACTTGAAGTGTCTTTCGGTATTTTCTCTGATAGATATTTCATTGTCCCGAAAAGCGGTGGAGTCCTGAACAAAAGTGGATGGATATTAATGACTGATAGATAGATAGATAGATACAGGTGATCCATCTACAAAGGCATAGAAGACGGATTTTTACCTTGACGTGGGTGAAGAAGCATTAAACGCCTCACTTGCTTTCTTACTTTCTTTAAAACACTCATCTGTAGCCTGTAAGGCAGCAAACGCCATGCCATGTGATTTCTCAGTGTTTCCTTCATCAAGAATCAAGCCATGGTAGTAGTAAGCTGCAGCCTGGCATTACAGATACACAGAGATACCTTAGTGTCTTAGTGAGAACAGAAGACGGAAATTGAAGCATTGTACAGATAACCTCTAAAGATCTAATGATGAGAATGATGTCCAAACAGTACCTTAGCTTCAACATACTTCCACTTAACAAAGAGCCTATGCTTCTCTCCCCAGCCATTTGCTAATGGAAGATTCATTAAGTTATCCTGTGCCTGATCAATGTTCATCAAGAAGTAAGTATTAGAGAGCTTTTGACCCGAGAAACGCATCATTAGTTTTAAAACCGGGGAAAAAAACAAAAGAAAGCCTATCAATTCTTCCATGAGCCTCTAAGAAAAGAGGGGGCAAAAGTAGTAACTAAAGCAGTAGAGAATGAATTAGTGGACACTTTTAATGTTGATATTTCGTAATTTATGGTACATAAGCAACTTTAGTCCTATTTTTCCCCTCAAACATGGGTGATCAGCAGGCACACACAAGTTAGTGACACTTTTGTGATGGTGAAATGACCACTTTCTTCTTCTTGTTCTTTCATTTTGTTTTTGATTTTTTATCTCCCTATTAATAATCTTAAGTGGATAATACACAATACTCCCATTAACAACACTTCATTATTATAATGAAGTGATTATCAAAAAAGTTATACAAGAAAAACAAATTTGATAAGGTAAAGGATTACCTGCTGCCAGTATTTCACCATTTCACAAGAAAGTCTTCGTTTCACAGCGAGAGTGGCTTTCGCACTATCAATCGCCATCCCAAGTTGGATATCAACACCCTTAATCAGAAACGCAAAGATTTTAGGCCTCAGAAAAAAACAAGTGAAAATGCTAACTAAATAACTACTTCTAACCTAGGCTAACGAAAACAGTTGTTCACAGATAAACTAGAAAACACATGTAGCGCATCATAACTAGTTAAATATATCCCAACAAAAAAAATATGTTCTACCTGGCCTAATGCTTGCAAGCAAAGAGCCCGTAGAGCTCCTTCCGCTAGGTCAACAGGTAAACTTCTCCTGTACAAAAGGTGGGGCAAAAAACAAGGGACATGTCAATAGGGTTGATCAGAAGTATCAACAATTACAACGGTTGACATTAGAAACTTTTGTCATATATGAACCTTAGCTCGGCTGAAAACTGAGGGAGGACATGCTTGACAGCACAGTCGAGGTATCCAGCTGCCTTTAAGAAGATATCGATTGAAGCTCGTCTGTTTTCTATAGTACATTGAAAAAAGCATAACGTTAATCCTCTAGTCCGTTGTTGGATGACTAAAGAGGACTCAACACATCTCACAGAGTCATCATTTCTAGAGTACAATCCGGTGCTTATTGAATTTTTCAAGAAGATGTGAAGAGGAAGCGGAATCGAAGAAGTATGAGCAATTTCGAAGGCCTAACCTTCTGATACTTTTGGATGGTAGCCATCAGTGGAACCTCTAGGAAGAAGCAGTAAATTGGCTTGTGACATTTGTAGCATTGCCATCAGATGCAAAATCGACAATATTTCATACCACACGTTTGACATGGCTGTTTCCTGGTAAAGGTAAATAATCTTGTCATATATACTCAACACCCTTCAGTATAAAAGTCAAAACAGCACAAAATAAATAAACTGCTTTGATTACCGCACCTCTTCCTCATCCTCCTGATTTACCCAAATAAACTGTACTTTGAATTGTAACTGGCTGCCTGAAACATTAAACGAATGCATGTCAGAATATATATATATGGAACCAAACAGATCTCGATTCTGTAGCACAACAATGGTATTTTACCATCTTTAGTTAATCCTAATAGAACAGGTAGATAATCTTCCAAAGCCTGATGGAGATCTGCGAGCGTTGAACCTCCTGCAAGAAACAATTCCGTTAAGAGTTTGAAGAAGGAGAGCAGGGAAAACGAGAAACAGACAAGGATGTTCTCACACACCGTGTTGTGTCTTCCTCCTAGTTCTTGTTATCGTTGGCCCTTCTTGATTTGCCATCACAACTATTCGCGTTCTTAAAGCTGTCAGGCGCTCCACAAGAGTCTTGGGCAATTGATCACCCAGTGACAGAGAAAACTCCACAGGCTTGGGTATCCTTAAACCGGGTACATATACCGAAACGTCCCCTATGCTCGTTGGCTTCCTTCTGTTTCCACCAGAGTCCTTCGGCGTTGATGCAAAGCATCCCATTTCTAGAGCTTAACAAATCTACAAATCTCACAGACCAAAAAAAAAATAGAAACAGAGATTATTGACCTTGAATTGAATTTTCGAATCCCTCTAACACTGACCAAATTTGATCTGTGAAAAAATGAGATGATCAAGCTTAAAGACAGTAGGATGATCCAAAAACGAACATGGTACAAGGAGACGAAACTAATTAATATCCAACCAAAAACAGCCCCAGCTCCATTCTCGTCCACTAGATTCATAAGATAAAGTTAAACTAGCTCACGAGCCATCTGCCAATACTACAATCTTCATAATTCTACGTGACCAGAAAATTGAGAAGTAAAACTAACTTTTAAGACCAACGTCCAAACAGAAACAAACAAGCAAATGACGCCATCAGATAGACGTGGTTTTCGAAAACCGAAAAACAAGAGAGAGTTTTGATTTTCTCACCTACCTCTCGACGTTTATCGGAATTATTGGCTAAAAGACATGTAATTCAAGCGATTGCTGCAAGAAAAAGAGAAAAAAAAAAAAAAAGGTGACTTAATCAGCAAAAGAAACATGTGACTCACAGAGAAAGCATGAAACTTTAATTGTTCTGTTTCACAATTTATCCACTGTGAACGAATTCAAAAGCTAAACTAAATCTCGGAAATAGGCAAAGAAAACCCATTAAAAACGAGGATTTCCCTAAGTCCAGGAAGCAACTTGACATGAAAAAACCGAAGATTTTGAGTGAAGGGTCGTCAAGGATAATGCTAAATTAGTATATGAAAAATGTAAGGGTGCATAGAGATAGGGATGGTCTATCGAGCTAAGAAACCTCGTAACTGATTTAAACAAAAACTTCAATCCACGGAAAAAAAAAGAAAACCCTTAAAGCAACATTTTTTGTTCCCCTGGAAGTATAACCAAAGTAGAAGTCTATCGAAATCGGGTTTTATCAGACTCCGGACGATAAACTTCAGAAACCTTCAAAACCCTAATTCGAGAAGGGTATTGAATCCGAGAGATTTAGAACCTGAAAATTCGAGAAATAAAAACCTTGCCATCAAAGACCTACGAAGAAAAATGCTCCTGCTCTTTCCTCATGGGTAGGTAGATATCGCAGAATGAGATGGAGGTGGTGTTCGATTCCAGAATCCGCCGCAATGGTATAAATCCTGGTGGTTCAAGCGATGGAAAACGATAATTAAAGAGGATGGGGGCTGAGAGAGAGAGCAGAGGATGATGGAAATGAGAACGAGGGTGAAGGAGAAGACTTCAGGGCACAGATTTCGACTTTATTGCGAAGAATTATTAATGCTCTTTCGACTTTCGAGAGTACCTCTCCCCTACCCAGTACGGCCCGCACAATCAAAATTGTTGAAAAAGAGGGATAATGATTAACGATTTTAAAAGACGAGGACCTAAATTTTTTTTACCAAAAAACAAAAAAAAAAAACAATACTCCCTCTGTTCCTAAAAGAAGATATTTCTGAGTTTTTCACACATATTAAGAAAATTTTACAAAAGACTTTTCTAACCTTGTTTTTATTAATTATTACTTAAGTTATTCTTTCTTTAAATATTTAATGTTATAAGGGCAAATTAAGTATAAATAGACAATAACTACACCTAGAAAATTGAAAATTTCTTTTTTTTTGAAACAAATTTTTTTTCTAAAACTATCTTCTTTTAGGAACAGAGGGAGTAATAAATATTGATTTTTTTTCAAAAAATTTCATCCGAATGATATTAATGTTGATTTGGTTTAAGTTTCACCGGGACAACATATAACCGATATACAACACTAAGAGAAACCAACGATGTTTTCTCATTTACGATTAAAAAAAAACCTTTTTTGATATGATGTTTTCTAGTGCCAAAAGAAAAACCATATAAATAAAGGTACTATAAAAGTTAGAAATATATAATTCATAAAAGGAATGAAATGATAATCTATACGCCGATAGTATTAAATTTTTCAGTTTACATGTGCGAACCAAAGAGACAAACAAACTACCTATAAATCCCAAGGTATGTAAGAAAATTATCTTAACTATAAATAAATGTGTATGGAGGATGATGTCCACCATTACCAATACTTATCCCCTACAACATGCATAGTCATACATACGCATGGATATGGTTGGTTTCCATGATTCTATATTATTAAAATCGGAAGCTCCTTGGCACCATCCATCCTCTCTCAGAACCAAAAACAAAAGCTTTAATTTTCTATATTACTTTGAAAGAAAAAAAAAATATGTAATTTACTCGTAGAGTCAAGTGCCTCGTACGTTAGGCATTATATAGACATGTATATGTAAACTATTCTATTCTTATACATGTTACGAATGGATCAACTTGGACTAATTTATACTCCTAAGTAGTACATTCGGCTTAAACCGAATAAATATGTGTTACAATGACATCAAAGCGGACCGTCACTTTCTAAATATCATTGACTCTTTAGATATTTTGATTACAATCACAAAAATATTGAGTCACGAACAAAATCCACCGGCCTATGCATAAGCATTCCACGTCCACTTTTTTGTTCAAATCTCCCATATAACATTAACTGCTTTTTTTTTTTTTGGGGTAATATATAAATCGGAGATGTCATATACAGCACACGTGGCGGCAATGTTGAAGCACGTGACGTTGCTATAATATTTGGGCGGGGCCGAAGTACTAACGACGTAAGAAGAGATATTTGTGGAAACCAGTGGAAGGGAGACACGTGTCCAGGTTCATGAATCGGTTTCGGTTAGGAGATCACGACTACTGTCTCACCGCCCCAACGGTCTGTCTGTAGCAAATTTTAAAGGGAGGGGCAGTGCGGTTGGTGGCGACACGTGTCTTCAATCATTCCGTTCTACGACTGCTAATTAAAGGTACCTTTTTTTCTGTGTTCGTTTCGTCTACGACTTGCTTTCCTTTTATAGAAACTGACTTGTTTTGTATAACTAACAACAACAACAAAACCTATCATTTATTATTCGATCGTTACAAGTAAACATAGATGTTTGTTTATCCGGAAGTTAATTTGGTTTGGTTTGTACTTTGGTTTAGAAGTTAAACAAAAATTAATGCAGCTGTATCTAGTAATAGTATGAATTCATATGTTACATTTTTTTTTAATATAATTTTCATATGATACAGCTTTTATTTAAATTTTGGTTTCGTGTCTTTAATTAGAAATCCTAAATTTGGTTTCAAAAAAAAAAAATCACCGGATCTTAGGCTTCTAAAATTTTCAAAGCACTATGTTAATTGCAAAGCAGTTAATAAAATTTAAAATTTGAAATGTTTTGAATTTGTAACCCTTGTTGAACTACATCATACATCACTCACAGTGCTGTACCAAAACTTTTAAAAGTTTGAGGCAAAATTAAAAATAAGTATTTTTTATATATTTTTAAAATTATTATAATCTAACTTTTTTAGAAAATGTTAGTGTCAATAAAAAAACTGAATAAAACTTATAAATAAAAAAACAACATTTAGGATTATTAGTTTTGATGGTTTCGGTTCTTGGGTTCGTCTTATTGATGGTATTTTGCTGCTTTGTGATCTTCAAGTCAATTCTTGGTAACTCTTTGGGTTATCAGGTTTGGTTCTATGACGTGCAGTGGCTTCGTTCTTCAGTGCTTCTCTTGCGAGGAGGTGATCAGTTTCTGTCAGAAGATTGCGGAAGCTGGCTCGCGAGTGTCTACGTGTAAGTGTTGTTTGAGCCTATTTGACGTTTTCCCATCTGATTTCAAGGATTGTCTCTTTGAGTCCAGTTCTTTTTCTGGTTCCTTGGTTCTTCTGAGTTTCTGTTTCAAGATGGTTGATGTTTTTCTGTTCCTCTTCTGTTCTGCTTTCCTTGCTTCTGTTGTTGTTGCTGGTTGGGTTCGAGGTGGGCATTGCTTCAGGAGTTATGAGTCTCTGAAGGCGTTTCTGCTCTAGATTTCTTCTCGATTCTCAAGCTTCTCAGTTTCTTTCAACACTTTCAAGTTTCGGTGGGCTTGGTTGTGGGCTGTTTTGGTTCAGTCTTTCAGATGTAGTGCGTTGGTTTCACTGCTTCTAAGTTTCAGATTTTCCAATCTCGGTCTTTGGGTTTATCTGGTGTTTTTTTAGTTGGGTTGTTGTAATAGCTTCCCTTTGTTTAGGCGTTGTCCAGAGATGTGTTGTCATCTGCTGGTTTAGAATTCTACCATGTATTTCACTCTTTAGAATTCTACCATGTATTTCACTCTGTATTTCACTTTGTATTTCACCCCTGTTTTCCTCTTTGGTTAATAAAATACCAGATGTCAATTCAGTTTTGAACTTGGGATTGGAACCTTAAAAACAAATTCAACCAAATTTTAACCACTCCACTACTATTTACTTTTTTTTAAATGAGAGCTTCAAAATAATATATTATATTTGGTTACCTGAGGTAAATGCATTTTTGGTAACATAGTAAGCACAGCTCTGATCACTAATAAGAAGAGAAAGAGTACAAGACTCAGAGGCAAGTAATGTGAACTGAAAAAAGCTGTTGGACCATGTATTCCATCGCAAGAACCATTCTCAGAGGTGAGATTCTAATGTCGTCAATGATGACTCTGTTGCCTCGAGCGGAGCTCTTACAGATTATGATCCTTGGAAGTTGATTACCACCCAGCCGAAGCTTAATTACCGTTGGGTTTAAGCCCTTGGTCTCTGCGATATCGCATAAGGCAAGACAACCCGATTCGACTATCTTCATCATGAACTCCCGTAATCAAAATCTTCATATGCTTACACTCCAACGAGGAGAAACAGTTTGGGGAAGGCTACGTGTTGACTTAGGGTTCTATTACAGGCACGTAGATGCTATGTTTTTTGGGGATGAAAATCTATATGTAACCGAATGAAAATACGAGGCAACTATCAATCTCACTAACAGAGAGCTCTCCACACCTAGGGTTCTACGGAAAGAAGTCGGGGAGGTTCAAATTCCAAGACAATACACCGATTGTGACTTTGGGAGGAGGTTCCTCGACCTTCCAAAAGAAAGTTCCGCCAGACTCTATGGCAACATGATAAGAGGTCAACCTTCGGTGTTCTCTGTCATGAAGCATGGTTCAGGATGAAGACACTTTAGTGCAGTTTGGATAGATTCAAAGTTCTACGAATTGCCAGAGGGGACGTTGATGTGGTGAGGATTAGAAAATTGAAAGTCAGATGGAAGTAAAGTTGAAGTGGTGAGGATTTTTCGATCCTCTGTTTTTTTTTCTTTTTCGGTCTTGTTTTCGGCAGCATATAAGCCTTTCCCATTTGAAAAGTTATACAATGGTAGGAATCCAAAAATGGAATTGGGAACATAGAAACGATAAAACAAAGGCTTTGGAATTAATGCTTTTGCTAAATAATCTGCAGCCTTCTTGATGGTGTCCAATAAAAAATTTTTTTTGTTAAATTCAAATCTACTTTTCCAATCCTCAGTCGAATGAATCCAGTAATGAACTCTAGGTCAAAGGCATAGTTTATTTTGAAAATTTATAGTTTTGTGTTTTCTAGAATAAATATGTTTTTTACTTTAAAATTAATGTATGGAAGGCTAAAAATCTACATATCCAAAATGTATAACAGTCCATTAAAAAAAATTAAAATTTAGTGATGTGGATAGTTTCTTTAGAAAGAAATTTGGCTAATTATATATATGATTTCTACAACCTATTTCCTACTTTCTAAAGGGAAGAAACAATGTTGGGATTTTGGGAGGTTATTTTTGTACAACCGTATATGAAAATAGACAATGGCAAGTTTTACACTTTTACTCTTCAAATTCTAAAATAAATAAAAATTGGTGAGCATAGAGGCCAAATTGTTGGACGAAATAAATCCATCAACCAATCAGTACTCAACACCTGTCAAAAAGTAACTGGATATTGACATGCCTAGATATCGGTTAAGCAGACAAGAATACTGATTTTTGAGAACTAACCAACAGTTGGGAAGATCTCGGCAACCGTCAATAAGCTTTCGAGCACCAACTAGATTGATCTAAATAATAAATTATATTCTGATTATTAAATTATTTTTGCTTGACAGAATTTCAACTAAAACGCTAAACTAAATTTAATTAACACATGATTTAATGATAATTTGAGAAGGATAACATATCAAATTCGAGTCGTAGACGAGATCAATTTCTTTTTTTTATCAAAAATAAAATAAAAAATAAAAAATTTGAGTCGTAGAAAAATGTGACGGAAATTTAATAAAAGGCCTCAATAGAAGGAGCCCATTAAAAAATTTCAAAGCCTCTCTCTCTCTCCATCGCCGTCCCCATCTTCCTCGGGTTCGCTTTCCTCTTTCCTCTCACAGTTTCTTTCGCTGTACCCCTCGCGAAAGGTTCATCTCCCAGTGATTTCTGGATGATGCGGAGGCTGGTGTTCTCCTGTTTTCTTCGTTCTAGATCCTCCTTGCATCTATCGACACCACCACCACCACCAGAAAGGTCCGCACTTTTCTCTCGCTTGTTGAGTTCTCGTCTAGGTTCTTCTGTCCAAACAGGCAAAATCTCTCCCCCAAACTAGCTTCTCGAGCCATTCATTCTGTTCTGCGACTCTGTTAAACCCATCAATTGAAACTATCCGTACAGAAAGGGTTTCCGAAGATCAGTCACTGGTTTATTCCAAGGGAAATGAAATCAGAACACAGGGTTCTAATCACGCGGTTGGAATCCTAAACGAAGCTAAAATGGCGAATTTGAACGCGTACGACGACATGGAGAAAGCCCTTGAAGAGTCCGGCGTCGATTTGACAACTCCGGTGGTATGCAAGATCTTACAGAGGCTTCAGTACGAGGAAAAGACGGCTTTTCGGTTCTTCACTTGGGCTGGACACCGAGAACATTACTCGCACGAGCCTTCTACTTACAATGAGATGATTGACATACTGTCAAGCACCAAGTACAAGAACAAGCAGTTTAGGATTGTGATTGATATGCTTGATTACATGAAGAGAAACAACAAAACCGCTGTTCCTACGGATGTTCACCTGGAGATTCTCAGGAAGTACTGCGAGAGGTACCTGACTCATGTGCAGAAATTCGCGAAGAGGAAACAGATCAGAGTGAAGACGCAGCCGGAGATTAACGCTTTCAACATGCTTCTTGATGCTCTGTGCAAGTGTGGCCTTGTAAAGGAGGCTGAAGCTATGATTAAAAGGATGAAGCACAAAGTTAAACCCGATGCGAATACATTCAATGTCTTGTTCTTTGGGTGCTGTAGAGTCAGAGACCCGAAAAAGGCGATGAAGCTGCTCGAAGAGATGATCCAAGCTGGTCATAAACCGGAAAATTTCACGTATTGTGCTGCCATCGATGCTTTCTGCCAAGCTGGGATGGTGGATGACGCGGCTGAGTTGTTCGACTTCATGGTAACCAAAGGCTCTGCGGTTTCTGCTCCGACAGCAAAGACTTTTGCTTTAATGATCGTGGCGCTGGCGAAGAACGATAAAGCGGAAGAATGCTTTGAGCTAATCGGGCGTATGATCAGCACGGGCTGCCTTCCTGATGTGTCAACATACAAGAAAGTAATCGAAGGTATGTGTACTGCTGGAAAAGTCGAGGAAGCGTACAAGTTCTTGGATGAGATGAGCAATAAAGGTTACCCTCCTGATATAGTCACTTACAATTGCTTCCTTAGGGTACTCTGTGAGAATAGAAAGAGCGAAGAAGCACTTAAACTTTAAGGAAAAATGATAGAGACGCGATGTGCTCCTAGCGTGCAAACATACAACATGCTGATATCTATGTTTTTCGAAATGGATGATCCCGACGGGGCATTCAATACATGGAAAGAAATGGACGAGAGAGGCTGTGGTCAGGACATTGAGACCTACTGTGCTATGATCAATGGGCTTTTCGACTGCCACAGAGGTAAAGAGGCGTGTTATCTTCTGGAAGAGGTTGTGAACAAAGGGCTGAAACTGCCGTATCGGGCGTTTGACTCTTTTTTGATGCGTCTATCGGAGGTTGGTAACCTCAAGGCAATACATAAGGTTTCTGAACATATGAAGAAGTTTTACAATCATAGTATGGCTAGGCGTTTTGCACTCAATGAGAAGAGAAAGAGTACGAGACTCAGAGGCAAGTAATGGGAGCTGAAAAAAGCTGTTGGACCATGTATTCCATCGCAAGAACCATTCTCAGAGGTGAGATTCTAATGTCGTCAATGATGACTCTGTTGCCTCGAGCGGAGCTCTTCCAGATTATGATCCTTGGAAGTTGATTATGGTTTCTTGTAAATTTCATCCTTTACTGTCTCCAGTTCTGAACCAAGAATCATGGTCCCGAAGTCAAAGAGACCTGTCCAGGTCAGAACTGGACCAGGTTATGTTATGTTCTTCGGGAATGATTCCACGGCGAATAATATGATCAATGTGTTCCTCCAAAGTCATTGTACTATTAACTGTTGTGTACATAGAGCGGAATTTTGTATGATTCTTTGCATTCCGTTAATGAATGTGTTTTCTTTATGAATCATAATTATCTTGGTTTGCCTTCTGTTTTTGCGCTCTGAATCTCGTGACTTTTTAAAGTTTATTTTGATGTGAGATTCTTGAGATAGCTAGATGCTAGAACAGAGTGGCTTCATCGGTCAACTAAGATAACGAGGTTTTGCTGTTCTTGTAAGATAACGAATCTCAAATAACTCTTGGTGAAGACATGACTGGTTCGTTCGTCTGTCAGCATTTGGTGAAGTACATTTTATTTTATACCAATATATGGTGGTAATGCTGTACCGGATTAGTTGTAATCAAAATCCGGTTTAGTTGTGTCATTGTATGAGTTTTTTTCTCGAAGAAAATAGGTTTAGTTTAGTTATGACTTATGAAAAGGTTCGAAACTACCAATCGAACAAATGAAGTTGGTTATGGCTCCTTTCCCAACTAACTCTGTTTTTTTTTTCCTACTTAACTTTACCAGCAATTATTTCGGTTTTGTTTAAAGAAAATAAAAGACAAGCTAGAGAGATGTTCGAATAATCAATCCCACGGAACATTCAATGTAACCGATATGCTGTTTTTTTTATAGTCCTGAAAGTACGAAACCAATAAAGTTCCGTTTTGGACAAGAGAGAAACTAATGGCGTGCTTGGAGACCAAATATTTCATATTTGACCACTTTTGATTCTATTTATGACTAAAAATGTTTGACCATAACTGTTTTGTATAAAGATTATACTCTCTGATTTACGCCATCACCTCTATAACCAACCTCCAATTTATTTGAATTTTATTTAACATAAGTGTTAAGCTTCGAAGTTTAGTAAGGGTGAGAATGATGCGATCATAATAAGCATCAAAATATATATAGCAGTTTTTTTATAACAAAAATGATTAAAATTAAAAAAAACAAAGCGACAATTCTTGTGTCGCAATGGCAAATCAACAACAAAAATCAAAAGTTCAAAACCATTATAAAAATCTAGAAGTGGTGAAAGAAAAATCTCCCCATTGTAACATTGCTAAAAAATATACTTAATTAGTCCATTTTACAGGGGGAAATATGTAAATAGTCGATTTATCATCTATTTTTTGTTTGTATTAATATAAGAAAGTTATTTGATCGATGATCTCTAGTTTAGTTAGTGTTAGTTGTTAAGGTTTCGATGTTAAAAAGATGAATTAACTTATAGGTTATAGCTAAATAAAGTTAGTTGTATGGTGTCCACGTTGGCATATATAGTTCGAATTAAGTTAGAGAAAACGTTGATTAGGTCTGAAAGGTTATCAGAACAGATCCATCAATATTTAACCAGAAGTCCACAACATTGTTACCAAACTCTCTCATTCTCCTCATGTTTTTTTTTCGGATTTTAATTTCCATAATTTATTATATAAATGATATTTCAAAGTTATATAAGCATTTAATGAGAGCATTCCCCATAACAAAGATATCATGATCCATCGAATGTAATGTTTCAAGAATTAATTCCCGATAAATACAACACAGCTTAATGTATATTTATATGACACATTAATAAATTAATTATAATAAATTAAAAATAGCATTTCTAGAAAGAATCATCGCAAACTAATATACGTATTTTTCATATCAAATAAAGCAAATTTTCGAAGCTTCTTATAAAAATTCATTCATACTTATTATTATTATTATTATATATGTATCTGTATTTTTACTATAATAAAAAATTAATAAGATGAATATATATGGTAAACAAAATAATAATATGAATATATATGCGTTTGTGCATGAAATTATGTAGATATATTTAGTTTAGATAAAAAGTTAAATTAACAATAATTCAGAAAATATCAGTTTAGGATATCAACGTTTTATTAGATATGTAAATACGTAGGTTGCCCAAGATTACACAAACGTATAGATAAATGAGTATTGGTGGCTTGAAGTAGCGGGTGTAGGTTAGAACTTAGAACAAAAACCTTAAACTAATAATACTATACGAAGAGACGTTGAGAGGTTAACGAAATTCAGCCCACACCAAGCAATCTATGCCCTTATATTCTTTAAATTTAAAAAAATCCCATATATATATATACTATGAACTAATTATTTAAAATATAAATACAAAGAAAAGAAAAAGGTAGATTACTTAAAATGGGTGTTGTGTTGGTTAGGGAAGACGTTGGCATCAGTCGCCGGTGGAGAGGTCCGTCCAAACCCTTCAGACTCTCTAACGGATTTTTATTTTATTTATTTTATTTTTCTTCATATATATAAACTCTCTATGTAAGACTATATACAGTATCTCTATATATATATATGTATACGTGCTGTTGCTCTTCACCTTTCTTCTTGTTCCCACATACCCATCTTCCCCAACCTTTCCCCAAAAAAAAAAAAAAACTTAGGGTTTTCATTTCGATATTTATACATGAACGCACCAAAATATTTGCGTACGTTGTTGATATAACATCTGTGTGGTTTCTTCCTTGTGATATATATTGTCTCTTTGTTCTTGTATTGGTTTCGATCGGTACACTTTGTGTTAATTATATAAGTATAGCTTAGATATAGATCGGCTTAAAGAAGAGAAGGATCATGTGTAGTCGAGGCCATTGGAGACCAGCGGAAGACGAGAAGCTCAAGGATCTGGTCGAACAGTATGGTCCTCATAATTGGAACGCCATAGCCCTCAAGCTCCCTGGTCGATCTGGTAATTATCTTCTAGGGTTGGTCCATATATTACGAAACTAGGGTTTGATATATATATATATATATATTGGTTAAATGAAAAATAAGATGAGAAATCATTTGTGCTGATGTATATGCAGGTAAGAGTTGTAGATTGAGATGGTTTAATCAACTGGATCCGAGAATAAACCGAAATCCTTTCACGGAAGAAGAAGAAGAAAGACTCTTAGCGGCTCACCGGATCCACGGGAACAGATGGTCGATCATCGCAAGGCTTTTCCCCGGAAGAACTGATAACGCGGTCAAGAACCATTGGCACGTCATCATGGCTCGACGCACTCGCCAAACCTCCAAGCCTCGTCTTCTTCCCTCGACGACTTCGTCTTCTTCTTTAATGGCGTCTGAACAAATCTTGAGGGCTTCTGGTGATCGGAAGAGAACACTTGGAGACGTTATTAATTATCCTTACCAATTCTCTCATATTAATCATCTTCAGTTCCTCAAGGAGTTTTTCACCGGGAAGATAGCTTTAAATACCAAAGGTAAACTCAAAATGATGGACCCGTTTTCTATAAAATGTGTTTACATGTTCATATGAGTGTCGCAAGGATTAGCGATGAAAATCTTATGTCTCAAAATTTTGCAATGGAATTTAGCCAATTTTGTTTTTCATTGCATTATCAAATTTTCTGATAAATTTCAAAAATTTGTGACAAAAATTCATGTTTTTCTTCCTTGTAGTCATAGTCATATATCACGTAACTTATAATTTTAATCTTCTTTTCTCGTTGCGATCGCAGCAAACCAGAGTAAAAAGCCTATGGAGTTCTACAATTTTCTACAAGTAAACACGGATTCAAACAAGAGCGAGGTTATTGATCAAGATTCAGACCAAAGCAACTCCAATGACTCGGACAACAAAAACGAAAGTCGTGTTCCTTTCTTCGACTTTTTGTCTGTTGGAAACTCTGCCTCCTAGGGTTAACTTCTTTGCAGTATATACATGTATACATATGTAAGTCCTGAAAATTTCCAGCTTAACTATTTAGTCCGTATACGTACGAGACTTTAGATCGATGACATGTATGTTCGGTGTATAAAACCACTAATTAGTGAGCTCTAATGTGAAAATGTACCAAAAGTTAATGCATCCACACCACACATTCTCAATCGGCTTAAGGTGGATAAAATGTCTAATCATATCAATCTTACGGCGGCGTTCTTAGTTTGAAAATAATTAAATTAACGATGGTTTTTGTGGTTAAGTAAAAGAGAACAAAAGATGTCGTGTAACGAAGAAATAGATGCAATTACATCAGCGGACTATTCAGACATATCGCCTACGCGTACGCCTACGGTCAAGATCATGCACAAATGAGACTCCTACATTACATTCATATAGTTCCATCCATAATCCATATATATATAACTTATGTGAATTAATATAGTCGATATATATTTATATGTATAGTGAAAAGTAAATGCCCTCATCATATATTCAAGATTTTTAGATAAAACCTCATTGCAATTTATTGAAGTCAGGTTAGTTATGATTTATGAACGAGTAAAAGAGTTCCTGATTTTTACGTAATCTATCAGATTTCTTTTAAGCACTCTCTTTCAAAATGATAGTTTGTTTAACTAATGACTTAAAATATTTCATTAAGGTTCTTCTTCCTATCAATATCTTGAGCAGGTTAACGTTTTTTACTGTATATGTTGTATATCTTGTTATTTTGATTAGTTTAAAGAAGAAAATTGTTTGCACGTCTGTGTGTTTTTTTTTTGGTAACAGAACACCATGTGGTATTATGCAAACTCTAAAGTTTTTTTTTTAAAGAAGAAACCTTATTTAATTGAGTTTTATATGGTGAAGTATGATAACGGAAATACGAAATGGATGTTGGAGTGTAGATATGATTAAGTTGGGCGTAATTATCAGCCACCAAGAAAGATATTTCAAGGCAGCAAATAAAACCTTAGTCAGAATAACCAAAAAAATACCAATTAAAAAAGGTAAAAATAATGGGATGTAGTTGGAATCTTGGAGATAAAAAGCACACATCTTGACGGTTGACACGACTCATAACCACTCCTTCTATTTTTTGTTTTTTGGTAAAATGTTAAATTTTATACCATTTTTAATTTTGGACAGAAATTACTGAGATTACAAGATAACAGAAAAACCGAAAAACAAGAAATAAAACGGTTAAGAGAAAAAACGGATACAAGGAAGTAAAACCTAAAAACGACAAGATTGGCACTCTTTGAAGTATAAAAGCGGTATCACGAAGATGAAACACCGATTTCGAGCAACTTACACTCGAAAATCTGTACTTCCAGTTCTAAGGAACTCGAGTGCTCATCGTCGTTGCCACGAGCTAATCACCCAAAGCTAGCCCTCAAACTTCGAAGAACGGCGCCTACAACTTCTCCAAATACAAATACAAAAAACGAGAACGCTTCGATCCACTTATCCACAATCCAGCGGAACGGGAGGTTCTCCAGCCTACTAAAACATGCTTTCTAATTTCAATTTAATTTTCTTATAATTTGTTTCATATTATTACTCCTACAGTTTCTTCATTGAGAAAAAAATAAGGGGCCGATTGGTAAGAGCTGTGACTGTAGGCTGTGATTGACTGTTACTTTATATATTTTTGAAAGTCTGATTGGTAATAAAAAATTTGTAAACTGTGACTTTTATTTTTTAAATATTGTAGATTTTTTTATCAAAAATATTTTTTTGTCTAAAATAAAAATTATTTAATTTTTTTTTGGTTACAAATATAAATATGCAAAGTAAATAAATTTTATATTTTTATTAAGTTTTTTTGCATATTTGTAAAACAAATAAATCAAAAAATTAATCAAATATATAGTAAAATGGATATCAAAAGAATAAGAAAAAAATATAATTGTTAATTAACAAAAAATAAATTTATAATCAATTAATAATAATTCTAGATATTAATTTTTATCTATATGAGAAAGAAAATAAAAAAATAATTAGTTTATAAGAAGAGAGAGAAACTTGAGAGTATTAAAAGTCTTCAAAAGGTGACTTTAGAAAAAGGTGAAAATAATGAAGAAAAAATAAATCCAGACTGTGATGGCTTTTAAAACTATTAAAGTCTAAAAAATATGATTGGACTTTTAAAACTGTAAAATCTATTTACAGTCTTTACTGTGGAAAGCCAATCACCCCTAAGTCTGCCACGACGTCTTTGATTAAAGAGAAGACGAAGCGAAATTTTTAATTTAGAAGCTTTGAGGCAAAAATTAAAATTTTAAAGAACTTGAGGATTAACTTGCAATAGCCTTTGTCAACAAAAAAAACTTGCAATAGCTGACATAAACAAGTGATTAATTTTGCGTAAGTCGACACACGTGTGAGATCCCTCCTCTACCTCGCCGTCTCTGAGCCCTAGATCGCCGGCCGATCGTAATGGTCTAGTAGTATCAACGGTCTGGTTCCCTAACCTTTAATTGCATTTGTTGCGAACGCCAACACGCGGAAAAGCGTTTCGTCCTGGCGTTTTGGTTCGTGTAACTGTAACTCCGTCTAGATCACACAATTAACCCAGTAAATGAACACATTCTCGAGTTAAGAGTAAAGATACACAAGCAAGGATCGTCGTCTTTCTCTTCCAACGACGAATCAAAGCCCAGATTCGGAATCTCCTTAGTTCGAAGAAACCGCCATCGATATGGCGACTAAGGCGGCATCGTCATCAAGCCTCCCCAAATCTGGAGCCATCTCCAAAGGCTACAATTTCGCTTCCACTTGGGAACAGGTAATCGCGAGGTTCTATCACAATCTGAGCTCGAGATCCCGCCACAGGAAAACCCATTGATGAGTCTAGTGTCTGATGTGTTGGGATAAAATGGTTGGATCTGAATGATGCTCTGTTTGTTGAGGATATCAGAGATTCACTGTGACCAGGCCTGTTTTCTCCTCTTCATATACTGAATTGTAACGTGGTTACTTCCTATTGCAGAGCGCTCCTTTGACAGAGGAGCAACAAGCAGCTATAGTGTCTTTATCCCACGCAGTCGCTGAGCGGCCATTTCCTGCAAATCTTGTGAGTCTGAAATTGTTTTTGTTTTTGTTTTTTGTGGAGTGTTTTCCCTTTTTTTGTTTGATGTCAGTGTTAGTTCATGGTTTTAGGTACATGAGCATGTTCACCGGCCCGAGAATGGCTTGTCTGTCTCAGCAGAGGACACAAACTTGGGAAATTCTGGAGCAATTGAAGCTGTTTTGGTTAATACAAATCAGGTAATCTCTTGTCCTGCAACTTGATTTTCCAAGGATATGTGACGTCTGTGGAGAAAGATTATGCTTAGCTGATTTGACAAAGAGGTTTTTATGCCCGTACTATACGCGTTGCATTCTTCCATCTTTATATGTGTACTAATGCTTCTTCATTTCGACGTATATTGTTTTTAATACAGTTCTACAAATGGTTTACTGATCTTGAATCAGCGATGAAGTCTGAGGTTAGTGATATTCATGTTGTTCCTAGGTTAAAAGTCGGGAAACATTACTTGAAATGTGTCTAAATGATTTGTTCTTTTCTGACATAGACAGAGGAAAAGTATCGGCACTATGTCAATACTTTAACTGAGCGCATCCAGACGTGTGATAATATACTTCACCAGGCAGGTTTCCACCAAGTTTTGTACAATGCTGCGGCCTTACCTTTCCAAGAAATTATAAGGCATCTGTTTCTGTATTGACCTTAGGATTTCTCCTGCGCAGGTTGATGAAACCCTCGACCTATTTAATGAACTGCAGCTTCAACATCAAGCAGTAACAACAAAGACTAAAACCCTTCATGATGCATGCGACCGAATGGTACTGTTTTTTCTGTCTTTTATGCAGCAAAATGAACTTATTGCTTCTCTTAATCTTTCGCATGTGTCTTCCTCCTACCTGCGATAAATTTCGAAATGACAAACAAAAGATGCTTAATGCATCATGGCTGATCAAGAGTTTCTGACTCGCTAATTGATTGCTGCAGTTTACTGACCTGAACTCTTTCTTCTACCTTTTATAGTTAATGGAGAAGCAGAAATTGATGGAGTTTGCAGAAGCACTTAGGAGTAAGCTCAACTATTTTGATGAATTGGAGAATGTAAGATTTAAATACTGGTCTACCTACATAATTTTTGCATATTTTAAAGTATCAAGTGTGTAGTTGCTTGAGATAAGGCTCTTGTTTTACTCATTAACATAATTTACATAAAACTTGGCCTACACGTTGAACTTTGGTTCAGAGTATATGTTTCTCGCTGAATACTGGTTGTAAATTTAGGAGGAAATACCCAACAAGGTGTTAAACCGCCCTAATATCTTTTTTTTTTTTTCGCAGATATCCTCCAATTTTTACTCTCCAAATATGAGTGTATCAAACTCTAACTTTCTCCCATTACTGAAACGGCTCGATGAGTGCATATCGTGAGTAAATGATGTTGCATTCAATATTATGAAATTTCCATACACTACGTGGCAATTTTCTAAAAGAATGCGGCAGTTAAAAGTTTGTCCTGCTCCCTTGAAATGATTGTAATATGCTCCTTTTACCTTGGATTCTGTAGATACATCGAAAGTAATCCCCAGTATGCGGAGTCCAGTGTTTATTTGCTTAAATTTCGTCAGCTTCAGGTACATCGAAAGAGCTCTCACTCTCTCTGTCTCTTCTCCCTGTTTCTCTCTCACTGAGATACGCTTGGGTTTACAGTTCTTGCGCATGCACAAACTCACACATTGTTTCCAGAATTTATAGGGGAGATAAATGATCTTGTAACCTCTGTTATGAGAGAAGACTAACATTTATAATTTTTACAGTCACGCGCCTTGGGCATGATTCGAACTTACATCCTTGCAGTGCTCAAAACTGCTGCTTCTCAGGTAGTTGTTCTTTGTAATATGCATATAGTCTTGCACATCTTACACAAAGCATGTATTAAGTTCTCGTGACTGTGTATGTACATGTATTGCATATCTATATGCATGTAGTCTAGGCAGGTAGAATGAATTTTGTAGTTATCCCTAGTTTCCTTGAGACAGACATCTTAATTTCATTGTCAGGTCCAGGCAGCATTTCGCGGGACAGATGGAAACAAAGCATCTGTCTCGGAGGGTGTTGAGGCATCTGTAATATATGTTCGCTTCAAGGCTGCTGCAAGTGAGGTGATACCTTTTGATTTTTTCCATGTTAGTGCAAAAATGCTAGGTTCACAATATTAGATAAGAGAAAAAGGAAATCTAGTTTTTGCAGCGTTAGTCAATGTGAATTTTGTCAGTTTAGTGTTGAAATTACATCATGACTGATATTTTCTTTCTTATGACATTGAACATGGATAAAATTATATGTCCAGCTTAAACCTGTATTGGAGGAAATCGAGAGTAGGTCAGCAAGAAAGGAATATGTTCAAATCCTTGCAGAATGCCACAGACTATACTGTGAACAACGGCTTTCTCTTGTGAGTTCATTTTATAGATTACAATATGGTTTAGTTTCTATATGCAGGTAACTAAAATCGCCTGTTTATTCTTCATTTCACATTATCAGGTCAAAGGCATAGTTCACCAACGAGTATCTGATTTTTCCAAGAAAGAGGCACTACCATCTTTGACTAGATCTGGTTGTGCATATCTGATGCAGGTATATGAAGGAACATAAAGGGATGAATACCTCTCTTTATTCACGAGGGAGACTAGGAGTTATACCAGTTTAGTAGAAAAAGTCATTGCTATCATCAAAGGGGATAGGAACATATAAGAAAAAAATAGAATATTAATATGGCTGTTAATCTGTGTGATTTCAAAGTTCAGACGAGGGGCTTTGAGAGAGACAACGGCTGGATTATCAGCTTTAGCAACTGAAAATTGTAGAGATTGTTAATGGACTTGGTTTTGCAGATCATAAATTACTGCACCACATGTCTTAACTCGGTTGTAAATTTCAGGTTTGTCAAATGGAGTATCAACTGTTTACACATTTCTTTCCAGCATCATCAGAAGAAGTTTCAAGTCTGGCACCTTTAGTGGATCCTTTGTAAGCTTTTATGTGCCGTGCTGTCCATGTTCACCATCTCTGTTTCTTTTCAATTTAACCCTCAAATGATTCTTGGGGCCTCCTATAGTGAAATATAGACAGCTAATACATATTGAAATATAGACAGCTAATACATATTGAAATATAGACAGCTAAAACATATTGAAAAATAGACAGCCACTACACTGTAGTCATTTTTCTTTAATCTGAATATGACTCTTGGAAATTTAGGATTCAGAAATTTGAGTAAGCATAAGTAATCCATATTGTTTTTCGTTTGTTATATCTTATGCGATGCATGCAATTTATCGTAGTTGCTTTGATTTCTGAACAGGTCTACGTACTTATATGACATTTTACGCCCAAAACTGATTCACGAAGCAAATATTGACCTTCTATGTGAACTCGTTCATATCCTTAAAGTTGAAGTCTTGGGGGAGCAGTCCGCTAGACAGAGTGAACCCCTGGCCGGACTGCGGCCTACATTACAAAGAATTTTAGCCGATGTTAACGAGAGATTGACTTTTCGTGCCAGAACATATATTCGAGATGAGGTGCCGTATTTACCTTACCACAGATGTTTGGATAGTTTTCCTACAAGTATTACTGTCTCTATCCATGGCCTTTACTTCCACATGCGTGATCTTCTCATCTGTGTCATGTACAAATATTGAAATTTGTATGTTGTCACCACTAAGACGACTCACCTAACTACTGATAAGATGAAATTGTGTTATAACTCTGATACTTACCGACTATTAAGTGGAAAAATTTGCTAGTTTAGGCTGTGTTATCCTGTTCAGTCTTAGAGGACTTTGCTTTCCGTGAGTTGCTCTGTTTGAATCCCCTTCTTACTTCTGCAGATTGCAAATTATATTCCCTCTGATGAAGATCTGGATTACCCTGCAAAGCTGGAGGGATCTCCTAATACAACATCTGAAACTAATCTCGGGGTAGAATGAAAATTTACAGATTATTCCTATGGTTGGGTAATCTTTAGTTGTATACTTATATTCTAAGGTGCAGGATGATGAAAACGCTGATGTATTTAAGACTTGGTATCCACCTCTAGAGAAGACTCTCTCTTGTCTATCTAAATTATACCGTTGCTTGGAGCCTGCAGTCTTCACTGGATTAGCACAGGCAAGACTGCTCTAATAGTAACATTATAGCTTCTCATTCTGTCAAAGAAGACATGAAAAGTTGTCTAACTCACCATCTCTTCTGTTCAACAGGAAGCTGTAGAAGTTTGCTCTCTGTCAATTCAAGTAAGCAAGCCAGAAAACCAGATTTTCCCCGCCTTGACTTTTGTTCCATTTTCAGCTGTTCTTATATTCAATGACAATATCAATTTAAATAAAACGAAGATGTGTCATTTTCCTGTAAAGAATTTTAAGTTATTTTTGTTTAATTTAATTACGAAGATTGTACATATGCTACATGTCGCCATAGCTGAGAAGTCCACATTATTTTGTCAAATATGCAACAGAAAGCCAGCAAGCTTATCATTAAGCGATCAACTACAATGGATGGCCAGATGTTCCTTATCAAGCACCTCCTTATCTTGAGGGAACAGGTTATGGCTGATCTATCTTTACTTTGCTCCTATTTCTATACAATACAGTCAATGATTATATTTTAAACAAATACTTCTATTTGTCTCCAGATTGCGCCTTTTGACATAGAATTTTCAGTCACCCACAAAGAGCTTGATTTCTCCCATTTGCTGGTTAGTTCTTCGACATTCAGGTCTACTTTGTATGATAGATCTAAAGCTTTCTCTATCGCCTTAGAGAGTGCTTATCTTTAGTGCAGATTTTAAGTCTTTCTCCTCCTTCAGTTTCTTTCTTTGCTGATGACTTTGCTAACTTTCTCCAATAACTATTTTTTTTTTTCATAAAATGTGGTTAGGAACACTTGAGGAGGATACTTAGAGGTCAAGCGTCACTTTTTGACTGGTCTAGGTCAACCTCCCTAGCAAGGACCCTGTCACCTCGAGTTCTGGAGAGCCAAATAGATTCCAAGAAGGTTTGTGATTTTCTCTTCCATCCACTTCAATTGCTGATTTGCTTCATGTTTACATAAGTTTGTCACTCAGATGTGTTGATATCATTTGGCAATTTAAACCATGAGCATCTTTCTGCAAGACTGATGTACCGATATTGATGAAAGGTTAAATTAATTTCATAGTCTGGGTTATTATTCTTCCGCTATGCTAGTGGGACCATGAGATATGGTAGGTTTTTAGCAGAATCCTTGCATTACTTTATATGAATGGGAATGATGCGTAGACGTTTATTTTGCAGGAACTGGAAAAATGTCTTAAGACAACTTGTGAGGAGTTCATCATGTCAGTCACTAAGCTCGTTGTGGATCCTATGCTTTCATTCGTAACCAAGGTGGGTTTTTCTTCTTTTTTTTTTCTTCCTTCTCTGGGGAAAAAATGATTTTCAAGGCTTCTTAAGATTCTACACGTTTTCTAAAAAATTAATTCAGCATCCTTGCACTGTTTCATTTTTAAGAAACTTCAAAATCTCCTTCTGTGCATTACACACTATCTTCCATTTTAATTTGTGCCGATGACATGTCCATCTATCTAATACAGTGCTCCAATTATGAGAGGAGGGACATTATTATCTAAAAAGGTTGCTTTGCTTATGTATTGTGTACTTGTATATGCAGGTCACAGCCATAAAAGTTGCTCTTTCCACTGGAACTCAGAATCAAAAAGTTGACTCTGTCATGGCTAAGCCGCTAAAGGAACAAGCTTTCGCTACTCCAGATAAGGTGGCTGAACTTGTTCAGAAGGTATGAGATAAGTAATGTACTCTTTGAGTGTAGTTTTTTTTGTTCTTCTAGGTATATCTCAGAAATAGAGATGGCAGCTATTTATTGTTCCCTATGAAGCTCTCCAGGATGCAACTTCCTTTGCTGAGCCATGATATTAATTTTTTTGCTCATCAGTATTTCTAGTACTAACAAATACATATGCTAATGATCCCTTAAATATGCATATGTGGTTCTTTAGTTCAAGAATTTATAACAGTAAGCACAGGGAAATGCTGATTTGTATCACACGTCCTTAAACCAGGTATATGCTGCAATACAGCAAGAGTTGCTTCCGATCTTAGCAAAAATGAAACTCTATCTGCAGAATCCATCAACAAGGACCATACTTTTCAAACCAATCAAGTAAGTCCATTTCTCAAAATCCTCTGCAGCTTAGTCGACCATGTAAACTAATCTTTGGCTTCTTTCATATGTGTGCTAGTTTGAATACTAACAAATTCATGGATATGTATATATTTTATATGCAGGACAAATATTGTGGAAGCTCATACACAAGTGGAGTCTTTACTCAAAGCTGAGTACTCAGCTGAAGAACAAGCCAGCATCAATATGATCTCCATTCAGGATCTGCAAACCCAACTCGACAATTTGCTTTAAGGTCATGATGGCTCAATATATGTTTTTGATTTCCGCACTTCCTTGGGGGGTTTTTTTTTTTTTTTATATATAAAGACTTGCTTCCTTTGACTACTTTTAGCTACTTTACAAGATTTCACTTTAGAAAATAATATACTCCTATTTTGTATCCAAGAACTCATACATCTCTTGGTCTCTACATTCAATGTATTTAGTATTTACGGTCAAAGCTTGTAGATCTTATGCTTATATATAAACTAGTTGTCAAGTTCTTGTTGGTTGCTCGCATAAATAAATACAGAAAAAAAAACCTGTATTATCGAATTAATAAAATCTTAAAAATAACAATCCTTGTATCACCGGAGTTTAGGCCAAGACGGATATAAAACCATATTAATGTATTTTGGGATTATATATTTACATGGTATGATCATCTCAGGTGTCGCAAGGAAGTAAATTTCAAAAAAAAAATGCAATGATGTCCTTCCATGGATAAGTCCGCAGTCCACACACTCTAAAACATGACTAAAGAGTAAAGGGATTCGGACACGACTTTAAGTAGACCACTTTTTAAAGGATTATACTAATATATAGTAGTAATTAATTGTATATCACCGTTTAAGGGATTTTGATTAAATTCGCTTAACCCGTTTTCATGATCCCTAATTTGATCCGATAGAAATAATCAGTTGAATAATGGTGTTCTGATTCGGCTTAAAGAGTAAAAATAGTATGTCATCTTTTTTTTTTGGTAGTGAATTAAGAAAATGAAATTTACAAAATATATAAAAAAGTAGTTGTTACTTGGCATAGTAGTAGTTTTGGCTTAAAGCAATTATTTTCAAATTTCAATATATTTAAATTCAGCTGTCCAGTTTAACTTGTAGCTGTCTTCTAACTGATAATTTATTTGTATTAAAGTTGTTTTACGCGATATTTTCATTTCAACAATTAAAAAAAAAAAAAGAGAAGCGTTTTCGAATCTTTAGATTGTAGCAATACCACTAAAATTCGGTAGAACACATTTTGCAATATGTGCGTGCGTGCGTTTTTACCCTATGTAAGAGCAAATAGAATATTGGGGAAAGAACCCTAATTTAAATTTAGGAATTTTTAATTTTCCAGTGAATGTCCGAAATCATTACATCCATTGAAAAGCTCAACGTGGCTTCGCCTGCTTGTTCGTCCTCATTGATCTGTAAGCGCATTTTCTCTTTCGCGTACCAGAAGTTTCATTTCTCGTTGGATCCACTTTCCCTTATACGTCTCTCTTCTCTCTTTTTTGTTGCTCGGATCTCCCCAGCTGTTTTCGATTGAGCGTTTGAGCATGATTTCTGAGGCTTTTTAGGGGTTTTCTGCCTTATTGGAGTTGGAATCTGCTGCGCCATTCCGCATGAGCAAACGTGAGTCTTGCTTGCGCAGAATATCTCTCTCTTGCCTAGTTTCTTAAAATGTGACTGAAATATTCGTTTTTGGCGGATTTTAGATTCTCCTGATTTGTTTTTGGGGAGAGAAAGATTCTTGAATTGGTTTTGCGGTATCAGACAACAAGTTTCTATCTTTTCCGTTGGTTACAGGATTGGTGGGATTTTATTGCCAGTAGCTGCTTCTCCTGTATGTTGTGAAAGGTCAAATATGACGGACCAAAGCTCTGTTGATGGGATTCTAGAGTTTCTTAAGAGAAATCGTTTCTCCAAGGCGGAGGAAGCTCTGCGTAACGAGCTGAACAACCGTTCTGACTTGAATGGGTTTCTTCAGAAGCTTAACCTGGAGGTAAAAGATTCAAGTAAAGGTCCAGACGAAAGGGCTGCTGCTGGTAACGAACTTAGGAGGTCGGGTTCTCGAGATAGTGAAGTCTCCAAGGAGCTGATTGTGAAAGAGATAGACTGCGGGACTGGCACGAATGGGTCTGTTATCAAATGGGAAAATGGTGCTGCGGCTGCTGAGAAACCGAGCAAGAAGGAAACGATCGCATCGAGTGAGATGAGCTTCACATTCTCCAAAAACTCAGGTGATGCTGCTCCTGACGCGCGTTCCTATAAATTTACTTCAGGTAATGGCACCTTGGACCCTTACCGAAACGCTGATGATATTAGTGGTAGCAGCTTGGTGGATTCATATGCATTGGAACAGCCGAGGCATGGGGATTCGGCTGATGTCGATAAGAAAATAGTGGAAACTGGCGAAGATATCGTTTTCTTTGGCAATAAGACTACTTCGTGGTCTGGAAATACTAGTAAAGGGAACTCCGGATCCAAGATAAACGAGACAAATGAGATTGATCGGCTCATTGAAAATTTTGGAAAGCATGAAAACTATATGGGTAGCACTCGCTTAAGAAGTGAAGATGTCGTGGATACAACCTCAGAGAACTGGAAAGAGTGTTCTGTTAAGACTCTTTTTCAATCTTCGAGAGGGGATGCGTCAACCAGTTACAATCAAGCTACGAGCTCGGACAAAAGAGAGGGAAAGAAGAAGGCAGACATTAGTGATGTGAGGGCGGCAATCAAGGAGCAGGAGAGCGAGGTGGCAAGAGCTTTGTTCTTTGGTAAATCTCAGTCTAGTTTTGATGACAAGAGTATGAGTAGCTTAGGCTTTCCGCTTATCTATGATACCCGGAAAGAAGAGTTTCCTAGGCTGCCTCCTGTTAAGCTCAAATCTGANGTCTTTCTCTTCAAATATTTAGCCCTTAGTACCATTTAGACAATAGCGTGTCTTTGGGGATGGTTTGAAATAATGGTTTCCTTGGCTGTATTTTGCAGGAGCATTTGCTAATTGTATGTGAACTTCTTAAGGCCAATCTATACATATCATCTAGCCTGATCTCTGCAGGAGCATTTGCTAATTGTATGTGAACTTCTTAAGGCCAATCTATACGAATTCCACAAATTCTGTCTCTTATACACATCTAGATGTGTATAAGAGACAGGGTATTAATAGTGATGCAGCTGATTTTGGCAGCGAAGTACGTGAAAGTTTGGCTGGAGGGAGCAGTGAGGGAGATTTTGAGTACACCCGTGATCATGATGCTGTAGCATCCAGGTTTAAACAGCGCTCTTATACACATCTAGATGTGTATAAGAGACAGCCTCTTACCTATCCGGTGAACAGTACCTACAAGCAAAAGATGCTGAACCTATTTCTTCAGAAAATGACCGAAGACTTACAGTCTCAGAAATCTATCCAGCTAGCAAGAAAAATGATTTAGTAGCCCAATATGATGGGCAATTGATGGATGAGGAACTGCTCAATTCGATGCGTGATGAGCCTGTTTGGCAGGGGTTTGTAGCTCAGACAAATGAACTCCTCATGCTGGGTGATAAGAAAGGAGTGAATGTCCATCGAAAATCTCATCTTGATGATGTTTGCCTCGAAGATGATCAGCATGATTCAGTCAGGTCAATTGGTGTGGGTATTAATAGTGATGCAGCTGATTTTGGCAGAGAAGTACGTGAAAGTTTGGCTGGAGGGAGCAGTGAGGGAGATTTTGAGTACTCCCGTGATCATGATGCTGTAGCATCCAGGTTTAAACAGCTTTACTCCGAGTCAGATAAGAAACATATTGATGGATCAAACAAGAATAAACAGAGAGCAAGTAAAAATGATGGTCCAGATTACATTGTAGATAATGATGATTCAGGCGGGAGTTTTCATGTGAAGATTCAAACTGATGGAGGTTTTTCGTTTGGCTCGTCGCAGAAAGATGATCAGTTGATGCATGCAGAATCTAGTAAATCATTGTGGTCAGGCAATCAAAAAACAGTAATCAGAGATAAGAACGCCGAACGTTTGAGTGCTTCAACATCTACTGAAGATATGGTTGCAACTTGGAGACGGAAAAGTAGCGATTCGTCAAGTTCTCGAAGTTCCGTGAAAGAAAATAATGCAGCGTCCCTAAAATCTGTAAACTCATCTCCCTCTTCTCTGTCAAATTATGCTTGCGAAGAAAGAAAGCATGCTGATAAAGAAGATGATAGAAATGATAGCAGTGAAAGAGAGGATAACCATGAGACAGCACTTGATGATGAAGAGGCAGTGGCTGTACAAGAGCAAGTAAGACAAATTAAGGCCCAAGAGGAGGAGTTTGAAACCTTTGACCTCAAAATCGTGCATAGAAAAAACAGGTAAGATCTCTTCCCATGGTTTGAACTATAACAGTAAGCTACTTTCTTTCTTGTTCAAAGAAAGTATTTAAGTTACTTTTTTGGCTTTATTTCCTATTTAGGAGAGCATGTGTTTCTGAGTTTCTGGTTGCTTGCGGTCAATCCAGAAACATCATGTTAAGTAAAACGGTGGATAGTATATTTGTTTTGTATTGATTAGGGAGTACTGTGTCCAATGTTGAAAAATATTTGAGTGTATGTTTCACTGTGATTACCTTGGATAACTGTTTCCTTCTGACATATTAGTTCCCAAGATTGGACTAGTCAAAAATTTCTACATCCTCGTAGTTTCATACATATAGTTGAGTGCTGCTCTCTTATTATTTGTTTGATATTTATCAGAACTGGTTTCGAGGAGGAAAAGAACTTTCACGTGGTTTTGAATTCGGTCATCGCTGGGCGTTACCATGTCACTGAGTACCTTGGATCGGCAGCCTTCAGTAAAGCCATACAAGCGCATGACATACAGACAGGAATGGACGTCTGTATAAAAATTATAAAGAACAACAAAGACTTCTTTGACCAGAGTCTTGACGAGATAAAACTTTTGAAGTATGTCAACAAGCATGATCCTGCTGACAAATACCATCTTCTCCGGTTGTATGATTACTTTTACTACCGGGTAAGTGATAACGTCACTTTTGTATGGTTTTATTCTGCTAGATATTTTGCTGCTTTATCGTTTATGTTATGAGCTCTGCAAGCTGTATATTCGTCCTCTGGATTAGTGTCTTTCTCTTCAAATATTTAGCCCTTAGTACCATTTAGACAATAGCGTGTCTTTGGGAATGGTTTGAAATAATGGTTTCCTTGGCTGTATTTTGCAGGAGCATTTGCTAATTGTATGTGAACTTCTTAAGGCCAATCTATACGAATTCCACAAATTTAACAGAGAATCAGGTGGTGAAGTTTATTTCACAATGCCAAGATTGCAGGTTTGTCCGGTTCATCATTACCATTCAGCATATAGATGCATATCTCTAGCCGATTCCTGATATCTCTTTTGGACCTTTTTGTACAGTCAATTACTATCCAATGTCTCGAAGCACTTCAGTTTTTACATGGCCTTGGACTTATACACTGTGATATGAAGCCTGAGAACATATTGGTGAAAAGCTACAGCAGATGTGAAATAAAAGTCATTGACCTTGGAAGTAGCTGTTTCGAGACAGATCACCTATGCTCCTACGTCCAATCAAGGTCATATCGAGCACCAGAAGTCATTTTGGGACTTCCTTACGATAAAAAGATAGACGTGTGGTCTCTTGGGTGCATTTTGGCTGAACTATGTACAGGGAACGTAAGTTCTGCGTTTCCATTGACTTGGTCCATTTCTGATGTTATTGCTTCCTCATATCATTTTTTTCTCATGCAAAAAAACATATTTGGAAGAGAAACCACATTTCCACATTTACATTTGCAGGTTCTTTTCCAGAATGATTCTCCAGCCAGTTTGCTTGCAAGGGTGATGGGAATCATAGGCTCGATCGATCATGAAATGCTTACCAAAGGACGCGATTCCCACAAATACTTCACGAAAAACCGAATGCTCTACGAGCGGAACCAGGTGAGTGTTTCCAGAGACTTTAAAAGAACCATTCCCTGAATCCCAAAAACTCTGCCAGCCGCTCTTAATGTTGAATGGAAGAAGCATATATTGTTATGCTAATAAGAACATTCTCTCTCTCTCTCTCTCTCTCTCTCTCTCTTGAAAAATCGATTTCTTTTTTTGGTTTCAGGAAAGCAGCAGATTGGAGTACCTGATACCTAAAAGAACATCCTTGAGACATCGGCTTCCAATGGGAGACCAAGGATTCACAGACTTTGTGGCTCATCTTCTTGAGATAAACCCAAAGAAGCGTCCGTCTGCATCAGAGGCTCTCAAGCACCCTTGGCTTTCATACCCATACGAGCCAATCTCTGCTTAAATAGAGCCAATCAGAGCCAATTTGCGTCTTACTTTGGCTATCAAAAGCAGCAGCAAAGAAACCGGAGACTAGTGGAAACCTTATTATCTGTGCAAAGGTTCAAGCCTCTTTGGTGCGTCACCCCTTATAGTGTAAGTGCTTGTTTCCGTTGTGGCTGTATTCTTCCGTCAAAGGTTTATCTGAGTCCAAAGGTGAGATGAAAAAGAAGCAAAACAAACTTTTTTGTGAAATTTGATTAGATGTAACACTGTGTTGTTAAACTTGTGATTATTATTCTCTTAGAACAAACAGATTGTAGTAAAACTTTAATTTTGTATCATCTGCTGATCCTTTTACTCCTTTTGATTTATGATTTATGAATGTTTTCTTCCATTTTCTATTGTTACAAAACTATGTTGAGAATTATCATTAGAGATAATAGTAAAATGGATAGTGAAACCCAATATAATCCAGGGTTTTGCAATGTAGTTATGAAAATTATCATTAATTGAACTTGAAACATTTGATAAGCTTTAAAAAAAAAAAAAAATGGGGTTCTCATAAAAAAAAATTAAGGAAAACAGAAGGAAGAAGAAAATGAAGCAGTGAACAATTCCGTCGGTCAGGAAGCAGAGGGAGTAAATTGAATCCGATGACCACTGTCTCCGGCTGCGTCGTGTCATCGTTCATAGCTCCTCCGCTTCGTTCCCCATTCCCTCGTCATCATCCGAGTCTGACCAAGCTCTCTCTTCAAGTACTATCTCTCTCTCTCTCTCTCTCTCTCTCTCTCTTTACCTTCTCTCTCTCTCAGTGTGTATCTTCTGACCTTTCGTCTTTTTTTTCTTCGCCTGTGATTGTGAAGATTCCTAGAGCCGGCTGGCGGAGGAAACAGCTAGGATTTTCTTTAGCGGTGGCGGCGGCGGCGGCTGCTGCTTCACAATTGCCATCGCAAGGTGGAAGGAAAAGCTCTGTGTTTCATTCGATTTTTTCTTTACATTGCACCAGCTTTTTTGTTGAACCTGTTATGAATGTTGGATTTTCCAGCAACTTATGATCCGGAGCTCCGTTTGGTTTTCGAGCTCGCCACCGATTCGGAGTTGTATGAGCTTGAGAATATCCTTTTTGGTCCCAGGTGAATTTCGGAAGCAATCCAGTGTTCTAGTGATTTGGGTGTCGAAATTCAAAGTCTTAAACCCTTCAAATTATAGTTTCTGGAGATTCAGCACAAATATGATGATGATGTGATTTTTGTGAGCAGCTACTTCAGCCCACTGCTGAAATCAATTCCAAACAAAGGAGGAAGTGAACGGCTGATGATAGGCCAAGACATTGAGGTGCGAGATGGTTTTATCGAATCTCTTGAATCGAGATTCTTGTTTCTCGCTGCAGATGCTCGCTCAACGCTGAGGTAGGCTTTGCTTGTTCCTGTCCTTGGCATTAGAGAATCAATAGCTTCTTGTTTTGGGCTTCACTTGGATGCAAGAAAGGGTATTCAGTTTCGAATGAAGTAGATATGGACCTTAATTTGTCTAGAGTAATCTGTTCCATTGCTTCTGTTGCAACTTCAGTGCTCATCTAGGTGGAACTAATCCATTATCTCTTACTGTATTTGTTCATAGAGAGTCCATTTGAGTATGCGTTATGTGTCTTTCATTGTCTAGGGGTTGGAGGCCTTCATACAGAAACGTCTTACTTGCGGTGAGAGATAAGTTGAGCATTCCCTGCTCCAGCCAATTGCCAACCGAGGACCTAGAAGCAGAGATTTTTCTGTATCTTGTCGACAATTTCTCAAGGTGACTCATTAATTTCGCTGCAAGCTTTTTCAGTTGAGTTTAGTTCTTTGCACTCTTGTTTTCGGCTGAACCTCTTAACTTATCCATATATAGTGAAGCATCAGGGATTTTTCCAGGCTTGTGGGAAAATTCTCAAGCATCAGAGGTAAAGGGAAGCTTAGAACTCGGGCTCAGTAAATGGAAAGTTGAACTACTTGCTGCACTAGAAGTAGGTGCTGCAGAGGTCCAATCTATGATTCTGAAGGTATTCTTGTTTTAAAGGTGTTTTCACGTTAATAATACCCCGTTTCTTTCTCAGGCTTACATGTGTTTCTCTTTATGCGATTCTCTTGCAGGGTGGTGGCATGATCACATTTGCCAAGGTTTATCAGTTGGTATGATCACATTTGCCAAGGTTTATCAGTTTGTGTGTTTAAACTTCTTATTCTTCTTCTTCCCNAAACGTCTTACTTGCGGTGAGAGATAAGTTGAGCATTCCCTGCTCCAGCCAATTGCCAACCGAGGACCTAGAAGCAGAGATTTTTCTGTATCTTGTCGACAATTTCTCCAGGTGACTCATTATTTTCGCTGCAAGCTTTTTCAGTTGAGTTTAGTTCTTTGCACTCTTGTTTTCGGCTGAACCTCTTAACTTGTCCATATATAGTGAAGCATCAGGGATTTTTCCAGGCTTGTGGGAAAATTCTCAAGCATCAGAGGTAAAGGGAAGCTTAGAACTCGGGCTCAGTAAATGGAAAGTTGAACTACTTGCTGCACTAGAAGTAGGTGCTGCAGAGGTCCAATCTATGATTCTGAAGGTATTCTTGTTTTAAAGGTTAATAATGCCCCGTTTCTTTTCTCAGGCTTACATGTGTTTCTCTTTCTGAAATTATCTTGCAGGGTGGTGGCATGATCACATTTGCCAAGGTTTATCAGTTGGTATGATCACATTTGCCAAGGTTTATCAGTTTGTGTGTTTAAACTTCTTATTCTTCTTTTTCTGGCCCTGTATAGTTGGCTAAGAAACTATCGGGAAAAGTCTTCCTTGAAGCTGCCAACTACCAGATGAGGAGAGAGATGTTAAAAAAGGTTTGCAATCCCATCGCACTGCAGAAGAGTTTTATATCATCACTCACGGATCTGAGAAGCTTTAAGACAGTAAACCGTTACGTTACATATGCCAATGATGTAGTAATATGTCGTCGATACAGGGTGGACAGCTAGCCGCCATTAACTTGGAATCTCGAGCAGCTCTGCTTGCAGCAAAGCATGTAGTTACTTTCTCCATCCTAGCTTAGTTTTTTCGTCCTATCGCTTTTGGTTCATTACATAAACTACGTTTGTCCTTACAATGTGATCACAGGGCTTTGCAGGAGCTGCATCCAGATACCTTGGCTTAAGAACAGTGATGCAATTACTCGGCCCAATGTAGTATACACTGCCCTAATCCTAGATCGTTTCAGATATTCGTACCAAAGCTAATTGCACTAGGCACCTTACCTGCATTTACTCTACATGCACATGGATCTGAATCTGATTCTTATTCTTCATAAGTTTTTTTTTTTTTTTTTTTTTTTTCTATTCGGATAATTATTGTGGAATCTGCAGGATGTGGGGGACGTTACTGGCAGATTTGGTTATTCAGATGCTCGAAACTGACTACGCTAGAATCTTGCGAGCAATTTACGCGTTCGCACAGGTACTTTTCCATTCGCCAAAGCCTTCATTTCTCGTAAGCAATAATTGTTATTCAAAGAGGGATTTTTTTTTGTTTTGTTTTTGTTTTCCAGATTCGGATCACCAGGACGTACAGGCTACCTTGTAAATGAAGTAGTAACAGTTTCCTTCGAGATTCTCTCAATCTCATCACGAAATATGTCGGTAAACAATGTTTATCAACTAATAATACTCGTATAAATTATTATCCGTATGTGGTTGAAATGAAATTAGACGCTACTCGAATAGAAAGAAGAGAGTGGTCTACTGGTCCACGAGTGGGGGCATTTGTTTTGTAGCCATTTTTTTATTTCTATCGAAAGAAAAAAAATCTGATTCCTTAAGTGGTAACGAGCGGGGGGGGGGATAAGAGACGTGAGGGGTTTCTTTGTGACACGTGTCTGGCCCGTGGCTCTCGAAAGCAACGGATCTGTTTCTTTCACGACGATAACCCGCCGCGTTTCCCCACGTGGCTTTCTGTCGGAATTTTAGACTATTCCATCATTTGTTTGCTGATTCGTTTTTTTTTCTTATTATGCAAATGCAATGCAAACAAATCCTCAGTAAATTAACTGTGTGGATAGTTGCGGCTAATAATTCGTTACAAGGAGGCGGCTATTACTTTTTTTTTTTTTTTTTTTTTGAACAAATTGAGGCGGCTATAACTAGATGATCACTTTTCATATCCTTTACTGTGGATGTTTTGTTTAACTTTTTTCTATTGATACAACAACTTGATGCCAACGTACAGTATTTGAATGCTTCTTACTTGAGTGCTAAAATCCTTCTGTTAGTGTGGAGTGAACATGCCTAAATCCGGATTGATTGTGACAGTTTTGTTTTTGTGGTTGTTATTTTGAAACATGTGTAAATTCATTCGTGTTTTTTTAGTTGAGAGACTGGTCTTTTTTTAGCAAGTTCGAATAAAATTCAAAACCAAATTTGATATCACGATCGTCCAAATCCTGACGTGACGTACGAAGCATGGTTAGAAAAGCTAATATAGTTTGCCCGTTGGATAATTATCCGATCTATTCTACTTGTGGAGCTTTTTATATCTTAGTTTTTTTAATAAATAGCTAAAAATATATCAACCACGAAAAAAAATAACTTGTAGATTTTTTATCTTATTACATCAAATAGCTAACAGAAATCAAACTAAGGAATAATTGAATAGTAACTTTTTTATCAATCGGTTTATTTTAATTAATTAATTTAAAATGATGAAATGTAATTTATTATTGTTGGGAATTTTGTTTTTGATATATTTCCTAGCTTTTTGTTTTCTATATCATAAAATGTTTTGTTTCCGTTACTAATATATAATTACAACTTTTATTAAATAAAGGGAAACGAAAGAAAGGTGTGTACAAGATTCATAAATTGTTGGAGGAGCTTTTTATAGATAGGATGAGACTTTTAGGGTAATTTCTTGCAGATATTATTTTGAGTTTAATATAAAAATAATATGGACCATCCACGTGTCAGTTCTGGAAGAATCTCCTCGTTCCTTCTCATATATATCTCACATCCCGAAGTTACGAGGACACCTTTCCAAACAAAATTCTCAAAAACTAATAGATAAAATAAATAAAATACAGTGAATTTGTTTATTTGAAAACTGTTCATTCGAATTATTTCTTTAAAAGCTAATCGTTCTCTTCTTCATCTAAGCTAGCAAGCTCTGTTATTTTTCCTGTTCGGACAGAGGAAGCCCTAATTTAGGATTTTCCCTTCAAAATCTCCCCATTTCGCTAATTTTGGAAGAAGGAAAAAACGATAGATTGTTTTCGTTTTTTTTTTCTTTTTTCTTTTTCAAATTCTAATCCATTTCCTTCGTTTTATGATCTGTTCAAGTGGAGGAACGACCTTAATAGCTAGAGGAAATAATTCAATCCCGAGATTACCCGTCACAGGGTCTTCACTAAATTACGCCAATCGAATTCGATATAATCTTCCGATCAGTGCAACAACTATCCGGCGATCATCGTCGTCATCGTCAATGGCGGTGGAAACAATGTCGATGGGATCAGATCCGTCAACTTTGATTCTAACATCAGGAGCCAGCGGTCGCGTTAGGGCACTCTTCTCGATGCGAGAGCTCAAGCGCCTCGTTACGATTATCCAATCGCTGATTCTCTTCCTGCTCCTTCCCTTTCGCGTCGTCGTTTGGCGGCGGAGGACCGGAGCGGTGGTCATCAGAGACGATAAACAGGAGAGGAAGGTGTGGGTCCCGCCGCAGATCGTGGTGAGGAAGAGGAACGGCGGCGGCGGAGAAATCGGCGCGAGCGGGTGCAGCGTCTCGCCTCCGTCGGTTCCGGCGGCTGTGGTGGATGAGGAGGTTGCGGTTAGACGGGAGCTTGCGATCAGGCGAGTTTTGGAGGATGACGGCGGCGATGGAAGCTCCGTTAGAGATTTTTCGCTTTTCACGACGAAAAGAGGCGATACGTTGTTTACTCAGTCATGGTCACCTGTTTCCCCAAATCACAGGTAATTAATTATTTCTCACTTAACATTCCTTCTTCTTTTTAAATTTCTCCTTTTTTTCTGTAATTTAAATCAATTACTAATTTTTCTTTATTTGCTCGTTAACCTTAGTGTTGTTAATTCAAAAACTATGCTATCGTCTTTTAATTCAAAAAGAAATCAATTGATTAGGAAGTCTAATTTTTAAAAATTCAGAATGTCGAAATTGGTGGTGGTCAATCTTATGATTAATTGAAAACGTCAGGTAATGGAAAACGTAAACATAACAATCTTATGATTCTCTTAACTAGTGAACAACATAATTGGATGTTTCTCGAAGTTATCAAATGTTTTTTAGGACGATGTGATGATGAAAGAAGATATATGTGTTTTTCGTTTCATGAATGTTTCTTGGATTTTGTATCTGTGTTTTTTTTTTTGTTTTGTCAGGTGGTCCTAATTGATATCTTGGCTTCTAGCTTGAGATATTTTAATGTGGAAGTGGATCCACTAGAGATGTTTTTCCTCAACTCCTAGATTCAATTAGTTTGCTTAAACAGGGGGTCATAAATTTTTGTTGAACTAACCAATACTGGTGATAATCTATTAAGTATTAAGATATGCGGATCCAGTATCAGGATTAGACTTAGTTGGTAAGCATTTCTTAAGATTTATTAAGAGAAGATTAGCTGGACAAATGTAGAAAAAGATTATCTTGCTTGTCAAAATGGTTTTGAAGGATCAATGTATTTTATAGATAACAGAAGACTTTGTCAATAGAATCCTGGTCTAATGTTTCTTTATCACTATCATTTTTTTCTATGGTTTTGAGTCTTTCATGCCTCTGATTTTGTGAACTATTCCGAGTTTTTTTTTTTTTTTAAAGAAGAATCCAGTAATTTGGTAATCTTCCATCACTTTCTCACCTGTTTCCTATCTTTCGATATGTTTTTGCAGGGGGCTTGTTGTTCTGCTACATGGATTAAACGAGCATAGGTTTGAACCTACTATATCTCTAGCTATGAAACATTTGCTTTTGATTATATATAGATTTCTTGGCATTAAGAAGCTTAACATCACTTTCTTTTCCCAAAATGTGGACAGTGGCAGGTATAGTGATTTTGCAAAGCAGCTAAATGCTAATGGGTTCAAGGTCTATGGAATTGATTGGATCGGTAATCTCACTTCTCTTTAACCTCTTGTTACCATTTTGATGTTCATCATAGCTAAAGGAGCTTTTGTAGAAATAGAAACTCTCTTCCTCGCACATGGCATTAAAAATTACCAAGTATAAACCTAAACATAATATTCAAAGTTTTGGGATTATATCTTTTGACATCGTAGCAATGGTGGTAGATTTGATCTTGAACATTTGGTGGGATACTTGAAACACGTTCTGGATGAATATAAACAAACCTTATTACTAATAAAAAAAGCGGAAACATGAGAGTGTTTAATGATGCAGCTGTTTCATAGGCTAGAAACAAAAATCTTTCAACCATGCCTCTCTGTGTTTGAATGTCGCAGGGAGTATAGTGATTTTGTGTTGGGGTCGTGCTTAATTCGTGTGGAAAGGTGACACATGAACCTCATCTTTAGCTTAACAGTGCCAACAACTTAGGGACTGTGATTTGTAATATCCGCAAACAATTTTAACTTATAGCCGTTTACAAGCATCTCCCTCCTCAATGATAACTTCCAAATCTACTATATACTTGAATGTGAGTAGCAATATTTTTTTGTTTTGATCTAACAGGTCATGGTGGAAGCGATGGACTTCACGCTTATGTTCCTTCCCTTGACTACGCTGTCGCAGATTTGGTATGTATCTCTCTGTATAGTGGTAGCTTCTGCTTCGGTTTTCTTATTGCAAGAACAATCTCACACGCCATCATCTTTGCAGAAATCATTTCTTGACAAGGTATTCGCAGAGAATCCAGGACTCCCCTGTTTCTGCATTGGACACTCAACTGGAGGAGCTATTATCCTCGAGGTAACATCTTTTAGACCCGTTAAGGTAAACATCATATATAATCTCCCAACTACTACAAAATCTAAACAATTAAGTGCAGGCTATGCTGGATCCAAAGATTGAATCTCGAGTTTCAGGAATTGTATTGACTTCACCAGCTGTTGGAGTCCAGCCGTCGCATCCAATCTTCGCTGTAAGTTTAATCCGGAAAAGTCATATCGTTTACGCATTTTCAAACATTTTGTCTTAAAACAAAATGATCAGCTCTCTGTTTTTTTTTTTTTTTTTTTGTCGTTGCATTTCAAATAGGTACTTGCTCCGATCGTTGCGTTCCTGTTGCCCAGGTACCAATTCAGTGCAGCAAACAAGAAAGGAATGCCTGTTTCTCGTGATCCACAAGCTCTAGTCACCAAATACTCTGACCCGTTAGTCTTCACCGGATCTATCCGGGTTAAAACCGGGTACGAGATCCTTAGAATCGCTTCTCACTTGCAGCAGAACCTCAAGAAAGTGAAAGTCCCTTTTCTTGTCATGCACGGTACAGCAGACACAGTGACTGATCCAGACGCCTCTAAGAGGCTCTACGAGGAAGCTTCTTCGTCAGACAAATCAATCAAGCTCTTGGACGGGCTGTTGCACGATCTCCTCTTCGAACCTGAGCGAGAAATCATCGCTGGAGTCATATTAGACTGGCTAAACCAGCGGGTTTAAGCTTTTTGAAACCAACAAATTACTACTATCACGTCGAATCAAGAATTTCTTGATTCAGATTTCAGACCACACAAAAAATATATACATATTTCGCGGAATTTTCTGGGTAAAATTGACTGAGAAACGTGAGGAGGAGAAGACATAAAAAAAAAAGGAGTTGTTGGTCAAAGGAGCAACTTCTTGGTTGATTTTTTTCTCAACTCGGAAGTAGAAAGAAGATAATATAAGAGAAAAGGAGAGACTCCCTTTCTTCTTTGCTATTCTTTGGTCTCTCAGAACGTTTTGACGTCGGTATATTTGTCATAATAATAAATCAATAATTTTGTAAACTCGGATTTTTTAATACTTTATCTATCTACTACTATAATTCTAGATCTTATTTACATCAAATCTGTAATGGGATTTGCTCGATTGTTTCCGTTTGTAAATATTTTGCTTAATTTTATGATTTTTTTGTTGTGTGGGCTGGCTCAAAAATGGCAAAAGAAATTATTGTAGGGCTCACACTAATTTTATGGTATCCACAAAATATATCTTTTTAAAAACAAATGAATCATCATCAGTGATCGTATTCATAACTCAATAATAACTCATATATGATGGGAAAAAAAAGTAGATGAAGACAGAGAAGATATGACCTAATCACAAGAATCCAAAAAAACAATTTGGAAATCTGTTTCACTTGGCCATATTACATCAAGTCACAAGTCAAGGGTGACATGAGAGTGATATATACCTTTAGGCTTTTCTTCTTCGTGATTCATCAATGCTAGCGTAAGCCAATACGTCAGCATTTCTATTTCATATTTATTCAGGAATTAGTGATTTAAGTAGGAAGAAAAAAAGACAAAAACTAATAGAGTTGTTATTATCAACTCTTCCACTAGCCAAAAACCCCCGAATCTTCGCACGAACATCCTTTTCCATAGAGAGATTTGCTTCGAGCAAGTGGAAACCGATAATATTACTTTTCCTTGCATTATTATTTATTAGTGGCAATTGGATTTTTTTTTTCTTTTTGGCCGCAACTGAAAATTGTAACTTATATATATATTTTTTTTTTTTTTTGAAAATTGTAACTTCGACTGCGCAGCCCTTATCTTTTACTTTTTAGAACGTGCTTTATTGCATTTTTCCACCCAAAAAAAAAAAAGGTAGAACCTAAACCATATTTTGGTTACGATCAATAGAGACTATATAGTTTGTGGATATCTTTAGGGGCTAGCTATATTCCTTAGATTCTCGTCAACCTTGTTTCGCTACTTCTTCTAATTTTTCCATATAATGAAAATCTATTTTTATAAAGTAAAAATGATCTTTAAGGGATTCATTTTTTTTTTTTAAACTAATTTTTAAGAGATTCTTTTATGAATATTTTAATAATTTGAAGATTTAATGGGCCAACTAAGAGCATGTGCATTGGAGACTTTAAAAGATCTAATAACATTATTAAAATAATAAATCTTAAGACTAAAGATCCAAAACTGATAAAAAGTGTCTAATATAAGATTTATTTTTGAGCTTTAGAGCAACACTAATGGAGACCCAAGGGTGTCTAAAGCCCAAAAAGAAAAAAGAAAAAATGAGTTGGCAGTGAATAGTACAAGACATGGTGTCTTATTTTGGATCCTATTTCATGGTGTCTTATGACACGTGTCAAGTTGTGATTCGTCAATTTGTTTTTTTTTTTAAATTCATTTTTTTTTATTATTAAAAAATCTTTAAGACACTCATTTGAGTGTTTGCATTGGGGTTGGTCTTAGACATCTCTCCATAACTAAAGTGTCTTAAAACATTAAACTTATTTAAATTTAATAAAAAATTAATTTTTAGACACACTTTTAAAATCTCTAATGCACATGTCCTAACATAAACTATAAAATAAAGGATCGATAACAACGGTTCGCCATGATAAACATTTTACAATAAATATAAGATATCTGATTGTTTTCACAAATAAAATATGCTACACTTGTTGTGTGACTAGCTATGGTTGGAATCTTATGTTCAATAAATTTTTATTTTTCGTATGCATGCAATGAATGAAACTGACAAAAAGATTTGAAGAAATAGTTTTATGATCACTGAATGCCAATGTTAGGGTTCTTACAACAATCCCGATTTTTACTTAAAATCCGGAGTATATATATGTACAAAAAATTACGGACATAATATCTCCAGAATCTATTAAAGTTCTACAAAAATAAAATAATTTTAATCCGATATTCGACTACGTGCGAATCATCTGCTCGGAGTCAGATGATTTAGATTCAAGATCCACTTTTAGTTTTTACAAGAAATCGTATCGAATCAAACATCTTCCCGGAGGAAAGGATGGCCGAGAAGCTGCGACGCCGTCCACCGTTTACTCGAATCTTTACGTAGACAACAGTCGACGAAGCTCCGGAACTCGTCGGAGCAACCTTCCGGCGCTCGCGGCGGTTCTCCAAAACACACGGCGCACATCAGCGTCGCCCAATCGGGTCTCTGTCCCGGCGGGAGCAACGGAAAGTGGCCGACGAGAAGCTCCAGCATCATCAATCCGAAACTCCAGATATCGCCGGCGTAGACATCGGAGCTTCCACCGGCGGATTCGGAATCGAATCTCTCCGGGCTCATGTAAGCGCAGGTCCCTACGTACGAATTGCACGAATCTAATGATCGGACTAAGATTTTGCTCACTCCGAAGTCGGCGATTTTAACCTCGTCTTTCGAATTTAGAAGGAGATTCGCCGGTTTGATGTCTCTGTGGACGATTTTGAGGGCGTGCAAATAACTCAATCCTTTCAGGATCTGTCGAGCGAATCCGGCGAGACGTTGCTCTGTTACGGCGCCGCGGAGAGACTCCAGGGTTCCTCCGTCCATATACTCCATTAAGATCGATACCTCGCCGACGACTGGTTTCTCGAAGATCCCGTGACACCGAACTATGAACGGAGAATCGGTGCGGCGGAGGATCTCCATCTCGCGCATCAATTGCCTCGTGAGGATCGGATCCATGTCGCCGTTTACCGTTTTCAGCGCGTAGAGCTCCGCCGTGCTCTTGTGACGGACTCTGTAAACAATCCCGCCGTTTCCGCATCCGAGAACGTTGAGTTTCTCGAGATCAGCGGCGGAGATTCCGTTACAGACAACGCCAGAGGTAGCGACGGCGGAGACGGAAGCGACGGAGAAGCGGCGGTCGGAAATCGGAGGAAGGGGAAGACGAAGGTTGAGCTGACGACGTTCTCTAACCAAAGCCATGGAAGAATAGATGGAAGAAGACTGAATCTGATGGAAGAAGGAAAATAGAGAAGCTTCGGATTTTATATGAATCTGAGTCTTTCAAGAGTGTGAGGAGACAACGAGGAAGGTGAAGATGACCTAATTATCCTTTTTTTTTTTAATTTCTTCTTATCTTAAAATGGCAACCTTTTTTTCCTATCGTTAAAAATGCAACTTGTGTGAGTGTTTGATCACGCACGTGGTTAAATGCATCAGACTGTAATTTGTCCAAATTATTATCATCATGGAAAATGACTAATCCTATAGTCCTCGTAGTAATCATTTGTTTTTTTTAAGTACTACTAACGATAAGGTATCTAAAAAGTTATAGGTGTGTGTGTATAGTGTAAGAAAATAACCGTAATTAAACAATTATCGCTAATAATAAATGATAAGACAAAAGCTTTGAAAAGATCGTTGTATAACGAAATGAGATGGATAAGAGTATTACTTTACTTGCACGGAAAAAAAAAAAGAAAATAGAAATTTCGGTGTTGGTGTGAAGGTTCGATGAACCAAAGGAGGCTAAAGGACGAGGAAACTTAAATGACTAATGAGGTATGAGAGAACGACCAAAAGACTAAAGAGCATTAACATTTTTAACGCCAACGTGGAAAAGCTTGCAACACCCATCTGTTTAATTTCTTAGGCCATCGCATTCAAATGTTGCCTAATTCATAAATATTTTTATATATTTTGTATAAATTTCAGATAAGATCTTAATTTTTCGACAAATAACTAACTAAGACCAGAGGGTTTATATGGTATATTCAGCCTTTTGCATGTGTCATGTGTGTATTTGTGCACATGCCGACATGCGACATGTCTATTGTTTGATTGTAGTATATGTGTGGGTGGTTATGTTTTGTCAGACTAATTTTTATAAACAGTTGAAAGAATTATTTAACACAAATGTCGAAAGAATCCTAACTGGAAACAAAACAATTATTTTCCACCAGATATTTAGAAAATAATAGAGATATAATACTAATTAAACTAACCAACTCATATATATATGAACACGTTGATTTTTTTTTTTTATATACAATGACGATCAAAATAAATTAAATAGTACCTTAGGACAGAAAATAGGAATTGGGGGGGGGGGGGAGATCGAGTTTGAATTAATTTGAATATTCAGTTGATGTTTCATGCCATTATAATTTGTACTTGCACTTTTTTAGCATGCGTCGTCTGTGTATATACTGTTGTTTAATTGTAGAGAATATGTGATATTTAGCTAAAATTTAGGGGCTTAACATTTCTTTAATTTGAGCCCCAGTTGCTTGAAAGGTTCTTGGTGTTGACAACTCAGGGTTCACCAAGTTTATGGATATATATTGTCCTTGGGTCAATGAGAGGTGGTGGTCAACTTCTAAAAATAGCTCCCAAGCACTCTCGTGTTTCTGCAGTCTCAAGAGATGGAGATTGTGGCCTTGTTCTAGCATTCTACTGGTCTTCGTTTCCCCAGTATGATAATAATAATAAAAAAACACAAATTAAAAAGAGTTGTTGGGTTCTGAGAATCAATATATATATATATATGTGTATTAGTAATTTTCTTTAAAATCGATTTATAAACTGACTTGAAAACTAGATGTAAGAAGCGACTGGCGTCGTTTTTAGAACGGACTTGATCAATGTTTATTCGTCCCTTTTGATGTATGTCTTTGATGTAGCCACCAAGCCAGTGATCCATATGGTCTTTGACCTAATCTCCCATGTCGGATCAAACCCTTCCCATGGCATACTCTTGAGATCTTCCACCGTAACACCCAACTCCTCAAGAGACATGTGCCCATTGCCCTTATTACAACTAGTACTCTCGCCTACACTCTTCGCTCAAATTCAATGAAATTATCACGATGACCTGATGATAATGATCTTCCATCTTATTCTTCGGCTCCAGAGCTTCCTTCTCCTCCTCGTCGTTGATGATGATGATGATGATTGCATTAGTAGAGGGTAGTGAGCATAAGGAGAAAGGAGTTACACGTCGGAGATTGTCGTCTGTCGTCTTCTTATTCTTCGGCTCTAGGGTTTCATTCGTCGATGGTGATGATTGCATCAGTAGAAAGATGGTGGTGATCCCAAGGAGTTGTATATCCGAGGAACGAGAGAGCAGAGTTCTTCGTCGTCAGTCTGACTCGAACGTTGCTTGGTGAGTCTCTCTATCGCCATGTTTCGTTTCGTACCAACTGTTGAACCAAAGATGAATTTAAGAAGAAATTCGGACAAAAACAAAATCGAATATATGAAGCTAGGCTTTTGGTGGTTTAAGCGTATGCGCGATCACAAATGGGAATTGTTTTCACAGTTAAGGAAACAAAAAGGAAACTTCTTTGATATACAGAATAATCAAAACAGAATTACTTAGGGAAACTTAGTAAGAGCTAACCAACGACTCCATTGCATAATCTTCAAATTGCATTAAAATTTTACAGAATTACAGTATGAAAGATAAAATCAAAACAGTCCACGTGCGGAGAAGTGAGGTTTGGGTTGAGCTCTTTGGATATATGAATATGATGTTATGGGTTTAGCTCTCTGTGTATTTCGGTTTACTATATTGGTTGAGGTATTTTTTCCTAAGATTTAGTAGGTTTTGTTATTAGTATCCTTAAAATATATATGTTTGTGATTAAATTACGTCAAATATATTAGACTTTTTCATGATTAAAAATTTTAAAAACCTAAATGCAACTTAAAAAAAAAAGAAGGAAGAAGCAGTTAATAAAGCGTGGGAGGAGAGAGCATGTCTAATGTCTTTGATGTAATTCTTAATCTCTCATCGTTTTTTTTCTTTCTTTTTGTGCGGAACATCAGAAAAGCGCCAATCCACTCTTGACAATACAGCATCATCATTGTCGTCCTTCGACTTCGGTAACCCCTTGAACACGCTACTTACTTCGTTTTTGTCGTCCTCCTCTTCGTCGTCATCGTCGAGGATGATGATTGCATTAGTAGAGGGTGTTATCAGCGATTTGAATGTCGGAGGATCGAGGAAGCAACTTTGCTTGGTGAGTCCGATATACGGTTCATGAGTCTCTTGTTTCACGATCGCCATGTTTCGTTTGAAACAGATTAAGATGAATTTTAAGACGAGAGATTTGGAGAGAAACAAAATCGAATTGAGAGACTATGAAACTAATGAGCTCTTTGGTTTATATAAAGAGTAGAGGTTTGGGGTGATCCGTCTCGGAAAAAGGAAATAACGTAAACCTAAACAAAAAAATGGAAATTGTTTTTTCAGATAAGGAAAAAATGATTTTTTTTTAAAAAACGAAAAAACACAAAAAAGGAAATTCCATAATCTGAACAAAGGAAACAATTGTTAAGACAAAACTATAGCCTGAAATATTAAATCTAACATAATTATATTTATTTGGACCAAAATAATCTAATTCAATTACCGTAATTCATATCTATTTTAACACTAAAATCAGTAAATCCTTAAAGAAGGAATAAAGCATAATCATAATTTGAAGTTTTTTTGTATCATAAACTACGGTTTAAAACGAATATTAATCCTAAATATGGGAAACTGGTTACATTTGTTTTGAAAGACATATATGCATTTTTGACCTGACTTAAGTTATCTAAAATACAGTAATGTTACTTTAAGACTATTTTATTTCCCTTAGGGAGGAAACTTGGTAGATGTTAACCAATGAGTCCATTTCATAATCTCAAGGGAAACTTGGTAGAGGTTAACCAATGAGAGTCCATTTCATAATCTTAAAACTAGATTGAAAATATTACAGAGCTACAATACTGAGACAGAATCAAAACAGCTACCACGTGCGAAAGGTGCGAGGTTTGGTTTGAGCTCTGTTGATATCTGATCTGGGTTTAGCTCTTTGAATATCTGATCTGGGTTTAGCTTCCTCCACGAATATAACTCTTCCATCCAAAAACTGTATAGAGAAACCAAAATCAGAGTTTTTTTAAAAATGGATATTTGATTTGCAGTTAACCCTTTCTTGTTCTCAAACGATGTAAGAATGAAGACAAGCGTGCGCGTGTTGTTGAGCTGAGGAGTACCTTTCCGTGCATCCCTTCAATAGCTCTCATTGACTCCTCCTCTGTTTCATACCGCAGGAAAGCAAATCCTCTTGGTCTATTAGCTACCTTATCCATCACCAAGTTAACTATGCAGAGAAAATCAACTTTACATATTAGAAAACTATAAGAGATCTGATCTGATCATCCTTACTGGGTCGTTAAACAGACACTTAGCTAGATAGATTTTGACAGAAGTTGAGAGAGCTTATGGTGTTACCAAGTACAAGCTTGCCAAACTGTTCAAAAGCATTCCTTAAGTTATCTTCAGTTGTGCGGAAAGAAAGCCCTGTCCAAAACCATCAAACCATCTCTTATTTAGAGTTCATGTCTCATATGGTTAAATCAGAGACGAACGAGGTTGCAGAAAGCTCAAAAGTGAAAGAAAAATAAACCCATAAAAGAGCATTTAGCACTGCTATTCTCTTTTGGCCATGTCTAAGGATCTCTAAGAAGAAGCTTATGCGGTGCTTGCTGCTGCAAACGAATAAAACAAACCACACCTAACAGCAGAAAGATATCTCTCTCCCCATTACACACACCAACCAAAATCCTTCTCCGCCTTTACAACAAATCCGACAATGTCTTCGGTTCAGGCTATTCCTGTAAGTAACCAAACAGAGGCATCACCTCGCCGAGACAATCTCTCCAAAAGCACTCAAGTCAGGCTATTCCAAAACAAAATCTATCATTCCTTTCCCTCTACATACGCAGTACATTTGTTTTATTAAAGGTTTGACATCTGAGATTCTAAGTTTATACATCTGATGGCGTAATACTCAAAGAAACAGTCAAGAATCACATCACGTATTTATAAATTCCACTACGGAGGTGTAGCCAGCCACTCATGAATTGGGGTTAAGCAGATATAGAATTGGAAATCTAAGAAAATTGTAAGTAGGAGGCAGGAACACAGAGAACCTACCACTGACATAGAGTTTCGTCTTCGGCCCAGATAGAGACGGCGGTGGAGAAGAAGAATCCGGAGAGAGGCAGCTAGAGATTAACAACCCGCCAACGTCGCGGCGTCGGCGAGCCGAGTTTACGCCGGTTCCGACATTGACTCGACCGCGCCATAACCGGAAATAGGCAGTCGAGGAGACGCTGCAGATGGCCGGGAAGTTAGGTCTGATGAGGCCATCTCCAGAACACGACGGAACGACGACTACCCCTAAGCTAACGGCCATTGTTTCTTCTTCTTCTTCTTCTTCCCCTCAAAACCGAATCCTATCGCAAACGCTAGACCTTGGTTTGTTGAGGGTAAAATCGGTACTTTTCTATTTATGAAACCTTTGAAATTGAAAATGTGGTTTTTTTGTTACAATTCACTCTTCTTCTTCTTCTTTTTTTTCCTGTCTCGTCTATAATTATCCATCACTCTTCTAATCTGCAGTCTTTTCAAGATAGCAACAAACGAACAGAAAATCTTATGAAACCACACAAAACTGAGACAAGTCGGATTTAAGATGTAGAAGATTGATCCATTTTATATTTACACAAATTACAGATTACGAAGCCAAACATTCATACAATTAGTGATTTCGAATGAGTCTACCTATGATTAACAAATGAATGAATGAATCAAGACTAAAACTTGAACTTTCAACATCCCCTAAAGCTGAGGAATTCCCATAAAGCTTTAGACAATCGAAAGTCTTTGTTCAGCTTTATCTAATTAACCTCTCTGCTTCACCAATTTCTTCTGCTGTTTTCTTAAAACAGCAACAACACAAAACGAAGATGCTGCATTATCTTTAGCATTTCCGGTTGATGAACGCTTCCAAAGCTTCTCTCATCCAGCAATTCTGACATAGCTCAAGCGCTTCAGACAAACAAACCCATCTCCGTTGTCTGAATTCTGACTCGGGCCATCGCTCAAACTGCTGGCTAACAAGCAGAGGAAACATGTAGCCGTCGTGAATCATGCTGTGCCTTTTGCTTTTGTACTGCCATTTCCCAAGCGTTTCTTCGAGCTGCCCCGTTACGCCAGCTTCCTCGATTGTCTCCCTCAGAGCTGCTTCTTCCATTGATTCATCAATCTCCCAACCTCCTTTCGGCAATAACATCCCTTTCCCTTTCTTCTGTGCACTTATCAGAAGAACTTCAATCTCTCCACCACCATGTTTTTTGTATCTGTACGGTACACATCTGCAGAATTTTTCGAAGCCCGGATCAGATAAGAAGAACTTCAATTTTCTCACCCACTTCATTACAAATTGAAGAATCATAAACCTAGAAATTAGAAATTCTCTCTCAAAAACTGAAATTAGGGTGTTCGCAATTGGACGTACCCGACGACCTGACGATACCCTGCGGTATCGTAACGCTGCAAATCTCGTCCGGTTCGAGAGACCAAAGAGACAACTTTCTCGATCGGAGTCGGTACGATCTTCGACGGGATGCTGTCAAACGTCGGAGGCAAGTGCGAGGCGGTCACATTTGAATAGTTTGAAATGAATAGAGACACGTACAATTCCGTCATTTTTTGTTTATCTTCTTCTGTCTCCGGCGAAATTCCGATTGAGTCGATTTGATGAAGTCTGAGAGAGAAGAAGAGAGAGAGAGAGAGAGATGATTGGATAAACGGAAGATGAAAAGATGTGATTTGAGAGGAGGATTGAGCTTTTGGGAACTGTATTTATATTGGAAAGTCCCACGCGCTTCAAGTGTTTGCTTCGTTCAACTAATTTAAAATGATAAAACACTCTTTTGGTCAACTCGGTTCCAGTATTTGAATAGATATAGTTCGGTTAAGGAATCGATTCAGGTGTTATTTTCGGTTATTGAATTGACTTTTTTCGGTTAATCAAAAAAACCTAAGAACTTCTGTCTTCTACTCTTTCTGTTATGTTCTGTCTTTACTATTTTGAGATTAGTTCACGTGACAACTCTTCCAACATTTAACAAAAAATCAGATTAGAACGAGGTACATAACAACAATCTCACCTCATCTTCTAGATCATTTTTTCACCGAATAAAAATCAAAACTTTGATGTCAACGAACGCGTATAAGAAGAAGATACTGTGTGAGACGCGCTTGGGCGCGTGGAGAAGCAAGCAAGTGGGTTTACACAACATGAACACGTGGTGATGCCAACACGGTGTTTACGGGGTATTTAGCATTGACTTATTTTATTTTTTTGTTTTTTTCCTTTAAAACAAAAACCAGATCATGAACCGTATATAGAGCCTAGTGAAAACCGGAGTCGCATCCCAAATCGGTATCGATGGATTTTTCTGTAAACTGGATTTTTTTTAAAAAAAAAACTGGTGGTAAACTTTTGGGCGCTTCTAAACATAAATCTAGTTTATGAGACAACAATGACATTAATACAAATCATAATACTACGTAGTACATACTAGATGCATGCTTTCAGTCAAAAGTGATGGTTAAATTGAAACATAAATATTTGTAAAGGGTACAAACTACGTAGTTCAAAGATAAAACAAACTCAAATAAAAGCAGAAATTAAGCTAAATCCCAAAAAGGTGATAGCTAGGGCTGCATTTTTCGTGGTGCTGGCGGAAGAGCTCCCTGTTTCAATTAGAGTGTGACATCAGTTACTTTATAAAATAGTTAGTTTCGTATTTGATTAAGAGTTAACTCTTTCCGAAACAGAAATCTAATTAAGGCTAACCATGCTTAATTAGCTCCCAAAAAACAGTGAAAACTGAAAAAGCCTGCCTAGAACTTTTTCTTACATACAACGCAGAGATAAAATTCCAAATTGCACGATTGCATTTCTGTTACGTTCCAATTTTTACGACAAGATTGTTGACCAAACAAAAAAAAAAACCCGTTACGATTAAATCAACATTATGTCTTTTTGTTTTTTTAGAAAGGGTAACATTGTTTTCGTCATTATAATACATAAATAATGATAAAATGTAGAATTCAATAGCAAATCCAAAATTGAAAGGATTGATATGAGGGAAAGTAAGTGCATACCGCTGGTCGTAGATCCCGACGATGCTGTAGAAGAAGAACCTATCATTGAGAAAACAAACATATAGTATATATTAGAACGGCGTGTGTTTATTTATGAAATGCATAAGAATAATATATCTACACTCTTAAGTCTTAATGCAATAATTTATTTACATATATAAAACAAGATGAAGAGAACTCACTAGCGGTATTGGTACAAAGTGAGTTGTCATAATTAGCTCCACAGGATCTAAGGAGATTAAGAGCGTTCTCTTTGGTGAGATTAATGAAACTGAGCATGTCCGGATGGTCGAGGGCGGCGCATAGACACGTCACGTCTTTCTCGACGATCTCTTTCATCGGATCGCAACACGACGGCGGCGGAGGAATATCCGAACGAATGTACGGACGACACGGCATTACTTTTTCTACGCATCGCATTGCCTCCTGAACTTCTCCGATTTGTGCTGTGGCTTGAACGGAGTAGAGAATGACGACGACGGTGGCTACACCGAGAAATCTGGTAATATCCATTTTGTATATATGCAGTTTTGTTTTATTCTTAAATTGTTTTTTTAATGAGTATGTATATTCTTATATAGAGAGAAAACGGGGGAGTTAAAAAATTTATTGATTTTTTTTTGAGTGGGGTCAACTATGGAGGTAAGTTTTGTTTCTGAATTTAGTATAGATTTTTACAATTACCTGATAAGTTCTGATAATAGTATTGAATGCGTACATAGGTTTAGAACTAGAAAACTAAAAAGTCTGAATCCCGGATTCGTGAAACTTGACTGAATATTAATTACCCGGTCTAGTGCATGTAACAATGATATACCATTTCGGCATTTCCTTATAATGATAGACTAATAAAATGTAAAGTAATTGATATTGTTGACCAGAAAATATAATACTATATTACGAATCTCACATTCCGAAAGTAAATATGTACCAACATTACTAGTATAGTATTATAAATGTAATAGGAACACCAGTGAAAATGATTTGTTGTTTTCTTAAAATGCAAATCAAAGATATATCTGCAACAAAGAAAAACTCGGATCCAATCCGAAGTTTGTTCCATTGTAGCTTTGCTTAATACTTTTCCGTTTTGGTAATAATATTTTTGTGTGTTTTCTGTTTTTTATATATCGAATTACATTAAATGAAATGAGTAATTTAGAACAAATTAACAGTGCTTTAGTTGATTTTTATGTTTTTTTTTACTTTTGGCATATTAACATATATATATATATATTATTTTTTTATGATTTGAACTTTTTTAATCCTTCTTTGTCAATTTTTTGTTAAATCCTTTTTTTGATGATTTCTGTTTGTCAAATTTTCATTACCAAAAGCCAAATTAGAACCAAGATTATATTAAAATAGACGACAAAAATGAAACATTAACAGTAGTTAAACACAAACATATAAAATGATGACAACAAAAACATGAAATATAAGGATGACATCATCAAAATAAAATAAATACAGGGATATAACATGCTCAAAATAAGATTATTGCCACAAAAGCAGACACGAAGACAAGTCCGATGAAGCTGACAGCTTGAACGGAAGAGCATCCTGTTACACGAGAAGGTGACATTAATTAATTTTTAGAAATACAACCGAAACAATTAACTCTAATTAATCTCACAACAACAAAAAAAACAAACTCTAATTAATTTTTCTGAGAAGATTAAATTGGTTATAACTCCAACAATTAATGTATCAGTTCGTATTAGTTTAAATATGCGAATTTATGTAATTTTTTAATTTAAAATGTAACAGCATAATCGACATTAATACGAAATACATACCGCTGGTTGATCCCGGCGATGCAGGGGGCGGAGAAGCTTCATTATTGATAGAGATAAACATATGAAAACAGTGTCATTTATCTTTGATCGATAAGATGTTTTGATTAAATTTAATATACATTTATTGAAGGGGATATTAATTGAGGATTATTATTGATGAGGATGATAACTTACAAGCGGTTTTGCTGCATTGTGAGACGTCAGGATTAACTCCACAGGCTTTAGGGAGATCAAGAGCGTTATCTTTGGTGAGGTTGAGTTTCTGAAGTATCTCCGGATTGTTAAAAACGGTGCATAAACACGGCGCGTCTTTCTCCACGATCTCTTTCATTGGCCCGCAACACGACGGCGGCGGCGGCGGATTCACCTTGTGTAAGTACGGCTGACACGGCATCAGTTTTTGTATGCAACTCATCACTTGACCATCTCCTCCTCCTTGTGCTATCGCCTGGACGGAGCAGAGGACGACGGTGACGAATACTACGGCGAATAATTTGCAGATCTTCATTTTCTTTTCCTTTTTGTACGTAACTTGTCTTGTAGTTTCTTTTGTCTTGTGTTCTTTATAAATAGAGGAAAATTGGGAACTGTATGTAAATTTTTTTCTTTTGGTCATTATGAAGGTGAGATTTCTTTATGAATTTTCATGGATTTCATTACTTGATTTGTCTGATTTTTTTCTAATACTATAGCATTAAAGAGCAAATCTCTGGATTAGTGCAAATTTCAATTATGTAACCCATTTAGTAAATTCTAAATCTTTTGCTATTAAATCATAAAATTCTACTTTTGCTATTAAATCAACCATGAGTCTAACAGATTATTACTAACTAGATTTAGTAAATTATAATCTGAGTCAATCTTATGAGATAGATACATAAGGGAGAGTGTAACCCATTTCAAACCTTGGGCTACGGCGGCACTTTGTAACAAAAAACAACAAAAGGGTTTGGGTTTAATCCATTATTTACATGACCACGTGGCTGATAGTTATTGGATCACTGATATTAATCAACGTGGCAACATAAGGGAGAGTGCCAAAATGACGTCGTTACCCCCAATGTTTTTAAATCCGACCCGGCAAACGATCCGGAATAGTTTCTGGGTTGCCGGGTCACTGGATTGATCCGGGTTGTTCTGCTCCGCGCATTAATAGATTAAGAATTTTTTAATATTATTATGTATATCTATCTATAAATATATATATAAAAAATATTCATAACATACAAATAAAAAGAGAGAAAGAATAAAAAAACCAAAAAACAAATTATAATCACATACATATGAAAAGATAATGAAACAAAAAATACAAAAAAATTAAAATAGAAAAAAAGAAAAAAAAAATCATATAAAACAAAATCAAATCCGCGACAAATAATATAAAAATGAAATATTATAAAAAAAAAATGGCAGTTATAAGACAAGATGAGATCGGCTATTCGAATTCTTAAATTTTTAAATCGGATTACTATTATGCCGATAAAGAGAAACTATGGTCGTTCGTGTGAGAAAAAAAAAGTAAATTGCAATCAGTTGGTTCAACCAATAAACCGGGTCGCCGGATCGACGGATAATAGCAGTTTTTTTTGTTTGACCGGGTTTATAACTAGCGGATTTAAGTATTGAACCCGAACCGGAGTAGTAACCGGGTCGCGGGTTAACCAGGCGAACCGGGCGGCTCGGGTCGGGTTTCAAAACATTGGTTACCCCCCCACCCCACCCCACCTCCATTGTTTCTTCAATCCTCCTTCTCAAATCGTTTTGTCGAATCACTGAGAAATAAAGACGAAGAAATTTGAGAAATATAATAGAAATGAGAGTCTCAGGTCACAGGATCACACTACTCTTTCTCTTCTTCATACTCTCTCTCTACATTCATCGCCTTCAGGCCCGTCCCTTGGTTCTCGTTCTCTCCAACGACGATCTCAACGGCGGCTTCGATGACAACGGCGCATACGGGCCCTCTGATTTCGATGAGTTTGGGGAATCCGAGTCTAAGTCCGATGAGGAACTTGATCCCGGTTCCTGGCGTCCAATCTTCGATAACGATTCCGCCGTCCACGCCGCGTCGCCGCAGTATTACTCCGGACTCCACAAGATTCTCTCGGCGGCGAGCGACGGAAACACTAGGTTGATGGAGGAGGCGGTTTCAGGGATAGATTCGTCTGCGTCTTCCGGAGATCCGCACGCGCTGTCGTTGATGGGGTTCGTGTACGGGATTGGGATGATGCGGGAGACGAGCCGAGGCAAATCGATTTTGAACCATCATTTCGCGGCCGAGGGAGGAAATACGCAGTCCAAGATGGCACTTGCTTTCAGATATCTTCGACAAAATGTAAGCAAGCAACCCGAACATAGACATCGATTAGTTGTTTGTTGCTCATTCGAACTTACCTCGGACTGTTTTTCAGAGAATGAGGAATGTAAATTAGCCTTATATAAGTTTTTTCTCGTTTCTTCATTAGATGTTCTTGTGGTGATCCTTTCACAGATGCATGATAAAGCTGTACAATTATATGCTGAGCTAGCCGAGACAGCAGTCAGAAGCTTTCTGATCTCAAAGGAATCTCCAATGGTTGAGCCAATTAGAATCCACAGTGGAACAGAGGAGAACAAAGATGCGCTAAGGAAATCACGAGGAGAGGATGATGAGGATTTTCAGATATTGGAATACCAGGCACAGAAAGGGAACCCTGCTGCAATGCACAACGTGGGACTGTTATACTACTTTGGTCTCAGAGGGTTAAGGCCTGATCACGCCAAGGCATTGTACTGGTTTTCAAAGGCGGTAGACAAAGGAGAGCCAATGTCGATGGAGCTTCTAGGGGAGATATATGCTCGAGGTGCTGGCGTTGAGAGAAACTATGACAAGGCTCTTGAATGTCTTACACTTGCAGCAAATCAAGGTCTCTATTCAGCATTCAATGGCCTTGGTTACTTGTATGTCAAAGGCTATGGAGTAGATAAGAGAAACTACACTAAGGTAACCGTTGCTTCACACTTCCAAGGCTTGCTCTTTATCTGATTAGAAATTTAGGTTCTTCGTTTGTTTAGCTTTAAAAAAAAATATAATGATGGAACTGGGACAAGTGATATAGATTCCTAATTGTATGTAAAAAAGTTGGTTAGTCTTAACGATCCATCTACCAAACTTAATCACTTCTCTTGTCTGCGCTATTAAGTTTTGCTGACATTGCATTTTTAGCGGTGGGGACGTAGAAGAGTCGCTGTCGAGTTATATGGACCAGCACTTACTTAAGTTTGATATTAGCAGTCTAAGACAATTTAATCTGTCTCTTATACACATCTAGATGTGTATAAGAGACAGGAGTGGTGTAATTTGCTAAAATATATAATCTCTGTTAATTTTTCACTGTGTCATGCTTTTGTCCTTATTTCCATCCATTTTAGGTGTTTCTGTAGTTTTCTCTGAGCAATCTGGATACATCATTGGGGGATTTTGTACTTTCAATTCCTTGTTCACGTTCCTAGCGTTTTGGATGCAGGCGACGTCGTTTTATAAGCTAGTAGCTGAAAGAGGACCATGGAGTTCTCTCTCTAGATGGGCTCTTGAAGCTTACTTGAAAGGTGATGTGGGAAAGGCTTTTATATTGTATTCGAGAATGTCGGAGCTTGGTTATGAAGTAGCACAAAGTAATGCCGCCTGGATCCTTGATAAATACGGGGAAAAAAGCATGTGCATGGGAGTATCTGGGTTTTGCACAGACAAGGAGAGGCACGAGCGAGCTCATTCCTTGTGGTGGCATGCCTCTGAACAGGGAAATGAACATGCTGCATTGCTTATTGGAGATGCATATTACTACGGTCGGGTAAGTCTACTTGTGCTCGAAGTTTAAGATCTGTTCTGTTTTCAGGAAAACTGTTAAACATACGGACAATGCACCTAATTTTTACTTATCCCATCCGATTCATACGCATGTAGATTTTCCAAGAGAAAGAAAAATGTAGACTAGTTCAACTGATTTCTACGGGGATCTTACTCGTGTTCTCAGGGTACAGAGAGGGATTTCGTGCGTGCAGCTGAGGCATACATGTATGCTAAATCTCAATCAAACGCACAAGCCATGTTCAACCTCGGTTACATGCATGAGCATGGAGAAGGTCTTCCCTTTGATCTCCATCTAGCTAAACGTTACTACGATCAGGCCCTCCAGAGCGATGCTGCTGCCAAACTACCCGTCAGGCTTGCTCTTGCGAGTTTATGGGTTCGCAAAAACTATGCTGATACCGTCATGGTAAGAGAGAGAGAGAGAGAGAGAGAGAGAGAGAGGGAGGGTGTTGATTTTCCCGGTTCCCAAATTGTTTTGAATGAAACAGAATGAGCAAGCCCGCGTGTTTTTTTTTAATACGGGATGCAGGTACAAGTTCTGGATTCCTTACCAGAAGTGTATCCGAAGGTGGAGGAATGGGTAGAGAATGTGGTGTTGGAAGAAGGTAATGCGACCATACTAACTCTCTTCCTCTGTCTTATCACCGTTTTATATCTCCGGGGGAGACAACGTAGACCGGTGGTTTTGGATCCCGTTGGTCCTGATGTGGCACATCCCCTCGCTGGACCAGTAGCCTTTCCCCAGTAATCGCTTAACCAGGTGAAAAAAAATGATGATGAACAAAAGCACCAGAGAGACAATTTACTCTGTACAGGTTCTAACTTAGTTAAATTCTCTTGAGCCTTGGCGCACTGAACCATCATAGCCCATAGCAGAGTTTTAGGGGAGACGAGAAACTTTCTATTTTGTTTCTCTTTTTCCTCTAATTTAAAGCATAGCTATTTCGGGACTGATTTTGTATGAAACTTTGACAATACAATAATGGTTACATATATACATTTTGGATTGGAGTATATAACAATTTCTTAAGAATTTTCTCAGGCTGTTTAATTTATCTCTCGACAAGAGTTGTTGCATCAAAAGTCGTTACAAAATCTGCGGAAATTACGTAATTACCCTCCGCTTCCTCTCCATCGTTTTGATTTGACATTTAATTTTTTTTTTTTTTTTTTTTGGATTAAGGTTTTGACTTCTTATTTTCCTCCCATTCTTCTCAAATCGATCGAATCACTGAGAAGCTACAAAGCAAGAAAGTAGAGGAAGTAGGATGAGTGACTGGAGTCACAAGATCATCGTCTTCTCTCTGCTCATTTTCTCGCTTTACATTCATCGTGTTCAGGCGCAATACTTTATCCTCAATTTCTCCGATGACGATTTCCACAGTGGCTTCGACAATAACAGCACCAACGAAGACTCTGACTCTGACAACTTTGCGCAATCGGAATCTAAGTCCGAGCAGGAGCTTGATCCTGGTTCTTGGCGCCCAATCTTCGAGCCGGACGGCTCAGTCGTGGACGCTGCGTTGACGCGGTACTACTCCGGCCTCTAGAAGATTCTCTCGGCGGCGAGCGAAGGAAACGCTAGGCTGATGGAGGAAGCGGTTACGGAGCTAGATGCGTCTGCATCGGACGGAGATCCACAGGCGCAATCAGTGATGGGGTTCGTGTATGGGATGGGGATGACACGGGAGACGAATGGAGACAAATCGTTTCTGCAACATCAGTTCGCGGCGGAGGGAGGGAATATGCAGTCGAAGATGGCACTTGCATTCAGATACAAACGGTTAGATGTAAGCAAGCTGAACAGGAACCCTTCGAATTCGATTTTTTTATGATATGATCATTTTGATACAATGTTCCTTCTGGCTGAGTTTGTGATTTGATCATTTTGACAGATGCATGAGAGAGCTGCCCAGTTATATGCTGAACTAGCAGAGACAGCATTCAATAGCTTTCTCATCCCTAAGGATTTCCCCATGGTTGAACCAATTAGAATTCATAGAGGAACAGAGGAAAATAAAGATTTGCTAAGGAAACTCCGTGGGGAAGATGACGAGGGTTTCAAGATATTGGAATACCAGGCGCAGATCGGGAAGCCTTCAGCAATGTACAAGATTGGAATGTATCACCACTTTGGTCTGGGAGGATTAAGACGTGATCGCGCCAAGGCAGTTTACTGGTTTTCAAAGGCAGCAGAGAAAGGAGAGCCGAGTTCAATGGAGATTCTTGGTGAGATATATGCCCGAGGAGCAGAACAAGGTCTCTATTCAGCATTTGCTGGCCTGGGGTACTTGTATGTCAAAGGCTATGGAGTCGATGAGAACTACACTAAGGTCAGTATTCTTCCCATGCCTACTCTTTTTCTGACTACAAGTTTAGTCTCTATATTTTTTTTAGCTGACAAAATATAATGACAAAAGTGGGGAAAGATTCTTGAGTCTGTGTACTATGCTCTAGATTAGTCCTAAGGGTCCAAGTAGCAGACTTAATCACCTCTCCTCTCTGCTGTTAAGTGTTACTGGCATTTCTCTCTGTAAACTCATATCAACGCTACGAGGGCCGGGATAGACAAAGAATCACTGTTAGATTTTATGGACCAACAATTTCTTTAGGTCTGGTGTCAGTAGTCATGCCCTATCAGTAGTGTAGCAAGCGTTGAAAATGGCAGTGTTTATTTTGGTTAGTTTCTTTCAACATCACAGCTTCCACATGATTTAAGCATATATCAATGACGCAAACAGATTCCATAGATATATATCTCTTCAATTGCAGGCGAGGGAATATATTGAGAAGGCTGCTGATAGTGAAGACCTAACCGGGATTTATTACCTTGGAATGTTTTTTATTTAAAGGCATTGGAGTCAAAAGAGATGTAAAGCAGGCAACCAAATACTTCCTTGTTGCGTTAAATGCTGGCCTACCAAAGGCTTATTATCAAATGGCCAAGATGTTGCATGCTGCCGCCGGGCTCAAGAAGAACCCTATCATGCTGAAATTGGTAACTAGTTTCCTTATATCCATATGGTCTAAGTTAAGTAAAAATGAGAGTCTAAAAAGAAAATCTGATCGTCTTCTGTTTGAATTTATACTGTAAAAGATTTAACTGGCGAAGCCATTGATAGCATTAAGAGTATTTCAGTAAGAGCTCTCATAATTTTTAATTTGATCACTTGTTCACTTTCCTAGCATTTTGGTTATAGGCTGCGGGTTTATACAAGTCAGTAGCGGAAAGAGGACCGTGGAGTTCTCTCTCTAGATGGGCTCTTGAAGCTTACGTGAAGGGTGATGTGGGAAAGGCTTTGATATTGTACTCGAGAATGTCGGAGCTCTTGGTTATGAAGTGGCACAGAGTAATGCTGCCTGGATCCTCGATAAATACGGTGAAAGGAGCATGTGCATGGGAGTTTCTGGATTTTGCACGGATAAAGAGAGGCAGGAGCGGGCTCATGCTTTGTGGTGGCGTGCCTCTGAACAAGGAAACGACTATGCTGCTTTGCTTGTGGGAGACGCATATTACTACGGCCGGGTAAGTTTTAAGACTTCAATTCACAGATTTAGAATGCTGACTGGTTTCTGATGTGTGCTCGTGCTTTGTCAGGTTAAGGAGCAGGATTTTGTGCGTGCGGCTGAGGCATACATGTATGCAAAAACTCAACTAAATGCGCAAGCCATGTTCAACCTCGGTTACATGCACGAATACGGACAAGGGCTTCCCTTTGATCTCAATCTTGCTAAAACTTACTACGATCAAGCCCTCGAGAACGAACCAGTCTCCAGATTGCCTATCTTGCTTGCTCTTGCGAGGTTGTGGGTTCGCAGAAACTATGCTCGTATTGCGATGATGCTGACTCTTCTTCTAGTCTCTCTTATAACCGTTCTACATCTCCGGGAGAGACAAAGCAGAGAGATCGTCGTGGATCCCGTCGGTGCCGACGTGGCAGCACAGCCTTTCGTTGAGCCTGTTGCTTTCCTCAACTGATGATCCGGATTGTGCTTATATGTACAGGTTAATACTTACTGTACAGGTTGACTCCTATTTGTTTTGTGTACAGATTGATATGTAATTATTGGTTTTGTATACAGTTTGATATAACTTCTAATTGAGAATCGAAGTAGTTACATACGTATTTTTCTAGAAAAAACCAATAATTACATATCAATCTATTTTTGGTAAAATTTGATGACAAAAACGTGATTTGCAGAAAATGGTAGTGTTCATGACTTGCATGTCTATTTTTCTTCTTTCTTAATAAAATACGAATCCACCACAAAGATGAACATTCGTTGAATATGCAATTTATTTTATTCATTATGTATAATACGAATCCCACGAACTTGCGTTTAAGCGGTGTCCCCACGTTCAGCCAAACACAGATAATGTGATGATAACCCAAAAAAAGTATATTTAAAATCTAATAAATTTTTCGCTCCTTATAATAATCTCATTCACATTATTCGAAGTAGTAGCCACTTTTTCAATTTCGTTTGTTTGAATCAATTAATCGTTGTCTCGTCCGAGAAAGATGTCGCTGATGGATAACCTGCTAGGTATCCTCCGCGTTCGCGTCAAACGCGGCGTCAACCTCGCCGTCCGTGATGTTTCCAGCAGCGATCCTTACGTCGTCCTCAAGCTTGGCCGTCAGGTTCTCTCTCGACTTCCACAAACTTCTTCAACGATGATTGTTTCACCGACTTACAATCTCAATTTCTTTTGCAGAAACTCAAAACAAGAGTGGTGAAGAAGAACGTGAACCCACAATGGGAAGAAGATTTGACATTCACAGTCACCGACCCGAATCTCCCGCTTAATCTGGTAAAAAATTCCCACAAATTTTAAACACTTCACTTTCTAAACCGGACCGGTTTACATAATCGTCTTGGTTTTTTAAATCGAAACAGGTCGTGTACGATCACGATTTCTTCAGCAAGGACGACAAAATGGGAGACGCAGAGATCGATTTGAAGCCGTACGTCGAAGCTCTCCGAATGGAGCTCTCCGGTTTACCAGACGGAACCATCATAACGACGATCCATCCGAGCCGCAGCAACTGTTTAGCCGAGGAAAGCTTCGTCCGGTGTAGCAACGACCGAATCGTTCAGAACGTTTGTCTCCGTCTCCGTAACGTCGAGCGTGGTGAAGTCGAGATCGAGCTTCAGTGGATTGATCTTCCCGGTTCTAAAGGCTTGTAAACAAACAAATTTGTGCGTTTGCCTTATTTGGGCCTTACTCCTTAAATGGGCTCCTCCTGAAACCCATTACATAGTACAAACATATACAATTTTCAAGGTTTTAAATATTGCGGTTTCGTTCGATGATCTTTTTAAGTAAAGTTAAATTATTAACATATAGTATATGATATTTAATTTTATATTATCTCTGTGTGAACCATTGGGTTTTGCGTCTCTGCCCAAGACGGCACGAATTTTAGTGATTGATGTTTAGTTTAAAGGAATCGTCACGTTATCGTGAGGACAAAGATATTCTTACTTCGTATATTCTTTCTTTATTTTTCTTTTGGTTTTTTTTTTCTTTTTTCTTTTAACGAAGTTAAAGATGGGGGAAACAAAAATAAAAAGGGAGATGAAAAAGATACTTTATTGCAGCAATAGCAGCTTTTGAGGAACACAATATTTGTTTTGAAACGAAGTAGAAAAAGTTGGTAATTTTTCAGATCCTTTTTAATATTCTCTGTTCTATTTCTATATATTCTTTTATAGGTTCAGCCTTTTAGAGAACCCAAAACCGTGCAAACCAAATTATAAAAAAATAAATTTTGAAAAAGAGAGTTTTGCGAAAGCAGCATCTACATATATAATATGCTTTTTTTCCATTGATTCGTAGCCGTAGATCGGTGTTTGGTCTGATGTTTTTCCTTTGGTCGGGGAAAACATTCGAAATTGTAAAACAGCCCCCTTATTCTTGATTCATATCTTAAACATCCCTTACGTTTTTATTAGCTAGTTTAACGCAGAAACGACGAAAAAGTTAAGAAAATAATGAGAGTTCTTTGGAGCTTAATGAAGCTGACAAGTGCCACGCCTCTACTTTTATTCTCCATTTATACACTCTTACCCCATCATTAACTTCTACGCATGCCCCCCTGATTCTCTCTCTCTCTCTTTTCATAAATAATTTTTTTTCTTCACTTTTCTAAGTCTATATCGATTATTATTTCACTTCATTTTGTAGCGAAAAGAACAGAATAAATTGGATAGACTAACCCATTAAGACTGTTAGACTGAGCAGTTGTACACATTATCGGTATTCGATTTGTTATTCGATATGGAAAAAAATAGCCGTTGTTTCTCAGTAAAGTTATAGTTCTTCAACCGTATTATCTACGAATTTAAATTGTAATCAGATTTTTTTTTTATATATATAATAAGCTACTTTTGCTGCTATCAAATCTAACCTTTGTATTTATGTCATTGAAAATATCATCTATTTGTATGTGTTGAGAAGTTAAAAGACGGAAACATTTCATATCAAACACGAATCTTCATTAGTCATCATCCGTTTAGTAGTGGGATTATCTGATTTGATTACAATTAGAAGGCTTGCTTTAGCGAAGCGTGTTAAAGCACAAACGCATGGACCATAACAATTGAAAATACTTGCAAATGCAATACATTATTTTGCGTTTGCACGAGAAGCGCATGCATACATAGTAACTTTTTAAGAAACTAATCACGTAGTTGTATTTTACGATATTTCTTGAGTTATGATTGATAACCAAATAGTGTATTTTCCTATTACAATTAGTCACCAGATACGACTGTAGCTTTCTTCGAGTGGTAAAAAGAAGAAAAAAAAATTGCATCTTTTTGTAATCTTTTACCGCGTGAGAAAGATGTGTAAAGTGAATAACCTATCTTTGAAATACAACGGCTTGCTAGATACATCTCTCTATATGCTTATATTTAAATTTCACCCCATAAACTGTTGTTATTAATACAATGTAAAAAAAAATGTTCCGTTATTAATATAAGTATTGTTAAGGCTTTGGAAAATCATTGAGTAATGTTTTGTCATGCGAGTTAATTTTAAGGTTTGGTAAAAGATTTAGTTATTGTTTCTCATGCATGCTATTATACTTTTTCCAAAAACATGTTTATAAGTTCAACCGATTAAATTAAAACTCTGATCTAGTTAGTGATCCGTCTGTTTAAAAAAAACATAATTTGAAGTATTGTTTTAGAAAAACAAACAAAGCATACATTGATGCAAAACATGTATCACACACTTGATCATGCATGCATTGATTACTTTATCGAGTGAGATTAGTTTCTCAATTTTTAGGATCAGCCCATCAGGCCCCCTTGATATTAAAACAAGTCAAATAGGCTTTAATTCTAAAGTGTTAATCAGTCAAATTTTGCTTTACGAAACCTAATTATCTTTACTGGCCGCGACACTCTTTTTCCAATTTTTTTATTTTTTTTTATCTTTTCCATTTTTCCCGTTTCAGATGTTTGCTAAAAGGTCAATTATAATTTTCTTGTTTCAAGTGTGTTTTGCGAAAAAGGTCATGAGTAGAAGCCGCGAATATAGTAATTTAGAAAAGCATTAGTCTGAAACGAGGATTTAAGCATTTGGAAAATATTGAATTTATGCTAGGTTTATTTGCTTATATTTCTTTTTAGGACAAATAGAACAGAGTTCAAACATAATTCGATCCATATACTAGTGAGTAGTGTAAATGTGTAAACTATATAGGTTTTGAAAGATTGTAGTGGACAGGACTGTTATGTAAACTGGACTATTTTTTATTCACTATTTATTAAAATTTAATCTGTAATAATATAGATTGCAGTGGACAGGACTGTGGAAAAAAAAAAGGGAACGGAATGTTATATTTGTTGTTTATCATTTGTATAATTATGTTTAATACTCCAATTTAAAGAAGCGTGATGTTAAGTTAAATTATGTTTTGTTTATTCAGATTGCATAAACCTAATTTGCGTGTGTTTATTGATCCGTTGTCTCTTCGCACAACAAACAGTGAAGGAAACTGGAAATTACATTATACAGTAACTATAATATTTTTGTACTTAAAACAAAAGCTGAAAAAACATCGGGAAAATAAAAAGCTGGAAAGAAAAATAAAAAAGAAAGAGTTGTGTTTGGATGGGATGATGAGAAAATATGAAGGAGCAGGCTGTTGATGGAATATTGTGTTTCCTCAAATATCAGCACTCCTCATTATATCAACCGATTGCTTTTGTACGGACTTTTTATAACATATATAAAAAAAAAACAAATATTGGAAAACCAAAATAAAAATTAAAGAAAAAAAGGAATAAATAACAAAATCAAACACATAAAAGAACCCATCAGAGTGATTTCTGAGCTCAAACCAAAACCACCCTCTTTTCAGCATTTTGTTTTCAAAATATTTCAGTACAGTGTTTACATTTTTCTTTCTTTCTTTCTATTATGGTTATCCATGAAACCACAATAAAAAAGACCCCCATTATTCTATTTAGTAGATCGTTGTATCTTTTGCTTTATATGATTTTGTAGTATTACTAATCGATAACATAAATTCTAAAAATTGGAAAATTTATAAATTAAAATAGGGGTTAAATTGATCAACCGAACAGATAATTAAAAAATAGCATAAAAATATAATTAAACAATACAAAAAAAGAGAGCAAAAACAGAGCCTCTGCTTTGGACTACGCAAAGCGCACAAGGCCGCCTCTTTCACTATCCCCAAAGCTCCATCCACCACGAACCCAACAAAGCAACAACCATTTTATTACATTTATATTTTCTTCTTCATTTTTTGGCGTTTATTACATTCAAAATGATATCACACACTCTTAAATGTTACAATCAATTCCAATTTTTTTTTCTTTTAATATTTTCACTCTTAAATGAAGCTTGTTTAAAGATAAAATAGCTAAAAAGTAGAAACTATACTCGGAAGCGAAAAATAAAAACAGAAACAGTAACGAATGAATGACACGAAAAACAAACAATAACGAATAATAAAACAATATTAGGATTTAAAAAGAATATAAAAAAATGTGGTATTTTCTCAACGAAAAAAAAAAAACAGAAAAAGAATATAAAATGTGGTCTCTTCTCAACACTCCCTTTACTCTTTTTCCCCTCTCCATCACTTTCTCTCAGAACTAAAGTCACAACTTCTTCTCTCTTCACTCTCTCTCTCTCTAGGACAACACGATGATAACGGCGACGGACTTCTACCACGTTATGACGGCGATGGTTCCGTTATACGTAGCCATGATCCTCGCCTACGGCTCCGTCAAATGGTGGAAAATCTTCACACCGGACCAATGCTCCGGCATCAACCGTTTCGTAGCTCTCTTCGCCGTCCCTCTCCTCTCTTTCCACTTCATCGCCGCCAACAACCCTTACAAAATGAACCTCCGTTTCCTCGCCGCCGATTCCCTCCAGAAAGTCATCGTCCTCTCTCTCCTCTTCCTCTGGTGCAAACTCAGCCGCAACGGCTCACTGGACTGGACCATCACTCTCTTCTCTCTCTCCACTCTCCCCAACACGCTAGTCATGGGGATTCCTCTCCTCAAAGGCATGTACGGCGATTTCTCCGGCGAACTCATGGTCCAAATTGTGGTTTTGCAGTGCATCATCTGGTACACTTTGATGCTCTTCCTGTTCGAGTACCGAGGCGCCAAGCTCTTGATCTCCGAGCAGTTTCCCGACACAGCCGGATCTATTGTCTCTATCCATGTTGATTCCGACATTATGTCGTTAGATGGTCGGCAACCGCTAGAGACTGAAGCTGAGATTAAAGAAGACGGGAAGCTTCATGTCACCGTTCGTCGCTCTAACGCCTCCAGGTCTGACATCTACTCGAGGAGGTCTCAGGGCTTATCGGCGACTCCACGGCCGTCGAATCTCACCAACGCGGAGATTTACTCGCTTCAGAGCTCTAGAAACCCAACGCCGCGTGGCTCGAGCTTTAATCACACTGATTTTTACTCGATGATGGCCGCCGGTGGTGGCCGGAACTCAAACTTCGGTCCCGGAGAAGCTGTTTTCGGTTCCAAGGGACCCACTCCGCGGCCGTCTAACTACGAGGAAGACGGTGGCGCTAAACCAACGGCTGCTGGAACCGCCGCGGGAGCTGGCAGGTTTCATTAACAATCCGGAGGGAGCGGTGGAGGAGGAGCGCATTATCCGGCGCCGAATCCAGGGATGTTCTCGCCGCAGACCGGCGGCGGAGGAAGTGCGGCGGCGAAGGGAAACGCTCCGGTGGCTGGTGGGAAGAGAGGCAATGGTCCAGACGGAAACGGAAGAGACCTTCACATGTTTGTGTGGAGCTCGAGCGCATCGCCGGTCTCAGATGTGTTCGGTGGAGGAGGAAACCACCACGCCGATTACGCCGCCGCTACGAACGATCATCAGAAAGACGTTAAGATCTCTGTACCCCAGGGGAATAGTAACGGTATGGTCCCCCAACAACTTTACTGTTTTGTTACTGTAACTCCAATTTATTTTCTTTACAAAAACAACCCCATAGTCTCTTGTTAAAATCTATAGATTGAGTCCTAAGTCCTTAGTAAACCCATCTCAGAACTATTGAAACCCATTGTCAAGAAGAAGATATCTTCTGTTGTTATATGTATACACGTTTCGTATCTTCAATCAAGGTTTGGGGCGTTGATTAATGTAGTCTTTAACTCTTGGTTGAAATGCTTAATCTTTTCTTCAGAGAACCAATATGTGGAGAGGGAGGAGTTCAGTTTCGGTAACAAAGACGATGATAGCAAAGTTTTGGCTACAGACGGTGGCAACAACATAAGCAACAAGACGCAGCAGCAGCAGGCAAAGGTTATGCCACCAACGAGCGTGATGACAAGACTCATACTGATTATGGTTTGGAGAAAACTCATCCGTAATCCCAACTCTTACTCCAGTTTATTCGGCATCACCTGGTCCCTCATTTCCTTCAGGTACAACTGTTTCTAGCAAGTCTAATTTTTGAGTATTTTGTTTTCTTGTCATTTTTAATAACCTTTCTTGATAAAAAAAAAAACGAAAAGGGTCAGTCTTGAATTGAATGCGTCTATGTTAAAAAAGTTTTGATTGCATTGTAGTGAAAAAAAGATTTGAGAAAGATCTTGGAATTAAATTGATTTGGTCTGTGCAGGTGGAACATTGAAATGCCAGCTCTTATAGCAAAGTCTATCTCCATACTCTCAGATGCAGGTCTAGGCATGGCTATGTTCAGTCTTGGTCAGTTCCTCCTCTTTTATTTTATTTTTACCTCTCCCTTTCATTTATTACTATATAATAAATACCATAAAAGTATGAAACAGTCAATTGTTCTCTTTACTCTGACCTTCATTCTTTTTAAAATATATTTTTTTAAAACCAACATCATGTGAATGCATGATTCTCTCTCTCTCTCTGCCTTTTTCTTTTGAAGTTTTTTCGATAACTACTCTAAAAACATGTTTGTATTTAAAATAGCAAACAAATCTGGCTTCACAGCAGAAAGCATGCTCGGATGCTCCACAGTTATCATCATAACATGTCTCATCTCTTGGGAGAGGAACTTTTTTTTTTTTTTTTTTACTCGGAGGTCAATATTTATTTTCTTTTTTACCTAGTCAATGTTTCAACGAATTCCATCAACCGATTATAAATAAATCATCACTTTTTAGAATATGAATATAGGATGATGATGATGATGATGATGATGTTATGGTGGTGGAACAGTGACTGTAATAGTTATTTTTGTACATCACTTTTGCTGCTATTCTGCTAATAAATAGAAATTTAAAATTAACCAAAAAGACAACAGTTTAATTTGGGCTTTTTTGTTTTTATGTATTTAGGGCTGTTCATGGCGTTGAACCCAAGGATAATAGCGTGTGGAAACAGAAGAGCAGCTTTTGCGGCGGCCATGAGATTTCTCGCCGGACCTGCCGTCATGACCGTCGCTTCCTACGCCGTTGGCCTCCGTGGCGTCCTCCTCCGCGTCGCCATCATTCAGGTATGTTTCTAATATATTCTCTGTGCATTATTATTATTATACATATAAAGTTGTATAAATGCTATATCTATATTTATATTCTGTTGTGTCTACTGTAGTAGTGTCCTTTTTTCTAATAACGTATTGTCCTTATTTAATTTCAAAGTTATTATTTTATTGATAAAAAAAACAGGCAGCTTTGCCGCAAGGAATTGTACCTTTTGTGTTCGCGAAAGAGTATAATGTGCATCCTGATATTCTTAGCACTGCGTAAGTTCACTCATTTATTTTTTTTGTAAACATGTTCTCATGCTTCTTCTATATATGAAACTTTGGATTTGATTAGGGATGTTTTTGTTAACGAGAGTGTTGTGAATATTTTGTTTGTTGCAGTGTGATATTTGGGATGCTGATTGCGTTGCCCATAACTCTTGTCTACTACATTCTCTTGGGGCTATGAAGAGATATTGCCAAAAGTATGAACTAAACACAGGGGGGTCTTTTTAAAATCTTTTGGGTGGGGGTTATGAAATGTGAAAAGAGCCCTTTTTTGTTTGAATACCCCACAAATTGAATCAATAGCCAGCTTTAGAGAAGCTTCTAAGAGAAATGATGAGAGGAAGCTCTTGAAGAAAGGAAGAAGTAGAAGTAGGAGGAGCTTGGCAAGTTTCCCTTTTTTGTAATTTTCTGTTTCTTTTGGTAGGTATTAGGATTTTGTAAAAGCGTTGCTACTTTTAGTGAATTAAAACATTAAGAAAATTATTTAGCATTTCACAGTCTAATCAAATTTCAAGTAACTAATTTTTGTTTTGTGCTTGCCAAAAGGATTTGCCGTGTAAAAAGGTGCTTAATCTCCCAAAAATAAAAATTATTTAGCATTTCACAGGCTAATCACGTATATTAAGTTTACACTTAGCCGTTCTGTTTTCATTTGCCATGACTTCAGAATTTGATCAATCAGAACTAAAAATTGTAAAGCCGGGCTTTTACACAAAACTTTGGCGAAAGGGGGACTTCTCCGAATGTAGTTGAGAGGGCTTGAAATAGCATGTGGTTGTAACAAAAACAGAGGAATTTGGATTCAACAGACACACTCGATTACATGTAGAAAGATCGATGGAGCACTTAGAGATATTGACGTGCACTTGGTGCATGCGTACGTTATTTGTCTTGGTCAAGATTCCTCTTCACTGCGTTTGTCGAATCTTAAAAGATTCGTTTTAGTATTGTGTATCCTTTTTCTGATCCTTCTCCGAATCATTACATATCACTTAGACGCTGATGCTGATGCTTTGCAGGGTTTTTTTTTATCTGCGAAGGACACGAAGGCAAATAAACCGTCGTATTTATAAAATATGATTGATTTTGATTTTAGTCCATACAAAATCCGTTTTTAAAAAAAAAAATTGATACATCAAATGCATATAGCTAAGCTGGTTTAAATTGTACTTTTTCATGAAGAAAGGCAAAGCATGTGCTATTTATTTTTTACATAAGAACAAAAATCATTTGCTATAGTAATATTAAACAATAGATATTTTTGTTTTCGTGCTATAGTTTTATAATTCTATGATATGACTTGGAAGCTGAATATATATATCTATTTAATGTTAAAATGGGTTTATACTTCATATAGCTTTGATGGTAATACTGTTTACACAATATTTACTAATAAAGTAAAATGATATGTGGAATGAAGATATTTGTTGAGGTGAGGTACCTAATTAAATTTGCTATAATAACAAATATGGTAAGGTGTAATAATTAGGCGAGAAGAAAATAGTGAAAGGAAGCGATCCTCAATTTATGGCACGCCTCACGTAAGAATCCATCATCTCATCATTCTGCATGAAACGGCTATATAGCCGCCGGTTGCATTTTTAAAAATTTTAAAAGGTCTCCAATTAATAATACCATTATAGTGTACATTGAAAGTTTTAAAATTATATATTAAAACATTAGTTTTCACAAATGGTTTTCACATTGTACTTAGATTCATGTAAAAAAAAATAAAAAACTGGATGGGAAATATAAAAAGAAGAATGATGAGACAAAAGAGGAGAAAGACGAGGCCGTGTCACTTCGCTTTCTATTGTCACTCAACACTCAACACACAACACACAAACATTAATCAGAAGCTTCCAATTCTGTGTTATTCTCTGCTATCTCTCTCTCGATGTATTTATACCATTTACTTGGAAATATTTGCATAGAATCTAAAATTAAAAAAATAGACAGTAGTAGTTGGAAAATACCATGAATACTATTACTACTACTCTCTAATAGTAGTACCTATTATAAATAGTAAAGATTTTTTTATTGTTTTTTTCAACAGATGAGATTGTGATATTACATGAGCGATTGAAAGGACCGAGGATGTCATAAAGAAAGTTAAATCTCATCACGGAAAAGATTTTTCGTATTTATTTGAGTTTTAATAGTCATATACGTATAAAAGGGTATAAACGTCATTTTTTGAAAGGGGCCATAGTTGCAGATGTTAGTGTCTGCCTGCCACTAGGTGGTGTTGGGTCGGCCGTCTCCCAGACACAGTTTTGAGAGCTTTTTGTCATTTGTCTTTCTCTTTCTCTCTCTTTTTTCCTGGCTTTTAATTTAATTTTACTAGTATTTATTTTCCTCATAAATGAATACTAGATTTGTTTTTTTTTGTTACTTTCGCGCATTTACAAAATATCTCTTTTTTTCTGAATATTTAGAGGGAAAAATTTCCATTGCTTGAGAAAAAAGGGAAGATTTATTTTTCGTTCGTACGCTAAGATTAGATTGATCTTAAAATTTATAGGATAGAATATAACCTTTTCAAAAAGTAAACTTGTCTACACATGATTTGCCATATATAAATATAATACACCCATCGAATTAAACCAAAGTTCTAACAATACGGCTTGATATTTCCTCCATTTTGACAAAAATAGGTCAAAAAGTCAAATAAAATTTCGACTATAAGCGACTTAAACATTTGCATAATGAGCCTAATAAATAACCAAATAGATATCAAGTTGTTATAAAAAAGTGGTCAAAGCAAGTGAAGTTTTTTTTTTTGTTTGAACTAAATTTTAGCAAGTGAAGTTTGGACCTGGAACTCTAATAAATAATTTGTGGGATTACTTCTAATAACAAAAGGGAAATGTTTGCAAAAGACAAAGAATTCAAATCTTATTTAGACCATTTCCATTAAAGGAAAAAAAGTGATATATATACTGTAAAACACTAACTACAATATTTAAAAGTTAAAATATACTATTGTATTTATATGTTTGAATGACTGTCATTCTTTTTGTCGCGTTTAAATTATGATGCACGTGAAAGCTTACTTCGAGTTACTAAAACCCCAAAAGATTTGCTAAGAATCTAAGATAGAGTTATCTTATCTGCCTCTAAAAATGTAAGTATATATTTTTTTAAACTAACCAAAAAAAAAAAGAAGACAAATGCGGCTTTTAAATTCGAGGAACAATCACCTGTTCCCAGGTGCACGCCTACACACATACACTTCACACATTCCTATATCGTAAGCAATATAACAGGTAACAGCAGCGATACAAATTCTCAAATAGATGTGTTCATTCACGTGATGGCGTGATGCTGTTGCTACCACTTCGTGGATCTTTGTAACTTTTAAAATGTTGAAAAATGTTTCAATCATATTTGGGCCTGTTTTGTTTTAAGAGGTCCAGAGTTTTAGATCTGTGTAGCCCGTTTAGATTAACCCATCAGAAGTCTGTGGAAGCCTGGTTGGGTGGGTTTTAAACTTCTTACAAAAGATAATGAAAACTAATAAATAAGCTTTGTTCGATTTGCCAAACAAAAACAAAAAAGCTTTGTTCGAAAGAGTTCCTAAAGGACAATAGGCCGATTTTAAAGCTCAATATTTGTTTGGAAAGGTTAATGGGCTTATCATATTCTGCGTGAAATAAAAAGTTTATTTATTTTTTTATTGGTAAATTTGAATTTAAAATTAATAACCAAATTATATTTTTAATAAAAAAAAAATTAATTAAATTTTTATTAATAAACTCGAATTCTTGTTCTCATCGAATTCTTTTTACGTGAACTCTAATTTATTCACAAAGTATGATATATCTTATTAATGAAAGAAATTGATTTGTGGAACCATATATTCAACTATAGTATTGATTTGATCGGATTATAGTCATACGATTAATTTCTACGATATAACTATATAATAAAAGAAAGAAATTAATTGATTTGTTGTAATTAATTTAACCATATAATGAAATAAATTAATTGATTTGATTGGATTATTATTCCTACTTTAGACTAATTACTTTTATTTCTTTGTTAAAACACATTTAATTAAAAATATTGGTTTAAGATATATAAAAGAAATTGATTGGTAAACATATGAAATATCTTGGTGAAATTCAAAAACTTTTTAAACTCTGAAAAGTCTTCAAACCATATATAATTGAAATATACAAAATATCTAAATAAAAAGTTTAAAAAATCTATATTTTATATACTACGTCGCATGTCACCGGCAAAGAAAAATAGTTTGCCGTAAAAGAATTAATTGGGCTGTGTATTCTAAAGGTATTTGTATCTAATTTTAAAAAGTCATCATGTTTTCTAATTCCCTCGTCATATATACAAAGAACATATTTATGTTTGTATATGAAATGACTTAGGTGATAACCAACTCAATGACTCAATAATCATTATCTTGGTAGATGTTGCAAATGGCTTTACCAATAAGAGCATTATCAATAAATACATCACGAGACGAATATGTTTTCTCGCCATCACAACGTCACGTATAGAATCACACCAATATATCTCTACGTAAATCATTTTTTTTAACCAAGTGGTGGAGGGATATAGCTGGTTTCCATTTGGGAGGAATTACCCTACTAGTATAAGCTAGAAATCGTTTTTTTTAAACATGAAATTATCTAATATTTTCTAATTAGCCAGTCGAAATAATGTCATGCTTTATGCCAATTAAAAAATTCGGTGAGTGTGCTACTCGACGACTACATTTATTTTAGAGGGATTAATCGGGTAGTAAAAATTCGGATCACTTCCTGATTAAAAATAAAAAACATTTTTTCTCAAAAAACTAATAAGTAATCATCAATGCAGTTTTAAAAACTCTCGAACAATATTGTATACAAAAGGAGTCAGTGTAATAAAACCCTAAAACATAATTTAACAACTTTTTAAAAAGTTGAAACTATGATTAGACCACAAAACATTAATTGGCTGAAAATAGTTAATTCTTTAATATAGTTATTTAACCATAAATCATCGGCTGAAAATAATAAGGTCCCAACATAAAGTTGATATAATTATGCATAGCCCATTTGCAGGATTTCATTATCATAACAAAGTCCCAATATGTCATTCACTACTAACTAATATATAACATAATCACATATGGCCTTAAGTATTTCATATAAAGAATGACCAGGGCAAGTAGGCAAATCAGAAGAACAAGATTGATTTATAATGGAGTGTAGGCTCATTATTATGAGAACCATGCTCGGCCATGAACTTAAGCTGGGCTAGTATGAACTCTCACTTTTATAAAATAGATTTGGCTTTCAAATTATCTTTTGGTTTATTGGCAAAACAATAAAATCTCTTTTAAAAGATTGAGAGTTCAAAACTTCAGATAGTAAATCTTTTTTTTTTAATGGTCTTCTAAAACTCAGGCCCGACTTTGATAAGAAGTTGAGAACCAGTAACTACGCTATTTATACATCTAGTGAATTTTTTATGGTCGTTGTCATCAGATATAGTATTTTAATTGACTTTTTAATATGTGTCGGGTTGTTTAGTTATATTGATTATATTTGATAATTATGATGGAAGCCTAAAACTAATATGGAATTATGATGAAAGAAAGTTAGAAAAAATCCAAAATCAAAACGGTCAATGAATAATTGTTTAAGTTATTGTTTTAAAACTAAGTTTACATATTTTCATAAAAACTAAGAATCAACGAATAAAAATGTGAACGGTGATTGATTGTCTGTTGCGGTTGGAGAAATAGAGTTGTGAAATCACAACAATTTCATATTATCACTATTCGAGAAAAAAATAATATGTTAGCAGCAATCACATTTGTTACATTCATTATGTGCTCGTTTCTGTTTATTTTTAAAATTGTCAAGAACGAAAAAATCAACCAAGTTGTGGTCCAAGGAAAGATAGTAGACTAGACCCACTAACATCCCATTATATGGATCTTAGCAGTGTCAAGTGGTCTGCTTAAATTTCTTTTTTTTTTCTCCCAACATTTTTCTCTTAGCTTTTGGTTATTTGCTTCTTCTTTTTTTGGGTGCAACTGCAAATGGTTATTTGTTTCTTATAAAACCAAAACCACCTTGTTATATTGAATTTTATTGTTATCGATAAAGTTGTAGTATCTAGCTAACCTAATGGACACTACTATAATCTAGAATCTTCAAAAGCGATGCAAATAAAAGACATGTAGGTCGGAATCATGAATATTCAGATATTTTTAGATAATATAAGGCTGACACAGTGATACTATTGAAATTATTGATAACAATGTTGGTCATGGAAAATAATTATCTAACAACTGCTTTCCTACTAGGGCAACCGTTCGTATCATATATATGTGTAAATATTTTTAAGTTAATCAGCTAGCTAATCTTTTTTCTTTTTCAGCTATTTTTTTTTGTTTAAAAATCAATTAGCAGTTGATCTTGATGTTTGATATGTTAAGAATCTACATCACACTTACCTAAATATAAAAAAAAAAACATTGACCAACGTTTGCATATGTATAGCCAACGTTCCTAGCATATATATATACATTGTTCGATTTTGCATATAAATTTATGTGGTCGCAATTTCAAATTAAACGATTTTGTCATTCTACTAATTTGACTCTTTTTTTTTATAATTTCGTAGTTTTAGTGAAACTTTTTTATTTAATGATTATCGTTTGGTGGTGATCATACAAATAAAAATGTTTTCTATAAATAATAACTAAGAAGGCAGGGAGAAAAAAAAAGAGGGATGTGGCTCACATTGGATTGAAAGATTCATTTCAAAAGTTGGCCATTCGGAGCATCTTGGGATCACTGTCTATTCGCCACTTCTCAAAGACTATTAACTGTACTTACTTACGTTAAACAGTGTTTTATTTCATATTTACCTTCATACCCCCTCTCACATATATAAAGTACTAACTAAAATTGTTTAAAGTGGCCATCGTAATCATTGAATCCAACTTGGAAAAAGAAAACGAATCTCTGAATCTAAACAATCAAGAATCTATCAAACTATAATCTGTTTTTTTTTCTTTTGAGAAAACTAGAATCTGTTTGTACCAATCAAAATGATATGTTCGATCCGCAGCTCCATTCGACGACTAAATTTAAGCTCTTGTTCACTTTCCATATTGGTTGATATTGGGTATCTATTTATACAACGGTTATAGTTTTTTTTTTTGGACTCTGATTTTTTTATATAACGTTCTAAACTATCATAATTTTCTTCAGCAAATCTACTTCCATTAAAAACGCTATACGTATTTATATTGAAAACAATACATATAATACACATTATACACATACACACAAAACTTGAATCTTAAACAAAAATAAAAAACTTGAAACTTAGATTTAATTGGTCTTCAAATCCGAAAACCCTACTAGATGAGCAACGTTTTTGACCATTAGGTGGAATACTACTTCATTTTATTTTATTTTTATATATATGGAACTTAATTAATTACCTTGTAATTGATCTTTGATTGTTTTTAACAAAAAAAAAAAACTTTGATTGCACGGTAGTGAAAAAAGCATGAATATTTTTAAACAAATAAAGTGTTTATTTTTTTCCTGTCAAGAGCTAACTTGCAATTTCAGTTATATATATATATATATATATATATATATATATATATTCTTATCCAACGTCGATTATGATAACGTAATAAGCATGTTTTCTTTTATTTTTTGTTCTTTTATAGATTGTAATTTTATTACATGAAAATGGAGATGGTAAATGAAGGATTTCTTTCTCCAACCAAAAGAAAATAAAAATACAAGAAAATTTCAAAATAATCATATTTTCTCTATATAATGACGAGAAGAAGATCGGAAGGAACAAACACAAAGAACCACAAGACAAAAAAAGACCCCCTAATAACTCTGATTTCTTTGAATTTATCCTTCTTGCCAATAGTGATCAATGGCTCACAGTCACACTAATGGCAACATCTCATCTTCCTTCTCCAAAAACTCATGTAAGCTTGCTCTTCAATATTATGCTGTTAATATCTCACTTGTTCACCATATATAACAATTCCCACAATATCCTCAATTTTCAAAAAAGTATAGCACTTCGAATCCTCAGTTTTAATTACCTTTATACAACACACAAATAATTTGAATTATACGTTTAACATTCACATACTGTTTTGTACCTATCCAGTTTCATTAATTTCGTCATTTTTCGTGTTAAACTAACTTCGTCATTACTACTACTCAAGTTCTTTATTCTTATTTTTTCCAGTATTTTCTATGTACACGATCTTCTCAACATATCACATTTTTTCCTCGAAAATTACTGAAGCATTAGATGTGTATTTATCGACACTGTTAGTGTTATTTAACACTAACTGTTATTGTAATTGTAAATTTAAGTTAGATAATTTACATGTATACTATAACGACTTCTTATGATTTAAGTTGGGTGGGTACAGGGTACCGATAAATCATTCGAGAGGAATGATTCACCTATCTCTCTTTCTTTGTATCTACTCTCCTGTCTCTCTTTTGAAATCACCACGTGATGTAAATTGAAAAAAAAAAAATTGGTTCATTGAAATTTAGACAAAGAATCTCAAGGGTTATAAAATATAGATATAGGAACCGGAGTTTCTACTTTCGAAAGCATAATTTCTGATTTTAGGGCGTTAGATATAAAATCTGCTTATTACGTTATCATAATCGACGTTGGATAAGATTCCCTCTAGTTTTTTTTTTCTTTTGATAATAGAATCACAAATAAAGTAGAATAGCTAGCTTGATCCTATTTCAAAATTTTATAATCGTTCAGATAAACATAGAAAAAGATGACCTTGTTCACCAGAATTAATAGAATATCTTTGTCGTTAAACAAAAAAAAAATCTGATATCTTAAGTTTTTGCTACAAAATAGTTGTAACTTTCTTATTCTTTTTTTTTTGTCACAAATAATTGTATAAATAATATTTTTTTGTCATAGTTTCTTCTTCTAATTAAGGAAAATTACGGACCATTTTATATGGAGGTCGTAATTTCCGTGGGACACACACTACTTTCATGCCCTTAACATGTGAACAGCCCTTTCTCAAAAAAAGAAAAAAAAACATGTGCAGACGAATCGGACGGTGTAGGAAATGCCACGCTTTTGCATGTAATGTCAAATTAGATTCTCCAAACGGCCCAACGTCTCTCACCAAAATTTTCCCGTATATGAATTTCGTTCGGATCCATGTGACAAGAGAAAGGTTTTCGGTTCGGTTGAGGATAAACCGATCGATAACCGGCAGATAGAAAACATGTAAACCGAATTTGGATGTAACCGGTTCGTGTTCCGCGTGCTTCACAGCGTGGTCGGCGAAGAGAGTTCAGTCCGGGAAGAAGACGAAGAAATCGAGAAATCGATCCACAGAATTTTGGATCCTCCAGTGTTGATGCAGCCGAAGGGTAGACTTCACAACCGTAGGTCAAGGAGCTTTTCGAGATCTAGACTCGCCATCGAAGGATCATAGCCATAGTTTCCTACTTCTTTCTTTTTTTCCCTTTCAGCCATCTCCGTCTCGATTTTCTTCTCAATTCATAGATTTCATCATCCTCGAGAAAAAAAAAAATCGTCTCTTTCCTTGTTTCCTTCTGATATTCTCACAGAAAATGGCTGCGTATGGTGAGTTTCTGGGTTCCGAAGCGCCATTAGTTTTTCGAATTCTCGAACCGAAACCATCTTTTACAATTGAATAATTTCATCGAGCTCCTCGTCATGATGTAATGCAGATAGAAGATAGGATTCTGGATATGAGCATTTGAATTTGGTAATCGTTTCTTCATTGAGTTGATGATGATCGTTTTTCACTGGTTTCAGGGGAGGAGCGTGAAATCCAGAAGAATTACTGGAAAGAGCACTCTGTGGGCTTGAGCGTTGAGGCCATGATGCTTGATTCCAAAGCTGCTGATCTCGACAAAGAAGAACGACCTGAGGTTAAATCTCGCCTGACATAAAGCTATTATCTTTGTTGAGTTCTCAGTATGCCTTTGGTATACAAATCAAGAGCAAATTAATTGCCTTTATTGGACCCAAATAGAAAAAAATTATCCTTGTTTACTTTGTCATCACATTGCTTTTATGCAGTTTCTTCTTAGTTCTTTGCTGTCCTTTTGCCATTTTGATGGAAGCTTTTATAAAAAAAAATGTGAATGAGAATGAAAGGTTCTAAGGCTGAAATTGTGTGTGTATGTTACCAGATTCTTGCGCTTCTTCCACCGATTGAAGGGAAAACGGTGCTCGAGTTTGGAGCTGGCATTGGTCGTTTCACTAGTGAATTAGCTCAGAAGGCCGGCCAGGTCGTTGCGGTTGATTTCATTGATAGTGTTATCAAAAAGGTTAGGTCACGCCTATGCTTGTTCTTTATAGCTACTAACATTTTTTACCGCTTTTTTTTCCCTCATGAGAGTCTTTTTTTGCAGAATGAAAACATTAATGGTCACTACAAGAACGTCACATTTATGTGCGCTGATGTCACATCCCCGGATATGAACTTTTCAAACGAGTCTATGGATCTGATATTCTCGAACTGGCTGCTAATGTATCTCTCTGATAAAGAGGTAACCAATTAACTTATCACTGCGGGAACCACTTTAGAACAGTACACACTTAGGCTAAGTACGTGTTTTGGGACTATTATGTTTATTCAAAGACCGTTCACGGCAGTAGTTGCTAATATTATTTCTTGGCCTTTCGAATGACAAAGCTACACCATAAGGCATCTTAGCTTCATACAGCTGCGTGCCATGTGCTAGAGACATTAATCACCTGTCCATATTTAACTTTGCGGTATCAGGAGTGGTTTTAATCGTCAAATAGTTGGTCGTTCATATCAATTGACAAAGTTTATGTCTTTACATCAAATTGCAGGTTGAAGATTTGGCGAAAAAGATGTTACAGTGGACCAAGGTTGGCGGGTATATTTTCTTTCGGGAGTCTTGCTTTCATCAGTCCGGTGATAACAAGCGGAAGAACAACCCTACACACTACCGCGAACCCAAATTTTACACAAAGGTGTGGTACTTTTTATATCCCTCCATTCATCTGTTTCTAGACAATTGTATTTTGAATTCTGGTGCATAAATACCATTCAGCTTTTCAAAGAATGCCATATGAATGACGATGATGGGAATTCGTACGAACTCTCTTTGGTTAGCTGTAAATGCATTGGAGCTTATGTGAGAAACAAAAAGAACCAGAACCAGGTAATATGCATCTTCATGTGATGTTTTTGCCAACCTTTGATGTTATCTATCATATGAGCGGATTCATATTTACACTTTTTCACAAATTTCAGATATGCTGGCTTTGGCAGAAAGTCAGTTCGGATAATGATAGGGGCTTCCAACGCTTCTTGGACAATGTCCAGTATAAGTCTAGTGGTATCTTACGCTATGAGCGTGTCTTTGGACAAGGGTTCGTGAGCACAGGGGGACTCGGTATGCTCTTTACTCAACGAGTTTGTATCAACTTAAAAAAAATAAAAGATAAAAAATTAAAAATAAAAAATAAATAAAAAAAATAAAAAAAAAAAAAAAAAAATTTACTTCTAATGATACTCTGTTCTCTTGTTTTGACATTAGAAATAGAGACAACAAAGGAATTTGTGGATATGCTGGATCTGAAACCGGGCCAGAAAGTTCTAGATGTTGGATGTGGAATCGGAGGAGGGGACTTCTACATGGCTGAGAACTTTGACGTGGATGTTGTGGGCATTGATCTATCTGTAAACATGATCTCTTTTGCCCTCGAACACGCGATAGGGCTCAAATGCTCTGTAGAATTCGAAGTAGCTGATTGCACCAAGAAGGAGTATCCAGATAACACCTTTGATGTGATCTACAGCAGAGACACCATTCTGCATATCCAAGTATAAGCTTCCGCTTTTTCTTTCTTCCCTTATGGCTTCATTGTGTAGCTTTGTTTGCAAAGATCTCTATGTTTTTCTCCAATTTGTAATCGCTGGCTTTACTCTCAGGACAAGCCAGGATTGTTCAGAACATTCTACAAATGGTTGAAGCCCGGAGGCAAAGTTCTCATTACCGATTACTGCAGAAACCCCAAAACCCCATCTCCAGATTTTGCAAACTACATCAAGAAACGAGGTTATGATCTTCATGATGTACAAGCATACGGTCAGGTATACAGAGATAGAACCCTTCTCCCCTTCTACTTAAAAGTCGCCTAAACATTGCTTGTTTCGACAGATGCTGAAAGATGCAGGATTCGACGAGGTAATTGCAGAGGATAGAACTGATCAGGTAAGAAACGCTTTCTCTATGCTCTATTGAAAATGACCCCATATTGCTTAAAAACGAAGTTGAAACCATTAGATTTTTCTGTTGATGATCAGTTCATGAAAGTCCTGAAACGGGAGCTGGACGCGGTGGAGAAGGAGAAGGAGGAATTCATAAGTGACTTCTCGAAAGAGGATTACGAGGATATCGTAGGCGGGTGGAACTCAAAGCTACTCAGGAGCTCAAGTGGTGAGCAGAAGTGGGGTTTGTTCGTCGCCAAGAGAAACTGATTATGGCATTCTTATAATTAAACAAAGTTATAAATAAACTTGGTGATCAAGACCCAGTTTCCTCTTATTATCTCTTCAAGCTATATATGTTGCTTTCTCCATCACTGTGACTAGCTTCTTTAATCATTTATCTATTTTAAAAATCCTGTCCAGTTTGGTATTTTAATGTGATATTAAATTTGTAATCGGATTAATCAAGTTTGACAAAGAAAAGCTCCAACTCTTCATTATTGGACAGAAACAAAAACAGTGGACTAGAGTGACAGTAACTCACTTGGCCCACCGTGGAATTACATAGCAGAGATTAGTCTGGTTTTTTTCACCTAATTACTACCTCCGTTTAGAGTTGGGAGAGTAACACGCATCACAACGCTAATCAGAGAAGAAGTCGGTTTTAGAGAAGGACAAGATCTCGACTTCAAATTTGATTGTATCGTTGAGGAGGAAACCTTTGGTTGCGTTTTTGATATCTGCAAGAGGTATAAACTTGTCCAAACCCCATCCATTCTCTGTTGCATTGGGCCATCCCTCCACTGCAGGAACAAATCAAATGTTATTTTTTTTTAAAAAAAAACAATGCTTTATTAGGTCTATAAATAGTCTCAAAATTAGTAGTAAAGGACAAATAGAGTGAAACACTTACCCTGCTTCTCCAAATGTTTCACGTGCTAACTCAAAACCAATTGGCAATAAGTGGATTGGCTCATGCCCCTTATATATTACTTAAGATCTCTTCCAACTTCCGATGTGGGATATATTCCCTAATACGCCCCCTCGAGATGATGACTCTTGGCCATTGATCTCGGTATGTTTGGGCATGGATCGACGGACCATCTTTGGGTCACATATCGATGATGGATCGGGTTGGATTGCGTGGATCGGGCTCCCACATCGGAAGTTGGAAGAGATCTTAAGTAATATATAAGGGGCATGAGCCAATACACTTATTGCCAATTGGTTTTGAGTTGGAAGCCCATGTAACTTAACATGGTATCAGAGCCCGATTCGCACACTCTCGTAATCCTGGCCCAAGAGTGGTCTGATTAGGGTTTATCTCGGCCCATAAGTGGCATTTGCCCTCGACCCGAAATTGATGGTCATGGCGAGATTAATGGCTAGAAAGGCCATTATCTCGAGGGGGTATTGAGATTAGTAGAGGTTAATGGGCCATAAGACCTTAATCTCTAGAGAGTATGTGTAAGATGTCCCACATTGGAAGTTGGAAGGGACCTTGACTAATATATAAGTAACTTGAGCCAATCCACTCATCGCCAATTGGTTTTGGGTTGGAAGCTCAGGAAATTTAACAGTTACCACTTACCAGTTTCTTCCTCCGGAAGAAAACGAACCAGAAGTGTACCAGTCACGATCGCGGGTAGATAACTGGGTGAGCTTCCAATAGAAAATAGGATCACGAATGTTCTCTTCGTTGGAGAAAACTTCCCATTTCTTGAAGGGTGGAGTAACGAAGACGTCAACCCCAACCACACTTTGTCCACCATTGAAAACGAATCCATTTTGCGGCGCTTGGTAAGTCGGAAGATGATAAAAGTTTGACATTCCCCATTCCGGGTTAAACATATGGAATCGCTTCGGCACGTTGTCTGCAAACCGATCAAATTCATTAATCGTGATCATGAAACCACAAAGATTCATATCATTAGATTATACGCTAGCTATACGTACCCACGAGTGTGTTGTACTTGTCTTGAATCTTATTGTACACGAAGAACTTGATCTCTGCATACACACCATTGGTCATCAGGCTTGAGTTATGGATTCTTACGTAAGCCGAAATGTATCCAGCAGGCGCCCGGTCTTGCTTGTTCCCGTTCGGGTATATTAGAAGCGACCTTACAAAACGTTTTAAGCAAAACAAGTCAAATTATATAGTTAAAAGACTTATTCACAAAATGAGACTGAGAGCGACGTACGTACCAGTTGTGTCCGCCGACGGAGAAAGGGCGTGACTCGTACTTGCCATCCTTGACCTGTTTCAACATGGTCGCAAAAGAATCGAACTTTACGCAGTAAGAAGTTGGAGGAAGCTCTCTGTAGATCCACGCCGGCGCAGAGAGCTTCTCGTGATTCCCAGAGCCAGAGCGAGATCTCGAGGACTGACATGGCGGAGTCCCTGAGTTTTTCACATCAAAGAATCCTTCTTCTACCACTGCTGCTGTCTCCTCTATTAGGTTTTGCTTTAGGTTGTCGTAAGGTTTTGCGAACCTCACGAGTCCCACAACCAAAACGACGCAGAAGAAGCAGTACACAAAGATTGATCCATAATTTGTTTTTTTCTTCTTTTCCTCCTCTTCTGTAAACATTTTTCTTTTCTTTTTTTAGTATATCTGTATAACGTCTTCTGTTTTCTGTATATATATAGACATTAATTATTCTACTGAGCCTTTAATATATGTCACGGGGCAAACGTTTCAAGAACCAGTATAAATTGTACTCGTTATACCTATCACTCCAAAATTGTACCGACATCTATTAATTGCAATCAGATTTTCGGGACCCTTCTACATATCCGATCAAATATCTATTTTACTATCAATTGGACCGGCCGACTTCTATTAAAATAGATATTTTTCTAGTTCAGAAAAAAATATCTATTTTACTACCAATTATTATTAATAGTCTAGATTGTTGAGCTATCGAGTTAATCTCTCGACGTGGAGTGTGTACGGGTGGTAAACCCCCTCTACCAAGGGGTTCAAAGGTGGAGTCTCTCCAAAGTGAAAATTTTAAGCAAGTGTTATGAAAAGTATTTCGAACATTTTAGACATTTATTCGTTTGTCCAAAAGTTATCCATGTATGATATGTATCTCATTTATTCTTGATAGTCGTTTTTCATTTTGATGTAGATCAAGAAAAAAACTGTAAATTCTCAAGGTAGGGGTTAATTCAACACTTTTGAGTTCACCTACCTTGAGAGTTTACACTTTTGAGTTAGCCTACCTTGAGAGTTTACATTAATTCAAGAAAAAGCACTTTTGTACATCACTGCGACTTTGGTTTTAGTTTAGAGAAAAAAACACAACATGATTTCTTAAATTTTAAATCGATGTAGCAAAGCAAGCTCTTTATTATTGGACAGAAACAAAAACAGTGAACCAGAGTGATAGTAATTCACTTGGCCACAGTGGAATTACATAGCGGAGGTTAGTCTGCTTTGTCACCTACGTACTACCTCCGATTAAAGTAGGAAAAACAACACACGAATGATAATTTTGCGATAATATATTAAGCCCTAATTAACAGATAAGGAGTTGGTTTTAGAGAAGGCTACGATCTCCACTTCAAATCTGATGGTATCGTCGACAAGGAAACCTATGGATGCGTCTTTGATATCTGCAAGAGGTATAAGTTTGTCGACACCCCATCCATTCTCTTTTGCATCGGGCCATCCCTCCACTGTATAGGAACAAATCAAAAGTTAATATTTAACATTCTTTCAAATAAGCTTAAATAGTCGTCTAAACTAGTAGTAGAGGATGAGAAAGGAGATATCAAACCGAGACACTAACCTAGTTTCTCCACATTGTTGGATCGGTTCTTGTTAATAACTCGTATCTTGGCTTTCACGTAACCCTTTTCATTTGACGCACTCAACAGATAGAGTGACAACGAGTTACCCGCTGCAGAGCCAGCTCCATTTGGATACACTTTCAATACCCTGTACACACCAATCACACATATTAACAGGTATTGTATATATATCCCTATGTAAATATACATGTGGAGAGAGAGAAAAAGAGTCACCAGTTTCTTCCTCCGGAAGAAAACGAATCAGAAGTGTAAGAGTTACTGTGACCGATAGTAGAGAATTTGGTGATCCTCCAATCGAGAAGAGGGTCACGAATGTTTTCTTCGTAAGAGAAATCTTCCCATGTGTCAGAGGGTTTAGAAACCACGATGTCAACGCCAAACACACTCTGCCCGCCGTTGAAAATGAATCCATGTGCCGGGTTTTGGAAATACGCAATCTCAAGAAAGTTTAGCTGTCCATACTCCTGTTTAAACAAATGAAATCGCTGCGCCTCAGTCGCTGCAAAGCCGATCAAAACTAATTAGTCTGAAGAAACCACAAAACAATAAACAAATATATATTATATATATGTAACTAGATTAATTAGTACCATGGAGCTCATGGTACGTGTCTATAGTGCTTTTATAGACGAGGAATTTGATCCACGCATACACTTCGTTTTGACCGGTGATGAAGCTTGAGTTATCGATTTTTACGTAAAGCGAAACGTATCCACCCGAGCCAACTGGCTTGTTCACGTTCGGGTAGACTAGGAACGTCCTGATAACATTTAAAACATACACAAATTAGAATCTTGATGAGCTTTAAAGCAATCTATTAAAATATCTAATATCAAAAGTGGAGATGATTCAACTCATTAAAAATTTGGGTTTGAGTAGGAAAGTGTGCACGTACCAATTGTATCCACCAGCGGAGAAAGGGCGTGACTCGTACTTGTCACCGTTGTCTTTGACCAGTTTGGACAGAGTGGCAAAAGACTCGAACTTCACGCAGAAGGAAATTGGAGGGCGTTTTCTGGTCTCTTCCCTTACTGTTGCCGAGAGCTTCTGGTGGTTCCGAGCAGGAACAGAGCTAGATCTCATGATGGTACATGGAACTATCCCTGAGTTCTCCACGTCCAAGAATTCTTCTTCTACTAATGCTTCTGTCTCCATTAGGTTTTCAAGGTTGTTGTAATAAGGTTTTGCAAATCTTGCTACCTCCACAACCAAGACAAAACAGAAGAAGCAGTAGACGAAGATCGATCCATAATTAGTGTTTCTCTTCTTTTCTTCTGTATACATTTTTCTTTTCCTTTTTTTCTGAGTGTGTCTGTAACGGTTTGTGTGTTGTGTATATATAGACAAATCATATTACTACCTTATTGTTCACCAAAAAAGAAAAATATTACTGCCCTATTAAAATAGTATATGCCACGAGAGCACACGTTTCTAGTATTTTATTACCAATCATTAAATGATCAATCTTATATATATTCACGAATTGCCACGAATATAATTAGATAATGACATTTATTGGCACCTTTTTATTGTCGGACCCGCTTAGATGCGGTTTGGGGAGTCGATTCTTTTAGTGGTTGGCACGACGGAGTCAATATTCATCATATGAACATTCACATTAGATTAAAATATTTTTTAAGTCATATGACATTCACATTAGATTAAATTATTTTGTAAGTACTGATAATTAATGTTTCAATAAATTGCATCAAAACGAACACGCTGTTTTTCTTCAATGCTTATCTAAAATGAAAAGACAAATTACCCATTTTCTGTCTTATAAATGATTCAATAGAGAGGATTACACGCCCAAACATTAAATTTTACACTCCTATTTGAAGAAAATATGTGAATCGGAGTATTATAAATTTTATGAGTGTGATACAAACTCTGTTTTGGCGATGCAGTCAGTGATCCGAAACCATGCCTGAAAAGACTTTTAGCGATCAGGTTGATTTTTTGTTAAGTTATAAAAAAGATCGGGATTACAATTTACATCGTCGATTACGTATCCCTTCAACGAAAATGGTGATTGTGTTTGTATATATGTATCACTATATATTGAACCGCCAGAGTCATCATGGACTCACGTGCCCATGATGTGGTATCACATATACACATGGATCCACCCTCTCGTGATGCCTCGTTGTAGCACGTATCTCTGTAATAATGTAGATGGATCCGGATACTTAAGATGAATTCATAAATGCAAGATGCGTATAAACTTCGTGTGTCGGAAAAATATATAAAATTGATATCATAAAGATCTAATTTTGACTTTTTAATTTTTATGGTGGGTAAAAAAGCTCTTTTTAAAAAACTGGAAGTGATCGAACCATTATTTTTCGCGAGTCAATATGATTCAACCAGATTTAACCGGATTCGATGATATTAGAAAAAATAATAGTTTTGATCTATTCAGTTTTTCTTCATAAAAAAATATTAGGTTTCAATATTGTTGGTGGTTTGATGTAAGAATTTAAAAAGCAATTGGTTTTTAACCGGTTTAACTTTATGTGGATTTTAATGTTGATACCCAGGTATATCTCCGTTTCATGGTTAAATCCGATCCGGTTTTAAAAACACTCCTTTATATCTAATCCTGATATTAATTAAATCCTACCCAGCCTACATTTATCCACCATAACATTTCTATGTACAAACATATACAGTCAGGTATACATAGATAAAGCCCCTCTAGCTCCTCTTCTACTTAATTAACTTAAAAAAAAAACCAAAGTTGCCTAGTTAAATTTACTTGTTTCGACAGATGCTGGATCCGTTGATGTTCGCAGAGAATAGAACCGATCGCGTAATTAGAAGTACTTCTCTGCATAAACTATACGCTTTTCGGAAAATGACCCATATATATGCTAAAAAAGAGCTCAAAACCATTTTGCTGTTTGCTTTATCAGTTTATGATTTTTCAAAAGAGGATTACGAGGATATCGTAGGCGGGTCATTGTGAGAACAATTATCCGATCTAATGAAAGAATAAGAGTTTGTGGGGGAAAAGAGTAAGTCTTTATTATATTAAGCCGGAGCTCGGGAGTAATACAACGGTGGTTAGATCGTCGGAATAAGAACGTCGACCTAAACCTTTTAAGCGGTGAATCGAGATCTAGAACTAATGCCGAAGCGTGGTTTGCCCTAGGTCTCGAGAGTAGAATTGTGGATCCTGGCGCATGAATGAGGTTGCCACCTATTTATAATAGGACTAAGTCGGCCAACCGAACTACTTTCTTTTTCTTCGGACCGACCTCCTATCCTTAAGGGAAGGTTTCCCCTTTTCTTCGGGAAAACTAACCCTATCGTCGGACTCCTTTTGAAGGCGGCGCCGACCTAACTTGTGTGCCGAGCTGGATTTAGGAAGAGCTTTTTAGAAGGGTGCTAAACCCATCTCTAACAGTCATGAAGTACTCAGGAACTCAAGTGTGAACAAACGTCCAAGAGAAACTGGTTATGGGATATATTAAATAAATACATAAATAAAATCAAGTTTGACATCGAAAAACTCGAACTTTTCATTATTAGACTGAAACAAATACAGTGAACCAGAGTGATAGCAATGACTTGTTCTAAACCAATTCTGAGCTCGTAATATCTCTATTAGTAAATTGAGGGCAAGGGTTCTACATTTTGAGACTGGCCTTGAAAGTTACTCCCAAGATTACTACGTACATATCTTCCCAAAAGAAAAGATCTTGTTTTCTTGTGAGAAAAGTCCAACGGTTCTGGTAATATTGGTGTTGGTTTGTCCAAGACTTACTGAAAAAAAAAAAAATCAATCTAGAAAACCTAGTTCATAGAAGAAGAAGCAATCATGGATAATGATCTCCACGATGGATACAAAAACCCATGTTTGATTTGTATATGTTTTTAGTATGGTTAGAATTTGTTGTTTTGCTTCGTATGTACTTTTTGTGAATTTTGGGTGTTTTTATCACATCTTTTTATTTAAGATAGACAAAAAAAAAAAAAAAAAACAAGTATAGATTTTGCTTCTTTAATCATTTGCCTTTTAAACTCTGTCCAGTTTGGTGTTTAAAGTGATATATGTAATCGCATTGATCAACTTTGACATAGGAAAGGTTCGAAAGTCGCCTGAACCTTACTAGTTTCGACAGATGCTGAAAGATGCTGGATTCGACGAGGTAATCGCAGAGGATATATAGAACCGATCAGGTTAGATACGCTTCTCTACATAAACACATGTGCTCTTCTGAAAAAACAAAACAATTTGAAACCAATTTTCTGTTTGCTTTTGCAGTTCATGAAAGTCCTGAAACGTGAGCTGGATGCAGTGGATAAGGAGAAGGAGGAATTCATCAGTGACTTCTCAAAAGAGGATTACGAGGGGATCGTAGGCGGGTGGAACTCAAAGCTACTCCGGAGCTCAAGTGGTGAACAGAAGTGGGGTTTGTTCGTCGCCAAGAGAAACTGATTATGGCGTTTTTAAAAGCTAAACAAAGACATAAAATAAAATTGGGTGGTTATGTAGATCAGATCAGAACCTAGTTCCCTCCTATTATCTCTCTCTCTCTCTCTCTCTTCAAGCTACATATATATCTTGCTTACTCCCTTTCCCTGTAAGCTTTCTTTAATCATTTCTATGTCTGATCATGTCCAGTTTGGTATTTAATGTGATATTTGCAATCGGATTGTTCAAGTTTGAGAGACATTGAAACAAACTCGAACTCTTTTATTATTGGGCAGAAGCAAAAACAGTGAACCAGAGTGATAGTAATTCACTTGGCCACTTACATACCGGAGGTGATTAGTCTGGCTTTTTCACCTGATTACAATCTCTGGTTTAAATTAAAAGGGAAAACAACAAAAGAGTGATTTCGGGATCATCTTAAACCCTAACTAGTAGGAGTCGGTTTTAGAGAAGGACAAGATCTCAACTTGAACTTTGAGGGTATCGTCGACAAGGAAACCTTTGGTTGCGTTTTTGAGATCTGCAAGAGGTATAAGTTTGTCGACACCCCATCCGTTTTCTGTTGCGTTGGGCCATCCCCCCACTGTAGGAACAAATCATAAGTTAAATTTAACATTCTTCAAATAAGCCTCTAGATATATAGTCTAAAGTACTAGTTGTAAAGGATGAGAAAGTAGATATCACACTAACCTTGTTTCTCCACATTGTTGGATTGGTTCTGGTTAATAACTCGTAACTTGGCTTTCACGTAGCCCTTTTCATCTGACGCACTCAACAAAAAGAGTGACAACGAATTACCCGTTGCAGGTCCAGCTCCATTTGGATACACTTTCAATACCCTACACACACCCATCACATAAATTCACACATACTGTATCTATATCTCTTTATAGATTGTATATTAATATATGTATAGAGAGAGAGAGAGAGAGAGAAAGTCACCAGTTTCTTCCCCCGGAAGAAAAAGAATCAGAAGTGTAAGAGTCAAGAATGCGGGTAGAGAATTTGGTGAGTCTCCAATCGAGAAGAGGGTCACGAATGTTTTCTTGGGAAGAGAAAACTTCCCATTGCTCAAAGGGATTATAAACCTCGATGTCAACCCCTAACACACCTTCTCCGTCGCTGGTAACGTATCCATATTGCGGATTAATGAAATAATCATTTAACAGAAATTGTAGCACTCCATACTGCTGTTGAAACAAATGAAATCGCTGCGCCTCAGTCTCTGCAAAACCGATCAAAACTAGTTAGTCTGAAGAAACCACGCACAAAAGATTAAACATATCTCTCTCTCTCTCTCTGGATTAATTAATTATTACCCTGGTACTCGTAGTACGTGTCTGTACTGCTTTTATAGCCGAGGAACTTGATGCCCGCATACACATCTCTTGGATTGGCGATGAGGCTTGAGTTGTCGATTCTTACGTAAAGCGAAACGGATGCACTCGAGCCCGCTGGCTTGTCCCGGTTCGGGTAGATTAGGAACGTCCTTATAACATTTTAAGCAAAAAGGGTCAAATTATATACAGTTACAACATATACAAATTAGAAGAATCTTAATGAGATTTAGAGCAATGTGTTAAAACATTCCACATCGAAAGTGGAGTTGATTCAACAGTACTATTATATTTATATATATACATTGTTTTTTTTAAATTAAGTGTTAATTCGTTTTGAATTGGAAGCCATCCAACATGTGCACGTACCAATTGTATCCACCGACGGAGAAAGGACGTGACTCGTACTTGTCATCACCGTTGTCTTTGACCATATTCGACATAGTTTAAAATGACTGGAACTTCACGCAGTACGAAGATGGAGGACGTTTTCTCTTGTCCATGCTCGTTACTATTGTCGAGAGCTTCTGGTGATTCCGAGCAGGAACAGAGACAGAGCTAGATCTCTTGAAGTTACATGGAGGCATCCCTGATATCTCGCCCGAGAATCCTTCTTCTACTACTGCTTCTGTCTCCCTTAGGTTTTCCAGGTTGTAATAAGGTTTTGCCAATCTTGCTACCTCCACAACCAAAACAAAACAGAAGAAGCAGTAGACGAAGATCGATCCATAATTGGTGTTTTTCTTCTTTTCCTCTGAATACATTTTTCTTTTCCTTTTCTTTTTTAGCGTGTCTGTTAAGATTTTTGTGTTGTCTACATATAGACATAAATTATTTTTCTGACCCATTAATATATGTCACGAGTTCACACGTTTGTAGTATTTTATCACCAATTATTAGTATCGTCAGATGTGTATTCACGAGTTGTGGGCACGTACAGATGCGGTTTTGGGGGAGTCGAGCGATTTTAGTGTGGGATTGCACGTCTTCATAAATGATCGAAACCTTTTTTTTTTTTTTTTGAAACAGTTATTATTATTTTATTTTTTTGGAAGGTAGAATTATTATTATTATTATTTTTTTTTGACAAAAAGGTAGAATTATTTTCTCACGATATAATATCAGATGTCCTTCCAAACCTGTATATGATTCCGTATTAAATATTCCTGAAATTAAAGTTAAAGATCTAGTTTTCTCGAAATGAAAGTTGGAAATTTATATCCCCACGAAACCACCGACGGTTTAATTACTAAATAACCATAAACCAAACAGTAAACCGAAATTTAAACCTAATTACACCTAACTAACTGATTGATGACCCGGCCAAATGACTAAACCAATGACTAAACCCATTTAATCGAGAAATCCTAAATCGCAAACCGTAAATAAAAAAAAAAATCCCCAAACCTAGAAATCCCCAAATCCAGATTTCGCGTTGATTTTGCAGAGAAAGAACAGGTATCCGGCAAAGAATATCACGGTAGTAGTTCTGATACGTACGGAAACCGGAGGACCGCCGTTCATCTTCGCCGGATGAAGAGAAGGCGAGAAAGCAACAATCAGTGAGCAAATTCGTCACGGATCCACTCTGGATTCCGAGATCGATGTAACAGCCTTTTGAGCGTGAGACAGCGTTAAAAGGTATCTAAACGAGACATTAGAGAAACTCTCTGGTAAGCCTCATGTTATCGAAGAAGAAGAAGAAGAAGAGGAGGATGAGATAAGAGAAAGAGATTCAAGTTACTCCAATTATACCGAGGAACAAGTCAAGACGTGCTTCAGATGTCTTCCCCTAGCTAGCTTCATGAGACCAACAGCGGCAACAAAAGATTATCAGGGACAGATTTTAGCGTATCCTCCAATGGTATATAGGCTTTAAGTCTAGAAGGAAACTCAATGATATCTGTTTGAGCTGAATCTGTCTGTCTTCTAGTGAAGAAGAACGGATTTGATTCTGTGTGTGACTCATCGGAGAGGAGCGTCTCGAAGTTGACTTACGTTATGTGTCTGAATACTGTAGATTATGCAGCAACCGCGCAGGCTAAGCACAGACAGCTCGTTGGAAAAGTCGGCTACAAAGAGGCTTGCAGCTGAGAAAATCACTAGCAATGAAATATTTGAAAAACTGGAATATATACAAGAGTCCAAAACAGAGGAGGCATGGATTAAACCTACACTGATGCTTAAAGATCTGTTTTAGCTGCAGTGTCTCTGTTCTTTCGAAACAGAAGAGCAGATTCTGTCCAAATACCCAAATCCTGACGATGTTGACGATGAACCTCCTTATCCTCCAAGTTTAGGATACGATGGACTTAGCCAACACATTGACAATAAGTGGTTTGGAGTCGATCACAGTTCGGATTGGGAGCAAAAAAAATTTACAGGCCTCGATTGATGTAGCGTACAGCTTCTTTTGATTTCCTTTTTGTTGGTTTTTCATTTTTTTTTTATTTTCTTTTGCTTTAAGTTTTTCAATTCTCCTGGAAGAGGTCTCGTTCGAGAGCCTTTTTTTTTTTGTGACAGCAAAGACACCATGCATTCTATTAAACTTCAAAGGAGCTTAGCTCGGAAGCTAGTCACTCTGGAAGAGAAGAGTTTACATGGGAGAAAACTAAACCACGTGTTTGAGCGCTCTTAGCAAGACGGTCAGCACGGACATTAAAAACACGAGGAATGAAATTAAGTGAAAAACTATGAAAATAGGCTCGTAAATTCGAAAGTCCTATTCTTCTAGTTCTGCTGCGAGTGACAGCCACTCTTCTTCTTCCTCACTTAGCAAAGCTAACTGTTGACAATCTGTCTCAAAGTCCATAGACGTGATTCCCCGCTTAACTAGTGAATCCATTGCCCAGAGAAGGGATCTCGAATTCAGCATGAAGAGGAGAAATTACTTTATTCATAGCATAGAGACCGTAGATGTGACTTCCGTCCGCCAAATCTAGAACAAGACCACCACTCGATAGGGTGTTTGCTTGTATCCATGAGGCATCGAATTGACATCGGGGAATGTTATCTTTTGTTGAGACGAGATTATATCTATTCGGAACATAAATGCAGATTCATCTGCATTTTTATCTATCTGCAATTGTTCTGGATTTGTTCTGCACTTTCATTCAAAGCCTTAATTTCCCCTCTTGGAGGGGTGGTAAACCCTCTCCGTGAGTTGCTAGGGGGTATTATCCAATATGGAAATTTTAAGGTTTTCATTAAAAGTATTTTGGACCAACATGATTCGTTTGCTTGTCCAATCTTATTTACTTGTCATTTGATGATGTAGAGGACCAATAAAAAAAAAAAAAAAATTAATCTCTGTAAAGCGGGTGAAAATTTTATTTTCTTGGGATTTAGTCCTCGCCAAGAATAGGAGGGTTGTAGTTAAGTACTGTATGTACATGCTTTTCTACTCGGCCCAGCCTAGGCCGTCCAAAGCTCGGGCCGCTATGAACTCAAGTTAATATTTGACATTTTTCCAAATAAGCCTCAATAGTCTAAATTAGCACAGTAGAGGATGAGAAATTAAGGAGATATCAAATCAAAAGTTAATATTTATTTTTCCAAATACAAGCTAACAGTAACTGAAGAAGTGATCTTTTCCATTGAACAACCAATAGAATTGTATGTGCAATGATACTAGAAGATCATAAACCTAATTCTAGGATCTCCACGATGGATACAAAAACCCATGATTGATTTGTATATGTTTTTGGTATGGTTAGAAATTTGTTGTTTTGCTTCCTATGTACTCTTTGTGAATTCCGGGGGTTTAGATCGCATATTTTTATTTAAGATAGACAAAAAAAAGAAAGAAACGTGTGTAGATTTTGCTTCTTTAATCATTTGCCTTTTAAACTCTGTTCAGTTTGGTGTGTTTAAAGTGAGATATTTGCAATCGGATTGATCAACTTTGACATAGGAAAGATTCGGACTCTTTAATAGTGACCAGAAATAAAACAGTGAACCAAAGTGATAGTAATTCACTTGGTTACTGTCGAATTACATACCGGAGATCTCCGGTTTAAAAGGGGAAAACAACAAAAGAGTGATTGTGAGATCATATTAGAGAGAGTCGGTTTTAGAGAAGGACAAGATCTCGACTTCAACTTTGAGGGTGTCGTCGACAAGGAAACCTTTGGATGCGTCTTTGATATCTGCTAGTGGTAGAAATTTCTCGAACCCCCATCCGTTTTCTGTTGCGTTGGGCCATCCCTCCACTACAGAAACAAATCAAAAGTTGATTAAAAACATTTTTTTTTTTTCCTTTTTCAAATGAGCATAAATAGTCTAAATTAGTAGTAGAGGATGATGAGGATGGAGATATCAAACCTTGTTTCTCCACATGGGTGGATCGGATCTGGTCTAGAACTCGTAACTTGGCTTTCACGTAACCCTTTTCGTTTGACGCACTCAACAAATAGAGTGACAACGAATTACCCGTTGCAGGCCCAACTCCATTTGGATACACTTTTACTACCCTACACACACACCCATCACATAAATATTAACACATCTTCTTTATCACTATCTAGAGAGAGAGAGAGAGAGAGAGTCACCACTCACCAGTCTCTTCCTCCGGAAGAAAACGAACCAGAAGTGTAAGAGTCAAGATTGCGTGTAGAGAACTTGGTGAGTTTCCAATCGAAAACAGGGTCACGAATGTTTTCTTCGTAAGAGAAAACTTCCCATTGCTCAAAGGGATTAGCAACGAGGATGTCAACGCCAAACACACTTTGTCCTCCGTCGAAAATGAATCCATCTCCCGGATTTCTGTAATACCCAATCTCAAGAAAGTTTAGCTGTCCCCACTGTTGTTTAAACAAATGAAATCGCTGCGCCTCAGTCTCTGCAAACCGATCAAAACTAATTAATTAGTATGAAGAACCCACAAAAGATATTAAGCAAATCAGCTCTCTCCCTCTCTCTAGAATAATTAGTACCCTGAAGATAATGGTACTTGTCTATAGTGCTTTTATAGGTGAGGAATGTGATCTCTGCGTACACATCTCTTGGATTGGCGATGAGGGTTGAGTTATAGATTCTTACGTACATCGAAACGTATCCACCCGAGCCCTCTGGCTTGTTCTCGTTCGGGTAGATTAGTAACGTCCTTGTAACATTTTAAGGAAAAATAAGGTTAAATTATATATAAATAAAACATTTAAAAATTAGAATCTTGATGAGATTCAGAGCAATGTGTTCCCACATCAAAAGTGGAGATGATTCATCGCTAATACATATAAGAGATGGGCTTCTCAGCTTAACGCAAATTGGTTTTGAGTTGAAATCCATCTAACATGTACGTACCAATTGTATCCACCGACGGAGAAAGGACGTGACTCGAACTTGTCACCGTTGTTTTTGACCAGCTTTGCCATTGTGGCAAAAGACTGGAACTTCACGCAGTACGAAGATGGAGGACGAGCTCTATCCTCTCGCCTTATTTTATCCGAGAGTTTCTGGTGGTTACGAGCAGGAACAGAGGCAGAGCGAGATCTCATGAAGGGACATGGAAGTATCCCTGATTTCTCCACGTCCACGAATCCTTCTTCTACTAGTACTTCTGTCTCCATTAGGTTTGGAAGGTTTTTGTAATAAGGTTTTGCGAATCTTGCAACTTCCACCACGAGTACGAAACAGAAGAAGCAGTAGACAAAGATTGATCCATAGTTTTTGTTTTTCTTCTTTTCCTCCGTAAACATTTTTCCTTTTTCTTTGAGTATTGTATATATGTAACATTTTTTTGTTGTCTATATATAGACATGAAATTTGTACTGACCCATTTGATATATGTCACGAGGGGCACGTTTCACAAACCGGTACAAAGGGTTGGTTATACTTATACATACTGAACTCGAAAATTGGACTGATCTTAGATTTTTTCTCGGGACGACCCTTTCATATCTTATCTTTTACCATATCCGATCGATCTATTTTATTACCAATCATTAATAATTTAATGGGTCAATCCCATCAGAGAGTGACACGTACGTATTCACGAGTTGTCCGTACGTGTTCGTGGATGGAATAGTTTGGAGAAATATAACAATTTTCAGATTAAATTATTTGTAAATTAGTGATTGTTGTTTCATCACAAAGAATAATAGATAAATGCTGCTTTTCTTTAATGATTATCTCAAATCAAAAGACCAATTACCCATATTTTCTCGTATAATGATTCAAAAGAGGATTGTACGTCCAAACATGAAATTTTCTCCTACTTGAAGAAAATCTTTTAATTACTATAAATTTGTAATGCGTTAATGAGTGTGCTAAAAACTCTGTTTTGGTCATAAGGTCAGATGACCCAAAACCAAGCCTGAAAAGCAGTGGCAGCATATTTTAATTTAAATATAATATATATACAATGCATGTGGCATTGCCATTGGGCCGAATAAAGTACAGATTTTGAATAAAATCAAAGAGGATAATTAATCCATTTTTTTCTTAACTAATTACTAAAAATTATTAAAATTTTACAATTATATAGTCCACCAGTTAAATAATAATATATATTTAATATTCACATTTATAATTTTTTTTGGGTGAAACACTCTCGTTTTAAAATTCTATTTTCTCCTCCAAAATAGAGTAACTCTAAAATGGAGTTGAGTTTTGCTCCAATGTATAACTTCATTTTTTACTTCAAAAAAGAATATTCTAAATATATAGATTCTATTTCTATTTTATTATTAGTACCTTTTAATTTTAAAATTTACAAATTAACCCCATTTATTTTTTTTCTTACAAAACTTTTATAAATTATAAATTAAATATTTATTAAATAAAAGAAAGTTACATTTTTTTGACATTAAAAAAAGAAAGTTACATAATATCATAAAAATATAGAAATTGTTATTTAAACATATTATCTTTAATTTGAGCACTTGTAATGCATTTTTAAGTTTATTTTATTTTGCAATCTTTTTAAATAAAAATTGTAATTTTCAATTATTTATGATTATTTATTTTATATTATTTTTAAATTATAGTGTTCAAATATATATATATATATATATATCGATAATAATTATTGTTGTGTTGATAAAATAATATAAAAAAAATATCTAATATTTAAAGGATCGGTTTGTAAATAAAAAAGTTTAACTCCAAAATGGAATATAATATAGGTTTATTTTAAATATGAAGCAATTTCAATTTTTACTCTATTTTGGAGTGAAAAATGGAATAAGGTTGAAGAGAAATTTACTTTAAAATAGAGTTTGAAGCAAAAAAATAAAATAGAATTGGAGATGCTCTTAACGAGATAAAAGGTATCATAAACGTAAAATTATCAGGCCATCGCTGTAACAGCTAATAGCCCGTTGATCTTTTTAACAGAATTGGGTTGATCTTTTTTAAAGATAAGTATATACAAAAATGAACAGAGATCGTCCGATGACGAGGATTAGATCGCCAGTTCAATTCTTTAAAAAAACAGTGAATCTTGGTGTGAGCATGTCTGTACCAGTGTACCATATCGACGTATATAGAGAAGAAATATAACGTGGGTCCCACTATATTTTATTTTGGTTCTAACGTGAATATTTATAATTTGAGTCAAAGACGATGATTGGAATTTAAATAGCTTTTGGTAAATATCCCAATAGTTAATGGCAAAAAAAAAAAAGACCAAATGCAGATCCATTGCTTGACTAGAGAAACTAACTTTCTCTTTTAGTGTCGTGCTAAATTCTATATAGAACTCGTTGAATTCGAGAATTTTTTTTTCCCAAATCTGAATACAATGATAACATCCAAAATCAATTCGTTGAATTCGATTATGTGCTTTTTTGAAAGCCGTCGTGTATAAATATTTACTCTTTTTCTTTGAGATTAAACAATATCTCATTATTCGTTTATTTACTAAAACTTATAGCTAAAATAATTTGGGAGATATAAATTTCGCTATGATCTCCAAAATGCTGCTGGCATTCTTGTCCATGTGCCTATTCTATGTTGGTTCTGCACAACAATCATATGGAAATTCAACGTTTTCGGCACTTTTTGCGTTTGGAGACTCAATACTTGATACGGGCAACAATAATCTTCTTCTAACTGTTACTAAAGTCAATTTTTTCCCATACGGTAGAGACTTTGTAGGCGGAAGAGCCACGGGAAGATTTGGAAATGGGAGAGTTTTTTCGGATATGATCGGTATATATATTGGTCTTTGCAACTGTTTATTGTTGATATAGTTTGTAACGGTTCAATTTTTTTTTTTATATTAATTTTGGGATATGTCACAAAGTAGTATCATCATCTAATAGCAATGTGTATCTGTGTCCAGCGGAAGGATTGGGTTTGAAGAATCTCTTACCAGCATATCGCGATCCAACCCTCTCGAGCAATGATTTACCGACTGGTGTTTGTTTTGCATCTGGTGGATCTGGACTTGATGTAATCACCGCTAAAATACAAGTAAGGTTTACTTAATTGGTTCAAAATAAATTATACTCGCTTTTTATTTATTTAAGTTTTTTTTTTTATTTTGTGTTTTGGTGATCATGTTCTAGGGAGTTATATGGGTGTCAGATCAGGTGAAGGATTTCCAAAACTACATCACTAAACTAAACGGTGTAGTAGGAAATCAAGACAAAACAAGCGAAATTATATCAAATGCCGTTTATCTAATCTCAGCTGGGAATAACGATATTGCTATCACATATTTTACGACGGCAACTAGAAGACTACAATACACTGTTCCAGCCTACACTGATCTCCTGGTCACTTGGACTCGTAATCTCATAAAGGTAAAAAAAACAAAAAGTTTCAAAATATAACAACATTTTGTCATGTGATGTGATTGTTTTTTTTGGGGTCAAAACGTATCTAAAATATTGTATTGGTTATTCTTGTTATTCGAAGAGTTTATATGATTTGGGTGCGAGAAAATTTGCGGTTATGGGAACGCTACCGCTAGGTTGCTTACCGGCAGCAAGACACATGATCGGAAATTTATTTCATATATGTGAAGTCTTCTCAAACCAAGCGGCTGATATGTTCAACAAAAAGTTAAATGCCGAAATTGACAATCTAAGCGCAACATTTCCGGGTGCCAAATTCATGTACATAGATATGTACAATCCTCTACTTGGTCTCGTCAACAATCCTCTAGCTTCAGGTATATGACATGATTCTCAACTACGTACAGCTCATATATGTACATACACGTTACATCATAATTTAACATGCTATCATTTGTCGGAAAATGTAGGGTTCATTGATGCATCTGATGGATGTTGTTGTACGCCAACGTCTATAGTACCGTGCTTAGACGCGTCTCGTTACGTGTTTTGGGATGTTGCCCATCCTACTGAGAAATCATACAAAACGATCACACCAAATATTATTGAAGATATCAAAGCAAAGCTCGCATGATCAATTTCTCAAGCTCTTTAAACTTGTTATAACTAATAAAATGTTTGGATATCCTGTTCAAACAAGTAATAAATTATCTCAGTGATTTCAAACTCAATATTTGTTTCTGTTTAACATTTTGGATCTTAAGTGTTGACTTGACCCCTCATATTCTCTAGTCCATATTAAATCTCTATAGTCAATATATATTACCATTGATATTAGGGTTCGAATTTCAATTATAGGCCTTTATATGGGCCTTTGAGCTTTCTGATAACACTTGCCAGTATCCTCAAGATATATTAACTATCATCAAACGTTGGATTTATTCGATGAACATCACTATCAACAATTAAAGAAATTACAATCTTGTTTTTTTTTATCACGTGTAGACCTTTGTTATGACACTTTAAAACAGGACTTTCTAAAATATTTCATAATTAGATTTATCTAATGCTATTGTCAATTTCTCTTCGGCTCGATCCATATTCCTACTTTATTCAGAGAGCCTTCAAACACCGTATTCGTGGAGCATCTTTTTAGGTCGATTGTGATAATACCGGAAAAAAAGTATTGTTTCTTTATTAGTACAATTTTTGTTCTTTTGTAAAAAGGAAACACTCGATTTAAATCTCACTGCTCCATAGCTGGATTCTTTTGCCTCTCATGTGATTCCAAAACCTCACGTGAATGTTGATCTTAACTCTTAAAGTACTCCCCATTTTTCTGTTGCTAAAGAAGTACTCCCCATTTCGAGAAATTTAGCGTAGTAGTGGTGATATTCATTTATAGAATCATATTAATTGGTATACCAATCAAATTATAAAATTATATCATTAAACTAATAACAAAATTAGAATTAGTTAACTGTGTAAAAATGTTTTAACTAGTTGAACTTATATTGTTTATGATACCGGTCTGTCTTATGATTATACATACCAATAAGAGAACAAGAAAAAAAATTCATTTATTTTTTCAACGGAGAAGAAAATATAGAGATTGCTCATAATTCGTGAAGGGGATCGTAAATAATTGACATGACTATTAGGAGTCATTAGTTTTCTGACAGCCTCGAGATATGAGATAAGTTTTGTCATTATTTACATTCCCAAAACAAATATCCTTTCTTTGACACCATTCTTCATTTCTTCTGCAACAATGCAAAAGTATAATTTTTATTTAATGAATCAGTTTGATAATGAAGTTGTAGACTGCATCTCTAAAAGTATTTAGAACATGTATAAAATTGCCGTTAATTATTTTCTACAAAAATACGGATGTTGAAATAAATAGTTTAGATGGTAAAAGTAAACATGCAGTTCAAAAATATTTTTAAATCCTCTTTGGAAACTAGATACATAATAATTTAAAATTATTTTGAACTTAACATCCAACATTTTCCACACAAAAAATAATGCATAATCGCTTATTTGTTTCTAAACCGTTTGTTTTAAGTATTCAAACTCGAAAACTCCTAGTTTGAACTACCAATATTAATACTCCTACTCGTAATTAATTTGTTAATAAACATTTCCTCTCATGATCAACTTCGCTCTTTCAAGTTTTTAATATATTTATAGAACCTAAAGGAAAAAGAAAATGAGAAAAAAGGACACCGGCTTTTTCTCTCTATAAAGAGAAAATCTCCAAAAGGCAAACGAAAAATGAGAAGTTGCTTCTACTCGACTTGAAATCAGAAGAACCATCAATGGCTTCTTCAGTATCCCTCTTCCTCCTCCCTCTCCTTCTTCTTCTCTCCCACGCTTCAGGTATTCTTCCTCTATCTCTATTTTAATTTCAGACATTTACATTTAAATTTATTTATTAAATTACATCAAATGATATAAATGACATTCGGGTTAATTTTACTTTATATAAGCTTCAACGGTAATATTCTACAACAAGTGCACGTACACTGTCTGGCCTGGGATCCAGCCTAGCTCCGGTCAGTCGTTACTCGCCGGCGGCGGATTTAAACTCTCGCCGAAAAGGGCTTACACTCTCCAGCTCCCACCGCTTTGGTCCGGTCGGTTCTGGGGCCGCCACGGTTGCTCCTTCGACAGATCCGGCCGTGGTCGATGCGCCACCGGAGACTGCGGTGGTTCTCTCCTCTGTAACGGAGCCGGCGGTGTACCTCCGGCTACTCTTGCCGAGATCACCCTCGGTCATGACCAAGACTTTTATGACGTCAGTCTCGTCGATGGGTACGTAAAAATATAAAATAGTTTGTTACTAGTATGGTTCATCTCGTCTAAACCAAAATATTTCGAGTTGGTTTAGTAGCATTTCGATTTCAGTTTGGTTTAATTTTTGATTTATATTTGGTTCAGCGATAGAAAAAAATCTAAATTATCGCTTAATAATCAATATTTTCATATCTAATATACATTTCAGCGGATATCGATTTGGTAACATTAGTATAGTTTTGACATATTTGGTTAATCATCTTGATTGTTCGAAACACAAATGAATCCGTTTTTTTGTTTGTAAAATTAATATAAACATTTTCCTGTTTTGGTTTGGAAAATGCAAACGCATGTTTGATCTAGACTTTAATCTCTAGTACTAGCTAATTTTCTTGTTAATTAATCATAATGACAGGTATAACTTGGCGATGTCGATAATGCCGGTGAAAGGCACAGGGAAGTGCAGCTACGCCGGTTGCGTGAGCGACCTGAACCGGATGTGTCCGGTCGGTCTACAAGTCCGTTCACGTGACGGGAAACGGGTAGTAGCCTGTAAAAGCGCGTGCTCTGCGTTTAACTCGCCACAATACTGTTGTACCGGCTCGTTCGGTAACCCACAGTCGTGTAGGCCCACGGCTTACTCCAAGATCTTCAAAGTAGCTTGCCCTAAGGCCTATTCCTACGCCTACGATGACCCTACTAGCATTGCCACGTGTACCAAAGCAAATTACGTCGTCACTTTTTGCCCCCACCGTGGCCGTTGATTTAAAGTCTCACTTTTAATATAATTAAGAATAATTTTACATGATTATTAGAGGTTCTTCTTTTGAGTTATCGAGACTTTTTTCGCTTGATGACGGAATTTAGTGTTTTTCAATTACTGTTCTTTCTGTTCTTGTTCGATGATCACTTCAGATTTCATCGATTTGTTTACAAAGAGCATGCATTACGTACGCGTTTAATATAATTAGTGATGTCCAATTAGTTTAACGGCGCGCTTAAAATTAAAAATAAAACAAAAAAAGGATCAAAAAGGTTTTTCTATTCATGTAAAGTTGTAAACACCGTATTAATATGCCCCTCAACAAACTTAATATCAGATGGAACTCGGTTTAGTTAGCTCGATTCATACGTCTATACCATTTCAGACTAAAAACTCAAAAACTATTAAAAATTCCCCCCACCCAAAATGAGTTTGGACACGCTCGTGTAAAATTCATATGGTCGATAAATAAATACTATATCATTGAATTGTTCCCATGCAAGTTTGAATTAATTACCATCGTGAAGCAAACAATAAAATCTCAAAGTAATTGGACACTAAGCTACACCACTAAAAATGAAACCCTTTCCCATCTACTAGACTCTAGACCAAAATAAAACAAAAAAGATGGCTCGAAGTTGCTACTCAAGGAAGTGTGCGATTGGTACGATTTGCTATCACCAAAGATAATAAATTCGACGTTGCTTTATGTCTGTGGCTTTATTTTTCTCCTCATCGTCGGCTGCATTTGCTTCAAACAAGCATTTCTTAGTTTCCGACATTCGACCCACTCATAGACCACCGCATAATTATAATTTTAGTTACAAAAATGTATAGTAACTAATCTATACTATATATGGACTTATATCGAATCTTACGTTAAATAATTGTTTTTATGCATGGATGTGATTTTTTTGTTTGTTCATAACAGTTTTTATATACATTATTATCAATTAATTCTATATTTATAATATCATATGACAGGCATATTTCAAAATTTCAATATATATATATATATTTTTTTTTTTTTTTGGGACAAAATTTCAATATACTGTATATCTTGCCGACAATAAATATTCATAACTATTCTACTACTATCGTTTATTTATACATTTTCTTCCCGCTAATCTCTTTATACGACTTTGTATCTAATATATCTTGCACGGGAAAGGTCTCTCTCCCACTTGTAGTTTCAGATTCTCCAAATACGAGGCAGAGATGACTTGTCGTTATAAGAACATATTCCTTGTTTTGGATATCCACTATTGCATGCAAACAAATTGTAGCATACTCTACATCAATACAAATACGAGAGAGAACACTAGAATCGAATAATTGATAAAGGAAACCGTAGAAGATTGAGATAAACGTTTTTTTTTATATATATAGGAGCATCTGCCAGAGAAATAAAAAGCCATTTTTTTTTAATTCTGCTAAATTCTGTTGTTAGACGATGAAATTCATTGTTTTTTTTGTTGTTTCAAACATTTGTACATCAAATTTTAAATGATCTAAACTCTATAATTTTACGATTTGAAGGTTTTACAATATGTAATTCTACCATTGATCAAACCTTCTATCAACTTGTTGATAAAATGAAGCTGATAACGAGAGTGATTTGTCACTGAAAAAACTGAACACACAGAATATAGCCAGCCCAAAGCAATACCTTTTTCTTTTTCTTTTTCATTTTTTGGGTTCAAAAAGTGAAAGCAATACCTATATATATATATATATATACATATATATATATACTACATTAGCTCATAAAAATAGAAAGAAATATATTTAGTTAATTTAGAAGCCTTGAAGGGTAGCAATAGAAAGGGAATCGAGCATCGTCCAAAAAAAAGAGAGAGCATCAAACGAAAGCAATTATCGCGAAAAAGTCTATAAAAACGTCAAAATCAGAAGCCAAAGATTTACAACACAAACTGCAAACGAAATAAAATGGCGACCAACAACTCTACGACGACGCCGTCGACGGATCTGGAGCTTAAGAAGGTCTTCGACCAGTTCGATTCCAACGGCGACGGGAAGATCTCGGTTTCGGAGCTCGGCAACGTTTTCAAGTCGATGGGGACGTCGTACACGGAGGCGGAGCTCAACAAGGTATTGGACGAGATCGACATCGACCGCGACGGCTACATAAACATGGAGGAGTTCGCCACCATCTGCCGCTCATCCTCCTCCGCCGCAGAGATCCGCGAGGCCTTAGATCTCTACGATCAGAACAAAAACGGTTTGATCTCATCCTCAGAGATCCACAAGGTTCTCAACCGCCTCGGTATGACCTGTTCCGAGGAAGACTGCGTGAGAATGATCGGCCATGTGGATTCGGACGGCGACGGAAACGTCAATTTCGAGGAGTTCCAGAAGATGATGACGTCACCCGAACTCCTCAAGAACCAAGGATCCGCCGCGAACGCAGGTTCCGCCTAGGGTTCCGATAGGCCCCTTTTTGTACGAGTCTGGATCGATCTATGGAAGTTTAGACCCATGCATGCTCATATTATATAATATGTCTGCTACTTTTTTACATTTCTAGGCTAATTAACAACAAATCGATCTCTTCCTATATGGAATGATGTATAATTACTTGAAATTTAAGCATTCGATACGCAAATTTAAGCTTGACGTCTTCTCGGCATTTTATTAGAATTATGAAAATATATAGATTTCTAATGAGTTAAAATCTGGATTTTGATTAAATTTTATAGGAACACATAAAGAAACATTCGGTTATATGGATTAAACCGGAAGCTAGCTTCTCAAACTTGGTTCACAAACCACCACTACGACTGTATTCTACCGGAACTGGTCAATAAAGATGCTATTTGTGTGGGAAACCTGTTCAAACATTTCGCTTTTTAATGATTTATATTTTTTTCATTTTTTTTTTTTGTGGTCTGAAAAATTACGAGGGCTCAAATCACGCCAAGGACGAGGCCCACACGTTTCTCATTGGAGCTAGAATCCTTTTATCCACCAAAGGCCATTAAAAATAGGCTCATATTCCTATATATATTCAGTTTTATTTTATTTTTGATGTGATTAAAGAATTCGGAGCTTTCGACCAAACAAAAAAAGAATTCGGAGCTGTCACGAATCTCACAGCTTACGTTCACTTTAACAAATAGTGGGCTTTTTAAGGGCCCAGGCTCGAGTCTACCGAGTACTTTAAACAGCCCGATGATTTCCCTTGGTCAACTGTGAAACACGTGAAATGTCACTTTCATAGAATGGTACAATTATCTGATGTCTTCATCTCACCACTTATTTTGGTTGAGAGTTTTGGTGTTTTCTTAGTTATATAACTTGCATTCAACTCAATGATGGTACGTACGTAGCCACTTTTGTGAGACCTCAAATCCGATCAAAGAAAAAAACAAGTGTTTTGTGGGAAAAAAGTAAGTTTTTATTGATTTAAGCCGGAGCTCGAGATGATACCTAAATAATTAGATCATAACAAGAACACCGACCTAATTTAATAAAAAATGAAGCTAAAATCGAAAAGCTGAGTGCTAAATTTTCCCTAAGTCTCCAAAGTAAAGGTACAAATCCCCTCCAGGCTCTGAGCACCTCCATATTTATAATAGGTATAAATCGGTTAAACGAGTTATCCTTCCTTTTCGGAAAAAATGAAATTTTTCTTTATTTTCACCGATCTTTTTATCAGGAAAATTATATTTTTCTTCGGAGATCTAATCTTATCGTCTAGTATTTCTATTTTTCGACGCCAATCTAGAAGGCAGCCGAGCTAATAGGCTTTTTCTTCTATTTAAGATGGGTCAACCTCAATTTATGAAAGGCTTTTTATAAGGGTGCTAAATCAATCTTTAATAACTTATATTCATCAAACAAATTGCTTCCATTCCATTTTTTTTTTATTTTCGCCAAAAATATTTCATGTTTGCAAGTATACGTTGGAATGTTTTTGGTCAGAATATATAAGCTATTAACATTTTTTAAAAAAATCTTGAGAGTTCCAATCCATAATATTCCTTGCTATCCTAACGATTAGATATTCTGATTTTAAAAAATAACATTTCATTTAAATTTTTTTTTGAATCTACAAAAAAAACCCAACTCTTTGTACTACCACTAAACCACCACACTTTCTTGAACTATTAACATTTTTCTTGCCAACCATTTAGCATGCAAAAACAAAAAATCTAAAACCTATTAACATTTGTATGTATTAGAATCAAAATCTGAACGCAGACTAACCCTTGTATTATGAAGTTATTATGAAAAAATTTCAGCAACACAAAATAATACGCATCAAGTAAAACTTGGTATAAAATATATTTGTTTAGAAACTACTTTAAAAGCGTGAAATTGTGGAAAAAAAGCGTGTGAACTTGGTGAAAATGTCAACGGCAATAGAAAATAGGTATGATTGATTGATATTATTGAACATCATGATAACTAATATAATATTTTTCTAATCAACAACAAAATTACACATGGTTTTAGGAAACTAGAAGTAAAAAAACGAAGCAAATGAAATACTGTAATATTTTGTTACAGAATGTGAATGACGATAGCATGACTTTTGTAACTATTTGTTTTTGTTTGTTTGTAATCACAACAAAAAAAAACAATCATAAAAGGAAGACAACGTTATCATTATGTTGTAATCCATGATTTCACATGCCAACAGCTGCACTTATGATTATGCTCTCTTATTAATCTTAAAACCTAATCAACAAATACTTAATTAACACATAACCACAAATCCTCAAATCTGTTGATTCAATAACAAACATTATTACATGACGCCATCTTTATCTGATCCTATATCTTTTTCCTACCCAAATTTTATTTTCCTCTTTTATTCTTCTAAATAAGCTACATAATATTATATTATTCTATTTCAAAAAAATAAGAATGTTAATATTTTGACTATAAAAACATTATTAAATCCGATTTTCAACCAAAAGCCAAATTCAGCGGAGAAACTGTCTTTTTCATTTCTTCTTATTATCAGCAGATTTTATGCTTCTTCACCTTTTCTCCTTCTTCGTCGCTTCTTCGTCGTAACACCTAGACCCTCCAGTCATCATAAACCCATAACTACAGGAGGAGCTTCAGATTTTATTCTTTAAGACAAATGGCGGAAGATTCGTACGAGGAAGAGTGCGACTACCTGTTCAAGGCGGTGCTGATCGGAGATTCAGCCGTCGGAAAATCAAACCTCTTGTCGAGATTTTCCAAAGACGAGTTCCGGTTCGACTCTAAACCAACCATCGGAGTTGAATTCGCTTACCGTAATGTCCACGTCGGAGATAAAATCATCAAGGCTCAGATTTGGGACACCGCCGGTCAAGAAAGGTACTGCAAAAACTATATAAGGGTTGAATGTTAATTGCGCATTAAACTGCATCTAAACGTATGTAATATGAAATATTTGTGAGAAATCAAACTCACGGACCTAATATTTCTACGACCTCGTGACTACTCTACTCTGTTCCTTATTTTGTATCTTCTCTCTTTTGATCTTTTATTTCGACATTATATTTTGATATATTTTTATAAAACTGAGGAAAGAAACAATCTAATAAACTAATAACAACCCACCAAATTAAGTCAATGGAATGTTAATCCTTAATTAATCGATCATTTCTCTAATTTTTTTTTTTTTTTTTTTGTAATTTTTTTTGTTTTTGTGAGTAAAGATTTAGAGCAATTACAAGTTCGTACTACCGTGGAGCATTAGGGGCATTGCTGATTTACGACATCACGAGAAGAACAACTTTCGACAACATCAAGAAATGGCTTTTTGAGCTCAGAGATTTCGCCAATCCCGACACCGTCGTTGTCCTCGTCGGCAACAAATCCGATCTCCGTCAATCCAGAGAAGTCGAAGAAGACGAAGGCAAGACTCTAGCTGAGTCAGAAGGTCTCTGTTTCCTCGAGACTTCGGCTTTAGAGAACGTTAACGTCGAAGAAGCGTTTCTCGTGATGATCGGACGGATACATGAGGTCGTGAGCCAGAGGATCGCTTTAGACAGCAAATCCAACGGCGTTGCGACAGCTGACGTTAACGGTAACGGTACTGTTCTTCCCGTCGGGAAGGAGATTGTGAATATCCATGAAGTCACTGCTACTCAAACGTCAAGCCCTTCTTCCATTTGTTGTTTCCAGTAAATAGTTAATGTATCTTTAATCTTTTTGGTTACTAATGTTTTGGAATCTTTTAATGATGTTACTTTCATGTACTCGTTAAAATTTTGACTTGGTTGGGTACTTAGATTTTAAGACAAGACTCTATATCCAAATAAATATGAAGATCACATGAATCATAAATACAATTAACCAATCACAATCTGAGATCCAGTTTTGTCACTGATGTCCAATATTTTAAACAAATTCAGTGTCTTACAAACAATTTTTTACATAACTTTATGAGAGTGTTATAAGAAGAGTGTTTTTCTCACAAATCAGTGATCTTTACCTTGAATCTTCTTGCCGTTCTTGGAGTCTCCTCTAGCTTTCTTGCACGTAAGAAAAGAGAAAGCCAAACTCATCACACACTAGACAAGATACAAAAGAGATGAAACTGAAATTGGTTAGAGGTACTTATTACTTACTGACCAGCCGCTTCTTCAGGGAGATTTCGGCTGTAAAATGGAAGCTCCAAGAGAAACACCGCCTTGCACCATCCTGGTAAGTTCCCATACACTCCTCTCGGTAACAGAATCAGAGGACTAAAGATAGATCAAGATAGAAACGAATTAGCTATATATATATATAACACATCTTCAAGGCTTATCTAACGGTATCTATAGCATGTTCATATCGTTAAACCTTGTTGTCTTCTTATAGAAACGGTAAGCTTCCAAGTGGCCATGCTTTTTGTCAGCCGATGCCTGTTTATGTTCAAATCAGCCATATGTGATTCTGAAATTGACCAAGTAGAGAGAGAGAGAGAGAGAGAACCTCGAGTAACGGTATGCCACTGACGAATAGAAGTATCAAAGTGAGAAAGACAGGTCCGAATATGACAAGATACTCTGCACCTTCTAGAACCGGCGATGCAGCCACAAAGATTCCCCACCACAGTAATATCTGATGACATAATCCCATTTATGCACACGGCAATCAACGGGTTTCACGATGACCATTTATACGGAAAAATTCAATATTTCTTCTTATATTATCGAAATACTAACCTCGCCAAAGTAGTTTGGATGTCTTGAATACTTCCACACACCAACATCACACCATTTGCCTCTGTTTTCTGGAGAGTTTTTAAATGAGAGCTTCTGTTGATCAGCTGCAGCTTCGATCAAGAAACCGAAAACCCACATCGTCCAACCGATTACATCTGTGGGTTTAAGAGATCCTCCCCCATCACTTGCGTTAACAACTGTTACAGGTAGGCTCACCGTCCAAACCCACACGGCCTGCCGTGAAAGAAAACAACGAGTAAGTAAAAAACTGTAGTTTGTGAGATCACAAGCATCAACTCCAAATTGGCTAAAGAAGAGAGATCAAAGGTTTACTAGTTGAACAAAGTTACCTGGAGAGTCCAGAAAACTATTAGTCTCACCAAATTTCCACGCATTTCGTCAAAGCGTCGATCTTCGCCCCATTGCAAGATCCTAAAACGACAAGAGTGTCATGTTAGTATGATCAGAGAGGTAAGGAAATACTTGTGCGGTCATATCAAGTGTCCGCAGTACAGACCTCATCAGAAGGAATATCCCCAAGCGAAGACCCCATACAACAACTAGTAAAGTCAAGACAATCTGTGAGGACAAAAGAACCAAAGTGAACAGAAAAAACTCAAAACATGTAAGGAAACAGAGAGGAAAACAGAGAGAAGAAGAGAAGAAGAGAGTCAGAGGAGAAGAAATGGGAGTTACCTGACGAAAATGCCAAGTGGCTTTAAGAACAAGAGTCAATACAGCGAGTATAACGAAGTTTGTGCTTCCTGAACATACAGAGTGATTTATATTTTAATTGAAATGGAAACCAAATCTTGACTCCTACGTAACAAAAACTCAAAGGACAAGAAACCTCTCTATATACAACAATTGGTAATAAAGGTGGTACCTGCAAAATCAGTGACTTGATCGAATTTGAAAAGAGCGGTGATCACGAAGAATATGAACTGGTAAACCACCTGCAAACCGTGGCAAAGAGAAATCAGACTTAGAACCCATCAGTAAGAACACCAAATCGGATATCAATAAAGAAAACCCAACTCGTAATTTCCCGAGAAAAAAAAAAACGTGAAACGAAGATTCAAAATGGCAGAGAACTTACAGTGACAATGGCAGTGAGAGCCAGGAAATGCGAATCGAGAACCGTTCCCATTCTATCCAACGAGGAAAAAAAAGAAACAGAGTAATCTCCTTTTTAAGCTGGAAACTTGGATCGAAGAGAAACGATTCGTTATCCTTTTCTTATATACTTGCCGTCTTAGAGAAAAGTCGCCATTTTTAACATTGGTGTATGGCTGAGACTCCGATGGATTTATGTGGCTGCGAATCAAACACCGTGCCGTTTTGCTTTAGTACACCAGAAAATAAAAATACTCATTAAACAAAGATATACACGGAAAAAAATACATGTGCTTGATTATTGCACACCAAGAAAAAAATGCTGTGAAACTTTAATACACTATTTGTTTCATAATTCTCTCTCATACAATAGTTTGGAAACAATAGACTGTATCAACCTCGATGGTGTAATCAAGTGTTGCAGATGGAGGAATCTGCGAACCCGGTCCGAATTCGACATTTTTGTCTCCAAATCCCAAGGACGGTGGAATGATCACTCTGCGTTTACCTCCAGCCTTCATTGACCTGAGAACATACTCTACGCCTTGGCATAGTCCCTTGCTATATGGTCTCGAGTCCATTACCATCGCAAGTGACTTCTTCTTGTCTTTGCTTCCAAATGTGTCGACAAACACTTGTTCGGTTCCATGTACTTTTCCCTTTACATCAAACACTACCAAGTATCCTGAGCTTGGACTAGCTCCACTTCCAACTTGTAGATCGTAGTACCTGTCACGTGAGAGCATGAGTTTGTGATGAAAGTTATGGTATATACAACAAGCTTCAGGCTCAGATATAGATTCAGAACCATTGCAACACCCAAAATTTCGATTGGTGGAACATAATCAACATGTGTTTTGGGAATTTACCTTATGCCGTTTGGTAAGACGATCTCTTCTTGCTTTACTAAATCTCTGCCAAATCCAGAAATTACACAAGACATTTCAAGTTTGTGTGAGTATGATCACAAAACCAAAATGCATTCAAGGACAATAGACTCTGAGCTCAAGCCCTAATTTTTCTATGTATCTTTGTTTGAATTAAAAATCTATTATTCAAACTATTGGTCTGGTGGAACCTAACCTTGTGTTAGTGTCTTCTTGAAACACATCAAGTCGTGACTTCATCTGCTCGGAGACAACGCCGAAAGCTAGAAACCCCGCCCAGGCAATTCCGGCGCCGATTCCGGACCGTCGCGTCACAGGAGAAGCCACCCAATCCGTCATCATCTGCTGCGGCTGCAATGCGACTGCCGCCGGCGCCAGATTCTCCGTGAAGGAGACGCTTAGCGGCTGAGATGAAAGGTTCTGTTTCGGATGTTGGGAAGAAGATACAAAGCGGTGGTGGGGAGGAACCGTCGCAGTGAAGAGAGTCGCCATTTTCGGAGGATTTTCAAACAATTTTAAGGAAATGTATTTTCTGTTTTTTTTATATATATCGAAAAAATAAAACACTACCTTATCTTGTTTGTGTGATGAAAAACTTCGACAAGACACAGTTCTCATTTCTCATTTTTTTTTTTTTCAACGATTTTACAATGATACAAATAATTCTTTTTTTTTTGTTCTCTCTCTTTTTTACACTTTCAATGTTGTAAAACAAAACAGAGGAAATTACGCATGAACATGAACATCACTGGCAAGCAACACAACACAACACGCGAAAATGATCCTTCACCTTCTTCAATATTCAATCTTCAATCTTCCATTGAAATAGCTTTTAATAGCTCTAATCACAAGCTGTGTGAAACACTGAAGCTGAACCAAAAACCAGAAAAAAAAGGAAAATTCTGTAGCTTTTCCCTTCAGCTTTCCTTTAAACATTCAAAAAAATGATTTGCCACTTTGGTCTTCTTCTTCTTCTGTTATCAATCCTTTTGTTCTTGTTCAGTTGTTAATGAAGAAGAACTGGGGACTGGTCTTGGGATGTTGGAACCTGTTACAGGTTTCTGTAGCCGCTTTAGAGAAGCCATGATCTCTGCAAAACTTGGCCTTAACCTTGAATCCCTAATAAACACACACACACACACGCACACAAAAACCACTAGATTTATCAGCCAAATCATAACAACAAGATGGCTTAGAAACCAAAGTCTCAAGGTCGTTTACAGAGCTATAAGCCGTAAGAGATTCAAGACTCGTTAACAGAGACATGGTCCAGTGAATTTTGCTGCGGTGTAAACACTAAATACTCACGTTTGCCAGCATTTACTGATTATATCTGCAATTGCTGGATCGACAAAGTCAGGAATGTCAAGACGTCGATGCTGAAACCCAACTGCCCCAACAACTTGCATCGGGTTCATCTTTCCCCACGGTTGCTGTAACGTAAAGAGCTCCCATAGAATCACACCGTAGCTGTAAACATCGCACCTGTTTCACGTATTGTTTTCCTCCTGACATTAGACCTACTTCATATATATGGAACAGAGAAGAATTTTTATGAGCAGAGCGAACAAAGAAAGAAAAATTGAAAACCATACTTCTCATCAGCAGGCTCGTTTCTAAGCACTTCTGGAGCCATCCATTCAGCCTGAAAGAGACCAACACAGATTCAAGCCTGACTTAGTTAGATTAACAAACTGACGATTATGATAAATGCAAAGAGAGATGACTAAGACGCTAACTTCTTATAGCAGCTTACCGTGCCTGCTGTTGACTTTGAAGAGAGGTATGTGCTGTTTTTCATTCTAGACAACCCGAAATCACACACCTGGTAAATATGAAAAAGCCCTTACTGTTATGCACACTAATTGCTGTTACATAAGATATAATCATTATCGAATTAGCAAGAAAGAACAAATTTCATGGAGAGAATGTTGACCTTCACAACCCAGTTTTTGTCAACTAGAAGGTTCGGGGACTTTAGATCACGATGGACAATCATCGGATTACAACTATGCAAATAATTCATTCCACGAGCCTGGAAATTTTAAGAGACATCTTTCAGGTAACTCTATTGGAAGAATCGAGAAGTTACAAACAGATGACAGAGATCAAAAGTAGTGAGAATGAATGAGAAAAAGAATAATACAGCATCAAGGGCCATCCTCAGACGCCTCCTCTCGTCTAATTGGTTATTAGGCCGATGGATTAGCCTGTACAAGCTCCCTCTGCACAAGTTTTGACAAGACTACTGTAAAGATAAAAGAGAGAGACAAAAAGCACAACCAGAAGAGAGGCTTTTCAAGCCATTTTGTAAGCCACACGTGACTAATCTCTTGCTTATATGTGTGACCAACAAACATTGATGCAAAGAAGATTTGGTATCTAGTAGAGGTCACAAAAATAGTTATTTCTAAAACAGAAAAACAGAGGCACGCGTCTGACGAATAAGGGGATGGAATGTCATTGTAGAGATGAGAATCATTTGGTATAAATCCTGCAAAGATCATAGGATTTACCGAGGAAGAAACTCTGTAATAATTGAGAGATTCGGTGGACGGGTCACAGCTCCCATGAAGAGAACAATGTTGGGGTGTCTGAGCTTTTTCATGATTTGGACCTTGAAGCAGATTAAATGTTACAAGAATATATAACATGGAGTTGATATAGAACTATAAACAAGGAACAGCAGCGTAGGGAAAAGGTCAGAATAAAGGCTCGCACCTCACTTCTGAATTCCTCCAATGCTTCTCCTGTAATATCTTGATCAAGGAACTTCTTGGCAGCCACTTCCTACCAAGTCCAAGAGTTTCAACAATATGGAACTCAAACTACGGAATTGCTTAAGTCTTTCTTCATCCAATTCTATTAAGAAAGCTTAGTGGCTATAATATTCCATGAATTCTAATTTTCTTAGTATAAATTGAAAAGCAAATATAATACTCACAGTCCCGTGCCAGTCTCCCCGATACACTTCTCCATAAGATCCTGTATCAAAAGAGGTAACTATTTAGTTCTTTGTAAAAACTAGTTACACCAAAGCAGATAACAGATGATAAGTCAGGTACCGAGTCCAATGCGTTCTCCCAAAGTAATTTCTTCCCACAAAATCTCACAGTCAGATACATCATCAAGTGCAGCATCCAACTTGGAAATTTCGTTCCCACTAGATCTGTCAGATATTCTGTCCCCTCCTGAATTTGGCCCATGATGAGAGTCCCCACTACCTTGAGGCTCATGTCCACCAGAACCAGCATCCCCATCGCTATTCGAGCCTAATTCAAGTTGCTTAGACACGGCTGCAGCTGTTGCCACAACTGCAGCAGCAGTGGCCGTGGCAGCAGCTGCAGCAGGAAGTTCTACGGTGGAGGAGTCTGAGTTTGCAGACTTGGCAGCAGCAGCAGCAACCATTGAAGATGCAACAACAGCCGCTGCAGCCACAGCAGCAGGTACGGTTCTGGCATATTCTGTAGAAGATGCTTCAGAATGTGAAGAATCAGACTGACTAACAACTTTGCCATGATCATGTGTATTTGCTTTAGATTGCAGTCTTGGCAATGGAGGCAAAAACTGCATTGGACCAAAATCGTTTTGGTGTCTTCCTTGCCGAGCTGCCTCTAAATCTTTTCCTTTCTCTTTCTTGGCTTCAGTTGGAGTTTTGATTTCAATGGTTGCCTCCAATTGCTGGGGATAAACTTCGGAAAATAAATTGGGCGGAGCTACAACTCCGCTTTCCAGTAATACATCATGAAGCTTCTGAGCTAACCGTGGATTCTCTTTGGCAGCATCAATCATATACTGTGAAACATCTTTAACTTTCATCCTCCGCGCAGCCGGGGAGCTAACACCTTCAGTCCAAGACGGTGATCTCATATGGGTGAAAGAATGAATAGGCCTGCTAGAGAGATTTTGAACTGGAGCGTTTTCAACATCTGTCACATCTTCCTTAGAAATACTTGGATGAACAATGAGATCGCATCCACCTCCGGATTGGTTTCTCTCCTTGGAATTATTGGTACTAGAACGATATTCCCCTGTCCGAAACTCTGCATTCTCTTGAAATGAGCTCTCAATCCCATTGCTGGAAGAAGCTACATGAAATGGATCATTGTCTCCGGGACTAGCTGAATAGACAGGTTCATCATAGTCTATTTGTAGTCCTGCTGCATCAGCTGGAATAAGCGTTCCGGGGTCTCCCATGAGATCAACAATGTACTCCCTGAAATTCACAATTGTATTTGTATTGCATATAACTCAAAGTTTCTTTCATCAAGCCTCAGTGCCTCAGTATTAGCTTCAGGAGGTGCAGATAACATATCAAAGTCTATATAGACCTATGAGCATACACGCCTATTTAAACACAGCAGATATACTTTATCTATACCAGCGTACATAAACCTATACATGAATGATGGGAAAATGTTGAATCTATACATAATGCCTGAAGTTAGTGTGATGATTACCTGCCATCATCAGTCTTAATAAAGTTCATTGCCACATCTCCGGAACCGGTATATTGATGTCCTTTGACTATCCGACAAGGAACATCAACGCTATCACACAAAACCTACAAAATTTCATATAAACAAAGAGACGGAAGAAATGAAATCAACTTAAAAAGTAATATAAAAAGGCACTGCAGCCTCCACATCGTTGATTAAAAATGGATAACAATGAGCTGAAAATGTTTTGAGATTCAAAAGAGAAAGACCCTCTTGTGCAAATTTCCAGGAAATAAGTAAGAAGATAAGCCATAGAACATACTTTGAATAACAAGGCACGGTGACGAGCCAATCCAATAGTTAGAGAACCAAGTGGCAAAACCATGCTTCCGAGGGTTGCTTTCAAACTGTAACTAAGACTCCACCAAGCTCTCAGCATGCTCTCTGGATCCACGACAGGCCCACCCATGTAATCTCCAACTAAAATAGCCAGTTTCCTTACCAATTCACTGTTCACGAAACCAGAGGAAGAAACTGATCTCGATTTCGCGGCGATATCAAGAGCCGTCTGTTCAAGTCTTAACAGGTTATAATCCCCACTTCTGTTCACAAGAACAGCTTCCCATGTCACACCGTCTGAAACAGGCGTCCCTTGAAGATCGAGTAAAGGAGGTATTCTTTCTGACGAGGATGCATTCAACACTCCATACAGGTCATAAAAACCATCCAAGATCTTGTCATCATAGCCAAGACAGTTGTAATTCTGTGAATGCAAAAAACAAAATCCAGTTGATATGAGCCGGTTCAGAGAAAATGAACACTGACAAAACGTCCTGAGGTGGATTCATATTTCACAACACAATCAACCCACTTGAAATTCTATAAATAGTAATAATCAGAGAATATATGCTACGCAGAGAAAACAAAGAATAGTATTTTAATTCTGAATTTGTACTTACCCAGTACCGATAAGCAATGAGTTCTGCTGGAGAGTTCTCAGGAGCACAAGAGCCTAAACTGAATTGCTTCATAGCCTCGATCTGAGCAGCTTCAGGATCCTCCCTGGCGCTTAACTCTAAAGCCAACTGTATCTGATACTCTTCTTCAACCTCTGGATCCTTGGAATTACTCGATTCTGAATCCTGCTGCCTCGCAGTAACAACGGGATCACCATGTTCTATATCCGTATTAGCGCCTTCGTCCTCGGCATTGAAAGAATTTGGTGGACTAGGGCTTTTTCTTTGACCAACAGAGCTTAACCAATTCGATAAACCAGAAAAGGGTTTGAGCTCAGGGCTGTTGTTATGGTGAGACCTCGACGAATCCGGAGGTGACGATACATCGCTCGACCTATTGTTCCTAGTTGATGAAATTGATCCCTCGGCTTCATCTGATTGATTCGGCGTGATATGGAGTTTCTTTAGAAAGTTCTTCATGTTCATCTTCATACTTCGAATGCCGGAGAAGTGACCATCAGGCCTTAAAACTTCGCTATCGCCATGAATTTCCTCTTGCACTTTCATAAACCCTAATTCTCCGCCAAACACGACCCCGGAGATCCGGAATTTGAAACCAGATCAACGACTCATCAAAAACTTAACAAGAATTTTTTTTTTTTTTACAAAAAAAAAAAATAAAAAATTAAACAGAAATAAAAAAAAACCAAAAAAAAAAAAAAATATAATTCAACAAGGAACAACATTTTCTGGATTTCAAAGCTGGGAAATCAAACGGCATGAAATTCCAGAGCTTGAGCTAGTGAACCACAGAAGCTAAAACACAAAGGAATTTTCGCATCCACTCTTTTTCGATAAATCACGAAAATAGTTAAAATCACACAACCCACTCAAATGAAAAAATTTAATGCAGCAACCAAAAAAAAAACAGCATAAAACTGACAAATTCTCCGTACAATGAACCTCTCTATTTCTCCTTCAACCAAAATTTTTGTATCTCTCTCGGCCAAAAAAGCTTACGCCACTTTTTTTTCTTTTTTTTCTTTTTTTTTTCTTACGCCACTTTCTTTTCTCTGTGGAGAGTGGTTCTTCTCTGGAGAAATTGAATTTTTTGTTTTGTTTTTTTGTGGGTTTATTGAGAATTGAAAGAGAGGAGTACTTACTGTGACATGCAAAAAAAAAAAAAAATTAAGAAGGAAAGGCGTATCTTTTTCTCAGTGCGTGAACCTGAAAAGATGACGAAGAAAAAGATATACGGGATAGTTAAATTGCACAGAGACAGGCCTCACGTCAATTGATGCATTTAAAACGGTTGCCTTTTGTTTCTATAATAAAACATATAGAATCTACACCATTTCTTTTTCTTTTCTTTTTTTCATTCCTACACAAATATTTTTTTTGAAGAAATTATCGTTTTTAAATTATATGTGGATCGGTGAGCAAAAATTAGATCAAACTTATTTTTCCCATTGGTCCATCTATCAAAAGGCTTTTAGTCCAGGAAACATGCATATAAATGTATAACAATTTCATAATAGAACACCAATAAATATTGACGAAATATAAAACAATAATCGTTCCTATTAATATTATAAAAATGACTTATTTATTAAATATCGTTTGGATCTTATAGGTATCTCTTTGGGGCATAAAGGAATAACCATAAATGTCACACAAAAATTAAGTCCAGTAACCTCTTTTTTTTTTTGGCAGGTCCAGTAACTTTCTATTTTTGAGAATGACTAGAAATGGCTTATTGATCAAGTAAGCTGTCAATTCTGAGGAAAAAAGAGAATTTAACCGAATATTCCCATGAAAGATAACTCGCACGTGATAAAATACATAACTCCGGTGAACCTTACATAACATTATAATAATAATAATAATAGTAATACAGGTGAGTTCAATTCTTTATTGAACGAATTAAGTAATGGCCAGAGTTATTCTATAATAACAGTTTGTAAAAGCATCGAGAAAATCAAATCAATATGTATATAACACAGTTGTTATATATTTTTCTTTTTTATCTGCCTCCATACTCACTTATTTTTGAGTTTTCATGTTATATAATATAATGAAGATTAATTATATATATATATATATATATATATGTCAAAAATATGGACGACCAGACCACACACACGTATGCATGTATGTATATGATATAGGCCATATGGTATATATGACGACTATAGGCAATCATTGAATGAATCCCTTCCGATCACCCATGAACGGAGGGAGAGTGAGCTGTGTGGTTCATTATTTTATAAGTATTGGTAATTCCGGATTTTTTCAGAATATATACTCATAAACTAACTCAGTTTAGCAAAAAAATAAATATAAACTAGCTCGGGGTCAACTATATGGTGTCCACAACCACACGATTGTGAGGTCAGAAAACCATACATTTAAGGTAACTTGTGGGTAGCTTGCATTTGTTTTCCACCATTAATTGTTATGCATGTGTTGAAAATTTATTTACATGTTTTTTTTTTTGTTGAACTTTTTTGATTATAAATGATTATAAATGACAACTAATTCACGAAGTATTGTATTTATTAACCATAAAGAATACGATTGGAAAATTTTAAATGCTGAAGGGGGTAGTTGGCCAACAATAAAATTTTGGGCGGCTTGAGATTTAATTTGTCCAAAAACTTTATAAAAAAAAAAGATTTTGATTGCCAAAGTTAAAGATTGATTTGGTCGAATATTATTTTGCCCACTCCTAGAACACGTCATCACTAAACCCTCGTGTTTATAAATTCAATATTTGATATATAACAGAAACGCAAACCAACAACCAAAATGCAAAAGCTTAATGTGAATATTAGAGTACTCTGGCGAACAGAATGTTAAGAAGAAAAACTACTGGAAGGGAAAATAAAAGTAAGTGGAGGTCTTTTACCACAAAAAAAAAAAAGAGCAAGTGGAGGTTTACTAATCACTGCACGTTATGTTTGGTTTAAGCCAATTAAAAAACGTTTACGTAATAATAAAACCTCGCGTGTGATTGTTAGAAAAGAGTGTACAGTGCAATAGACACAAATAGGCCAAAGCAAAGCAGGATTAAAAGGTAAAACCGTAAAAAGAAAACATTCGTTTTGGAACGGGGATCTTTGGGTTTTGACTACTTTGACCGAAGCGCGGGAATGGTAGTGACTAGTGAGTCTAGTGCTGATTCATGCCACGTCATAGTTATCCAATCCCAAAAAAGCAATCCTTTTACCTTTACAGTCTCTTTTTTTTTTTTTTTTTTTTGCGTAATAAAGAGAAGAAAAAATAAAAGAATTTGGTGCACTCCAATTGGTGACAGCCACACGTTTTGTTGGTGCTGGGGACCACTTCCCCACCTATCACCTTTCTCCTCTTTGGCTCTTTGTCTCTCACTATCTCTATCTCTATCTCTATCTCTATCTCTATCTCTCTAAACTCTTTCTTCCTTTGTTAAGAAAACGTTAAATCATTGACAATTTATTATATTAATATGCATGCCATGGTGGATTAGGAATTTAGGATGTCATTATATATACGTTTCAAAAAATTTGTTAGCAAAATGCTTAAATTAATTAGACAAAATGACATTGTAAATAAGTTTATTAACGGTGTTTTTTTTTTGTTTTAACCTGCTGTTTATTTACGTGTTGCACGTGTGTGAATCGTAGCTTTTTAAAAAAAAAATCATGTTAAACAGTTAAAGTGAAAATGGATAAACGTTTTGAATCTTTTGATGGATTTAGCATATTTGTCGCACCGAATCGAAACATGGAATGGATAGTCCCTACTCCCTTGTAAATAAATGGGCTAAGGCCCATTTTATTTTATATTACGTGAACGCCCGAAGTTAAGTGTTCACAATCAGACCGAGTAAGTAAACCAAAATCAAACCGATTTGATTTGGTCAAGTTGTCTCCAATAATTTGACTTATCAGAGAGTGAATAAATTTGTTCTTCTTCTCCTGCGCGCGTCTCTCTCTCTTGCAGATCAACTGGAACAACAAGTAGGAAAATAAATAAAGGAAAAAAGAAAATGGAAAATAGCATAGAGAAAAAAAACATGTTTTCAATTTCAACTCCTCGGGAGAAAACATTTCCTTCGAGAGAAGCGGCGAATATCGTGGAACGATTGACGAAGAACGCTTGGCTGAGAGTAAAATCGGAGACTCCCAAGTCTGTGATTAATTAGCTTCTAATCTTATTGATCGATGGGTGGTGGTGGGAATCTCGTCGACGGCGTTCGCCGATGGCTCTTTTTTCAGCGTCGTCCTTCTTCTTCCTCTTCCAATAATCACAATCCTCCCACGTTTTCCAATCCCGATAAGTTAGTCGACGAGGGCAACGACGGCGATTTGAAAGAGGTTACTCGTATTGTAGATTTCGATCCGTCTAGGCTAAATCAAATTAAGGTTCCAAATCGGAATCACTTACCAATGGATGCTCAGAAAAAGGTAGATTTCGATTTGAATCTGATTTCATTTCGTATCTGAATTGATTTTGTAGGAACATCGTTTTCATCCGCAAAAGCTTTGAATCTATTGACCAAATTAAGTAACTCATATAGAAATCTGGTTCTCAGGGTATACCTAATGCTGAATTCTTCACCGAGTATGGAGAAGCAAACAGGTATCAGATTCAAGAAGTAGTTGGCAAAGGAAGCTATGGAGTTGTGGGTTCTGCTATAGACACCCACACCGGAGAAAGAGTTGCGATCAAGAAGATAAACGATGTGTTTGACCACATCTCTGACGCAACCAGGATTCTGAGGGAGATCAAGCTGCTGCGGTTGCTTCTTCACCCTGACGTCGTGGAGATCAAACACATCATGCTGCCTCCTTCCCGAAGAGAGTTTCGTGATGTTTATGTCGTGTTCGAGTTGATGGAATCTGATCTTCATCAGGTGATCAAAGCAAACGATGATCTAACTCCCGAGCATCATCAGTTTTTCTTGTACCAGCTTCTCCGTGGTTTGAAGTACGTTCATGCTGGTTAGTTGCTGCTTTTCCACTCTCTTCCACTTGTGTTTTTTTTGTTAATAAGATTAGTGAACAACTATGTCTCTGTTTTTCAGCGAATGTGTTTCATCGGGATTTGAAACCGAAGAACATTCTAGCTAATGCTGATTGCAAGTTAAAGATCTGCGATTTTGGGCTGGCTCGTGTATCCTTTGATGATGCCCCGTCCGCTATTTTTTGGACTGTGAGTCATCTATTACTAAATTTGCGCGAGCAGTCTGTTCCTTAGACTTAAGTTGGATAAGGTAACATTCTCTTCTAGTGCTTGTGTACTCACACTTACTATCTGTTTATATAGGATTATGTTGCTACTCGATGGTATCGTGCCCCTGAACTCTGTGGATCTTTTTTCTCCAAAGTAAGCTTCTAACTATTTTCTCGATTCCATGTTACTGATGTAGAGAGGCATGCATTAGAATCATAATGTATGTCTTTTGAGTCCACTTTTGTATAATGGCCTCCTTAACTTCTCATGCTAACTCTACTTTTGCTAAATCCAGTATACCCCTGCGATTGATATTTGGAGCGTCGGTTGCATATTTGCCGAAATGCTTTTAGGGAAGCCGTTGTTTCCTGGAAAAAATGTAGTTCACCAATTGGATATTATGACAGATTTTCTTGGCACCCCACCTCCAGAAGCAATATCAAAGGTCAGATATACTATTCTAGATGCTCGTTTTAGTAGTTTTGGAACCTTGAATTATACTTCTTTTACTTCCGATGAAAAAACTATTTGATCAAACATGTTTCATCTATGAAAGTAATCTTAATTTGCCTTATAAATGAAAATGCTATCTTCATATTGACAGATCAGAAATGATAAGGCGAGGAGATATCTTGGCAACATGAGGAAAAAACAGGCAGTCCCATTCTCTAAAAAATTCCCTAAAGCAGATCCTTCGGCCCTCCGCCTGTTGCAACGCCTGATTGCCTTTGATCCAAAAGATCGACCATCCGCTGAAGAAGTAAGTTGAAGTAATGTTTGCTTTGTTTTAACTTCTTTTCGAAACTCTATGCTCACTGTATTGATATCTTCTCTTGCCTGTATTTACAGGCACTAGCTGATCCGTACTTCAGTGGCCTGTCAAGTTCAGAGCGGGAACCATCGACACAGCCGATTTCAAAGCTTGAATTTGAGTTTGAGAGAAAGAAGTTAACCAAGGATGATGTCAGAGAGTTAATCTACCGAGAGGTTTTGAGCCTTCTACATCTCTTATTTGGTTTGATTCTCTCCTCTTCATGATGCTAATGGATTAGTTATCTGGGAAAAAAACATAGATACTGGAATATCATCCTCAGATGCTGGAGGAATACCTTCGTGGTGGCAATCAGCTCAGCTTCATGTACCCCAGGTTAGCCAATTGATCCTTAATAAACTGACTAAAAGTCTATATAATTTTGAAGCTAATATGAAAGGGAACTATTCCAATATGTGGAATATCAAGCAAAGTAGATTTCTTTCGTGTTCTTTAAAATCTGTTTTGGAGCTGCTGCAATAAATTTTTCTAGAATTTAGGGTAATCCGTGCTTAACTGGAATCTTAGTGATAGCCCATCTTAGAACATCGTTTGTGATTGATGTCAAACTTTTGCATCTTAGGTTTTGAGGTTAAACTGTTGTTTGTGAAAATCAAAATTGTCATGTTAAAAAGTTACTGTTCTGGTTTAAAAAAAAAAAACTAATTGGCTGAGAATTTTCCTTTGTTGATACAGTGGGGTAGATAGATTTAGGAGGCAGTTTGCTCATCTTGAAGAAAACCAAGGTCAGGGAGGAAGAAGTAACGCACTTCAGAGACAGCATGCTTCTTTACCAAGGTACAAATAGATTACAGAAAAAATCTCAATTTCTTTCATCTAAATTACAACTATTGTCTCTACATCAAGTACTTGTATTGCATTTCCAGAGAGCGAGTTCCTGCATCTAAGAATGAGACAGTCGAAGAAAGCAGCAATGGTAGTGAGAGAAGAACATCAGCTGTTGTAGCTTCAACCTTAGACAGTCCCAAAGCTTCACAACAACCTGAAGGTACAGACAATGGAGGAGGATACAGTGCACGTAAACTGATGAAAAGCGCTAGCATCAGTGGTTCTAAATGTATAGGTGTCCAATCTAAAACCAACATTGAGGTATGAAGAGAGAAACCCCCTTTTTTTAAAGTGAAAAGATTTTTGTTCAGTGACTGCAATCAATAAGTGTTGCTGTGTTATTTTGCAGGACGCCATAGCAGAGGAGGAACAAGATGAGACAGTTGCTGAGGTGGTTGAGAAAGTTGCAACTCTACACAATGCTTAGTTTTTTTTTCTTTTCTTTATATTTTTATACAGAGTTGTAGAAGCAAAAGTTTGGTTTCTCACTCTCTTCTTACTCAGGACTTGGGTATGATTGTTGTAGAATGAACAGTATATTTAAAACTTAGTTATCTTTTTTTTTTTCGGAAAGACTTAAGTTATCTATGTAATTTTTTTTTTGTAATTTATGAGGGTGGAAATTTAAAGAGAAAAAAGGCACTGTTTAAAATTATGCTTCAGTTCTAGAACGAGAAATTGGGGTAATTGTTTTATTAACCAAACACACTAATGAGTAATGTGACTAAACCTCTCCAAAAAAAGATATATATACCAAAGAAGTAACCACGTGACACTTATACACATAAGCAACGTGACATCTATGGGCTTATGGCGCGGGTCGGAGGTACAAGGGAAGCCATTTGGTTGGGTCAGGATCTGAGCTCCAGACAGAGAAGGCGCTCGTACATCTCATCCATTGGTTCGTTAAGCTCGGAAAGTGTCGGTCTATTACATCCTTTAACGTCTCTGTTGTATTAACCCACTCTAATCCTTCCTTGGTATAAGTCTTCTCGTTGAAATTCGTCGTGAAAAACCGATCTGCTTCTAACCTCCTAATTATCGTTAATGAAACCAAGTCAAGTGAGTTTAGTCCCTTGTTAAGCAAGAAAAGCCTCTGTTTTAATAAATGTAGAAAAATGATTAGAAACCTGGAGGCGACGAGGAGGAAGATGAAGAAAGCAGTTTCGCTGATGGCGAATCCTTTGATCTTCTTCTCTGCGTGCAATCCAACGTTTAGATCAAGCTTATCTATATCGCCTCCGTACACTTCTCTTAAAACCTCGATAGCTTCTTCATCATCTGTCAAATCTTCCCATTTGCTGATCGGACTCATCAACAGATTCTTTCTGGATTCGTTGTATCGAGGAACTCCTCTCTCCCTGTCTCTATAAACTGAGGAAAAAATTCAAATCAAATTCGGTCAGAGAATTGGTAATATAGAAGTAGTAGAAGAAGAAGAAGAAGAAGATGCATTGATTTTGACTTACTCTCCAAGGCAGCCATATCTATTGGGTGAGGTCTATCTTCTCCATCGATGTCTTGAGCCACAAGGTTCCTCATCCAATTAGGGTAATTCCACAACGTCAACGCACCACAAGATTGGTGTCCCATTGAAACCAGTAACTGCTCAAACCCGATTCTCGAACCCTTTTTTCCTCCTTCTTTTCCGATCAATTCCGTCATCTGTACCCTGTTATAAAAAACATCTTTTTAGGTTAACAAAAACTGCTCTTGGATCGGCCTAAACAATGTACCAAACACTCTATTCTATGTGTCTTACTCTCGTTCTATTGCAGGGTTTGCTTTGTCTATATTCTCAGATCTCATATCTCGGAGGCTAAGTGTGTCTGGTAGAAGACAATGCATCATGTAGACACTAACGAACTCTTCGGTAAGCGAATAAGGAACTCCATGATCTTTCGGTTTCTTGAGGCCAACTAATCCGCTAAATATAGGACCAAATCTTGACCCAATCGTGTCCTTCACTTTCTTCCCTAAAAACCCATACCAATTGATCCTCATTCCAGCAGTAAGTGTGTCTGTCTTCAAGAGCTCTATTGTCCAATCGATAGTGTGAACCTTAGCGATAACCGCTGCTGTCACCAATCTTGCAGTCCGGTAGAGTTTCTCATCATCAAAATCTGGATACCGTTCCTGAAAAAGGTTAAAACTTAGTGTGATTCAACAACTCTAACAGAGAGGTTACTTGCAACACAAGAAATCTACTAAAACCTAATATATGGATGACTTACTTTGAGCATTTCACAAACAGCGTTGTGTTCTTTGACAAAGAGAGCTTGCAACAAGGAGAAACCTGACCAGCTGTTTCTTATGTCACCGGAGATCGGGATACCTCTTTCGTCTCGCTCCAACAAGCCATCACCAGAGATTTTTAGCTTTCCGTCCTTGAAAACTCTAACTCTTCTCATTCCAGACTCATCATTTCCATATATTACACTCCCATCCCTATTTCCAAAATTATTCATAAAACCGACCTTGGATAATAATTAAACAACAATTAAGCAGTGATTAATCACAGGTTTTATCGCAAATACTTACCACCAAGGGGTTCTAGTGTTGACAGCACCAGATTTGTGGTGATCACCAGAGAGAACTTTCTTCGTTTTGAAGAACTTGAATGACTTCAATGGACATCCACTTGCTACTTCTTCTGGAGCTTTAAGCTCGATCTGGTTTAGGTTTTAAAATCGTAATTAATATATAATCTAAAGTTTTTTTTAAAAAAAACTTAAAGCTGAGGGAACAAAATCCAAATGTTGAATATTGAAGGGGTTAGATTCAAGAGAATAAAAACCTGATGGGTGTCTTCTAAATGATCAACCCAATCATGGATCATGAACTGAATCCAAGAACAAGCTATCACGTTGAATTGGTCCCCATTGTCTATGAATCTTTTTCTCGCTAGCAACTTTGTAGCCACCTCACTTGGATGTGGATCCAAAATCTGTAATAGTCAACAATCATAACTATATATATATATATAACAAACTAGTGATGATAAAATAAAAACAAATTATCAGTCGTTCTGCATTTAATTTGAAAAAAAAAAAATATTGTAGATGAATTACTAATCATGCAAAAAAACAAAATCAGTTTCATAACAAACAAAAACTTCATTCCATAAAAAAAATAAAAAGATATTTAAAGTTAAAGCAAAAGAAGATCATATACATCGTGCCAACCACTAGTGAGTAGAGATAAGAAAAGGAAACGCGTCACAAAATTTGTTTCTACTGTTTCATTCCGCTAATTTTCTCCTTCTTTTTTTGTTTTCCTATATTATCAATTCGATTAACATTTACAATTTGATCGATTTTTTTTTTAATTAATTTCACAAATTTGCTTGCATGTTGTGTAAGAGTAGTAGTAAATATAATTGGGGAAAAAAAACTTACGCCGTACTGAGAAGTACATGGAGGCATATTCCGGCCAATAAAGGTGCCTTGGCTACCGACGGAATCATCGGAGGGATGATTACACTTGCCGTCAGCCGTACGATAAGAGAACTCATCGGTGTCGTAACCCTGACCGTTGATTACACCGACGTGTATCAGATTGTAACGTTGATGTAGATGTCTTCGTATCCCCAAGTAAGCTACTCCCAATAACACTGGAAATCTATGCCACAGTCCTAGCTTGTCCACTAAGTGCACAATCTACATAAAATTAAAGGAAAAATCAAATTATTATAAGAAAAGAAATGAAAAATGATCAACCGATTATGATTATTGATTTAATAATTTTGTTATAAGGAAAAAAAAAGAATCACTACAGTTATAAGAGAGAGAAAGACAGTGAGATGTTGTGCTTACATAGAACAAAAAGGAATCAAAGAGAGACATCTTGGAAACAACATGATGAAGCTCAGGATGAAGAAACCAAGAAGAAGATAGAGAGAAACCCATTTTGACTGTTTTAAAAACTTTTTTTTTTGTATCTTCTTTGGATTATGTATTTGCTTTATGCTTTAAATGATAGTCACACAATTGTAATGGTTGTATTCACACGATTACTCACAATATATTTATATAGACCCACACGCATACTCACATATTTACATATATATGTATGTATGAATTTTGATTATTGTCATTTTATTAAAGAAGTCAACGACTCGTCGTGCCTTGACTAGGGGGAGTGACCGGCTAAATATATTTTATTAAGATTTTTCCTAAACTAAAATCGCGATTTTGTTTTTGTTTAAGAAACTAAAGTCGACATAATTGGAATCATTTATATAAAAAGAGAATCGTATCTTCAAATATATGATTCATACTAATATTAACAGTGTAAATGGTCAAATTATTGATATTTCATTCTCTATTTGATCGACCTTTCTTATCTTGCATTATATACTTGTATATATAAAGAGAGTAGTATTAGCGAACAACTGATGGTAAGATATTATGTATTCATGTCCAGTTCATACATATTGTTTAAACCATAGACAAAAAAGTCATGAATTTTTATATATTTCATTCCTTATTTGGTCAACCTTTCTTATTTTATCTTTTAACCCCCCCCCCCCCCCCCCAAAAGAAACCGCCAAAAAAAACTTTCTTATTTTGCATAATTATAATTATTATATAAAAGGATAATAGTATTGGCAGATAATTTATTAATGTTGATATTAATATTGTTGAATCATATAGTCAATACATGCATTATTGATACTAGATAGCATATGTACCAGGTCAAGTGGGGATTTTGAAAATTTAGGAGAATTAATGTATATAAGGGTTTAAAATACTGATTTAAAATATTACTAGTTTTTATAGTATTATATATATATATATATATATTATCACAAACTTGATGTACTTAAATATGACAAGTACAATTTGAAAAACACCTATTTATATATATACCTTTTACTTTTTATTATGTTGAAGCAATTCAATCAAAATTTGTAACATATTCGATAATACATTGTCTCATAGCAGTATTAAAAGATTTCGTTTTCTATTTGATGAACCTTTCTTGCATTTATGTAAAGCTCACCTGGTTTGACTCATCTAATTTTAAACCTCAGTTATATTTAAATATATTTCTAACTATATAAAATACTAAGATAAAATAATAATTAAATATTAATTATTTAAAGTATAATATTCTTCTCTGTTTCATATTAATTATCGTTTAAGTTTTTTTTACACATATTAAAAAACTGTTTAATTTTTTTATTTGATCTCTTATTAATATTTTATTTAATATTATTAATTAATAAATTAATAAAATAAAAATAAAAATCGAGTTTTTGTCAAAATTTTATATTGAAAACATAAAATGACCACTAATTTGAAACGTAGAAAGTACATATATAGTAATATGGATTAATTGAGTTTATTACCAATATTAGCCACGACTTATAAGGCGTGTGAAAGAGTCAAAAGAGGCTGAAGGATAAAAGAGATCGACAAATCAAATCAAAATTTTAGATAGTTATACAAAAATGTTACTACTGTTTTTTTTTTCGCTTCTTAATTTATCGAAAAAATGTTTGCATGCAGTGCTGCTCAAAATTCGAGAAATGAATTTAAGTCGGTCGCGTAACGACCACCTGTATTATTAATAAATACTTATATTTATAGAGAGTTGTTTAGTTGTTGTTTTTTTTTTTTAAAGAGTTGTTTGGTTGTTACCGGTGAAAAAAAGAAAGAGTTGTATGGTTTTGTTTTCTTTAGTGGTATTGGTTCAATCCATAGAAATATATATATATATATTTTTTTTTTTTGCTAAAAGGTTTTCCATAGAAATATCTTAAGTTTTAGGGATCACATGAACCCTGGTTTTGAATTTTCTACTCTGATATTGAGTCCTAAATATAATTAGATGGGTTGGTTACCCAGTCACAGAAGTTGTGTTGATTTTTATTTCTTTAACTCATTTATTAATTATAGGACAAAATGCCGCTGATATTTATGAGTTCGATCTCCAGTTTGTCTACTACTGTACATGCATGTTTTCTTCTTTTCGATAGATATACTCTAGTCTTGTTCTCCGGTCTCATAGTTTCTGGTCCGTATACGTATCAAATTATAATTAAGGAGTGGGGACAAGAAAATACATCTTTTATTGCTTGTCGAAAAATGAAATTACATTATATATGAATTACGATGTGTAATTGAACCAGTGGGCTCGTTTTGCCACTCACAATTTTGTCTAGGTAGAGAAACTTGCCCACATATGGCTAAAAACACCGTCCAATATAAGACCTTCTTGTGCGATTAACCATCGATCAACCTCTTTCTAAGTTCTGCAAAGGAATATAAAGAAATAAATTACAAGCAATCAATTTAGCTATAGATAACTCGTTTCCCTCTTAACCTGTTCTTCAAGCTTTAATTTTACTGTTAGTCTGTTAGGTTAAACTACTATAATCAGTCATTAACAAAATGATTATGTATTACAAGTAGACCACGGTTAATTTTGTCCATAGCACTAGATACAAATCATGTAAATATATACATTTTTTTGTTATAATTTGGACTTGGAGCTCAAAACCGAGATGAAATAATATTAAGACACGACAAGTGTACGGATGTGAGATAGTGGTGTGTCGTAAGGGTTGACTTAGGTGAAGAGAAAACGAAGGAGTGAGAGAGAAGGCTTCGTGAACTAATAAATGTGTAGATAAGCTCTAACTATATAATAATTTAGTTATCCATTTTTGTGCTTGAATCTCGGTTTTTAGATTAAAAAAAAGTAGAAAGCAGTTTCAATATATGCGTGCTCTAAAATTATCAGAATATTTGGCTGTTTATTTTTTTCATTTTTAAATCATTGTTAAACCCGAATACTGAATGTAGTTCCTAATTAGTTATAGGGCTTGTCACTTGTCAGTTTAGTAACGCAATCAAATTATGTAGATGATCGTGACAAGACACCAATACTAACGACAATATGATGCAGTTTTGTTGAAACTTAATACCCTATACGGAAACCATGTTCGATTTTCATAAATTTATAGAACGTAACATACTTATATATAGTTTATAAAAATCCTTTACATATAGACAGTTTTGGTCTCATGCACTTTGATTTCCTTTTCAAGTAGATAGATTGTCTCACCTTCCAATGCCATTCTCACGGAATTTTAGGAAAAATTCATTGATTTCACCGTCTGTTATCTGGTAGCCAATCTTTATCGCCAAAAGTTTTCTACTTACAGCATTATTCATTTTGTTAGATCTTAATTTTCACTAATGCATCTGTAGAATATTTTACCAGAAACCTATAGATTCAATAAATCAATAATTGATTCTCTTTTAGTTTGCAGTAGAAATTAAGGGAAAAAAAAAATGGTAGAACAACAGTCCACCACCATTGTACGTGTTAACAACTGATGTACTACGGCGAATGGATAAATTTCAAAATATTTAACACTATCAAAAAGAGAATATTCGTTATTTTCTATGTATACGTTTAATTATAAGAAATTGTAATTCCAAGGGCCCAAAAAAGATTGACTCAGTTTTAGATTCATTAAAAGCATCATAAATATTTTGTCAACTCGTGGAAGAGTCACTTTCACTAATCAATAATGCAAAGGCATATACCATTATGGCTGCTTGACTTCTATGGAAGAGTCGAAACAGTTTCATCTATCAAAAAAAGAGAGTCATCTTTTTGGATTAATATGAGTGTGCAGACAAATTCGTGAGAAACCACCACCACTTTTTCAACTATGCTCTTCCTCTGAAGATCACATATCTTAATCCCCTGTCGATGGTTGGATAACTTCTGTTAGAGAGAGAATTAGCACATTGCTTATTTACTTAGGTGATATTCTGAATCAACAGCTTCTCAAAACTTTTGGCTATAAATGGGATTCCAACGAAAGGAAATGGGAAAATTTATGAAGCACATTTNCAAGTAGATAGATTGTCTCACCTTCCAATGCCATTCACGGTCTGTTCATTGATTTCACCGTCTGTTATCTGGTAGTCAATCTTTATCGCCAAAAGTTCTACTTACAGCATTATTCATTTTGTTAGATTTAAATTTCACTAATGCATTTTATCAGAAACCTATAGATTCAATAAATCAATAATTTACTCTCCTTTAGTTTGCAGTAGAAATCAAGGGAAAAAAAAAGGTAGAACAACAGTCCACCACCATTGTGCAAATGGATAAATTTCAAAATATTAAACACTAACAAAAAGAGAATATTCGTTATTTTCTATGTATACGTTTAATTATAAGAAATTGTAATGCCAAGGGCCCAAAAAAGATTGACTCAGTTTGAAATTCATTAAAAGCATCATAAATATTTTGTCAACTCGTGGAAGAGTCACACTTTCACTAATCAATAATGCTTGACTTCTATGGAAGAGTCGAAACAGCTGGGCCTATAAAAAAAGAGAGTCGTATTTGGATTAATATGAGTGTGCAGACAAAATTCGTGAGAAACCACCACTTTTTCAACTATGATGGAACGAACTTTACAGTTTTCGTTTTAGTTTTTGCTCTTTGAACGAAAAGGGTAAAAGTTCTTAGCAGTCTCGTTAACTAAATTGAAGTGACAAATTGGATTCGACTTACTGAATATTTGGAAAAGCAGATTTGAAAAACGTTATTTAAATTAGGCTGGGTGCGGATCCGGATCAATATATAATAACGATAAATCTGAAATAAATGTGGAAATTAGGAATCATGTTGTCCCATGAATCTTATATACTAGTTAATAAATGTCCCAACTTCCAATGTGGGACATTTTAACATTCTAATAGGCCTCCTCGAGACGAGGGCGGGACAACACACCATCATCTCGAAAATACCACAACAAGACGGGCCACTTAGAATGTGGGAAACCGTTTTTATGTGAGAAATCGCTCGTTGGGCCAACCTTGCGCTCTGATACCATATTAGAAATCATGCTTCCAACTCAAAACCAATTTAAAAGTCACTTTTTCAGTTATTTTCATTTTTTCTTCTTTGTTTTCTTTTTTTTCTAAAAGTCTAATTTTAAAGACTTTCATTCTCTCTCTTCACATAAACTTTTTTTCTTTTTGTTCTTTTTTAATTTCTACTATTTTTTTCCCCAAAAAAATCAAAACTTTATATTTGACAATTCATTAATTTATCACAATCAATTTTTGCCTTACTAACAATTAACTTTTTTTTCTCATTCTTTTGAGATCCATTTTTATAATATTTTATATCATAAAAAATTATTAAAGTAAAAAAGTTTGAAGATTTAACTAAAAAAAAGTTTAATAGAAAAAACATAAATGATTTATTTAAAATTTATATTTTTCATAAAAAAACAAATTTTGATCTTAAAAAATTACAATATTTAAAAATAACAGTCACAGATTCTACAGTTTTTTACCAATCAAACTTTTAAAAATATATAAAGTAACAGTCACAGTTTTTACAGCCGAATTTTTTACAGCCAAAAAGCCTACAGTCACAGTTTACAGTCACAGTTCTTACCAATCGGCCCTTGTATCTGACTTCTCTGCTTCAACCTTGAGATCAACCTTCAAAACCTCAACAATGCTCTTCCTCTAAAGATCCCATATCTGGAAACTTTTGGCTATAAATGGGATTCCAACGAAAGGAAATGGGAAAATTTATGAAGCAAAAAATTTTTTTGTCGAGACTCGCCGCCAAACAAAGAAAACGATTAGAGTTGATATTAATGGGCCTTAATTTGGGCCTATTGAATGTGCATGAATTTAAACTTTCGTTGGTTTATATTTCGCAATACTGTACGAGAGGGTTCGGTCCATATCTGCGACAAACCTTCTGCCGTAAGAGGAAGATTGATTTTGTGCGAGTGTGTGTGTGTGTTTTTTTTTGTCATTTTGTTTCCCAAGTTCCTTAATGATTCCGTTTTCAAAAATGAATATTAATAACTTTATTTATTCCCGTTACGCCAGTACAAGAAGAGTTCAGAATTTTGCTTACAATATCAAAACATCAATCGCGGGAAAACCTTAATATTTTTTCAAAAACGTTTATTGATAGAACAAAGTACTAAAACCCAACGTCTTTAGTTGATTTAAACATTGCTCCTTCACTAAAATCCAATCGCGGGAAATTTCTTTGGTTTTAAAAGAGCTCTTTCTAGCTCAATTGAAATCACATTGCTCCTTCATGTAACCACGATTCTGGACTAATGCCGTGCTTATATAACAAGTTACCTTCGCTGTCTCTTAGTATTATCTAATTTATAAGCTTTGATAACCCACGAGAAATCAACATTTCACTTCATATTCTGGTAAATGAATATACCAATATACAACACGTTAAATAATACTCCCTCTGTTTCACAAAGAGTGTCATTTTGACTTTTGGTTTTTGTTTCACAAAGAGTGTCACTTTATGTTTTCAATGCAATTTTTTGAACTAAATCTCAGTTTTATCCCTACTATTTTAACCTATTAATTAGAGAGAGAAACTGATTTAGTGTATTAATAAAGGGCATAAAAGAAATTTACAAGTTTTTCTTAATTTGTGTGAAAAATGTCAAAATGACACTCTTTGTGAAACGAGTAGTAATATGATCTAATTTAATAGATTTTCTTTTTCTGTTTATATGACGAAAATAAAAGTTCATTTGTTACAATCAATATACATAGAGAAAAATAGCATATTACACACCAAAAAAATACACATCCAACCTGCTTAGTTTCCCGGACAAAAGAAAGCCTTCAGTTTGTGTTTATCTACTAAAAAGATCTCTTCTGTTTTTTTTTTTGTTATCTAAACAATTTAGAAACTAATGTGTGTTTGACAATTTATGTTTGCCATTTACCCACTAAGCCTTTACTAACATTACCCGCACTAGGTGTTATCCCGCACTACATCGAAATAAATAACAAAATTATTTTTTTCTACTGTTTCACCGTGTCTAGTGGAATGAGTTTAAGGTTTTGGCCTTTTGGGTAGGGCCATGATAAAGAAGGAAACACTGTTCCGTTGCAACTTGCAAGAACATTTTAAAGGTTAACCCGTCGACCTACCATGTTTTTCTTAATTTTGTTAATATGATTTGTTAATTAATTTGAAATATGATACAATCAATAGTTATACTTATACCAAATGACCTGACAAATGAATCATTTAAAATAAATTATGGCAATACGGCTATGATACTATAATATCCGATCCGAGCATAATTTTCAATTGATATGGGAAGAAATTCATTTTCGCAATAATTTAAGTACTGAGATTGACAGATAACACCATAAAATGCAAGTCAAAAGATTTTGGTAACAAAGAACGGAAAATTTAAGCAAGCTAAAAATTAATATGGATCTTTGCATATATACCGAGGTATTTACATAAACTCTAGTTACGGACAAGTAAAAAGGCAATGCAAAACCACATTACACAGTTCTTAAGAATAAAAAAACCACCACTATAAAGAACATATAATCTGGAAATTAACTAGAAAAGCCCTTCAGAATAATAATACAGAATAATATCAATACCATAACTTAATTAATTACTCTAGAGAAATAAATTAAGATAAAAGCGAAAGAAGATGTAGAGCTCCCTTCAATCCAAAGAAGAGTAAAAGCCATTAAAGGGCAAGTTAAAGCTCCTGAGATATGCAAGCCATAGAACCTTATCCTTTTTATCTTTTAAAGGATTAGGGCTTATGGGATCCATAGCTTAGCAGCTTTTCTTTACCCTACTAAACTCTCGTTTGAACTTAAAGGAGCTCTACTTCCGATCTTCTTTTGTTCCCGAGAAAATCATTTTGGTCTGAACAAGATCTATAGAGAAAGAAAAATACACTATCAAAAAGAATTCAAATATGTTATGGATCTGATATGTGTAACCACGAAGGCGCTAGAAACCCAATACTATTATAATCTAAGCCTAAAACATACTTTCTGCTAAATCTCAACAACAACAAAAATTCTCCGTTTGGTGAAATAGAAACAAACCCTATAAGTTAGATCTTAAAAGAACTAGAAAATCGAGGAGTAAAAAGAACAGAGATCCTAATACGAACTCTCCAAAACATGAGAACCGATAGCTATCTGAAAGAAAGATGAAGAACCCTAGTTAACCCTAAAGAGATAGAGAGAGAAGGGGAGAGAGATAGAGGACACGTCAAGTTTTGGTAAGAACTTATAGACAGAGAGTTGTAATTATAGTGGTTTAGATATTCGTTCGTTATTGAAGGAAAAAGAAAAATAATAAAATGAAAATGAGAAAAACAAATAAACAGGTGGGTGTATCTGAAAAGACATGGAAAGGGTCTGACATTGTTTAGTGTTAGATTCCCTACGCGTCACATGCGTCCTTCTCGGCTTTTGTGCTTCACTCTTTTTTTCTTTCAAGTTTTATTATTTATAAATATTATTCTTTCCAACCACTAGTCACCACCATTTTCCCACTACACTTTTAAGATCTAACTTTAAAATTGTATTTTGGCCTACCAAATTTTCTTAAAAAAATGTACAAAGTGTCTTCTTCGTTGTCTACAAAAATTTGTTAGCCCTAAAAAAAAGCCTCAATACCTAATTGCAACACGAAATACTGAAATAGCTTGATGTGTGGTCAAGATTAAGTCAGATGATGTGGGCACAAAAGCAGGTTATTATTATTACTCTTGAATGAGAATCTATGGCTAGATTTATTACAACGAACTTGTCTTATTACCTCACAAGTCTGGTCTCTATCACAAATTCACAATTCACGCTGATGTTTAAAGGCTTATTCAATGCCTTATTTTAAAGTTTGTTAATATATAACAATGGTATGCGTTCAAACAAATACTTGACCTTGCAAATTCCGAATTTGATATACTGGTTACAAATACTGGTTCCATGATTCTCAAATGCTAAACACTTGAGAATGAAAGACTTGCAGGATGATCAATGCTTGTTTCGGATTATAAAAAAAAAAAAAAAAGAAGAAGAAGCTTTAGTCCCATATACGATGCTTGTGCCGAAAAGTTTTTCTTAACGGTCCATAGAAACGAGCATCAAATGTTAATTTTTGCTTTGTATAAACAAAAATCACAAACCGAAGAAACTCGACGAGTCAATGTTGAGTAAACCGAACCGAGCCGAAACAATTTTTTGTATTTTTATTTGTTATGAATCCAAAGCGACGTCGTTACCTGGGACGGACGCTTCCAGCTTTTTCTTTTTGTTAATTTCCTTTAGAACAAAGACGCAAAACCCGTTTTCCAGCTTTAGAGCGTCTCCTTCCTTTTTCGTTTACTTTTTCGATATTTTCCCTCAAATGCCGATTTCTTCTGTAAATCCTCCAACGGCTACTTTTTCTCAGGAGCCGGAGCTTCCAACATAAAGCCGACGTTTACATTAGTAAGAACAAAGATCAAATTTCGGTATTTGGTTATAATCGGGTGGAGGAAAACAGTGAATTCCGGAATCCGGAGATGGAACAGCCGAAGAAAGTTGCTGATAGGTACCTGAAGCGAGAAGTTCTGGGCCAAGGTACTTATGGAGTCGTCTTCAAAGCTACTGATACTAAGGTGATCCCTCACTCAATTCTTCAGTTTCTGTAGCGATCCCATGAGGCTAGGTTTCAGATTATGTCGGCGGTTCTGAATTTCTCCTTCTTCTGGTTTCTGATAGCTTTAGGGTTTTAAATTTAGCTGCGAAGGCCAGTTTTTTCGGATTTCTTTTGGATGATGCAATATGGGGAATACTTGTTTCAATCAAATTGTCATTTTTCTCTGCGTTTTCTTCGTTGATGGATTGTTTTCTTGTGGGGGAAACCTGCAGAACGGACAAACTGTAGCGATCAAGAAAATAAGAATTGGTAAACAGAAGGAAGGTGTAAACATAACAGCTCTCAGAGAAATCAAATTGCTCAAAGAGCTTAAGCATCCACACATAATTCAGTTGATTGATGCATTCCCTCACAAGGAGAACTTGCACATTGTGTTTGAGTTCATGGAGACTGACCTCGAAGCAGTGATTCGAGATCCTAATCTGTTTCTCTCCCCCGCCGACGTCAAATCGTACCTCCAAATGACACTGAAAGGTCTTGAGTATTGCCATGACAAATGGGTTCTGCACAGGTACTACTGCTACTAGTTATGTCAGGCAGAAGTTGCTTACTCTCCGATAAGTTCTCTTCTGATTGATTATCTTTTGGGTTGTGTTCAGAGATATGAAGCCGAACAACTTGCTAATAGGTCCCAATGGACAACTGAAACTTGCAGATTTTGGGTTAGCTCGTATATTTGGTAGCCCAGGTCGTAAGTTTACTCACCAGGTAATCTTTTTTTTTTTATCTAGCTGCTGCGTTATCTTTCACATCTTTGATTTGATTCCAACTATTTCATAGGTCTTTGCTAGATGGTACAGAGCACCTGAACTTCTGTTTGGTGCAAAACATTATGGTGCTGCAGTTGATGTTTGGGCTGCTGGCTGCGTTTTCGCTGAACTCCTGTTACGCAGACCATTTCTTCAGGTGAAACTCCGTTTTTGTGATCCAGTTCGTTTGTTTGCGCTTTTTCTCTATGCTTACTTATTCCATTGCAGGGAAACAGTGATATCGATCAATTAAGCAAGATCTTTGCCGCTTTTGGGACCCCTAAAGAAGATCAGTGGCCAGATATGCTTTGCCTTCCTGATTATGTAGAGTATCAACTTGTCTCTGCGCCGTCTCTACGTTCTTTATTCCCAACGGCTAGCGAGGATGCTCTAGATTTGTTGTCAAAGATGTTCACCTATGACCCCAAGTCTAGAATATCGATTCAGCAGGCTCTACAACACAGGTACCGAAAGCTTTTCCTATGGAGAATACATAAAAAAAAAAAACACCAGTTATTAGTTTTGTGCTCAGACCTTTGATTTCCTTTTAATAGGTACTTTACATCTGCACCTTCTCCTACTGATCCTTTGAAGCTCCCAAGACCAGTTCGCAAGCAGGACGCGAAATCATCTGACAGTAAACTGAAAACCATTAAAGTGTTATCACCTGCACATAAGCTTAGAAGAGTAATGCCTGACCGAGGAAAGCCTGTTAGTGGTTTCAAGGACCAGAGTGTTGACGTCATGAAACAGGCTAGCCATGATGGACAAGCACCGATGTCTTTAGATTTCACCATCTTAGCCGAGCGGCCACCAAACCGACCAACCATCACCAGGTAAAAAAAGAAACAATTGGTACAGTCGTTTTTGCAGTCACTTCTTGTTCGGCTTTAAAGAAGAAAACTTCTGATGGGTTCTTGGTTTTTGGTTTTGCAGCGCGGATAGATCTCATCTGAAGAGGAAACTCGATCTCGAGTTCCTATAGTATTATAACGGTAACAGGATGGCTTCTTCATGTCATTCTCAGGTGTTCATGGCTTTTACTGGTTGGTTTTGGTCACCAATTCCTGAAATTTTGTCATATACAAATACAAACTAGTATAGTGATGATGAATATGGCGAATCATTCTTTCTGTTTACTGTAAAACAAAAAAAGCAAAGAGATGATTAACTAATCATCATGTACACCCATCATAAATAAACATATCTGCTTTTTCTGGCCTCTGTTTAGTTGCGACTTACAGAGAGAGTTCTGATCCCAAACTCATTTCTTTATCGAAGTTTTTTCATTTATCATAGAGTACAATTACAACACCAAATATATTGAGATTGTGATGCATTGATTTTTAGTAAAAACAACGAATACACCATGTGCAATCCGAATCGAACATATTCTTCATAAGAATGCTTTACAAGAGACAGACTCTCATTAACCAACACCCGGATTCCATTTTTTTGTAACTGACTTCGAAAATAAGCACGTCTACCGCAAGAAGTCACGACACAATATACCACCAAGTTCACAAGTGAAAAATAGTAGCATATGGTAGATTGTTTCAGAAACAATTCTTGAAGAATCAAATACTCTTTATTCATTGAAGTAAAGTTATATGCTCATTGGCAAATTCCAATGCTTTTCCTCATTGTGGAATTGATTATTGGACATTATCATCTTTGTCATCTGAAGATCCCACTCTGTTTGTAGCTTTCTTTGCCTATTAAAAGATAACAAAATCACATCGGGCACAGTTTTGAATCTTGCTTATATAAAAAGTGGACTGAAATCGGTTTAAAAAAAGTCGAAAATAAAGTTACCTCTTTATCCCAGTTTGTAAATATAGTGACTAGGGAAAGACACAACACTTGAACAGCCAGTGCTGTTACTATTCCAAGCCAAAGCCCCTAAAAATGATATAAAAATTAACACCACAAATATTATACACAATGAGAAAGCTGAGTTTCAAAGATTATTACCCGACCACCGATGTGGAAGTGGAAACCAAGTAATAAACCTAACGGAACTCCAACAAGATAATACGATCCAAGATTCACGCACGCTCCAATTTTCTGCCATCCACATCCTCTAGCAACCCCTATGCAACCATAATAAATCAAAATCATTTAAACCGGGTTTAACCGGATAAACATAAGTCAAAGAGCAAAACTTGTGTTTACTATCAAAGAACCTGAGAGAACGCATTGGAGGCCATCAAGGAAGTTTCCACATGCGACAATCGGTATCATCGATGCAGCATATGCGATGATTTTCGGGTCACTGCTAAAAGCGTGGCCTAGAATCTTCCGAATCGAAAACAAAACCGTCACGACCACAATACCCTCAGCGACTGCTATGCCTACAATGACATATACTGCCAGTTTTGCCACTTGTGGGTTCCCTGCTCCTAACTCGTTCGACACCCTTATGCTGCAAGTTAACAACAAGTGTAACAGAATTGAGATAGGTTGGTTTGTTAAAATTCTTTTATATATGTGCTTTTTAGATAGTTTTTTTTTTTTGTGTGTGTGACTAATATACTAACCTCGCAGCACCACCAAGACCGACCGAGATCTGCCAGATTGTTAGTGAAGTATTTAGACTGAAAAGTTGCAGAAATTGGGTTCATCAGTATAACAAAGAAGTACAAACTCTCAGAAAAGAAAAGTAGACGACAATGATTAAAAAAAACTTACCAGATTGAAAGAACCGATGTTTCTAAAACAGGGTTAGGGAGAAGGCCTGAGGCCAGAACCAGAAGCTCGAACGACCACAGCTCCAAACTGTCTTAAACAGAACCGAATTAAAAATCAAGACAGCAACTAGACCTGAACAATGCAGCGATTATGTTTCTATAACTTACCAGACCATGACTGCTGAGGGAAAAGCAATTTTAGAGAAATCATAAATCTCATGAAAAGCCTCCTTCGAAAACCCGGTCCAGCTATGCGAACAAGAAGGCGAGAACTTGACATAGCACGAGAGGAGAATGACATTGAACCAGTAAGAGACCGAAATGGCCAGAGCAGCTCCTCTGTATCCTAGACCAGTCTTCAACACAAACATCCAACAGAGAAGCAAATGAAGACAAGTGGTGATTCCAGAGCAGACGAAAACAGGAAACACATTGTTCTGCGCTTGCAAGAACCTGTTGATGCATTGGAGTAGCCCGTATGCGAAGAGGCTCGGGATCATGTATCTCGTACGAGCCAGCAACGCTTGCAATGGACTTGTCTTGGTGTACGAGTACGAGTATCTGTTCTGTGTAAGCCCAAATGACCGAGAGAGGAACAGAGAGTATCAGAAGAACAAACATCGCTCTCTGCATTTGAATCCCCAATTTCCCGTACAGCTTTGCTCCGTACGCCTGACCACATAGCGTCTCCAACGCACTCGCTGTTCCCAACTGTTCACATACACACACAAGTGCGTTGAATTCGAAATTTGGTTTTCACAGAACAAAGGAAGAAGACGATGAGGTTATTACACCCACAAGACTAAAACGCAGCGTTTATGATTTTAAAAACTGAATGCAATCACAGATCTAGGAATATATAAATGTGTCTTTCCTTTTAAATCGGATAGAGAAACGTACGAGGAAGGTGAAGCCGGTGACGGAGGCGAAGGAGGTGGCGATAGAGGCGGCGGAGAGGGGAAGAGATCCGAGATGGCCAACGAACATGACGGAGATGACTTGGAGTGAGTACTGAAGGAGGCTTACACCAATGAGCGGTGCCGAAAGCCATAGCTGTTTCTTCACTTCCTCCTTCACAAGAATCGTCGTCGTCGTCTCTCTTTCTGTGATCAGAAGCGGAGGAGTCACACCATTCTCCATCTTCTCTGAATCTCCGTCTCTCTCTCCCAGAAGGTGAGAAATAATGTAAAAATAATCAAATCAAATAGAATACAAACTCCCTCTCTCTATCTCTCTGTTTCTGATTTTTAGGGTTCATGTGAAGCCGTCGTTAATATTGATGCTTTTCCCCTGTCTCTGGTTTTTAGTTGCGGCGTTTGTGGCGAATGTTGGTGGTATACTTGGAAATAAATCTCCATTCTGTTTTTAAATAAAAGAGAATTTACTAATTAATTCATAATTACTACTTCTCCCAATTAGGCAAATGATTTATTATTAACGTTTTTACAATATTGCACATTTGACTCAGACAATTATGATCGAAATATGCTCACAAATCCACAACAACCATCCATTTGTATTCGAAGCTTCCGATTATAGAGAATGACGTGAGTGGCTCCTACTTGTCTTCTCCAGCGAGTGAGGACACAAACACCACCGTCGGATCCTGCAATCTCCGTTTCCGACCAAAATCAACGCCGCCAAGAAGAAGTACGCTATGATCCCTGATCGCTTCTCTTCCCTTGATCAGATTCGTTTTTTTTTTCTTTCTTTTGTGTTTTATCTCAATAACTGGTGTTGGCTGGACATTTACTTCCATGCTCTTTTGAGTTCTTCAAAGTCTAATAATTTAAGAATGATTATTTTATTTGTTTCTCTACTCAATTTTCGTTGATAAATTTTCTGACAAGAAAAAAAAAAAGAGGGAAAAATGTCTGAAAAAGAACATGAAGTTGTTGTGTTCACTTTTGAAAAAAAAAGGTATCAAAGGCTCTAAGAGAAGCTTGTCTTGAATCATCCAACCTCGTTCTCGAATGGGCTGGTAAGGATAAATACAACTTATTGTTGTAATTATTCGCATATTTTGAATGTAACAGAGTATCGTTCTGTTTTGAGAGCACGAGCTCTGTGAAACTCCGAATCCATATGAAAAGGCGATATTTGTAATCGGCAAGTCACATGAGTCCTTCTCGGCTTTTGTGCTTCACTCTTCTTTTCTTTCAAGATTTATTATTGGTATCCCTGAAAAGTCACAATTACTAACTACACTGCAACACGAAATACCCATCTATTGTAAAATTAAAAAGCTTGATGTGCGGTCAAGATTAAGTCAGATAATGTGGGCACGAATGCAGGTAATTGTTACTTTGCATGAGAATCTATGGCTACATTTATTACAACCAACAATTAATTTTAGACCTACGAAGAAAACTAAGTAACTATATAAAACAACATATGTTTTAAAGAGTTTCATGAATCTTTCAAAGGTGATCTGGTTTCTATCACTATTCACATCGATGCTTAAACTTTATTCAATGCCTTGTTTTGAAGTTTGTTAAATGGTTTATAATAGTATAAGGAAAATGCCTAGAAACAAATACTTGACAGAGATATCATATTTTTAATTTTACCGGTTCATGAAAATTCTTAAATGCTAAGCATTTACGTAGATTCGACGAATTTTCTCGGATATATTCTCATCGCTTCTCGATTTGACGAGTGGATTTAGGCGCACAAAAAAATGAACAATTATAAACCCAAGGACAAAGAATGTAAATTAAGTCCAAAGAACTAAAAAGAATTCAATTTACTTTTCGATTTTACGAACGATCTTCGCAGATTATCCTCCTCCTTTCTTGGTTGTTTATACTTGTTCATCACTATAAAATCAACATTTATATAAACTCAATTGCCCGTATATTAGGGCTATTTTCGTACAGAAAATTATAGTCTTCTTTGGTCCAAACAGCTGTTGAAAAGTCAATGTCCTAACCCCTGAGAAACAAAGTTCTCATTGGGGCCATGTATCTTTTCTCTGTCCTGTTTCTTCACATTGGGTGAGCTTGATGACTTCAACTCCAAGGACTTTTTGGGTGAGCCATCACACCAAAACGTGGAAGAGCTTGATGAGGACTTTTTGGGTGTGCCATCACGCCAAAACGTCTTAGGACAAAAACTGGAACAGTGTGTGATTGATTCACAGCTGAAAAAGAGGAAAAAATTTGTTAACACAATGAAGAAAGACCAATAGACAATAAACATAAAGTAACTAAATCATACTAATAGAAAGACTTCGGGCGAGTTCGCTTCTCGGGAAAGATGAACCGAGAACCCAAAACTTTGAAAGGATCTTGTTTGGATGAACAAAAACCTGAAAAAGGAAAACCCAATTAAAAAGGAGAATGAGAAACCGAAAAAGGAACGATTTGCGCGAAAGAAAGAGAAGATCTTTATTTCAAATTGTGTCTCTCTACATAAACGAACAAAACTACCTTGCTCTCTCTCTGTCTAACAGCAATGAGATTCTGAGTCCAAGAAGAATCAGTAACAATGAAAGACTGGAAGCCGTGTCATGTCTGGTTTTCGACCCATCTACGAGATCGATTTCGGCTTCCCTTGAACCCTTAACAACCATGAAAATAATGCCTGATACCACTAAACAAGCGATGAACGCCAATGCAAGAGCCGGGGAAATCCAAACCATAAGAACAGTTCTTGGCCTGTTTCCTAGATTTTGGTTGGAAAACTGATTCCTCGTGTTGTTCCCTGATTGGTTGAAGAAACTAGGAAACCGCCAGATCAGTTGTGGAACACACAGCACTCTGCCCACCATAAGCTGATCCCCCAATGTTTCCCCGGCCTTCTACCTCAAATACCACGGCTTAGATTGGTAATGAGGATCTGTTAGAAACTTCTTCAGGCCTCCGGAATGTGATCTTCTCAAACCTGTCAATGCATTTCACCGTGGAATTAAAGTAGGTTTACGCAACCAAACAAACGAACGAACACCGAGTTTCAAACAAGAAACTTTCGCAGGAAAACAGCTAAAGAAGCTACTAAAACAGGACGAAATTTGAACTCTTCGGAACATGTTAATTATACAAACGAGCTAAATCCGCTTGAAACTCGATGATGAAGAAGCAATTACTTGTTTATTTTTAAGATCCAACGCCTTTAGGACTCCCGTCTACTAACAATTTTGCAGCTCATAGTGACAAAGCCGACGAACATTACCCAAATGAATTCTGATTACGATTCAGATCCTTTAAAGGAGGAAACTAATGGAGTTACCCAGAAATGGAATCAGAAAGCTGAAAAAAACTTAAATTACCGGATAAAGGAAACGGAATCGGAGTCGGGGGTGAAATTTTCGGAGGGAGAAGCGGAGTAAATGCCTTCGCTGCCGCCATGGAAGACGAAGGCGTTGCCTTTGGACATGAATCTCTCGCTTCGGTGGCCCGGCCCAATGTAATGGGACTCCTAAAGCAAAAAAAAAAAAAACATATTGCCCATAAATATCAAATATCAAATTTATGAAAGGCTAGGCGTTGAACCCGTGTCTTGGAGCTTTAACACCTAACGTAAACCGCTGTACTAAAAGGTATTCTGTGAAATTAATGCCCTTAAATTTTTATATAAGTTTTGGCGCCTAAAGCTGGTGCTTTACCCGCTTAGTCCAGGGCCGGCTTATTCGGTACTCATGCACCGACGCTTGGACCAAAGAAGACGTCAGGCACGGCAGAAGATGGAGCAACATTGATACCGATTTTTCACAGGAATCTGAAGAAAGTTAATGACTGAGGAGGAAGTCAGTGAGAAACTGAGATGTGACAATGGGTCGATCGTACGGCTTGATCGTTCCAGATGTTCGAAGGTTTCGATGAAAGTATTTGGTGTAAAATACGGTAGTATATTCATTGTATACTATAGCGTATATGCGCGCCGTATTTTAGATGACAAGAAAATCGGGTTATTCGGTTTAGAGGAAATTTAGCTAAAATAAGACCGAAATTAAAATCGGTTCGGTTTGGTACGAAATGTTGGGTTTTTTGTGGCCAAAGATCGCATCTTTCTGTTTTCCCGGTCTTCTACTTATGACTCTCACGTGGACAAAGTTACGCCGCCTCTCGCCTCCTTCTCTTCATTTCAAATATTTTCCCGTTTTCTCTCTCCTTTATGGTTATCAAATTTTCTCTCTTCACTTCTCCATTTTTTTGGGAAATTACAAGGAACGAAAAGCGCCATTGTTGTTCACTACTGTGTCTAGGTTCAGAGGAACTTAAGACGAATTTAAAAATTAAAGATTTTTAATAATAAATATTAGTATATAATTTTAATTTATTATTTATTGTAGTATTCCATATTAATTGCATACATTTTAAAAAATTAATGATTAAAATGAGAAATATATCAAATTAGCATTATCATAAACAAAATATTTTGTAGGTATTATTAGCATAAGACGTTAAGCTAATGTGAGATTGTGCAGTCTCTGTACAACACTTATGTGAAATGGTTGATAGGCAACATAATAAATGAATATGAAAAGAGAAGGGCTGAAATTGAATCGGAGGAATTTTCAGATTTTCCGTTGTAAAATGTGACTGTTGTAAAGGGAAAGAAGATGCTGGACTCGACCGTTGTAAATGGCCCAAAATAAATGAATATCAAGGCTCAATCCTACCTTGGTTTTTAATACCAAGGCCTTGTCCTCTCTTCAATCCCATCTTGGCAAGCATCTTAGAGCCGAAACCTTTGGTGTGATTTTCCCATTGACCAAATTCATGTTTTGGAGAGTCATTTCCATCATGCTGCTTCTTCTTCTCATGCTTCTTCTTCTTCTTGTGCTTCCTCTCCTCATGCTTCTTCTCCTCATGCATTTTCTCCTCATGCTTATTCTTCTCATGATAGTCTTCTTTGGTCCAAACAGCTGTTGAAAAGTTAATGACCTGACCCTGAGAAACAAAGTTCTCGCTGGGGTCAGGATAATTTTGCGGAGGATGGTTCTCCTCCTTCTTTGTTGTTGGTTCTTCCTTATCTATCATCGCTACAAAAATAAACAATCCAATTAAAGAAAGAGAGCGTAAATTATATATGAATTTACTTTTGTTGAAATCTCCTTACAATTTAAAATCCTTTTATCTAGATGCCTCCTCTCAGGACAAGATTCTGTGGGATGACTGAATGCTTTACAAAAGTGGCAAGTGATTCGCTTGTGAGTTCACTCCGTGGGGAAGACGAATCTATCCATATTCGTTAATGGATCATCGTGAGTATCCGTTGATGATGAAAAGACATCTAACAAAAAAAAAACCAAATTGAAAAAGAAGAAGGCGAAACTAAAGCGTAATTTTATATAAACACAAAAAGGAGAAACTTAATTCTTTTTTTCTATTTTTTTACAGTTGATGAACATTATAAGTTACAATTTCCATTATTTTATTTCATCATTGAAAATATGTAAACTTTCCTATTAGTAGTTTAGGAAAATATGCAACATCATAAATATAAGAAACCCTAAATAGTTTTTTGTTTACAAAAATTCATTCATTGTAATGATAGTTTTAAATATAAATGGTCAATGTTAAGTCAATGAAGAATAGAAAGATATACAGAGAGAGTAAGAGTGAAGGAGACACTTATATTTGTGATGATAATACAAAAAAGTAAAACATGAACAATATGAAATGATAAATATTTGTATTTATTGTATCAATAATAATTATCTCCAAATTTTTAAAAGAACAAAAACTTATAAAGGTATTTAAATCTAATTTAGCTAAAAAGAGATACTTTGATAAGTAAAAATAAAAAATCACTTTTTAAATCTATTGAAATTATTATTTAGGTGAGATATGTTGATAAACATACACTAAAAACTTGTAATAAATTCTTTTGAATTTTTTTTTTAATTAGTAATGAATCAGAAACCCTGGCCTCTGACGACTTCCAAGACCCTGGCCTCTGATGTAACCCATTTTAAGCATCATTTTCGAACCAAGGGCCCTTGTATGTTTCTCCCAAGCACCTTCTTCTTCAGTTTCTTGTTTAGTTCCTTTGCCCCTGATGTAAAGCATCATTTTCGAACCAGAAGCAGCTTCTTCTTTGGTTCCTTCGGCCCTTATGTAACCCATTTTCTCCCAGATAGAATCGGCATCTTCTTTAGTTTTTTCTTCAGTGAGTTCGTCAGTGGCTTCGTCCTCTCCTCTTGTCCATGGAGCAGAATATATTCTGCCTTGACCTTGACAGACGAAATTTTCATTCGGGTCAGCCTTGCCTGCCAAATAGGCTAGATAAGATCTCTCACTTTTCTTCAAAATTTCTGGCTTTGAGCCCTGAACCGTAGATCTTTTGGCTGAGCTTGAGCTTTGATCCGTAGATCTTTTGGCTGAGCTTGAGCTTGCAGAGGAGAAATGCTTCTCAGGACAGGACTCAGACTTGTGGCTGAATGCTCCACAATGATGGCAAGTAACGGGTTTATAGGTTCGCTCAGTGCAGGCCCGGTCCATAGGACAGGCGGGCTAAGCCAAGGTTTAGGGCCACCAATATTTTTAAAAGTTCTGGGCCACATATTTTATTTTGTATAATATATTTATACCTATTATATTTTGAAGCCCACGTTTTATTTTGAAACCCATATACACGTTTTTATTTTTTTTTCATAGGATTTTCATTTATTTTCTCAAAATTTAGAGTTTTTTTATAGCATAATTTTTTATTATTAAATTTTTTTTATAGAGGACCACAAAAAAAAATTTGGCCTCAGACCACCATTTGGGTTGGACCGGCACTGGCTCAGTGGGGAATACGAATCTAGAACTCGCACCTTCGAAGGGATCTTCAACATCTTCAACAACAGAATAAATTGTAGACAATCGCCTATAAGCGACTTCACAGAAGTGTTGCCCAAAAACTGCACAATCCCACATTCTTGAGAAGTTAAATCAAACTGAAACACTAACACAACCCTCTTGGCGTGAACATCACTGAGATTTGTGTCTTTGAACAAAACCACCAAATATGCCTCAGCAGCTTTCTGGAGAGCTAACAGCGTGGCTCTGGAATCTCAGATATGTTTACACATTCAATTTCACCAAAATATACAGATAAATCATATGTCCAACATCTAAGATACACGTTCAATAGCCAACTAAAATACTCAACATTTACCTTTTGGGTTTGGGCTGTAAAGGTTCAACTTCAAGCATACCTTGGCCTTGCCCTTTCTTGAATCTCATCCTAGCAAGCATCTTAGAGCCAAATCCTTAGGTATGGTTTTCCCATTTACCAAATTCATCTTTTGGAAAGTCTTCCTTATCCATCATGGCTTCTCCAGTTTCTTCTTCTTTGGCGTTGGTTTGTTTTTTTTCCTCTTCCACAGCTTGTGGCATATAGTTAAAAGAAACATCTGCCTACGTCAAAATATTTTATACAAAGTTTAAGAAACCATATTTCGTAATTATGTTCATGTTGTATTTCTTTTAATATCTCTCATATGAATTCAAAGCACAATCTATCAATATAACTTTTAAGGTAAGTATTTCAATCCATATCTTAATTTGCTAATTTATAGTGAGTTCCAAGAAAACATATTAGATTTGTTTTTTCAATGGTAAATTGATTTTTCTATATCATGGAATGGATTGTTACCATTTCATCGTAATATTTTGTTTATTAACATCTTCGTTAATTTTTTTTTCAACACTTATATATTAAGGATCTGGGTTATCATCACCTTCCAATTCTGCTGAAGAAAGTGAAGAGACTTGAAAACTGCTGTTCTGGTGAGTGAAACAGGAGCGACCTTGACTATGGCCCTCAAATTGCAGAGGATGGATTTTCAAAAACCTTCAACTACTAAAAGACATGGATTTGAATGATGATTGACGATTTTTTTTTTTTTTTAACAGTGGATGAACATTACAACTTACAATTCCCATTATTTTATTTCATCATTGGAAATATGTAAACTTTCCTATTAGTAGTTTAGGAAAATATTCAACATCACAAATAGAAGGAACCCTAAATAGAGTTTTGTTTACAAAAATTATTTTCAACCTAGTATATGTTTTTAGTTTTGAACCTCAACAAAAATTCATTCATTGTAATGATAGTTTTAAATATAAATGGTCAATGCTAAGTCAATGAAGAATAGAAAGATATATAGAGAGAGAGTGAGAGTGAAGGGGGACACTTATATTCGAAGTAAAAACTGATTATTTACAAGTCTCTGGAAACTTCTAAATTTCTAATTATTAGTATATCAAATAAATGGATTTCGTAGTCAGTTTGTTCTAAACTTTTGTTTTGTTCAAATATTATCAGTTCAGAAAAACTATTAAGATGAAATGCGAAATTGTCTTAAAGCTTAAAACTGTTTAATAATACTGTATATATCATTGTTATTGTTACATAAACTTAGCTGATTTTAACCTCTTCTTATATCAAAATACCGAGACATTCCAATTCTAGCATCATCATCATGAGAGCAATACATAGCTTATCTGCTTAATCAAGGCCTCACTTAAATCTTATAAATAAAAACCAATTGTTCTAACTAATTCATTCCATATCTCTTGATTTCTTTTGCTCATGGATCAAAACGTTTCTCAACACAAATCAAAGTCCCTAAATCATTCAAATATTTTAATCGTGTTTTTACGTACCGGAAATTTTCGTATATTGTAGTGTAAAATGTAAATGGCAGAGGAGGATGAATCTTCAAAAGCCCTCTAACTACAAAACATGGATTCGAATGATTTTATATTTAAATGAATTTTTTTGTGACTTTTAATAATTTTTGAAAAACAATTTAATAATTTAAACTAGAGATCTGGAATGACATTTAAAAAACAAACTTTAGTGAATTTTGTATGATAATATATACTAAACTAGAATTGGATCCGCATATATGCGGGTTTTTAATAAAAATATTTTAAACTCGTAAAAATAAATTTAAAACAAAATCGAATAATCTGTAAAGAAAAAATAAAATTTACTTTTATTAATATTTCTAGATATATATGTTTTAATACTCTTATATGAATTATGTTTATTTATAATGCTTTATCTATATATATATATTCTAATAATTTTACGAATTAATTATTCTTCTTTTATCTTAATTAGATTTATCATAATTAAAATCTAGATTAGGATCCGCGTATACGCATATTTATAATAATAATATTTAAAAGCATTAAAATATTTTTTAAGAAAATAGAAAAGAATTTGATCACTATTGAAAAATATATATAAAAAACACAATTTTGAGACCTAAGAGTTATTTATTTATTTTAATTCTCATTTATTTTTAATTAAAAAATTCAAAACACATAATCTTTTGTGGGTCCTAAACAACATTAAATCTACCTCTCATATAGTTCACACACTTTATCAACTATCTTTTCCTGTTCTGTTGCGTTAAAATTTTGAGTATGCAATTCGAGGACTTCAAGTATGTTAAAGATCTCCCCATTAACTCTCTTCAAGCACAAAAATTCTCTCTTTCTCTTCACATTCATCTCCCTTATATGATCTCTCAGCTCTATAGAGAAGTTATACTTCGCAAGACTCGCATCAAAAGTATCTCTACATGATTCTTTATACCTTCCTCCTTATTGAGCTCACCATCGGTTAATACCATATCATTAGCATCTAATATTTTTTAATTGAAATATATCCTAGTTAATCAAATTTATTTTTTTTGTTTTTAATTGATTTTTTTTAAATTTTTGTTTGTTTCTCTCGTATATGATCTCTCTACTCTCTAAAGAAGTTATGCTTTTCAAGACTCGCATCAAAAGCTTCTATACATGATTCTTGCTATCATCCTTCTAATTAAGCTCATCATCGTCTAATGTCATATCATTAGCATTTAGATTTTTTTTTTTAAAATAAAATATATCCTAGTTAATGTAGTTTACTTTTCATTTTTGTTTTTATTTTTCTTTTGAAATAGATCCTTTAGTTTTTATTTTTTTTCTTAAATTAAAATATATTTTAGTTAACTTTATTTTACTTTTGTAATCTAAATTAATAAATTTGAATTTTTTTTTGGAAATTACTTTTTTATTTAAAAACTAATATTTTACCGAGACACGTATCGAAATCTAAATCGATAAACTTGACACATGTCGAAATCTTATTGATTAACGTGCCACTTGTCACGATCATATATATATTTATTCTAAAATTTTGACGAATTAATTATCCAACTTTATTATAATAGATTTATCATTATTAAAATTTAGATTATGATCCGCGTATTATAATAATAAAATTTAAAACCCTTTAAATATTTTTTTAAAGAAAATATAAAAGAAAATATCATCTTACTGAAAAAATATATGAAAATCACAAAATCGAAACCTAAAAATTATTTATTTATTTCAATTCTAATTTATTTTCAATTAAAATATTCAAAACACAGGATCTGTTGATACTAAGCAACATTAACCCTACTTCTCATATAATTGACACATTTTATCAACTATTTTTTTGTGTTCCGCTGCGTTAAAAACTTAGGTATTTAATTTGAATCATTCGAGTATGTTAATGATCTTTCCATTAACTCACTTCAAGCAAATAAAGTCTCTTTTTATCTTCACATTCATCTCCCTTATATGGTCTCTCTGCTCTCTAGAGAAATTATGCTTCTTAAGACTCGCATCAAAAACATCTATACATGATTCTTGATACCCTCCTCCTCATTGGTCTTATCATCGTCTAATGTCAAATCATTAGCATTTAGAATTTTTTTTTAATTAAAATATATCCTTTTGATAACCAAAATGGTTAAATATTTTCTAACAATTAAAAATATAAAAAAACTTAAATGAATAACATAAAAGAAATTTCTTATTACCTTTTTGATTTTTTTTTATTTTCCTTTTAATATTAGTAATTGATCATACAATTTCCTTAATTTAAATGAAAAACATAGAAGAAGCTATTTTCCTTTTTAAATTTTTTATTTACTTTTTCGATTTTTTATTTTTCTTTTGGTATTAGTAATTGAAAAAGAAACTTAGATTCCCTTTCTATTTTTAAAACTATTTTTTTTGTTTTTTCTTTTAGTATTAGTAATTGATCATACAATTTCCTTAATTTAAATGAAAAACATAAAAGAAACTTATTTTCCTTTTTTAAATTTTTAATTTAATTTTTTCGATTTTTTATTTTTCTTTTGGTATTAGTAATTGAAAAAGAAACTTAGTTTCCATTTCGATTTTTAAAACTATTTTTTTGGTTTTCATTTTAGTATTAGTAATTGATCATACAATTTCCTTAATTCAAATGAAAAACATAAAAAAACTTATTTTCCTTTTTCTTATTTTTTTTTTTATCTTTTCGATTTTTTATTTTCTTTTTTGTATTAGTAATCGAATAATATTTATCAAATAATATTTATCTCCAAATTTTAAAAGAACAAAAACTTATAAACGTATTTAAATCTAATTTAGCTAAAAAGAGAGTTTGATGAAAAAAAAAATCACATTTAAATTCTATTGAAATGATTATTTAGGTGTAATTTGTTGATAAACATACACTAAAAACTTGTAATAAATTCTTTTGAATTTTGTTTATTTAATTTTTTTGGGGGTAAGTTAGTAATGAATCAGAAACCCAAAACTTTTCTTTGTTTGAATCAATTATCAATTGAATAATGGTAAATTGTAAATTATTTTAAAATACCTTGAAATTTTGATATATGTAATACTCCAAAGCCCCTTGAGATTTATCAGATTTATGTGTGAGCAGAGATATGCTTCAGCCAAATTGTCGTCACTGCTCTTCCTCCAGAGATGTAGCCTCCTCTTACTCCTCGCTGAGTTCAAGAGCTATGGTTTTCCCCGCTCCTCCTCTTCCACTTTCACTCCCCTGCAACTTCCCCTCTAGGGTTTCTTTTGGGTTTCAACTTCATTGCGCCTCTTCTTCCTCNAGATCAAAAGTAGGGAGAAAGAATGAGAAAAAGAGTAATACAGCATCAAGGGCCATCCTCAGACGCCTCCTCTCGTCTAATTGGTTATTAGGCCGATGGATTAGCCTATACAAGCTCCCTCTGCACAAGTTTTGGACAATATTACTGTAAGGACAAAAGAGAAAGACAAAAAGCACAACCAGAAGAGAAGCTTTTCAAGCCATTTTGTAAGCCACACGTGACTAATCTCCATATTTTAGAAATTCAAGGAAAATATGTGACCAACAATCATTGATGCAAAGAAGATTTGGTATCTAGAGGTCACAAAAATAGTTATTTCTAAAAGAGAAACACAGAGGCACGCCTCTGACGAATAAGGAGATGGAATGTCATTGTAGAGATGAGAATCATTTGGTATCAATCCTGCAAAGATCATAGAATTTACCGAGGAAGAAACTCTGTAATAATTGAGAGATTCGGTGGACGGGTCACAGCTCCCATGAAGAGAACAATGTTGGGGTGTCTGAGCTTTTTCATGATTTGGACCTTGAATCAGATTAAATGTTACAAGAATATATAACATGGATTTTTGATATAGAACTATAAACAAGGAACAGCAGCATAAGAGAAAGGTCAGAATAAAGGCTCGCACCTCACTTCTGAATTCCTCCAATGCTTCTCCTGTAATATCTTGATCAAGGAACTTCTTGGCAGCCACTTCCTACCAAGTCCAAGAGTTTCAACAATATGGAACTCAAACTACGGAATTGCTTAAGTCTTTCTTCATCCAGTTCTATTCAGAAAGCTTAGTGGCTATAATATTCCATGAATTCTAATTTTCTTAGTATAAATTGAAAAGCAAATATAATACTCACAGTCCCGTGCCAGTCTCCCCGATACACTTCTCCATAAGATCCTGTATCAAAAGAGGTAACTATTTAGTTCTTTGTAAAAACTAGTTACACCAAAGCAGATAACAGATGATAAGTCAGGTACCGAGTCCAATGCGTTCTCCCAAAGTAATTTCTTCCCACAAAATCTCACAGTCAGATACATCATCAAGTGCAGCATCCAACTTGGAAATTTCGTTCCCACTAGATCTGTCAGATATTCTGTCCCCTCCTGAATTTGGTCCATGATGAGAGTCCCCACTACCTTGAGGCTCATTTCCACCAGAACCAGCATCCCCATCGCTATTCGAGCCTAATTCAAGTTGCTTAGACACGGCTGCAGCTGTTGCCACAACTGCAGCAGCAGTGGCCGTGGCAGCAGCTGCAGCAGGAAGTTCTACGGTGGAGGAGTCTGAGTTTGCAGACTTGGCAGTAGCAGCAGCAACCATTGAAGATGCAACAACAGCCGCTGCAGCCACAGCAGCAGGTACGGTTCTGGCATATTCTGTAGAAGATGCTTCAGAATGTGAAGAATCAGACTGACTAACATCTTTGCCATGATCATGTGTATTTGCTTTAGATTGCAGTCTTGGTAATGGAGGCAAAAACTGCATTGGACCAAAATCGTTTTGGTGTCTTCCTTGCCGAGCTGCCTCTAAATTTTTTCCTTTCTCTTTCTTGGCTTCAGTTGGAGTTTTGATTTCAATGGTTGCCTCCAATTGCTGGGGATAAACTTCGGAAAATAAATTGGGCGGGGCTACAACTCCGCTTTCCAGTAATACATCATGAAGCTTCTGAGCTAACTGTGGATTCTCTTTGGCAGCATCAATCATATACTGTGAAACATCTTTAACTTTCATCCTCCGCGCAGCCGGGGAGCTAACACCTTCAGTCCAAGACGGTGATCTCATATGGTTGAAAGAATGAATAGGCCTGCTAGAGAGTTTTTGAACTGGAGCGTTTTCAACATCTGTCACATCTTCCTTAGAAATACTTGGATGAACAATGAGATCGCATCCACCTCCGGATTGGTTTCTCTCCTTGGAATTATTGGTACTAGAACGATATTCCCCTGTCCGAAACTTTGCATTCTCTTGAAATGAGCTCTCAATCCCATTGCTGGAAGAAGCTACATGAAATGGATCGTTGTCTCCAGGACTAGCGGAACAGACAGGTTCATCATAGTCTATTTGTAGTCCCGCTGCATCAGCTGGAATAAGCGTTCCGGGGTCTCCCATGAGATCAACAATGTACTCCCTGAAATTCACAATTGTATTTGTATTGCATATAACTCAAAGTTTCTTTCATCAAGCCTCAGTGCCTCAGTACTAGCTTCAGGAGGTGCAGACAACATATCAAAGTCTATCTATATAGACCTATGAACATATGCCTATTTAAACATAGCACATATACTTTATTTATACCACCAGAGTACATAAACCTATACATGAATGATGGGAAAATGTTGAATCTATACATAATACCTGAAGTTAGTGTGATGATTACCTGCCATCATCAGTCTTTATAAAGTTCATTGCCACATCGTCGGAACCGGTATATTGCTGTCCTTTGACTATCCGACAAGGAACACCAACGCTATCACACAAAACCTACAAAATTTCATATAAACAAAGAGACAGAAGAAATGAAATAAACTTAAAAAGTAATAAAAAAAGGCACTGCAGCCCACATCTTTGATTGAATATGGATCGCAATAAGCTGAAAATGTTATGAGATTCAAAAGAAAAAGACCCTCTTGTGCAAAATTTCAGGAAATAAGTAAGAAGAGAAGCCATAGAACATACTTTGAATAACAAGGCACGGTGACGAGCCAATCCAATAGTTAGAGAACCAAGTGGCAAAACCATGCTTCCGAGAGTTGCTTTCAAACTGTAACTAAGACTCCACCAAGCTCTCAACATGCTCTCTGGATCCACGACTGGCCCACCCATGTAATCTCCAACTAAAATAGCCAGTTTCCTTACCAATTCACTGTTCACGAAACCAGAGGAAGAAACTGATCTCGATTTCGCGGCGATATCAAGAGCCGTCTGTTCAAGTCTTAACAGGTTATAATCCCCACTTCTGTTCACAAGAACAGCTTCCCATGTCACACCGTCTGAAACAGGCGTCCCTTGAAGATCGAGTAAAGGAGGTATTCTTTCTGACGAGGATGCATTCAACACTCCATACAGGTCATAAAAACCATCCAAGATCTTGTCATCATAGCCAAGACAGTTGTAATTCTGTGAATGCAAAAAACAAAATCCAGTTGATATGAGCCGGTTCAGAGAAAATGAACACTGACAAAACGTCCTGAGGTGGATTCATATTTCACAACACAATCAACCCACTTGAAATTCTATAAATAGTAATAATCAGAGAATATATGCTACGCAGAGAAAACAAAGAATAGTATTTTAATTCTGAATTTGTACTTACCCAGTACCGATAAGCAATGAGTTCTGCTGGAGAGTTCTCAGGAGCACAAGAGCCTAAACTGAATTGCTTCATAGCCTCGATCTGAGCAGCTTCAGGATCCTCCCTGGCGCTTAACTCTAAAGCCAACTGTATCTGATACTCTTCTTCAACCTCTGGTTCCTTGGAATTACTCGATTCTGAATCCTGCTGCCTCGCAGTAACAACGGGATCACCATGTTCTATATCCGTATTAGCGCCTTCGTCCTCGGCATTGAAAGAATTTGGTGGACTAGGGCTTTTTCTTTGACCAACAGAGCTTAACCAATTCGATAAACCAGAAAAGGGTTTGAGCTCAGGGCTGTTGTTATGGTGAGACCTCGACGAATCCGGAGGTGACGATACATCGCTCGACCTATTGTTCCTAGTTGATGAAATTGATCCCTCGGCTTCATCTGATTGATTCGGCGTGATATGGAGTTTCTTTAGAAAGTTCTTCATGTTCATCTTCATACTTCGAATGCCTGAGAAGTGACCATCAGGCCTTAAAACTTCGCTATCGCCATGAATTTCCTCTTGCACTTTCATAAACCCTAATTCTCCGCCAAACACGACCCCGGAGATCCGGAATTTGAACCCAGATCAACGACTCATCAAAAACTTAACAAGATTTTTTTTTTTTTTTCCGATCAACAGCGTTGAAACTTTCGCCGGAATTAAAGTAGACCCATCAAAGAAAGCAAATATAATTCAACAAGGAACAACATTTTCTGGATTTCAAAGCTGGGAAATCAAACGGCATGAAATTCCAGAGCTTGAGCTAGTGAACCACAGAAGCTAAAACACAAAGGAATTTTCGCATCCACTCTTTTTCGATAAATCACGAAAATAGTTAAAATCACACAACCCACTCAAATGAAAAAATTTAATGCAGCAACCAAAAAAAAAACAGCATAAAACTGACAAATTCTCCGTACAATGAACCTCTCTATTTCTCCTTCAACCAAAATTTTTGTATCTCTCTCGGCCAAAAAAGCTTACGCCACTTTTTTTTCTTTTTTTTCTTTTTTTTTTCTTACGCCACTTTCTTTTCTCTGTGGAGAGTGGTTCTTCTCTGGAGAAATTGAATTTTTTGTTTTGTTTTTTTGTGGGTTTATTGAGAATTGAAAGAGAGGAGTACTTACTGTGACATGCAAAAAAAAAAAAAAATTAAGAAGGAAAGGCGTATCTTTTTCTCAGTGCGTGAACCTGAAAAGATGACGAAGAAAAAGATATACGGGATAGTTAAATTGCACAGAGACAGGCCTCACGTCAATTGATGCATTTAAAACGGTTGCCTTTTGTTTCTATAATAAAACATATAGAATCTACACCATTTCTTCTTCTTTTCTTTTTTTCATTCCTACACAAATATTTTTTTTGAAGAAATTATCGTTTTTAAATTATATGTGGATCGGTGAGCAAAAATTAGATCAAACTTATTTTTCCCATTGGTCCATCTATCAAAAGGCTTTTAGTCCAGGAAACATGCATATAAATGTATAACAATTTCATAATAGAACACCAATAAATATTGACGAAATATAAAACAATAATCGTTCCTATTAATATTATAAAAATGACTTATTTATTAAATATCGTTTGGATCTTATAGGTATCTCTTTGGGGCATAAAGGAATAACCATAAATGTCACACAAAAATTAAGTCCAGTAACCTCTTTTTTTTTTTGGCAGGTCCAGTAACTTTCTATTTTTGAGAATGACTAGAAATGGCTTATTGATCAAGTAAGCTGTCAATTCTGAGGAAAAAAGAGAATTTAACCGAATATTCCCATGAAAGATAACTCGCACGTGATAAAATACATAACTCCGGTGAACCTTACATAACATTATAATAATAATAATAATAGTAATACAGGTGAGTTCAATTCTTTATTGAACGAATTAAGTAATGGCCAGAGTTATTCTATAATAACAGTTTGTAAAAGCATCGAGAAAATCAAATCAATATGTATATAACACAGTTGTTATATATTTTTCTTTTTTATCTGCCTCCATACTCACTTATTTTTGAGTTTTCATGTTATATAATATAATGAAGATTAATTATATATATATATATATATATATATGTCAAAAATATGGACGACCAGACCACACACACGTATGCATGTATGTATATGATATAGGCCATATGGTATATATGACGACTATAGGCAATCATTGAATGAATCCCTTCCGATCACCCATGAACGGAGGGAGAGTGAGCTGTGTGGTTCATTATTTTATAAGTATTGGTAATTCCGGATTTTTTCAGAATATATACTCATAAACTAACTCAGTTTAGCAAAAAAATAAATATAAACTAGCTCGGGGTCAACTATATGGTGTCCACAACCACACGATTGTGAGGTCAGAAAACCATACATTTAAGGTAACTTGTGGGTAGCTTGCATTTGTTTTCCACCATTAATTGTTATGCATGTGTTGAAAATTTATTTACATGTTTTTTTTTTTGTTGAACTTTTTTGATTATAAATGATTATAAATGACAACTAATTCACGAAGTATTGTATTTATTAACCATAAAGAATACGATTGGAAAATTTTAAATGCTGAAGGGGGTAGTTGGCCAACAATAAAATTTTGGGCGGCTTGAGATTTAATTTGTCCAAAAACTTTATAAAAAAAAAAGATTTTGATTGCCAAAGTTAAAGATTGATTTGGTCGAATATTATTTTGCCCACTCCTAGAACACGTCATCACTAAACCCTCGTGTTTATAAATTCAATATTTGATATATAACAGAAACGCAAACCAACAACCAAAATGCAAAAGCTTAATGTGAATATTAGAGTACTCTGGCGAACAGAATGTTAAGAAGAAAAACTACTGGAAGGGAAAATAAAAGTAAGTGGAGGTCTTTTACCACAAAAAAAAAAAAGAGCAAGTGGAGGTTTACTAATCACTGCACGTTATGTTTGGTTTAAGCCAATTAAAAAACGTTTACGTAATAATAAAACCTCGCGTGTGATTGTTAGAAAAGAGTGTACAGTGCAATAGACACAAATAGGCCAAAGCAAAGCAGGATTAAAAGGTAAAACCGTAAAAAGAAAACATTCGTTTTGGAACGGGGATCTTTGGGTTTTGACTACTTTGACCGAAGCGCGGGAATGGTAGTGACTAGTGAGTCTAAGCTAGTGCTGATTCATGCCACGTCATAGTTATCCAATCCCAAAAAAGCAATCCTTTTACATTTTTTTTTTTTGGCGTAATAAAGAGAAGAAAAAATAAAAGAATTTGGTGCACTCCAATTGGTGACAGCCACACGTTTTGTTGGTGCTGGGGACCACTTCCCCACCTATCACCTTTCTCCTCTTTGGCTCTTTGTCTCTCACTATCTCTATCTCTCTAAACTCTTTCTTCCTTTGTTAAGAAAACGTTAAATCATTGACAATTTATATATTAATATGCATACCATGGTGGATTAGGAATTTAGGATGTCATTATACAGTATATACGTTTCAAAAAATTTGTTAGCAAAATGCTTAAATTAATTAGACTATTTGATGATATTATATAAATAAGTTTATTAACAGTGTTTTTTTTGTTTTAACCTGCTGTTTATTTACGTGTGTGAATCGTAGCTTTTTTTTTTAATCATGTTAAACAGTTAAAAGTGAAAATAGATAAAACGTTTTTGAATCTTTTGATGGATTTAGCATATTTGTCGCACCGAATCGAAACCATGGAATGGATAGTCCCTTGTCTTTAAATGGGCTAAGGCCCATTTTTATTTTATATTACGTGAACCCCCAAAGTTAATTAATGTTCACAATCAGACCGAGTAAGTAAACCAAAATCAAACCGATTTGATTTGGTCAATAGATTTTGTGTTCTCCAATAATTTGACTTATCATAGAATGAATAATTTGTTCTTCTCCTGCGCGCGTCTCTCTCCCTTGCAGTCTTGCAGATAGATCAACTGGAACAACAAGTAGGAAAATAAATAAAGGAAAAAAAGAAAATGGAAAATAGTAAGAGAAAAAAACATGTTTTCAATTTCAACTCCTCGGGAGAAAACATTTCCCTCGAGAGAAGCGGCGAATATCGTGGAACGATTGACGAAGAACGCTTGGCTGAGAGTAAAACCGGAGACTCCCAAGTCTCTGATTAATTAGCCTCTAATCATATTGATCGATGGGTGGTGGTGGGAGTCTCGTCGACGGTGTTCGCCGATGGCTCTTTTTTCAGCGTCGTCCTTCTTCTTCCAGTAATCACAATCCTCCCACGTTTTCCAATCCCGATAAGTTAATCGACGAGGGCAACGACGGCGATTTGAAGGAGGTTACTCGTATTGTAGATTTCGATCCGTCTAGGCTAAATCAAATTAAGGTTCCAAATCGGAATCACTTACCAATGGATGCTCACAAGAAGGTAGATTTCGATTTGAATCTGATTTCATTTGGTATCTGAATTGAATTTGTAGGAACATCGTTTCATCCGCAAAAGCTTTGAATTTATTGACCAAATTAAGTAACTCATATATAAATCTGGTTCTCAGGTTATACCTAATGCTGAATTCTTCACCGAGTATGGAGAAGCAAACAGGTATCAGATTCAAGAAGTAGTTGGCAAAGGAAGCTATGGAGTTGTGGGTTCTGCTATAGACACCCACACCGGAGAAAGAGTTGCGATCAAGAAGATAAACGATGTGTTTGACCACATCTCTGACGCAACCAGGATTCTGAGGGAGATCAAGCTGCTGCGGTTGCTTCTTCACCCTGACGTCGTGGAGATCAAACACATCATGCTGCCTCCTTCCCGAAGAGAGTTTCGTGATGTTTATGTCGTGTTCGAGTTGATGGAATCTGATCTTCATCAGGTGATCAAAGCAAACGATGATCTAACTCCCGAGCATCATCAGTTTTTCTTGTACCAGCTTCTCCGTGGTTTGAAGTACGTTCATGCTGGTTAGTTGCTGCTTTTCCACTCTCTTCCACTTGTGTTTTTTTTGTTAATAAGATTAGTGAACAGCTATGTCTCTGTTTTTCAGCGAATGTGTTTCATCGGGATTTGAAACCGAAGAACATTCTAGCTAATGCTGATTGCAAGTTAAAGATCTGCGATTTTGGGCTGGCTCGTGTATCCTTTGATGATGCCCCGTCCGCTATTTTTTGGACTGTGAGTCATCTATTACTAAATTTGCGCGAGCAGTCTGTTCCTTAGACTTAAGTTGGATAAGGTAACATTCTCTTCTAGTGCTTGTGTACTCACACTTACTATCTGTTTTTATAGGATTATGTTGCTACTCGATGGTATCGTGCCCCTGAACTCTGTGGATCTTTTTTCTCCAAAGTAAGCTTCTAACAATTTTCTCGATTCCATGTTACTGATGTAGAGAGGCATGTATTAGAATCATAATGTATGCCTTTTGAGTCAATGTCCTCCTTAAGTTCTCATGCTAACTCTACTTTTGCTAAATCTAGTATACCCCTGCGATTGATATTTGGAGCGTCGGTTGCATATTTGCCGAAATGCTTTTAGGGAAGCCGTTGTTTCCTGGAAAAAATGTAGTTCACCAATTGGATATTATGACAGATTTTCTTGGCACCCCACCTCCAGAAGCAATATCAAAGGTCAGCTATACTATTCTAGATGCTCGTTTTAGTAGTTTTGGAACCTTGAATTATACTTCTTTTTCTTCCGTTGAAAAAACTATTTGATCAAACATGTTTCATCTATGAAAGTAATCTTGATTTGCCTTATAAATGAATATGCTATCTTCATATTGACAGATCAGAAATGATAAGGCGAGGAGATATCTTGGCAACATGAGGAAAAAACAGGCAGTCCCATTCTCTAAAAAATTCCCTAAAGCTGATCCTTCGGCCCTCCGCCTGTTGCAACGCCTGATTGCCTTTGATCCAAAAGATCGACCATCCGCTGAAGAAGTAAGTTGGAGTAATGTTTGCTTTATTTAACCTTCTTTTGAGAAACTCTATGCTCACTGTATTGATATCTTCTTTTGCCTGTATTTACAGGCACTAGCTGATCCGTACTTCAGTGGTCTGTCAAGTTCAGAGCGGGAACCATCGACACAGCCGATTTCGAAGCTTGAATTTGAGTTTGAGAGAAAGAAGTTAACAAAGGATGATGTCAGAGAGTTAATATACCGAGAGGTTTTGAGCCTTCTACATCTCTTATTTGGTTTGATTCTCTCCTCTTCATGATATCTAATGGATTAGTTATCTGGGAAAAAACATAGATACTGGAATATCATCCTCAGATGCTGGAGGAATACCTTCGTGGTGGCAATCAGCTCAGCTTCATGTACCCCAGGTTAGCCAATTGATCCTTAATTAACTGACTAAAAGTATATATAATTTTGAAGCTAATATGAAAGGGAACCCCAATATGTGGAATATCAAGCAAAGTAGATTTCTTTTGTATTCTTTAAAATCTGTTTTGGAGTTTCTGCAATAATTTTTCTAGAAATTAATCTGTGCTTAACCGGAATCTTAGTGATAACCCATCTCACAGCATCGTTTGTGACTGATGTCAAAGTTTTGCATCTTAGGTTTTCAGGTTAAAATGTTTGTGAAAATCAAAATTGTCATGTTAAAAAGTCACTGTTCTGGTTTAAAAAAAAAACTAATTGGCTGAGAATTTTCCTTTGTTGATACAGTGGGGTAGATAGATTTAGGAGGCAGTTTGCTCATCTCGAAGAAAACCAAGGTCAGGGAGGAAGAAGTAACGCACTTCAGAGACAGCATGCTTCTTTACCAAGGTACAAATAGATTAAAAAAATAAATCTCAGTTTCTTTCATCTAAATTACAACTATTGTCTCTACATCAAGTACTTGTATTGCATTTCCAGAGAGCGAGTTCCTGCATCCAAGAATGAGACAGTCGAAGAAAGCAGCAATGATATTGAGAGAAGAACATCAGCTGTTGTAGCTTCAACTTTAGACAGTCCCAAAGCTTCACAACAACCCGAAGATACAGACAATGGAGGAGGATACAGTGCACGTAACCTGATGAAAAGCGCTAGCATCAGTGGTTCTAAATGTATAGGTGTCCAATCTAAAACCAACATTGAGGTATATAGAGAGAAACCCTTTTTTTTTTTTTGAAACCCTTTTTTTTTTAAGTGAAAAGATTTTGTTCAGTGACTGCAGTCAAAAAGTGTTGCTGTGTTATCTTGCAGGACGCCATAGCAGAGGAACAAGATGATACAGTTGCTTGAGGTGGTTGCATCTCTAGACAATGCTTAGTTTTTTATTTATTTTCTTTCTATTTTTATACAGAGTTGTAGAAGCAAAAGTTTGGTTTCTCACTCTTACTCAGGAATGATTGTTGTAGAATGAAAAGTATATTTAAAACTTAGTTGTCTTTTATTTCCGGAAAAACTTAGTTATCTATGTAATCTTCTTGTAATTTATGAGGGTGGAAATTGAAAAAGAGAAGAAAAAAGGTACTTGAACACACTAATGACTAAACCTCTTCTACTCATATGACCAAATCCCCCCTCCAAAAAAGATATACCAAGAACTAACCACGTGACACTTATGCACATATGCCACGTGACATCTAAAGGGCTTATGGTGCGGGTCGGAGGTACAAGGGAAGCCATTTGGTTGGGTCAGGATCTGAGCTCCAGACAGAGAAGGCGCTCCTACATCTCATCCATTGGTTCGTTAAGCTCGGAAAATGTCGGTCTATTACATCCTTTAACGTCTCTGTTGTATTAACCCACTCTAATCCTTCCTTGGTATAAGTCTTCTCGTTGAAATTCGTCGTGAAAAACCGATCTGCTTCTAACCTCCTAATTATCGTTAATGAAACCAAGTCAAGTGAGTTTAATCCCTTGTTACGCAAGAAAGTCCTCTGTTTTAATAAATGTAGAAAAAATGATTAGAAACCTGGAGGCGACTAGGAGGAAGATGAAGAAAGCAGTTTCGCTGATGGCGAATCCTTTGATCTTCTTCTCTGCGTGCAATCCAACGTTTAGATCAAGCTTATCTATATCGCCTCCGTACACTTCTCTTAAAACCTCGATAGCTTCTTCATCATCTGTCAAATCTTCCCATTTGCTGATCGGACTCATCAACAGATTCTTTCTGGATTCGTTGTATCGAGGAACTCCTCTCTCCCTGTCTCTATAAACTGAGGAAAAAATTCAAATCAAATTCGGTCAGAGAATTGGTAATATAGAAGTAGTAGAAGAAGAAGAAGAAGAAGATGCATTGATTTTGACTTACTCTCCAAGGCAGCCATATCTATTGGGTGAGGTCTATCTTCTCCATCGATGTCTTGAGCCACAAGGTTCCTCATCCAATTAGGGTAATTCCACAACGTCAACGCACCACAAGATTGGTGTCCCATTGAAACCAGTAACTGCTCAAACCCGATTCTCGAACCCTTTTTTCCTCCTTCTTTTCCGATCAATTCCGTCATCTGTACCCTGTTATAAAAAACATCTTTTTAGGTTAACAAAAACTGCTCTTGGATCGGCCTAAACAATGTACCAAACACTCTATTCTATGTGTCTTACTCTCGTTCTATTGCAGGGTTTGCTTTGTCTATATTTTCAGATCTCATATCTCGGAGGCTAAGTGTGTCTGGTAGAAGACAATGCATCCTGTAGACACTAACGAACTCTTCGGTAAGCGAATAAGGAACTCCATGATCTTTCGGTTTCTTGAGGCCAACTAATCCGCTAAATATAGGACCAAATCTTGACCCAATCGTGTCCTTCACTTTCTTCCCTAAAAACCCATACCAATTGATCCTCATTCCAGCAGTAAGTGTGTCTGTCTTCAAGAGCTCTATTGTCCAATCGATAGTGTGAACCTTAGCGATAACCGCTGCTGTTACCAATCTTGCAGTCCGGTAGAGTTTCTCATCATCAAAATCTGGATACCGTTCCTGAAAAAGGTTAAAACTTAGTGTGATTCAACAACTCTAACAGAGAGGTTACTTGCAACACAAGAAATCTACTAAAACCTAATATATGGATGACTTACTTTGAGCATTTCACAAACAGCGTTGTGTTCTTTGACAAAGAGAGCTTGCAACAAGGAGAAACCTGACCAGCTGTTCCTTATGTCACCGGAGATCGGGATACCTCTTTCGTCTCGCTCCAACAAGCCATCACCAGAGATTTTTAGCTTTCCGTCCTTGAAAACTCTAACTCTTCTCATTCCAGCCTCATCATTTCCATATATTACACTCCCATCCCTATTTCCAAAATTATTCATTAAACCGACCTTGGGTAATAATTAAACAAAAAATAAACAGTGATTAAGCACAGGTTTTATTGCAAATACTTACCACCAAGGGGTTCTAGTGTTGACAGCACCAGATTTGTGGTGATCACCAGAGAGAACTTTCTTCGTTTTGAAGAACTTGAATGACTTCAATGGACATCCACTTGCTACTTCTTCTGGAGCTTTAAGCTCGATCTGGTTTAGGTTTTAAAATCGTAATTAATATATAATCTAAAGTTTTTTTTAAAAAAAACTTAAAGCTGAGGGAACAAAATCCAAATGTTGAATATTGAAGGGGTTAGATTCAAGAGAATAAAAACCTGATGGGTGTCTTCTAAATGATCAACCCAATCATGGATCATGAACTGAATCCAAGAACAAGCTATCACGTTGAATTGGTCCCCATTGTCTATGAATCTTTTTCTCGCTAGCAACTTTGTAGCCACCTCACTTGGATGTGGATCCAAAATCTGTAATAGTCAACAATCATAACTATATATATATATATAACAAACTAGTGATGATAAAATAAAAACAAATTATCAGTCGTTCTGCATTTAATTTGAAAAAAAAAAAATATTGTAGATGAATTACTAATCATGCAAAAAAACAAAATCAGTTTCATAACAAACAAAAACTTCATTCCATAAAAAAAATAAAAAGATATTTAAAGTTAAAGCAAAAGAAGATCATATACATCGTGCCAACCACTAGTGAGTAGAGATAAGAAAAGGAAACGCGTCACAAAATTTGTTTCTACTGTTTCATTCCGCTAATTTTCTCCTTCTTTTTTTGTTTTCCTATATTATCAATTCGATTAACATTTACAATTTGATCGATTTTTTTTTTAATTAATTTCACAAATTTGCTTGCATGTTGTGTAAGAGTAGTAGTAAATATAATTGGGGAAAAAAAACTTACGCCGTACTGAGAAGTACATGGAGGCATATTCCGGCCAATAAAGGTGCCTTGGCTACCGACGGAATCATCGGAGGGATGATTACACTTGCCGTCAGCCGTACGATAAGAGAACTCATCGGTGTCGTAACCCTGACCGTTGATTCCACCGACGTGTATCAGATTGTAACGTTGATGTAGATGTCTTCGTATCCCCAAGTAAGCTACTCCCAATAACACTGGAAATCTATGCCACAATCCTACCTTGTCCACTAAGTGCACAATCTACGTAAAATTAAAAGAAAAATCAAATTATAATAATCAAATAGAAAAGAGAATCATTATTGATTTAATAATTTTCTTAGAAGGAAAAAAAGAAGAATCACTACAGTTATAAGAGAGAGATAGACAGCGAGATGTTGTACTTACATAGAACAAAAAGGAATCAAAGAGAGACATCTTGGAAACAACATGATGAAGCTCAGGATGAAGAAACCAAGAAGAAGATGGAGAGAAACTCATTTTGATCTTGTTTAAAAAACTTTTTTTTTTTTGTATCTTCTTTGGATTATGTATTTGCTTTATGCTTTAAATGATAGTCACACAATTGTAATGGTTGTATTCACACGATTACTCACAATATATTTATATAGACCCACACGCATACTCACATATTTACATATATGTATGTATGAATTTTTTATTATTGTCAATTTATTAAAGAAGTCAACGACTCGTCGTCAAGCATTGCCTTGACTAGGGGGAGTGACTGGCTAAATAGATTTTTATTAAGATTTTTCCTAAACTAAATTCGAGATTTTGTTTTTGTAAAAGAAACTAAAGTCGACATAATTGGAATCATTTATATAAAAAGAGAGTAGTATCTTAAAAATACATGATTCATACTAATATTAACAGTGTAAATGGTCAAATTATTGATATTTCATTCTCTATTTGATCGACCTTTCTTATCTTGCATTATTATACTATATATAAAGAGAGTAGTATTAGCTAACAATTGATGATAAAATTGATGATAAGATAATGTGTATTCATGTCCAGGTCATACATATTGTTTAAACCACAGACAAAAAAATCATGCATTTTTTTTTGTATTTCATTCCTTATTTGGTCAACCTTTCTTATTTTATCTTTTAACCCCCCCCCCCCCCTTTTCCAAAAAAAAAACCGCAAAAAAAACTTTCTTATTTTGCATAATTATAATTATTATATAAAAGGAGAATAGTATTGGCAAATAATTTATTAATGTTGATATTAATATTGTTGAATCATATAGTCAATACATGCATTATTGATACTAGATAGCATATGTACCAGGTCAAGTGGGGATTTTAAATATTTAGGAGGATTAATGAATATAAGGGTTTAAAATAGTTTTAATAGTATTTTTTTTGTACCACAAACTTGATGTACTTAAATATGACAAGTACAATTTGAAACACACACATACAATAAATATATATATATATATATATATATATATACTTTTTACTTTTTATTATGTTGAAGCATTTCAATCAAAATTTGTAACATATTCGATAATACATTGTCCCATAGCAGTATTAAAAGATTTCGTTTTCTATTTGATGAACCTTTCTTGCATTTATGTAAAGCTCACCTAGTTTGACTCATCTAATTCTAAACCTCAACTATATTTAAATATATTTCTAAAATACTAAGATTGTTTAATTATTGTTTGATCTTAGTATTTTAATTATTAAGATTGTTTAATATATTGTTTAATTATTGTTTGATCTTAGTATTTTATCTTGTTTTATTATTTTAATTATTGTTTTACTATTTTAACTAGATAAAATACTATATAAGATTGTTTAATATATTGTTTAATTATTGTTTGATCTTAGTATTTTATCTTGTTTAATTATTGTTTGATCCCTAAAATAGTGTATTAATTAATTAAAGTATAATACTGCTCTCAGTTTCATATTAATTGTCCTTTAAGATTTTTTTTACACATATTAAATTTTCTATTTTATTCTTTAATTATCAATACACTATTTTATTTGATATCATTAATTAATAAACTAATAAAATAAAGATAGAAATTAAAATTTGTCAAAATTTTGTATTGAAATACACAAACAAAAACGACAACTATTGTAATTTGAAACGTAGAGAGTACATATATAGTAATATGATTAATTGGGTTTATCAACAATATTAGCCAGAACTTATAAGGCGTGTGAAACGATTCAGAGTCAAAAGAGGCTGAAGGATAAAAGAGATCGACAATACATATATAGTAATCAAAGTTTTAGATAGTTATACAACCCAAAATGTTACTACTGTTTTTTTTTTTCGCTTCTTAATTGATCGAAAAAATGTTTGCATGCAGTGATGCTCAAAATTCGAGAAATGAATTTAAGTCCGTCGCGTAACGACCACCTGTATTATTAATAAATACTTATTATAGTTGTTTGGTTGTTTTTTGTTTTTGTTTTTGAAAAGAGTTGTTTGGTTGTTACCGGTGAAAAAAAGAAAGAGTCGTAGTTTTCTTTAGTGGTATTGGTTCAATACATAGAAATATATATTATTATTTTTTGCGAAAAGGTTTTCCATAGAAATATCTTAAAGTTTTAGGGATCACATGAACCCTGGTTTTGAATTTTCTACTCTGATATTGAGTCCTAAATATAATTAGATGGGTTGGTTACCCAGTCACAGAAGTTGTGTTGATTTTTATTTCTTTAACTCATTTATTAATTATAGGACAAAATGCCGCTGATATTTATGAGTTCGATCTCCAGTTTGTCTACTACTGTACATGCATGTTTTCTTCTTTTCGATAGATATACTCTAGTCTTGTTCTCCGGTCTCATAGTTTCTGGTCCGTATACGTATCAAATTATAATTAAGGAGTGGGGACAAGAAAATACATCTTTTATTGCTTGTCGAAAAATGAAATTACATTATATATGAATTACGATGTGTAATTGAACCAGTGGGCTCGTTTTGCCACTCACAATTTTGTCTAGGTAGAGAAACTTGCCCACATATGGCTAAAAACACCGTCCAATATAAGACCTTCTTGTGCGATTAACCATCGATCAACCTCTTTCTAAGTTCTGCAAAGGAATATAAAGAAATAAATTACAAGCAATCAATTTAGCTATAGATAACTCGTTTCCCTCTTAACCTGTTCTTCAAGCTTTAATTTTACTGTTAGTCTGTTAGGTTAAACTACTATAATCAGTCATTAACAAAATGATTATGTATTACAAGTAGACCACGGTTAATTTTGTCCATAGCACTAGATACAAATCATGTAAATATATACATTTTTTTGTTATAATTTGGACTTGGAGCTCAAAACCGAGATGAAATAATATTAAGACACGACAAGTGTACGGATGTGAGATAGTGGTGTGTCGTAAGGGTTGACTTAGGTGAAGAGAAAACGAAGGAGTGAGAGAGAAGGCTTCGTGAACTAATAAATGTGTAGATAAGCTCTAACTATATAATAATTTAGTTATCCATTTTTGTGCTTGAATCTCGGTTTTTAGATTAAAAAAAAGTAGAAAGCAGTTTCAATATATGCGTGCTCTAAAATTATCAGAATATTTGGCTGTTTATTTTTTTCATTTTTAAATCATTGTTAAACCCGAATACTGAATGTAGTTCCTAATTAGTTATAGGGCTTGTCACTTGTCAGTTTAGTAACGCAATCAAATTATGTAGATGATCGTGACAAGACACCAATACTAACGACAATATGATGCAGTTTTGTTGAAACTTAATACCCTATACGGAAACCATGTTCGATTTTCATAAATTTATAGAACGTAACATACTTATATATAGTTTATAAAAATCCTTTACATATAGACAGTTTTGGTCTCATGCACTTTGATTTCCTTTTCAAGTAGATAGATTGTCTCACCTTCCAATGCCATTCTCACGGAATTTTAGGAAAAATTCATTGATTTCACCGTCTGTTATCTGGTAGCCAATCTTTATCGCCAAAAGTTTTCTACTTACAGCATTATTCATTTTGTTAGATCTTAATTTTCACTAATGCATCTGTAGAATATTTTACCAGAAACCTATAGATTCAATAAATCAATAATTGATTCTCTTTTAGTTTGCAGTAGAAATTAAGGGAAAAAAAAAATGGTAGAACAACAGTCCACCACCATTGTACGTGTTAACAACTGATGTACTACGGCGAATGGATAAATTTCAAAATATTTAACACTATCAAAAAGAGAATATTCGTTATTTTCTATGTATACGTTTAATTATAAGAAATTGTAATTCCAAGGGCCCAAAAAAGATTGACTCAGTTTTAGATTCATTAAAAGCATCATAAATATTTTGTCAACTCGTGGAAGAGTCACTTTCACTAATCAATAATGCAAAGGCATATACCATTATGGCTGCTTGACTTCTATGGAAGAGTCGAAACAGTTTCATCTATCAAAAAAAGAGAGTCATCTTTTTGGATTAATATGAGTGTGCAGACAAATTCGTGAGAAACCACCACCACTTTTTCAACTATGCTCTTCCTCTGAAGATCACATATCTTAATCCCCTGTCGATGGTTGGATAACTTCTGTTAGAGAGAGAATTAGCACATTGCTTATTTACTTAGGTGATATTCTGAATCAACAGCTTCTCAAAACTTTTGGCTATAAATGGGATTCCAACGAAAGGAAATGGGAAAATTTATGAAGCACATTTTTTTGTTGTTGTCGAGAGACTCGCCGCCAATCAAAGAAAACGATTAGAGTTGATATTAATGGGCCTTAATTTGGGCCTATTGAATGTGCATGAATTTTAACTTACGTTGGGCCTATATTTCGGTCCATATCTGCGACAAACCTTCTGCCGTAAGAGGAAGGCGAAGATTTATTTTGTGTGTGTTTTTTGTCATTTCGTTTCCGAAGTTCATAATGATTCTGTTTTCACAAATGAATAGTAATAAGGTTTTTTGTTCCCGTTAGGCCAGTACAAGAGTTTAAGATTTTTGTTTACAAAATCAAAACATCAATCGCGGGAAAACATTAATGTTTTTTCAAAAATGTTTATTGATAGAACAAAGTACTAAAACCCAACGTCTTTAAATTATTTAAACTAAAATTTGCTGAAGGCGCACATACGGTAGTAAGGATATTCTTTGGTTATGGAAGAGCCCTTTCTAGCTCAATTGAAATCACATTGCTCCTTCATGTAATGTAACCACGATTCTGGACTTAGGAAGCCATGCCGTGCGTAGATAACAAGTTATCTTCGCCATCTCTTAGTATTGTCTAATTTATAAGCTCCGATAACCCACGAGAAATCAACATTTCACTTCATATTCTGGTAAATGAATATACCTAAAACACGTTAAATAATAGTAAAATCTAATTTAATAGATTTTCTGTTAGTATGACGAAAATAAAAGTTCAGTTGATACAATCACTATACATAGAGAAAAATAGCATATTACACACCAGAAAAATACACATCCAACATGGCTTAGTTTCCCGGACAAAAGAAAGATTTCAGTTTGTGTTTATCTACTACAAAGACCTCTTCTGTTTTTTTTTTGTTATCTCAACAACTTAGAAACTAATGTGTGTTTGACAATTTATGTTTGCCATTTATCAACTAAGCTTTACCAACATTACCCGCACTACATCGAAATAAATAACAATGATTACTTTTTTCTACTGTTTCACTGTGTCTATTTCTACTGTTTCACCGTGTCTAGTGGAATGAATTTAAGGTTTTGGCCTTTTGGGTATGGCCAAGAAAAATAAGAATCACTGTTCCGTTGCAACTCGCAAGTCCATTTTAAAGTTTAACCCGTTGAACTACCTGTTTTTTAATTTTGTTAATATATATTTGAAATCTGATACAATTAATAGTCATACCAAATGATCTGACAAATGAATTATATAAAATGATCCGATCATAATTTTCAATTGATATGGGAAGAAATTCATTTTCGCAATAATTTAAGTACTGAGATTGACAGATAAAACCATTAAAGTGCAAGTCAAAAGATATTGGTAACAAAGAACGAAAAATTTTAAGCAAGCTCAAAATTAATATGGATCTTTGCATATGCCGAGGCATTTACATAAACTCTAATTTTGAAAAAGTAAAAAGGCAATGCAAAACCACATTACACAGTTCTTAAGAATAAAAACCATCACCATAAAGAACATATAATCTGGAAATTAACTAGAATATCTCTTCAGATTAATACTTGCTAATACATAATAATATCAACACCATAACTTAATTAATTACTGTAGAGAAGTAAATTAAGATAAAGTGAAAGAAGATGTAGAGCTCCCTTCAATCCAAAGAAGAGTAAAAGCCATTAAAGGGCAAGTTAAAGCTCCTGAGATATGCAAGCCATAGAACCTTATCCTTTTTTTCTTTTCAAGGATTAGGGCTTATGGGATCCATAGCTTAGCAGCTTTTCTTTACCCTACTAAACTCTCGTTTGAACTTAAAGGAGCTCTACTTCTGATCTTCTTTTTGTTCTCGAGAAAATCATTTTGGTCTGAACAAGATCTATCAAGAAAGAAAATTACACTTTTCAAAAACGATTCAAATATGTTATGGATCTGATACGTATATACATATTTTCTGCTAAAACTCAACAACAAAACAAATTCTCCGTTGGTGAAAATAGAAACAACCCTAGAAGTTAGATCTTAAAAGAACTAAGAAATCGAGAAGTAAAAAGAAAAGAGATACTAATACATCCAACTCTTCAAAACATGATAAAGGATAGCTATCCCAAAGAAAGATGAAGAACCCTAGTTAACCCTAAAGAGATATAGAGAGAAGGGGAAAGAGAGAGAGAGATAGAGGACACGTCAAGTTTTGGTAAGAACTTAGAGACAGAGAGTTGTAATTATAGTGGTTTAGATATTCGTTCGTTATTGAAGGAAGTAGAAAAATAATAAAAATGAAAATCAGAAAAAGAAATAAACAGGTGGGTATCTGAAAAGACATGGGAAGGGTCTGACATTGTTTAGTGTTAGATTCCCTACGCGTCACATGCGTCCTTCTCGGCTTTTGTGCTTCACTCTTCTTTTTTCAAGATTCATTATTATTTATAAATATACTAACTACTACTATTATTATTCTTTCCAACCACTAGTCACCACCATTTCCCACTACATTTTTAAGATCCAACTTTAACATTGTGTATTTTGGCCTACCAAATTTTCTTTTTAAAAATGTACAAAGTGTCTTCTTCGTCGTCTACAAAATTTTGTTAGCCCTAAAAAAAAAAGCCACAATACCTAATTGCAACACGAAATACAGAAATAGCTTGTTGTGTGGTCAAGATTAAGTCAGATGATGTGGGCACAAAAGCAGGTTATTATTACTCTGAATGAGAATCTATGGCTAGATTTATTACAGCGAACTTGTCTTATTACCTCACGAGTCTGGTCTCTATCACAAATTCACAATCCACGCCGATGTTTAAACTTATTCAATGCCTTATTTTAAAGTTTGTTAAAATAAAACAATGGTATGCGTTCAAACAAATACTTGACCTTGCAAATTCCGAAATATCCTATTTTTAATTTTACTAGTTTCATGATACTTCTTGATCGATCCTTGTTTCGGATTAAAAAAAAGAAAAGAAGCATTTGTCCCCATATATGATGCTTGTGCCGAATAGTTTTTCTTAACGGTCCATAGAAATGAGCATCAAAAGTATATTTTTTGCTTTGTATAACTGCCGACGGAATTATCATTTGGGCCTTATTGTTAGGCTTGGCCCTATAACTTATCAAATCACAAACCAAAGAAACTTGACGAGTCAATGTTGAGTAAACCGGACCGAGCCGAACAAATTTTTTTGTTGTTGTTATGAATCTAAACGACGTCGTTACCTGGGACGGACGCTTCCCAGCTTTTGCTTTTTGTTATTTTCCTGAAGAACTTGACGCAAAACCCGTTTCCCAGCTTTAGAGCGTCTCTTTCCTTTTTCGTTTACTTTTTCGATATTTTCCCTCAAATGCCGATTTCTTCTGTAAATCCTCCAACGGCTACTTTTTCCCAGGAGCCGGAGCTTCCAACATAAAGCCAACCTTTACATTAGTAAGAACAAATATCAAATTCCGTTGTTTGGTTGTAATCGGGTGGAGGAAAACAGTGAATCCCGGAGATGGAGCAGCCGAAGAAAGTTGCTGATAGGTACCTGAAGCGAGAAGTTCTGGGCCAAGGTACTTATGGAGTCGTCTTCAAAGCTACAGATACTAAGGTGATTCCTCACTCAATTCTTCAGTTTTTGTAAGCGATCCCACGAAACTAGGTTTCAGATTACGTCGGCGATTCTGAATTTCTTCCCCTTTTGGTTTCTCATAGCTTTAGGGTTTCAAAATTTAGCTGTGAAGGCCAATTTGTTTCGGATTTCTTTTGGATGATGCAATATGGGGAATTACTTGTTTGAATCAAAATTGTCATTTTTCTCTGCGTTTTCTTCGTTAATGGATTTGAAGTTTATTAGCGTTTGTTCCTTTTGGATTGTTTTCTTTGGGGGAAACCTGCAGAACGGACAAACTGTAGCGATCAAGAAAATAAGAATTGGTAAACAGAAGGAAGGTGTAAACATAACAGCTCTCAGAGAAATCAAATTGCTCAAAGAGCTTAAGCATCCACACATAATTGAGCTGATTGATGCATTCCCTCACAAGGAGAACTTGCACATTGTGTTTGAGTTCATGGAGACTGACCTCGAAGCAGTGATTCGAGATCCTAATCTGTTTCTTTCCCCCGCCGACGTCAAATCTTACCTCCAGATGACACTGAAAGGTCTTGAGTATTGCCATGACAAATGGGTTCTGCACAGGTATTACTGCTACTAGTTATGTCATGCAGAAGTTGCTTACTCTCCGATAAGTTCTCTTCTGATTGATTATCTTTTGGGTTGTGTTCAGAGATATGAAGCCGAACAACTTGCTAATAGGCCCCAATGGACAACTGAAACTTGCAGATTTTGGGTTAGCTCGTATATTTGGTAGCCCAGGTCGTAAGTTTACTCACCAGGTAATCTTTTTTTTTATCTAGCTGCTGCGTTATCTTTCACATCTTTGATTTGATTCCAACTATTTCATAGGTCTTTGCTAGATGGTATAGAGCACCTGAACTTCTGTTTGGTGCAAAACATTATGGTGCTGCAGTTGATGTTTGGGCTGCTGGCTGCGTTTTCGCTGAACTTCTGTTACGCAGACCATTTCTTCAGGTGAAACTCCGTTTTTGTGTGTGTTCATGATCCAATTCGTTTGTTTGCGCTTTTCTCTATGCTTGCTTATTCCATTATTGCAGGGAAACAGTGATATCGATCAATTAAGTAAAATCTTTGCCGCTTTTGGGACCCCTAAAGAAGATCAGTGGCCAGATATGCTTTGCCTTCCTGATTATGTAGAGTATCAACTTGTCTCCGCGCCGTCTCTACGTTCTTTATTCCCAACGGTTAGCGAGGATGCTCTAGATTTGTTGTCAAAGATGTTCACCTATGACCCCAAGTATAGAATATCGATTCAGCAGGCTCTACAACACAGGTACCGAAAGCTTTTCCTATGGAGAATACATAAAGAAAAAACACCAGTTATTAGTTTTGTGCTCAGACCTTTGATTTCCTTTTAATAGGTACTTTACATCTGCACCTTCTCCTACTGATCCTTTGAAGCTCCCAAGACCAGTTCGCAAGCAGGACGCGAAATCATCTGACAGTAAACTGAAAACCATTAAAGTGTTATCACCTGCACATAAGCTTAGAAGAGTAATGCCTGACCGAGGAAAGCCTGTTAGTGGTTTCAAGGACCAGAGTGTTGACGTCATGAAACAGGCTAGCCATGATGGACAAGCACCAATGTCTTTAGATTTCACCATCTTAGCCGAGCGGCCACCAAACCGACCAACCATCACCAGGTAAAAAAAGAAACAATTGGTTCAGTCGTTTTTGCAGTTAGTTCTTGTTCAGCTTTAAAGAAGAAAACTTCTGATGGGTTCTTGATATTTGGTTTTGCAGCGCGGATAGATCTCATCTGAAGAGGAAACTCGATCTCGAGTTCCTATAGGATATAACGGTAACAGGATGGCTTCTTCATGTCATTCTCAGGTGTTCATGGCTTTTACTGGTTGCTTTTGGTCACCAGTTCCTGAAATTTTGTCATATACAAATACAACTAGTATAGTGATGATGAATATGGCGAATCATTCTTTCTGTTTACTGTAAAACAAAAAAAGCAAAGAAACATTAATTGACAGATGATTAACTAATCATCATGTACACCCATCATAAATAAACATATCTGCTTTTTTCTGGCCTCTGTTTAGTTGCGACTTACAGAGAGAGTTCTGATCCCAAACTCGTTTCTTTATCGAAGTTTTTTCATTTATCATAGAGTACTATTGAAACTCCAAATATATTGAGATTGTGATGCATGGATTTTTTGTAAAAGCAACGAATACTCCCAGATTCTTCTTAAGAATGCTTTACAAGAGACAGACTCTCATTAACCAACACCCAGATTCCATTTTTTTGTAACTGGCTTCGAAAATAAGCGCGTCTACCGCAAGAAGTCACGACACAATATACCACCAAGTTCACAAGTGAAAAATAGTAGCATATGGTAGATTGTTTCAGAAACAATTCTTGAAGAATCAAATACTCTTTATTCATTGAAGTAAAGTTATATGCTCATTGGCAAATTCCAATGCTTTTCCTCATTGTGGAATTGATTATTGGACATTATCATCTTTGTCATCTGAAGATCCCACTCTGTTTGTAGCTTTCTTTGCCTATTAAAAGATAACAAAATCACATCGGGCACAGTTTTGAATCTTGCTTATATAAAAAGTGGACTGAAATCGGTTTAAAAAAAGTCGAAAATAAAGTTACCTCTTTATCCCAGTTTGTAAATATAGTGACTAGGGAAAGACACAACACTTGAACAGCCAGTGCTGTTACTATTCCAAGCCAAAGCCCCTAAAAATGATATAAAAATTAACACCACAAATATTATACACAATGAGAAAGCTGAGTTTCAAAGATTATTACCCGACCACCGATGTGGAAGTGGAAACCAAGTAATAAACCTAACGGAACTCCAACAAGATAATACGATCCAAGATTCACGCACGCTCCAATTTTCTGCCATCCACATCCTCTAGCAACCCCTATGCAACCATAATAAATCAAAATCATTTAAACCGGGTTTAACCGGATAAACATAAGTCAAAGAGCAAAACTTGTGTTTACTATCAAAGAACCTGAGAGAACGCATTGGAGGCCATCAAGGAAGTTTCCACATGCGACAATCGGTATCATCGATGCAGCATATGCGATGATTTTCGGGTCACTGCTAAAAGCGTGGCCTAGAATCTTCCGAATCGATAACAAAACCGTCACGACCACAATACCCTCAGCGACTGCTATGCCTACAATGACATATACTGCCAGTTTTGCCACTTGTGGGTTCCCTGCTCCTAACTCGTTCGACACCCTTATGCTGCAAGTTAACAACAAGTGTAACAGAATTGAGATAGGTTGGTTTGTTAAAATTCTTTTATATATGTGCTTTTTAGATAGTTTTTTTTTTTTGTGTGTGTGACTAATATACTAACCTCGCAGCACCACCAAGACCGACCGAGATCTGCCAGATTGTTAGTGAAGTATTTAGACTGAAAAGTTGCAGAAATTGGGTTCATCAGTATAACAAAGAAGTACAAACTCTCAGAAAAGAAAAGTAGACGACAATGATTAAAAAAAACTTACCAGATTGAAAGAACCGATGTTTCTAAAACAGGGTTAGGGAGAAGGCCTGAGGCCAGAACCAGAAGCTCGAACGACCACAGCTCCAAACTGTCTTAAACAGAACCGAATTAAAAATCAAGACAGCAACTAGACCTGAACAATGCAGCGATTATGTTTCTATAACTTACCAGACCATGACTGCTGAGGGAAAAGCAATTTTAGAGAAATCATAAATCTCATGAAAAGCCTCCTTCGAAAACCCGGTCCAGCTATGCGAACAAGAAGGCGAGAACTTGACATAGCACGAGAGGAGAATGACATTGAACCAGTAAGAGACCGAAATGGCCAGAGCAGCTCCTCTGTATCCTAGACCAGTCTTCAACACAAACATCCAACAGAGAAGCAAATGAAGACAAGTGGTGATTCCAGAGCAGACGAAAACAGGAAACACATTGTTCTGCGCTTGCAAGAACCTGTTGATGCATTGGAGTAGCCCGTATGCGAAGAGGCTCGGGATCATGTATCTCGTACGAGCCAGCAACGCTTGCAATGGACTTGTCTTGGTGTACGAGTACGAGTATCTGTTCTGTGTAAGCCCAAATGACCGAGAGAGGAACAGAGAGTATCAGAAGAACAAACATCGCTCTCTGCATTTGAATCCCCAATTTCCCGTACAGCTTTGCTCCGTACGCCTGACCACATAGCGTCTCCAACGCACTCGCTGTTCCCAACTGTTCACATACACAACACACAAATGCGTTGAATTCGAAATTTGGTTTTCACAGAACAGAGGAAGAAGACGACGAGGTTATTACACCCACAAGCCTGAAACGCAGCGTTTATGATTTTAAAAACTGAATGCAATCACAGATCTAGGAATAAAATTGTGTCTTTCTTTTAAATCGGATAGAGACACGTACGAGGAAGGTGAAGCCGGTGACGGAGGCGAAGGAGGTGGCGATAGAGGCGGCAGAGAGGGGAAGAGATCCGAGATGGCCAACGAACATGACGGAGATGACTTGGAGAGAGTACTGAAGGAGGCTTACACCAATGAGCGGTGCCGAAAGCCATAGCTGTTTCTTCACTTCCTCCTTCACACGAATCGTCTTCGTCTCTCTTTCTGTGATCAGAAGCGGAGGAGTCACACCATCCTCCATCTTCTCTGAATCTCTGTCTCTCTCTCGCAGAAGGTAAGAATTAATGTAAAAATAATCAAAACAAATAGAATACAAACTCTCTCTCTATCTCTCTGTTTCTGTTTTTTAGGGTTTCTGTGAAGCCGTCGTTAATATTTATGTTTTTCCCAATAAACAATTCTTGTCTCTGGTTTTAAATTTCTGCGTTTGTGGCGAATGTTGGTGGTATACATACTTGGAAATAAATCTCCATTCTGTTTTTAAATAAAAGAGAATTTACTAATTAATTCCTATTACTACTTCTCCCAATTAGGCAAATGATTTATTATTAACGTTTTTTTACGATACTGCATATTGACTCAGACAATTATGATCGAAATATGCTCACAAATCCACAACCATCCATTTTTATTCGAAGCTTTCGATTATAGACAATGACGTGAGTGGCTCCTACTTCTCTTCTCCAGCGAGTCAGGACACAACCACCACCGTCAGATCCTGCAATCTCCGTTTCCGACAAAATCAACGCCGCCAAGAAGAAGTACGCTCTGATCCCTGATCGCTTCTCTTCCCTTGATCAAATTCGTTTTTTCTTTTCTTTTGTGTTGTATCTCAATAACTGGTGTTGGCTGGACATTTACTTCCATGCTCTTTTGAGTTCTTCAAAGTCTAATAATTTAAGATTGATTATTTTATTTGGTTCTCTACTCAATTTTCGTTGATAAATTTTCTGACAAGAAAAAAAAAAGGGAAAAATGTCTGAAAAAGAACATGAAGAGTTGTGTTCACTTTGTTCTTGAGCTATCGAATGGTGTTTTTTAAAAAAATGTATCAAAGGCTCTAAGAGAAGCTGGTCTTGAATCATCCAACCTCATTCTCGAATGGGCTGGTAAGTATAAATACAACTTATTGTTGTAATTATTCGCATATTTTGAATGTAACAGAGTATCGTTCTGTTTTCAGGGAAAACTTATTTCAAAGGAAAATGTCTGCACGAGCTCGGTGAAACTCCGAATCCATATGAAAAGGCGATATTTGTAATCGGCCAAACATTGGCTCCTTTCGACGAAGACAATCTTATCCCTTGTTTCGGTTATTAGACACAGAGATTTGTGTCTTCGAACAAACCCACCAAATATTCCTCAGCAGCTTCCAACTAAAGAAAGCAATCCAAACGGAACACTAGGTGAACTTTTTCAGGACAAAAGAAATATCCTAGTGTAGGGCTTCAAGGTTACTTGCGAGTCAAGGGAGGATCCTACTGGTAACCGTTCTTCTCCGGGAATGGTTGCTGCGCCAAGAAAACAAAACATTAAAGAAACAGAGAAAGTCAGGCTCTTGGACCTCATATGCATAAACCACCCATCTTACATCGAAAATACAACANAAGGAAAAACAAAGAGAGAGCTTTTTATTAGTAGTGAAGTGATAAACAAGTTATCTGATCAGTCTTTGTAAATCTTTTTGCATCATTCATATAGTCTTATACGAAAAAAGCTGAGGAATAACAAACTTCTTAAACTTAACCACTAAAGGCTCATCGCTCAAAGCCAAACGCTGAACGCCCTTGTCATCCACGAATATCCACATATTTTCGCAGCCGGAGCTATAAAGTTTGGTGCTACCTGTTAAATCAATATCAGGGCACCACGCAAGCCTGTAACCTTCTCCCGATTTATGCAAAGCGAAGGTATCCGTCGTCCCATTTCTCCTCGGACCAGCCTTCACGAAAGACTTCATCGACAATATTTGTTATGCCAGTATATTGTGTTTCGCGAGGTCTCTGGCCTCGTGCTTTGGGAGTTTGAATTGATTATTACTAAAAGCCTATCTCGTTTAATTTGATCTTATCTTTTCTATCGCACCCACATTTGACTCCAAATTATGATGATTCATCATAAGTATATGATTCAAATTTAGAATCAATTGACAATGAATCAAAATATTTACATCTTTTACTACTTTATTCGATTATGAATGTGGTTGTAAAAGTTATTACACATATTTTTTAAAAAAATTTAGATTTTAATTTCTGTTATATCATTCTTTTATACATTTATAAGTTAATTTTTACAATTAAGAACTTAAAATAATAGAAATAAAACAGACATTTTGTATAAAAAATCTACGTTAAAAAGTAGGTTTTATTGAAAAGAATTTTTTTCTTATAACAATAGTATTTATTATGAAACAGAGAATACATATGTGTTGATTTTCATCATTATTATTTAGGTTTGGGATCCTTCTTTGTCTTACAATGGCCATGTTTTCATTAACCAATGGACGCATTACTTTTTGTCACTATTTCTATATGATTTGCTATCAGTAACACGTATGATTATCCTTAAAAAAACAAACACACATGATGGCAAACCGACCACAAGTCGTTGGGTAGTGTCTCAACTCTCAACCATGTCAAGATGCCATTTATTTGGCACTTTTCTTAGGTCTGAATTTACATTTTGTTCGGAGACCAAAAGAGTAACATGCATATCTCCCAAGTCCCAAGTGTAGGAAACAATTAATTTTACAAAAAGACAAAGCGGATTTATATGTCATTGAACAAGCATGATCCTTAAACAAACCAAAAGGAAAGAAAAAAGCAAACCAAATCAACACACATGAAAAATTGATCACAAAAACAAAACAAAAAAAATTACANTTACAAATAAATAAATAAATTTGACATTTTTAACTAATATTCATTAACAAACTTTCATAATTTTATATGTATAAGATCTATAAACTCTAATTATTTTGATAAAAAATTTCTTCATACTAATGTACAGTATATACAACAACTAAAATTCTTTTCATCTAACATCTTCATACAAAAAAAAAACAATTTTCTATTAAAATCATAACTTTCATTCAAACTAAAAAAAAATTGAGAAATAAAAGTAATAATTTTTATAATTAATTATGTTTAATTAATAATTTTATAGTTTTTTATAATAATATAGTTTTTAATATTTTTTATAATTATAAAATTTGTTTATATTGTTAATGTACATAAGTACAATATCTTCCTTTTTACGATTCATATATTTCATATTTAATCATCGATAAATATCAAAAATTTTAATCCCTCCCACGTTTTTTAATGATGATAGTCTCTTTCAGGCATTCACTATATGGACCCAAAAAAAAAAAAAATGATAAAGGTCAGATTTTTGGATCGGCCCAATGGCTTCTAATAAATGCACACACACCTGTACTAACTAAATTGACACTAGTATTTTCTTCTTACCGCTTGGATCAAATGCATCTTTTACTGTATGTAAAGTGAAGCTTCCGTTTTGGTATGTAGCCAATTCGCTCTCCACTTCAGAGTTTGCAGCAAAAGGCTAAAACCTCTTAAAAGCCCATTTAACCCATTTTTGAAAAAACAACAACAAAAAAAAAAAACCAGAAAACCTGGTGCCCTCTTGTGCTAAACGTTTGAGATCAATGCCACAATTTGGATTTGGTTCATTACTTACCGAAATCAATTTCCGAATGTAAGTTTTGACTAAGCACATAAAATGCTTAGATGACTCGTGTTCCTTTTTTTTTCTCCCTATCTTTTACCTGTAAATGGAACTATGTTCTACAATCTGTAAGTGGTGAATCGAAAGACGTACGTTCTAGTCTAATTATGCGATTCGACATTGTTTAGTAGATATGCCAGTTATGAATAAATCTCTTATGTCAAATCCATTCCACTACAAAATTAATCAAAGTTTCATTTTTTTAGTAAACCCAAAAGAAAGTGGATTTTGGAGGTGTGAGTAGCGAGTATGTTAGCGATATGAGTTTTGGACTGATTTGACATTTGAGGATTTTCATTTTGTATTTAAAACAAATTTAAAATATTTTATTCGAGTAATATGTCTTAATTTTCAATTTTATTTTTCATGAAAGAAATGATCTAATTATTTTTAGGGGGTTATTGGGAGATGGATTTTAAAGAATTTTCAAAATTTTGAGATTCCATTATTATTGGTTTATAGATTCTTAAAATCGTAATAGAATCCATTGTTATTGGTTTAAAGATTTTAAAATTCTTTGCAAAATTTTTTGTTATTCAAAAAGTTTGGTTTTTAAAGATTTTATGATTCTATTAAAATCATGTGTTATTGGGACAAGGATTTTAAACATTTTAACTCATAAAACAAAATTTATCAAGACTTTCAAAATACTACCTATATAGCTTAGATTCTGAAAGTCATTAGAACAAAACTATTTTGATAGATTTTCTAAATGCACGAACTCTTTTCAAATCTAACAAAATTTTTAACAAATTTAACAAATCTATCAACTCTTAAAATCAATCAAAATTTTATAAATC
>JAHZTW010000001.1:20155426-20166151 GCA_020283515.1 Alliaria petiolata
TCCTTAAAGATGTTAACTTCTTCAATGGCGGGAATGGAATTCACTCCAACTCTCTTAAGAGTGCTCTGGAGCCTCTTGTCATCGGTTGTGGTGGTCTTGTGAACAGCCTTCTTCTTTCTGAAAAGAGATACAAAAAAATGTTGAGAGAAACATAGCATGAGGAATGGCCAAAAGAAAAATTAACAAAAAGAGCATTGTATACCTTCTTACTGTCCCCTTTCCGCCTGTGCGGACAGTGTTAGCCATCTTCATCAACTTTTCCCTATTCATCTGTGTTTTAAAACACACAAAACTAAACCTTTTTAATATCTACAAAATATTCAATGGAATGCATAAATCTTCCACTCTTGACTGAATCAATTACGGATACAAAATAACTAATCCAAGTTATCTAAGAGAAATCAATTAGTTGTATATGTTCAGTATTCACAACCCGGGGACTGAACAGGATAAGAATAGGGCACAGAGCAGCTGAAAAGAACAAGGCAAGTATTTGTAAAATGACTTTACCCTAAATTCAATTGATTAGGTATCCATCCTCGAACTAACAGACAGTACTTCTATTGAAAGAAGGTAATAAGTGACAAAGACAGTGTCTTGAATCCATGAAGAAACCATATGAATCGAAGAAAAAAAACTAAAAATATAAAACTGATCGTCACAACTTCAGCAGCTAAATCAGAAAAGCACTAAGGAAACAATCGATTTTCACGGAATGAAGAGGAGGAAGAAGGATTTGTCGAAGTTGCTTTACCTTGATATTCGATTTCTAGGGTTCTTCCTTCGTCGAAGGGTATAAGAAGATAAGAGGGAGGGAGAGAGAGAGAGAGAGATCCAAGCGGCGCTGGAGGGTTTTGCCCTTTAAGTAAATGCGATGCCTAGCCTTTAACACGAATACGATTATTACATAACCACCATCCAACGGTTAAGATCTTACGTTCCTGAAATAACTCTCGCTCTCTACCGTTCGATATTACTATAAGCAGCGATATTTCTTTCAGACCATGGGCCTAAATCTTTGGCCCACTTCGGATTCCAAAGGAAACTTCTCTGTAAATGCGTAATGATTGGAACTTGTTCAGGTAAAAACACATAAGAATTCTTGCTATATATTCAAGAAGTAAAACTTTATGTAATCAAGAAGCAGAATTTAACAATACAGTTTGATTTTTATATAATTTTGTAGTTCACCAAAAAGAAATCTAACAACAAGAGTAAATGTATTTTATCCCAAAACTTCTGCAAAATCGATACAAGGCATTTCTAAGGTAACAACAGAAACACTCTAGTTCTCTTTTTTTTGTTCCATACCTGGAACATACCGCACTTCTTCTAAGGTAACAGAGACACTGTATTTAGTTAGTCTTCCATCAAGCTTGGAACTCGAGGAAGAGCTTAAGTTTCTGCAGCAACATCTCGTTTGTTCCAAAAGGAGGCTTCTTGCTTCCAATCCAGTCTCTACCAAGAAGCCCGGTTTTGTCACTGTTGAGCATCTCGTTGCGGAATGTAGACAGAATCTGGTATATCGATATCCTCAAAACATCTGTAGCTGCGTACGCGTTGGAGTAGATCGCCCCACTTCGCCTTTTGGTCGGCTTAACATCTTTCCTGACCATACTCGAGGTCGCCCATTTGATACTAGCAGGTCCCATCAGCTGTTGAGGCGCTTGCAGATTAGTCTTCTTCCCCATGAACGTTTCAACAGCTAGCAAAAGAGATAGAAGTGTTGAGACAACATCGGCGTTCCCACCAGAGAGTTGTGCTACTCCAAGCCTGTCTTCCTTGTGAGAGATTGAAGTCAGGGATGCAGTTGTTTGAGCGCACCACGCATATAGCTGCAAATATCAGATACAGAGCAAACAGTTTTTGGTTAGCAGCTACCAGAAGAAATCATCACAGAGAAAAGATCAGAAATTTTTAATTTGCGCTTTTACCTGAAAAGACTTGAGTGATTCACCAAATTTAGGATCGATATATGACTCCGGTGGCTGCTGGACTGGTGTCTGATAGCCTTTTTCAGTAAAGGTGTGGTCTAGCCCAGAGGATAACTTGGAGGCAAGCTCTTCTAAAGGCCTCAAGCACAGAGTGATTACTCTTTTGTAAGTCTCGCTGGACTCCTCGAAGAATGCAGCACGACGCCATGTGTCGACATTATTCTGAGACACCATGTAGAGATCAAGGTATGCAAGAGATTGCTCGAGAGAACCCGGAGCACTTCCTTCTAATGCAGCAAGAAGGGGCTCGCTTGGATTCGTTTCTGCTGCAGCAGATCCTTTTGGAGGAGCAAACGCAAACCGTTTCGTGTGCAGAACCTGGAAAAGAAAATGACAATCGTATCAAGCCTCTTTTATATGTAAAACTAAAACCTAGAAAACTAGGTAAAGTTCATAGTTCTCTTGATACAGTAAGAAGTAACACACAGACGAAAGCTCACAGATGATCTTTCAAAATATCTAGCCAGGAATAATTAAGCTATCCAGCAAAAGTAAACGCTTCAATGAATAATTTCTTTGTCTGCCCTCACCAATTTTCAAATTAGAAAGGGCATGCATCTATGCTTACCTTACCGATACAAATATCCATAACTTTTCTTACACACATCTAGAGACACAAAAGAACAGGCAGCAAGTGTTTGGCCTCGACATGGGTTTCCAAAACTGAAAGTGTTTAGCAAGAAAAGCGCGAAGAATAAAGGAAACTAATTCTAGACAATAGCAATGCAACATTTGACGGCATTGCAAACACAGCTAACTTGCCGTTCCTTTTTAGATTTTGCTCAGTTGAGATTTGCATCACACGAGTAATACTGAATTCCTAACTCTTGTTGCAATCTGACATGTTACCTCGACTAAGTTCACTTAAAAGTTACAGGACTCTTGACAATACTACTACAAACTACGCCTCCAATCTGAATGGTTATATCACCAACAAATTACATCTATCGACATAGACAAAGTAATGTGCAAATCAACAAAGCCAATTCAACTAACCTGATGTATATGGTGAGTCACTTCCCAAGAGAGAATCAGAGAGAAACTGCCGGCATAAGATATGACCTGCTCACCCAAGAATCTCGACACGGACACAAGCCCACCCGACCAGTCTAGCAGAAACAACAGCATTATCGTTGACATCACATACAGCACACCTGATAGCTTCAGAGCTTGTGTTAGAGCTGAGGGGAGACCAATCTTGAAGCTGAAGAACGGTGGACGCTGTTTGAAAACACAAGCAAGAATCAGCGAATAGTGATGAAATATTTCCATGAATCAAGAAGCAGAGATACAAAAAACGTATGTGCAAATATGTCCGCATTGTTAACCTGAATGATGGGAAACTCCAACACCCATCGCTGCTTGAAGACGAAAAGCACGGCGTAAAGCAATCCAGTCACAAATCCCCTAAACCCTACTCTTCCAATCGCTCCGAACGAATCAGTTGACAGGCAAAACACAGCCGCCGAGCAGAATCCAGCGAGGGAAGTGGCGGAGACGAAGAGCGCGGCGCGCAAGGATATGCGAGCACGGCGGCGGAACTCCGGATCCGAGAGGTGACGGAGTAGGCCGAGAGCGAATTGGAGAGGGGAGAGAGGAGAATCTGGGGTCGGAGAAGAGAGGAGAGCGAGTGAGACGGAGAAGAGAAGCTGTGAGGCATGGAAGACGAGGAAGGTGAGCAAAACGGAGATGACTGAAGTAGTGGAGACGAGGAAAAGGTTGAAGAAGATGAAGATAGCCGATGCAGGTATCGACTGCCAGATAAGAAAGGCCGCGAAGCGATTGCTCACCACCGTCTCCGGCACCGGAGGAGAAGGCATATCGCCGGCGATTGTCTTCCCCTTTTTGTTAGATTTTTTTTTTTTTAATTTTTTTTTAAAATGAGATTTTCGTGTCGGAAACTTAAGCGGGGCCGTGAAGTGAGTGAGCGAGCGAAGGAAGAGAGACGAAGGCTTTAAGGGATTTCGCGTTGAATGGTGTGAATCGCGGTGCGTTTTGCTCACGCCATCATTACAAGGCTTTTGGTAAGCCCATTGGGCTGAGATTGTCTGTTTGTCGTTTGATTCTCCTTTATTTGTTTGTGTCAAGCGATGGCAACTTGAAGGGTAACCAAATTGGTGAGATATTCGACTTAATTTTGATTTGCATTTTGCTCTGTTCTAAATTTTCATTCCTGTTTCGATGCAAGTCATATCTCGGAAAATGTAAATTACTCATGCATTCATCAAACTCTAAGCAAAATAAGTCTTGTCAGTGCACAACAAAACAAACCAATGTTGATTAAAAGCAATTCTTGAATCTCAAAGAAAGATGATAAATCACATTGGGAGGGGTGATAAAGCCGATTTTACCTGAGACTGAGTCATGTATATTACTTATTGGCAGCACAAACATTCTCCAAATACCAATCATAAGTTTGGCGAAGACCATCTCTGAGAAAAACCTTCGGTGTCCAGCCCAAAGATGCGAGCTTTGAGCTGTCCATCAGCTTCCTCGGCATCCCGTCTGGCTTCGTGCAATCCCATCCGAGCTTCCCTTCAAAACCGACGACCTCTTTCACCAATTCAGCCAACTCTTTGATCGTCACTTCTTGACCGCTTCCTATGTTAACATGCTCCAACCCGCTGTACCGATCCAACAAGAAAACGCAAGCGTCAGCCAAATCGTCGACGTGCAAGAACTCCCTCAACGGGCTCCCCGTGCCCCACACCACGACTTCCTCTGCCCCATTCACTTTCGCCTCGTGGAACCTCCTCATGAGAGCAGGAAGCACGTGCGAGTTCTCCGGGTGGAAGTTGTCATTAGGACCGTAGAGATTAGTGGGCATGCCAGAGATCGCATCCCACCCGTGCTGGATCCGGTAAGCCTGGCAAGTCTTGATCCCTGCGATCTTCGCAATGGCGTACCACTCGTTGGTTGGTTCGAGCGGCGCGGTCAGCAAAGCGGACTCGGGTATTGGCTGAGGAGCTAATTTGGGGTAAATGCAGGACGATCCGAGGAAGAGGAGCTTCTTTACGCCGTGCTCATAAGCAGAGTGGATCACGTTGGTCTGGATCTGGAGATTGACACCGATGAAATCAGCAGGGTAAGTGTTGTTGGCGTGAATCCCACCAACTTTTGCTGCTGCTAGGATCACATAAACTGGCTTCTCCTGAGCAAAGAAGGATTCAACATCGGCTTGACGAGTGAGATCAAGCTCGGCGTGTGTTCGAAGGACGAGATTGGTGAAACCCGATTGCTGAAGCTTGCGGACGATGGCAGATCCAACCAAGCCGCGATGTCCAGCGACGAAGATTTTGGCGGATTTGTCAGAGATCAACGAACCCGACGCCATCTCTGCATATAAAAAATCGCTAAGAGATTAGAGACTAGGTTTTTTTCGCGATTTGTGCCCGCCATAACTTATCGCTATACAAGAGAGGTTCGATCTAAATCAAAATCGGCCATACATTTTCAGTTCCAAAACATTCACTCGCAGATTTCTTCCATACAAATGTCGACAACTCGAGATGCGAAAGGTTCAATTCAGATTAATTGAGAAAGCGAGAGAAAAAGGGAGGGACTTACCTGAGCCGATCGCTTCCGCCATTTTCGAGTCTTGTAATTCGGAGTTCCAAGAGACAAAGCCCAGAATCTGAGAGATGGCAAGACGAATTTGGTCAACAAGTTTTTTAATTATATTATATCTTAAGGAAATCGAATTTCCGGAGATCTAAAAATTGTTGACTTTTTTTTTTTTAACAAGGTGACGTTATTAATTTCTAATTTGTATGACGCTCTTCAATATCCGACTGGTCCAAATCACGTGGGCCCAAAAGAGGCCTAACCCTTTTTGGTACCTATACGAAACCCATGTACAGTACACGTATTATTCTTACCTACCAATCGTTGACCACAAGCTCGATTATAACAGTCAGCTGATTTGGTTGAGACTTCAGACTATAGTTGATGTTTGGCATCAAAGCGATTATAATTTCTTTACTTTTTTTTATCAAACGTCATAGCGATTGTAATTTAGCAAAGATAAACTCGTGATCAGGGGAATATTAAGCTATTGAGAAAAGATACAGACAATATATGTTTTATTCAAATATGTAATTTTTAAGAAAACAGATAAACACAGAGAGGTTTATTTATTATACGTCAAAGTAAAAGAGCCTTGTCCTCTCACAAGTCTCACATAGTCTTGGACGAAATCTCGGTCACATTAGCTTTCTTGAACATAACCAAGAACGGTTTAGAGCTTAAGGCCAAACGCCGAACGCCGATTTCATCCACGAATATCCCGACATCGCTGCATTTCGGACGGCCAGAGTCGCAAGTCCGAGGTCAGAAGACAAACTTGTAAGTGTCATCTCCAGATTTAACGATCTGGAAGAAACTTTTCGACGAATCTTGTCCAGACCCTTCTGGCTTAGGACCAGCCACCACGAAGTACTGCTTCCTCTCCTCGTCGAACTCACCGACTCGCCAGTACGTTGACTGGAAGCATATCGTGGCTTCAACGTCCGTCTCGATGTTAAGGTTCGTTGATTCGGGAACGAACGCAACCCTCGGAGCCCAGTTTGAGAATTTTACGGGAATACCCTCGTCGACCTCGGATGATGCTTGCACGATGTCGTAAGGACATGGCTTGCCACCGCGGCCTGTTAGCGTCACGCCGCCGCCTCGGCCGCGGACGAAGGGGAGAACGTAGTAACTGCCGCGGAAAATGATGTCGCCGTCGATGTCAAGAACCGCACCATATGCGTTTGCGGCCAAGACCGCGGTTAAGGCAAGAACGAAGTAAAACGTAGGATTCATGGTTTTGGTAGTTTTTGTGATGATTCGAGTGCTTTGTCGGATGAAGAAAAAATGAGTTGATGTAATACTAATTTATAGACACGTCCGTGTAATTATAGTCAAAATGGTGACTGGGTGAGGCGGCTTTGATGAACAGTGTAAGCTTTAGCTTGTGAACTATAAACTCTCCATTTTTACATGATTTTAAGCCACATTGAGAAAATGATCATATCTTTTTTTTTTGCGAAAGAAAATGATCATATCTTCCTATATTCTACACCAAGTTTCTTTAATTTGTTTACTATTTCTTTTGGTCAAGCCTGGTTTTTGGTTCAATGTTTTAGTTTTGAATTTTTTCTTTTGAAGTATGAGCACTGAATCTACTATATATTCTAGTTTCATTTGGTATGGTTTTACTTTTATGGTTACAAATAACAAGTAACAACATATATCTCCAATTTCTTAGAAAGGTTAAGTTGTTTTGTTAAAGTAAAAAAAAAGGTTCTCGATCAATTTACTTTGGTTTTGATTACGTTTTTTCTAGATTTAGAAAAGTTTCAAAGAATGAAAACGAAGATTTATTTATGTTTTGATTACGTTTTGTCTAGATTTAGAAAAGTTTCAAAGAATGAAAACGAAGATTTATTTATGTTTTTCGGTGTCTGTTTCAGTTCAATTTGATTAAACCAGCCAAAATGGACACGTAGCCGAAATTCTTGGTAAACTTTGATCCTGATCCATACATGTCACTATGTGCACATATACGATAAGGTGAAGTGATCCTAAGAAAAAAAAGGAGTAAACGCTTCCGTTTTGAACTTTTATTAAGTCGAAGCTTGAAGAGGTTTCTGAAGAGATCCAAATAATATCTTCATTAAGGGGGGTTGTTTTTGACACGAAGAGACTTGAATTTATGAGTTTGAAAAAGTAAAAAAAACTCAGTAAAAAGGAAGAGATTGTTCGTGTATTATGGGACCATGGTGATGCTGATTTTGTGTAGATATCTTGGTTTAAGAGATTCATGGTTTTGTGTAGATATCTTGGTTTAAGAGATTCATGAAGATATATATAATTGGACACGATATTGAAAATATTACTTGGAACAGACGTTTACAGGAAATTATTGGTAAACTTTAAGGGGGGTTGTTTAGGTGTTTCCTCCGGGATATATTATATGCAGTTTAAGCTCTTCCTTACAAGATTAAACTTATTGAAATGTTTTTGGATTCCGCGACGTGGCTAAATATTTTGGAGATGCGGATAAATGATAATACCAACGTATATGATTAATGTAGACGGTCTTTAATTTAATATTTGCTCATTCCTCGTGTGATTTAAAAATGAGAAATCCGTTACGATCGACTTACGAGGATAGTAGGTCGCGCTTCTTTTGTTCGTCTACAATTCTACACATACATTCGTCAAACATATGTATTACTCACCAGAAATCCAACTTTCATCGGAACTACTCTGCCATAGGATTATCATTGTGTTGACACTCTTTTTGTTTCTCTCTCTCTCTATACTGAACTTTGTAAAACACTTGGTATTTGTTTTTAACATTTTAGTGTATTTTAATTTTCACATGTTTTCACCAATCGTCGATCTGTAGAAGTTTTGCGGTGCAGTGCATGGTGTTTGCTAAACTATTTTATATATGTGGTCACTCTAAAAGAGAAAATGTTTCTGTTTTAATTTCCAAGTTATGTGAATCTTAAACTAGAGAGAGAATTAAAAAGAAGTAAAAAAACAGCGGAAAGATGTTTTATTCCATATATGATGAACAAAGAAAACAGAGAAACACAGATAAGAGTTTTTATTATTAGTCTTAAGTTACAACTCTTATCCTCTTAGTTTTGTAGTCTTTTCTCTCAGATAATAGACATAGTCTTGGACGAAGTCTCTGTCCCATTAGCTTTCATGAACACAACCGGGAATGGCGTAGAGCTTAAAGCCAAACGCCGAACGCCATCTTCGTCCACAAATATCCCGACATCGATGCAATCGTTACCGTTAGGACAAAACGCAAACTTGTAACCGTTAAGAAAATCTCCAGTTTTCTTGATCTGGAAGAAACTCCTCGATGAACCTTCTCCAGAATCTGGCTCCGGACCAGCCTCCACGAACCACGTGCTACTGCCCCAGTCGGGCAGAGTGACCCACCAGTAGGTTGACTGGAAGCAGATCGTATCTTTGTCCATCTCGATGTTGAGGTCCTCTGATTCGGGAACGAACCCAACTCTAGACCTCCAGTTTGAGAATCTTACGGGAATGCCCCTGTTGACCTCTGAATATTCCTGCACGACATAGAGGGGACATTTGCTGTCACCACGGGGGGCGAGACTCAGGCCGCCACCTGCAGCGCCGAAGATGACGGGGAGAACGTCGTAACTGCCGTGGAATATGGGATCACCATCAACGTCGAGAACTGGTCCGCCGGCGTTTGCGGTCGCGGCCAAAACAGCTGTTAAGGCAAGAAGGAAGTAAAACATAGGATTCATGTTTTTTTAAGTTTATGTAGTTGATTTGAGTTGAATGTTACTGGATGAAGAAAATGTGAGCTACTGTGATCGGTATTTATACACGGTTGTGTATACATGCACATATACAGCTTTGTATACGCTACGCTTAGGTTTTTAATTATTAACTTTAAAATTAAGCAAACACAATGAGATTTCATGAGAAGATGATGCCATCTTTTTAAAAAATATTTTTTTGTATACTCCACTTTCCTAACACGTTTCTATAATTTGTTTGTTTATTTATTACTTATGGGGATTGGGGAGGTGGAGTTTTAGCTTGGTTTTGAGACCGTTTGTTAACGAATAAGATTATATATGATCGCTATAGCTCTGGTTTTATACGTTTTTGATTTCAACGTTATGAAAGAAAAGAAAAAAAACAACTAAAAGCTTAGTTCTGTAACTTCTGTTAATTTTCTCGGTTCAATCTGGTTTGGTTCGAAATTGAGCGCCCTGGTCAAAAGTTTGGTGTTGATAGTTTCCACACACTCGGGACGTTTAATATTTTAACACGCCAGCATATATTTTATTCACTTTAGGCTCTTAATAAAATAGTTGAAAATGTTTTTCGATTCTTGTGATATGAGCGCAAGTCTTTAGACGATAGGATAACAGCAAGGTTAAATTAAACAGGTAAGATAACAGGCATATGCTTGTGCCTTATAGTATAGAAGTCATTTTTAGTAAGATACCAGGTATACGAAATTGCTATATGAATAGGGGGTCTTTAGGGTTGAGAAAGATAACTCTTTACACGTGCGAGAGAAGTAAATAAATTTTGTAGTGATTTGACATATTTGCCTGAAAAAGAGTGAGAATTTATCATAAAATAAAAGTTCTAGGTGTAGTTTACTCCTTTTGTAAAAGGAGTAATTTACAAGTTTTGGCGGTTACAAGTTTGCTAATTTTAGAGATTTCATATTAAATTAAGAAAAAAATCGGAGAAAATTAAGAGGAAAATCTGATATTGAACAGTTAGATATGTACAAAAGGAAAACTCTTAATAAACTGTTGAAGATTACGCACGTGTGAAATCTCGATATACTTGTTACATTTTGTGTGTTCTCTGCAAATACACAACCCCTTCTGGGTCTAGGGCACCAAATACGAAGTACTTCTTCGTGGAACTCATTCAACCCACCAGTACAGTGAGTGGGCCTTAATACAAATTTTTATTAGTAGTCAATACTCATTCAACCCACCAGTACAGTGAGTGGGCATGTTTAAGTGTTTCCTCCGGGATTAAAGATTAAACTTATTGAAAGGTTTATGGATCTCGCGACGTGGCTAAATTATATTTTGGAGATGCGGATAAATGATAATACCAACGTATATGATTAATGTAGACGGTCTTTAATTTATTATTTGCTCATTCCTCGTGTGCTTTAAAAATGAGAAATCCGTTACGATCGACTTACGAGGATAGT
>JAHZTW010000001.1:20292163-20339817 GCA_020283515.1 Alliaria petiolata
AGTTTGTGTAGTTGATTTGATATGAATGTCACTGGATGAAGAAAATGTGAGCTAATGTGATCGGCATTTATACACAGATGTGTGTATACATGCACATATACAGCTTTGTATATGCCACGTTAGGTTTTGAATTATTTAACTTTAAAATTAAGCAAACACATTGAGATTTTAAGTGCCGTGTCGTGTGTAGATTAGCTAATCATTTTATGCAGTATATGTAAATTTATGTAAGAAAATGGAAAAAAACGAACGGTTGAAATAAATTAGTAATCACAGAAACACATAATAATTGAAGTTTGTCTCGTTCTTTATTAGGTCTTTTCATTTATTCCATCAAGAAGGAATATTAGTATTATTTTTTCTCTGTCAAACTACACGTTTTTTTTGTGCGCCTCTCAAAATCTTTGTGGTAACGAACATTTTGTAAATTTAATGGAGATTTTCCAAGGAAACAATTGTTGCTTTAGATATGAAATTACCACTCAATGAAATTAATTTCTAGATACGTAATTGGGCGAGTCAACGACTATGGAGGAGGGAGATGCTGAGTCTCTCACATAGGGTATTTTATATATATTATATTAATATAATTTAATAATTTAATAATTTAATTAAATTTTAAAGATAAAACGATCAAGCTAACGAAATAATGACATGATTTTTAAAGATCAAAAATGTTTTCAAAGATCTCTCAAATAAGAGACGATTCTCTCTCTCTCTTCATTTATCATTATTTTTTATTTTTTAATTGTTAGAAACTTTGTTTGTTCAGAGCAAGCCCAATAGAGAATTCATATTGAAGATCTTAAACATATTTTAATATTAAATATATTATTAATTTAAGTTAAGAATTTTATTAGCTTAAAACCCAAAAAATGTTTTATTTTAGATACTGATTTTAAAAATAAGACACCCTAATTATTTATTTATTCAATTTTATTATTAAAAACCATAGCTTGGATTCTCTAGTGTCACCATTGGGATTGGTCTTAGAAACTAATAGAGATGCTTTTACTCTTTGACGACTACTCCACAGACTTGTGGGTAACAACCTAATATTCAATTAACATTACATTACTCTGGTGATTAATTTTATTTTAGATTATGAAAATATTTATTTTGATTGAGTATGTTGCATATAATTAAAATCAAAGTAATGTTTTTTAATTCTAATTTTGACTCTGTTCGGTATAAATCTATTTATATATAATATATATATATATAATGCCTACTTCTGGTTGATCAAAAAAAAAAAAAAAGAGTATGCCTACTTCTAATCGTACGTAATATATGCTTAAAAAAAAGAGTCATGTTTGATACCAATGTGATTATAAATGGAAAACAAAGAGAGCTTTTTATTAGTGGACTGATAAAAGATACATCATGCTTAAGAAAAAAAAGATACACATGCTTAAGAAAAAAATGTGACGTTAGCCCTTTTTATTAAAAAAAAAATGTGACGATCGAGAAGGAAAAACAAAGAGAGAGCTTTTTATTAGTAGTGAAGTGATAAACAAGTTATCTGATCAGTCTTTGTAAATCTTTTTGCATCATTCATATAGTCTTATAAGACGATGAAACCGGAGGCATTTCAAACATCTTAAACTTAACCACTAAAGGCTCATCGCTGAAAGCGAAACGCCGAACGCCCTTGTCATCCACGAATATCCCGATATGTTCGCAGCCGGAGCTGTAAAGTTTGGTGCTACCTGCTAAATCAATAATAGAGCACCACAAAAGCCTGTAACCTTCTCCCGATTTACGCAATTCGAAGGTATCCGTCAGCCCTATTCTCCTCGGACCAGCCTTCACGAAGATCTTCATCGTCTTCTCGTCGAATCCAGCTAACCCCCAGTACGTTTGCTGGCAACAGATCTTGTCTCCGATGTCCATCTCGATGCGAAGGTCATGTCCTTCGGGAACGTAGCCAACGTGAGTCCCGGCCCATTCGGAGAATTTTACGGGAATGCCATCGTTGCCTTCCGAAGATTCCTGCACGATCTCTAGAGGACACTTCTTGTCACCACGCCCGGCGAGACCCAAGCCACCTCCCTTGCCAGGGACGGCGGGGACAAGGTAGTAACTGCGGCCGCCGATTACGTTCTTACCTCCCATGTCCACAACGGGTTATTGAAAGGCAGCTGCTAAAACCGCGGTTAAGGCAATAACAAAGTAAAACATAGGCTTCGTCATTGCTTTCTTGGCACTATATATTAGCTTCAAATGTTAATGGATGAAGATCATCTGAGTTGATGTAATCAGTATTTATACACGGATGATCATGTGTATTAGTCAACTCTTAGTATTCAATTTATATACAACTGCATCTGCATCTGCATCATCATCATCATCTTTATATATATATATTTTTTGTAATATATTCCACTTTCCAATCACCTTCCGCTAATTATTTGTTTATCTACTAATAAATGCCTATGCCAGTACTCTCTTTAATTAATTGGCCTCGTGCTTTTGAGAGTTTGAATTGATTATTACTAAAAGCCTGTCTCGTTTAATTTGATCTTATCTTTTCTATCGCACCCACATTTGACTCCAAATTATGATGATTCATAAGTATATGATTATTACTAAAAATATTTTCATTAACCAATGGACGCATTATTTTTTGTCACTTATTCTATATGATTTGCTATCAGTAACACGTATGATGATCCTTAAAAAAAACACACACACACACACTGACACACATGATGGCAAACCGACCACAAGTCGTTGGGTATTGTCTCAACTCTCAACCATGTCAAGATGCCATTTATTTGGCACTTTTTCTTAGGTCTGAATTTACATTTTGTTCGGAGACCAAAAGAGTAACATGCATATCTCCCAAGTCCCAAGTGTAGAAAAACATTTATTTTACAAAAAGACAAAGCGGATTTATATGTCATTAAACAAGCATGATCCTTAAACAAACCAAAAGGAAAGAAAAAAGCAAACCAAATCAACACACATGAAAAATTGATCACAAAAACAAAACAAAAAAAATTACAAACTGATCACACAAGTTTGTTGGTATTGTCCCAACCATTATTCAAGATGCCATTTTTGGCACTTCTATTACAAGTCGTTCATTACTAGTAAGGGAACATCCTCAACTTAGTTTTCAAATCAGATTTTGCTGGTTCATCATGAGCCTTCTGAAACTTAACTAGCAGAGCCTCGTCGTTGGTCAGGGCTAAGCGTCGTACACCAGAGAGGTCGGTGAATATGCCAACGTTCGTGCACGTAGTAGGCGACATAGTCGTACAATACACAATCTTGTAAGCATCTCCTTCGACTCGATGGATCTGGAACCTACTTGGGTTTGATGAACCACCAGTGCTTATTATGAGACTCTTTTTGAATTCTGTAGAGTATGCGACTCTCCACCCCTTGGATTCTTCAGGACACAAAAACCAGTTGGGAGCCTCAAACTCGATGGTGACATTATTCAATTCCTTAACAAACCATAACTCAGAGTTAACTTTGATGGGTAAGCCCAAGTCAAGTGGATTCTTCGACTGGAGGATGTCAAGAGGACAGATCTCTTCACTGTTGGAAAAGAGACCTCCTCCTGTCTCAAGAGTCGCAGGTACGATGTAGTAGGTTTGACCAGGACGAAGAATACGGCCTACAGAGTCCTTGACATGGCCGTCTGGACGAGCTAGAATGGGTGCGGCCAAAGCGACCACGAGAAAGATGAGTGTGAGGGACATGGTCGGCTTCATGATTGTTTCGTTCTTGTGATTTGTGGAGTTTGTTACTTCGTTTGTTGTGTTTGAGAAAGGTCGCGAAGCTTGTCTTTATATAGAAGCATTTGGCTGTTAAAACATCGGTGTTTTTTTAAAGAAATTGATAACAAAATCATTCACAAAAATATGAAAAATATCTAGAAAATAGTAACAAAGTTTCAATTTTAAAAATATAAAAATAAGTTTCTTTTTTAAAACCAATCAATATATAGTGGAGTATATTTTTATGTGATGGTGTTAGGTGTGGATGAACAATCATGAAAATTATAAAAATGATTTTAAGGTTTAAATAAGATATTAATTATTTGGGAAGACGCACANAAAAAAAAATATTTGCATGAACCAGTCGTGTGTGGAAGTTATGTGGTGTTAGATAATCTATTTATATATGTGGTCGTTCAAAAAGAGAAAATGGTTCTGTTTAATTTCCAAGTTATTTGAATCTTTAGCAAATAAAAAAAAAGGTATTTGAATCTTAAACTAGAGAGAGAATTAAAAAGAAGAAAAAAAAACAGCGGAAAGATGTTTTATTCCATATATGATGAACAAAGCAAACAGAGAAACACAGATAAGAGTTTTTATTATCAGTCTTAAGTTATAACTCTTATCCTCTTAGTTTTGTAGTATTTTTCTCTCAGATAATAGACATAGTCTTGGACGAAGTCTCTGTCCCATTAGCTTTCACGAACACAACCGGGAATGGCGTAGAGCTTAAAGCCAAACGCCGAACGCCATCTGCGTCCTCGAACATCCCGACATCGATGCAATCGTTACCCTTAGGACAAAATGTCATTTTCATCCATCAAGAAGGAATAATATTTCTGTCAATCTACACGTTTTTAAAATTTGTAATCACATAATAATTGAAGTTTGTCGCGTTCTTTAGGTCTTTTCATTCATCATTCAAAAAAAAAACGAATATATCTGTCAATCTACACGTTTTTTTTTCGCCTCTCAAAATCTTTGTTGTAACGAACATTTTGTAAATGTAATTGAGATTTTCCAAGGAATCAATTGTTGTTTTAAAGGTTTAAAAAAAAACAATTGTTGTTAATATATGAAATTACCACAGTGAAATTAATGTCATATAATTGGCCGAGTCGAAGACTCTGCAAGAGGGAGACCTAAGCGAAAACACATCTTTGACAACATTAGGTTGTTGTTGGTGATTGATTTTATTTCAAATTATGAAAATATAAATTTTGATTGAGTATGTTGGATATAATTAAAATCAAATTAGTGTTTTTTTTTTTAATTTTCTATAATTTTGATTGAGTATGTTCGGTTTAACTCTTTTAGGGATGCAGGAAGGATATGCCTCGACAACTACCCTACATCCCTAAAAGATCTCTTGTTATTTGCTCACTCCTGGTGTGATTTCAAAATGAGAAATCCATTACGACTTACGAGGATAGTTGGTCGCTTCTTTAGTTCGTCTACAATTCTACACGTACATTCTTCTTACATATTACTCACCAGAAATTCAACTTTCATGGGAACTACTCTGCCACAAGATTATCATTTGTGTTGCCACTCTTTTTGTTTCTCTATATATACTGAACTTCATAAAACAGATGATATTTTTTAACATTTTAGTATAGTTTAGTTTTTATTTGTTCAGTTTATTAGACCATATATGCATGAACCAGTCGTCTGTGGAAGTAATGTGGTGTTAGATAATCTATTTATATATGTGGTCGTTCAAAAAGAGAAAATGTTTCTGTTTAATTTCCAAGTTATTTGAATCTTTAGCAAATAAAAAAAAAGTTATTTGAATCTTAAACTAGAGAGAGAATTAAAAAGAAGAAGAAAGCAGAGGAAATATGTTTTATTCCAGATACGATGAACAAAGCAAACAGAGAACCACACAGTTTTTATTATTAGTTTTGTAGTCTTATCTCTCAGATAATTGACATAGTCTTGGACGAAGTCTCAATAGCTTTCATGAACACAACCGGGAATGGCGTAGAGGTTAAAGCCAAACGCCGAACGCCATCTTCGTCCACAAATATCCCGACATCGATGCAATCCTTATCGTTAGGACAAAACGCAAACTTGTAACTATTAAGTAAATCTCCAGTTTTCTTGATCTGGAAGAAACTCCTCGACGAATCATCTCCAGATTCTGGCTCCGGACCAGCCTCCACGAACCACGTCTTACTGTCCCTGTCGGACTGAGTGACCCACCAGTAGGTTGACTGGAAGCAGGTCGTAGCTATGTCCATCTCGATGTTGAGGTTCTCTGATTCAGGAACGAACCCAACTCTAGACCTCCAGTTTGAGAATCTTATGCCCCTGTCGAGCTCTGAAGATTCCTGCACGACATAAAGGGGACATTAGCTGTTACCACCGGGGCGAAGAGTCAGGCCGCCATGGCCGACGAGGGGGAGAACGTAGTAACTGCCGTGGAATATGGGTTCACCACCAACGTCGAGAACTGGCCCGCCGGCGTTTGCGGTCACGGCCAAAGCAGCGGTTAAGGCAAGAAGGGAGTAAAACATCGGATTCATGCTTTTTTTTTAGTTGATGTAGTTGATTAGATATGAATGTTACTTGATGAAGAAAATGTGAGCCAATGTGATCGGTATTTATACACAGATGTGTGTATAGATGCACATGCACAGCACATTGTTTAACCTAAGCGTGGCATATACAATAAGTAGTTACACCACTTTTATTGTCGGGCTTTTGTTTTAAAGTTAAAGTTAAATAATTCAAAACCTAAGCAAATGCAGTGTATGTAAATAAATATAAGAAAATGGAAAAATACAAACGGTTGAAATAAATTTGTAATCACATAATAATTGAAGTTGGCTACCAAAAAACATAATAATTGAAGTTTGTCGGTAAAGGAATATTTCTGTCAATCTACACGTTTTTTTTTTCGCCTCTCAAAATCTTTGTTGTAACGAACATTTTGTAAATCTAATGGAGATTTTCCAAGGATGGAGAGGGACCTAAGCGAAAACACATCTTTGACGACGATTCCACAGACTTGTGGGCAACAATCTAATGTTCAATTATCATTAGGTTGTTGTTGGTGATTAATTTTATTTCAAATTATGAAAATATATTAATTTTGATTGAGTATGTTGGATATAATTAAAATCAAATTAGTGTTTTGTTTTGTTTTTTTTTTAATTTTCTATCATTTCCACTCTGGTTCGGTTTAACTCTATATATATATATATATATAGAGAGAGAGAGTATGCCTACTTCTAATTGGAGTATGAAATTTAATCTCGTTTAATCGTTTTGTTAATCAATTTAACGATGTGTTGTGAATTAGTTTGAATATAAAAAAATAACTTAAACTTTGGAGACAAAACGAAATTGAGGCAAACACTCGTTTAGAGTTTCTTTATTAATTGTGTGAATAATTATTTACAACTCTAAAACCTTGTATTTTATAAGTCATAAAATCTGATTTCTAAATCACTTAGTAAAGGAGTTTTTTTTTTCCTAAGCCTAATAGGAAATCATACTGTGGATTTCTTAGAATATTTTGTCACCAGAAATAACACGATGTGCCTATTTTGATCTAGTCAATAAAAGTTTGGGATTAAAAGAAACAATCATATTAAGTTGAAGATTTAATACGTGTATGAGAAAGTTGATGCTTTGTTTGGTCGAAATTTGAAAGTTGATGATTTATTTGGTATTTTTCTCATTTCAGCATTATAACAGAATTTAACTCCGTTTAATCGTTCTAAATCGAATGATTCGCCATGTGTCGCGATCATGTTAATTAGTAACTTTGACGCATGTAACTTTATATAATAAGAAAGAAAGGTTTTGAAATTTTTTGAAGTAAAAGTAATTTAATTGGTTTTATATATATGTTAATGTTAATAATATGTATGAGTAATAATAAGATTTGTGTTAGTATTGTACTAGAAACTCTATAAATTAATATTCGATAAATTAATAAACTCTATAAATTAATAAATTTCTCTAATCCCGAGTTGCACCGGTTCAAAATATAATACAAATCGATAAGATAATAAGATAATACTATTTTTTTAAAACCTATGTAAATATATAGTCCCATTAATATCATAAATTAATAATTACCATAAAAATAATTTTATACAATAAATAACTATTATAATCTACTAAAATATGAGTATATTGTTGTTTGTTTTTATTAAAATTGAAATATTTTTACAATCCATCTTTAATTTAAAAATAAAATTTAAAAAATATTATAAACTTTAAAAAATATCATTTTTAATTAATTATTAATAAATAATTTATTTTATTCAAAACCGATAAATTAATAACTTTATAAATTAATAAAATATCAAAGTCCCAACATTATTAATTTATAGAGTTTCTACTGTAATTGCAAATATGCCGGCTGTTATAAGATTTTGTAATCGATTTTAATTTTGGTTTTTTTATATGAATGAAATTGCATATTTAAGGATAGCAAAACAAACTAATCCAATTTAACCAATTCCGTATCAAATTAAGATATGCTGCATGTTTTAGGAGGCCAATCCGATTTTGTAATCGGTTTTAAGCTTGGTTTTGGTGTTGAGTGGAGAGAAAGTTACGGGAAAGCCTGAGTCGAAAGGAGACGATGAATGGACAATGTCAAGATTCAGACACGAGTCTTGTGTGTTAAAGTTTCGGCTTGAAGGGACAAGACCACCTCCGGTCCCCGTCTTGGCTGGTATGATGTAGTATTGGACATTGGACTGAACCGGATGCCCTGCTATGTCTAGTACTACTTGACTGGATACAACATCGGCCGCTGAAGCTGCGGTCAAGACGGCTGAGAAAACGGTGAGAGTGATGAAAGACAGAGTAGGCTTCTTCATTGGGTAAGAGTTTGGGGATTTTTTTTTTTTTTTTTACGAGTTTAGGGATTTTTGTGGTGTGTAAATTTATATAACAAAAATGCTAGCAAAGGAAATAATTTGTAACCAAAAATAATAATCATATGAAACGTTTCTTTCTAGTTTTTGTTGATGCAAAATCATTGATAATTGTTTCAAAATCCATAGTTTCCAAAACTTCTTTTTCAATGCATAAAAGTGCAAGACCATTCAATCTTTGTTGAGACATTGATGATCTCAAATAATTCTTCAGCAACTTCAACTTAGAAAAACTTCAACTTCAACTTAGCAGATGCCACTGTCACTGGAGTGGTTAGTAAAATCCGGTAAGCAATAACAACATTTGGATAACAATCCACATCTTTTATAAACTCAAGAACCTCAATAGGAGTCATTGGTTCATCCGATAAAGTAGCCTGCAATATTCTTAACTAAAAAAAAAATCATCCAAATCAACATCTGATGAGCCACCATGAGAAAATGTATTATGAAAATTAGCGCATCTTTCTCTTAATTCAATAGAATCAAGTGACTTTAACTTCATTGTACTAAACAAGAATCCAAAAGCGGTTTCAAATATTCTCATCTGCTTAAATCTATCCTTCAAAGAAGCAATTGCCATATCCAAAACAACCAAAAAATAATTAATTTTAAAAGCATCCTCGGCGGTTTGAATTACTTCATCATGATCATTTTCATCAAACTGTTTTTTTCTAAAACTTCGACGCTTAGTTGGAAAGATAGCATCCACATCCATATCATGAGAAAGATTTTTAGCTATATACATACTAGAGCTAAATCCATCATTTCTGTATTTCTCAAAAAAAGACATCACACCTTCAACTTGCTTCATAGCATTATCAATACACATGGATTTAGCCTGTAATTTCTTACTTACCATATTAATAGCAAATAAAATGTCATGCCAAATAACCATACCAAGTAAAAACTCAAAATTCTCAAGTGCTGCAACCAAACTTCCTGTTTCACTCTTTGATATAGTTTTCACGCAAACTATATAATTCTAGTAAAGCTGATCTTATTTGAGGAGCTTGATATCTTATAGCCTTAACACTTTTGATTCGACTTTCCCATCTAGTATTAGACAAATTTTTAACCGTAAAACATGTAACATGCTTAAGTAAAACATTCCATCTTTTAGTAGAGCTCGAAAATAAAGTGTATATGTGTTGCACAATTCCAAAAAAAGATATAGCTTTCACGCAAGAATGTGCCATGTCACTGACAACAAGATTCAAACTATGACAAGCACATGGCATGAATAATGCTTTCGAATTAATATCAAGCAATCGTTTTTGAACTCCTTGGTTTTTCCCTTCATATTAGAACCATTATCATAACCTTGTCCCCTCACGTTCTTAATATCAAGATCAAGAGACTTAAGAGCATTTTGCAATTCATTAAAGAGGCCTAGTCCCGATGTATCATTTACTGTCAGAAACTCTAAAAAATACTCTTCTATTCTTATCCTTTCATTTGACATATTCACGCATCTTACTATTATAGTCATTTGCTCTTGATGACTCACATCTGGTGTACAATCAAGGATAATAGAAAAATATTTTGCCTCTTTAATAACACTTGTGATAGAAAGCCTAACCTTATAAGCGAGAAGAGAAATCAGCTCATTATGAATGTTATGAGCAAGATAGTGATAATGTATCTCCTGAGTTTGGATGCGTCTAATATGATCCTGCATAATCACATTAAATTCAGCAATCATCTCAATCATTCCTAAAAAATTACCATTGTTATCTTGGTAAAGTTTCTCGCTTGATCCTCGAAAGGCTAAATTTCTTTTTGAAAGACACTTCACAACTGCAATTATTCTGTATAAAACTTGTCTCCAACGTTCTTTTTCTTTTGCAATCTTTTGCTGAAATTCTTTGTCAATAGTTATATTTCTTTGAATTCTAACTTTTGACGCATTCCAAGACCTCATGTTAGCCATATGCTCCTCACTTTTCTCATGACTTTTTAGTCTATCACTAATATGTTTCCAATCCCTTAGTCCTTCGTTTGCTAATAAACTTGAGATACCAAGAGATTTAAACAACTTACATCAAAAACAATACACCTTATCAGCATGGTTCGAGTAAACCAACCATTTTCTATCATGAGTCTCTCCATTAGATAATTTTCTAAGATAATGCCTATATGCAAAATGCCTTTTAGTTTTATCATCAATAGGAAACTCAAGATCCATCTCTCTTTTTGGTCCTTTTTCAATTAACAAATCTCTTGCTTTATGGTCAAGATTATTCCAATTTCTAGGATCAAAGATATCAGAAAGAGGAATTGGTTGCTCATCAACATTCAAGTTTCCAATATTAGACGGATTTGACACATTCTCGTGAGGCTCATTCTCGTGAGGCTCATTCACAATACCATCTAAATTTTCATTTGGATGATCATTAGAATTTTCACTAGGATCCACACTAGGACTCGCACTAAATGTGCTTCTTCTTTTAACAAACTTATCTATAGATCCTCTTTGAGATTCTACAAATTTTTTAATTTCTTTTCTTTTTTTTCTTTTATCATTCCCACACCGCACCATGATTAAAAAAAGGAGAAATATCACCTGAAATATGTGTAGGTGTGTAAAAGAAAAGACTCAAAACTTGAAAGCAACACCAAGTCACCACACGTGCTACCAGCTTTGCTAGAAAAGTTCATTTTCCTTCATCCACATAGAGTCAAAAAAAGAAAAATTAAAAAACATCCAGCAACAAATAAGATTGTCTAGAATTGGACAAACAATAATTGATTAAAACTTACCTCAAATATAAGAAGAAAATTGGAATAGGTTAATCAATAAATACAAATAGAAGGTTTTTTTATATGATCGTGAAGCTCTTTGTGATTTTGAATAATTGAGAATTTGAGATCGTTGTTGTTGAGTCGGAAGTCTCTAGAAAGAAGAAAACAACAACGCCACTTTTTTATTTTTTTGTAAGAGTAGTTTAGGTATAATCTTTTTTGTGTAACCATGGACCCTTATTTTTAATTAAATAGATCATGGACCTTTTCATTTATTGAAAATTAGTTATATATTATTAAATGGGTTAAAGAACACATTTTAATCACATTTTCTAATATAAAAAAAAAAATTGGGCCCTTAAAATCTGGGCCCATGGCCACCGCCCCTCCCGCCATGCCACAAAGCCGGGACTGATTCTTGCCACTGTGGCACCTTTTTCATAGGTCAGAATTTACATTTTGTTCGGAGACAAAGAGAGTAACATGCATCTCCCAAATATATAAAGAAAACTTTTGTTGACAAAAACATTTATTTTACAAAAAGACAAAGCGGATTTTATGTAATTATAATTTAAACACAAGCATGATCCTTACAAAAAACAAACACACATGAAAAACTGATCACACAAGAAAACAAATTACAAACTGATCACAAGCTTGTTGGTAGTGTCCCAACCATTATTCAAGAGGCCATTTATTGGCACTTCTGTTACAAGTCGTTAATTACTAGTAAGGGAACATCCTCAACTTAGTTTTCAAATCAGATTTTGCTGGTTCATCATGAGCCTTCTGGAACTTAACTAGCAGAGCCTCGTCGTTGGTCAGGACTAAGCGTCGTACACCAGAGAGGTCGGTGAAGATGCCAACGTTCGTGCACGTAGTAGGCGACATAGTCGTACAATACACAATCTTGTAAGCATCTCCTTCGACTCGATGGATCTGGAACCTACTTGGGTTTGATGAACCACCAGTGCTTATTATAAGACTCTTTTTGAATTCTGTAGAGTATGCGACTCTCCACCCCTTGGATTCTTCAGGACACAAAAACCAGTTGGGAGCCTCAAACTCGATGGTGACATTATTCAATTCCTTTTTTAACCATAACTTAGAGTTAACTTTGATGGGTAAGCCCAAGTCGAGTGGGTTCTTCGACTGGAGGATGTCAAGAGGACAGATCTCTTCACTTTTGGAAAAGAGACCTCCTCCTGTCTCAAGAGTCGCAGGTACGATGTAGTAGGTTTGACCAGGACGAAGAATACGGCCTACAGAGTCCTTGACATGGCCGTCTGGACGAGCTAGAATGGGTGCGGCCAAAGCGACCACGAGAAAGATGAGTGTGAGGGACATGGTCGGCTTCATGATTGTTTCGTTCTTGTGATTTGTGGAGTTTGTTACTTCGTTTGTTGTGTTTGATAAAGATCGTGAAGCGTGTCTTTATATAGAAGCATTTGGCTGTTAAAACATCAGTGTTTTTTAAGGAAATTGATAACAAAATCGTTCACAAAAATATGAAAATATCTAGAAAATAGTAACAAAGTTTCAATTTAAAATATTAAAATAAGTTTCTTTTTTAAAACCAATCACATATATAGTGTTTTTTTTTTTAAGAAAAGGGTTTACTTCATATGTAGTGTTGTTTTAAACAAATGTATGTAAATATTTTTTTTATGTGATGGTGTTAGGTGTGGATGAACAAATCATGAAAATTATAAGAGTAATTGCATCTCGTGGTATGTAATGATGTTGATAATAGTTATACAACATCAACCACTATTTACTATGGTATACTAACTAACAAAAACCTTTCCTACCTTTGTTATTATTTTTTAATTACAAACGTATCTCTCTCTCTTTCTTCATACACATTCGACTGAAATAATTGAAGAAGAAGAATAGAAGAAGAGAAGAAGAAGGATGAGGAGGAGGAGGAGAAGGAAGAAGAAGAAGTGTGGTGGAGGAAGTGGAGATGAAGTTCGGTGATGGTGTTGTGATAACGACGGTGATAGTTGCGATTGCGGCGACGGTTACGGTGGTGATGGCGGCGGCAGTCACAGTGGTGATGGCGACGACAGTCACAGGGGTGATGGCGGCGACAGTCACGGCGGTGATGGCGGCGACAGTCACGGCGGTGATGGCAGTGTTAACGGCGATGGTAGTAAAGATAACTATATTAAGGATGGAAACGATAACTCCAATAGCGGTAACTTTGAAATTGGAGACAATGGCGACGATAACGTTAGCGGTGGTGATGAAGGTAAGTTAAACAATAACAAATTAGATAAGTTGTTATCTGTATAATTTTGTTAAATTAACATAGTTAATTAATCAATAACTCATATTTTCCATAATATGATAACTCGTTAACACGATAATTTTTATATTTTGATAGTTTATATATTATATAATATGATAACTCTATAAACATGATAATTTTATGATATAACAACTGGGTTAAAATGATTTCATATTTTATATAATATGATAACTCGATATGATAACTAGTTCAACACATTATTCTCTACGACATGCTAACTGGTTAAATACGTTAATTACATAATAACAATGTTAACAAGATTATCTTTGGACGAACAGTGTTTCCGGGCAGATAGTGAACAGTGTTACCTGGAAAGACTGTAACAGTGTTGTCGGAACGTACATAAATTTGAGTTCAATGGCATTTCTGTAATAAAGCAAATGAAAATGGATGTTTTTGACTAAAAATTGTTTTCTCTCTATTAAATAACTAATTTTGATTTATCCATTACTATATACTTAAATAATTGGTCAACCATTACCAAATATTAAAATCACCCATTAAAATGATTTTAAGGTTTAAATAAGATATTAATTATCTGGGATGACGCACAACCAATCAGAATGCACTACCTAGTGTTTACCCTATAATGATTTTTGTTTTTTGGTGATAAAGTTATTATTCTGTAATGATTAAACAACATTTGCAACGATATAACGTGAAATTTGCCAAAGCTTTCGTTTTCTGACAAAGTATATTATAAATTGTAATCAGCATGCATTATTGGATTAAATAGTGTTTGACCTATAATATATTTTAACAACGCTTGCAAACATACAAAAGATATCGTTGACTACTCACATTTTTTTAGAAACTAATCAAAAATAATTAAGTTAATGTATTTGTGGTATTTAGGTTATTTTTGTCGGTAAAAATCTAATTTACATATGATCGGTAAAAAAATTTATATATATATATATATGAGCAAACATACAGAAATAAATATATTGTAATTACTAAATTGGTTGTCTGAAAAATAAACTCAAATTATCTTTTATTACGTCACTTACGTCTATAATATTATGGTTGACTAGCAATGTTGGACCTTAATGTGCCGATACTTTAAAATCCTGGTTCTCATTGGATCGGCCCGTAAGTTATGGGTCACAAAACTCACAAATATATAAACGTGAGGTTTACATTAAGTTTGATTCACCTTGTGGTGGCTTATTTGTTAGTGCAAGAAGTTGATTCATTTGCATTTTAGATTCTATTTTCTTTGAGAAAGATGTTTTGATATTATCACGAGTACAGTTCCAAGCCATGTGTGAGTTCCAATTTATAACTTCGCAGTATTCAAAAGAAAAAAGTTTAATGCAAAATCTATAAGCTTTTGGTGATCAGAAAAAATGATGTAAAGAAAAAGCGGTTCTAGACTGTAAATGGTAAAGTGGGTAAAAGTGGTTTTGGTTGGTAACAAACGGTGGAAACGTTAAAGTGGGTAAAAGTTTTTTTTAAGTATATATACATAAGTTAATAACAAATTCTATTTTTGAAATTTGAACTTAAAAAATTATATAAAGATATACATAAAAAAGGTAAATAAGTAGGAATTGAAACTTTAGAAAAATTCAACCACCAATTGTCTACCTTCTGTTTTTCTAGATAACTTGTTTTTCCAATAGTCTCATTTTGACTTCTAATTGCATGTTTCAACCATTTTTTTTGAAATTTTCGTTTTAATCATCCGTTTAGTTATTAAAAATGCGTTTCGTACGGTCTCTAAAATGTGTTCCAATCAAAATAAAACAATAATAGCATTGGTGTGAAGTGTAAACAGTGAAGCGTGTAATTGTAACAGTATGATTGAGCAACAAGTCAGGAGTCTCCGGGTGACTCGGAGGCTTTTGTCCCAACCCTTCTTCTTACCCAAGGTTGTCTTAGCTGTCTCCTGCTGGCTCTTAATGCCAATTGCATTAGAATAATCATTTCTTATCAAAAAATATCTTCAAGTCAAGAAACAAAAAAACATGTAAAACTATTTAAATGATTTTGTTTTATTGATAAAATAAAGTATTCAAATGTTTCAATTAAAAACTCCAAACAGACAGCGTTTGCGTCTAAAACGCGTGGTTTCTGATGCGGCTCACGAAGTCTCGTCGTGGCGCTTTTGATATCGAGCCCTATCAGAGGCATTATTAGCCATTAGTATTAGCCACATACCTTTTTGACTCAGTTTTAGTGGCTCCATAAAGTTTGACCTTACCTCATGATTCCTTCACCGTCACGTTAACCAAAAAGGCTACTTGAGGTCAAAGCAACCTCCCAACACTACAACGGCGACTCTCCTACTTTCTTTTATAATGCTTAACATTATCACCTTCTTTTATTTTATTTTCTCAATTTCAATCAAAATTTGCTCAGTTTCTGTTTACTTGTTCTGCAGTCTTAGCTGTAAAATCTGTATATAAAACTCCTCCACGAACTCTCCACACACACCGAGACAGAAATAACAGGGGAATTGATTTTAATGGAGGAATTTACAGGAGAATCCTATTGGCTTCTCTCTGCTGCTGCATCAACCACATTTCTTGCCTTCTTCATCATCATCCTCTTCCTCGCGAGTAAAAAAAAGGAGCCTCACAGGCTGCCTCCGGGAGGCAGAGGATGGCCTTTAATTGGACACACCTTGGCTTGGCTCAACGCCGTCTCCGGTTCTCATCCTTCAATCTTCGTCGAGCAACAAATCAAAAGGTTTTTTCCTTTCCCTTGACACCCATAAAAAAAAAATATCTTCTTGTTGATCTTTTGTTCGAGCCAAGATTTAAAACTCGCATCCTCTGTTTTTATGCTCTGTTTTTTCTCTTAAGACTCGAGAGTTCTGATTAAATATAGCGGTTTTCTTGAGTTCAGGTATGGGAGGATATTCTCGTGTAGCTTGTTCGGGAAGTGGGCAGTGGTATCAGCAGATCCGGTGTTTAACCGGTTCATAATGCAGAACGAAGGCAAGCTGTTTCAGTCGAGTTATCCAAAGTCTTTCAGGGATTTGGTCGGGAAAGATGGTGTGATCACAGTGCACGGTGATCAGCAGAAACGGCTTCACTCAATTGCATCGAGCATGATGCGTCAAGACCAGCTCACGACTCATTTCCTTGAGGATATTCCCGCGGTTATGCTTCAAACGTTGAGTAATTTCAAGGACGGGGAAGTCGTGCTTCTCCAAGATATCTGCAGAAAGGTAAGTGATTGAAGAAGGTGGTGAAGACTACTACAAAGCCTTTAGAGATTTCTTGATTTCTGATCTTTGTTTGGTTCTGTTCTTCATCAGGTTGCGATTCATCTTATGGTTAACCAACTTCTTGGAGTGTCGAGCGAATCAGAAGTCGATGAAATGTCTCAGCTTTTCTCTGATTTTGTCGATGGATGTCTCTCTGTTCCTATCAACTTGCCTGGTTTCACATACCACAAAGCAATGAAGGTAAAGGCCCAAATAAAATAAAATAAAATAAACAATGGTTGTTTTGGAGCTGGTTTCTTGAGATTTGTTTGTTTCTTGCTCAGGCAAGAAAGGAGATCATAAACAAGATAAACAAGACTATAAAGAAGCTGTTGCAGAACAAAGCAGAATCAGCAGCAGCAGCGGATACTGCTGGGAACGGTGTGCTTGGAAGATTGCTTGAAGAAGAAAGCTTACCAAACGAATCCATGGCAGATTTCATCATCAATCTTATGTTTGCCGGAAATGAAACCACCGCGAAAACAATGCTGTTTGCCGTTTACTTCCTCACTCATTGTCCTAAGGCCATGACCCAAATCATGGTACATATAGAACCTCTTCAATGATAACAAATTGGTTACTCTTGGTTCTCTGTTTTGCTTACCTTATGAAACATTCTGGAAAATGAGCAGGAGGAACACGAGAGGCTTGCGGGCGGAGTGCTAACATGGCAAGATTACAAGACAATGGATTTCACTCAATGCGTAAGTAAATTCAAGAATCTCAAGAAACTGCTCTGCTTCTCATCTCAGATGCCAAAAAACCTTCACTAAAAAATTTCTTGATTTCTCAACAGGTAATAGATGAGACACTCAGGCTCGGGGGAATTGCGATCTGGCTAATGAGAGAGGCGAAAGAAGATGTCTCATATCAAGGTACGTAATAGTGTCTTTGATTATTGGTATATGCATCACAGAAACATGGTCTAAAAATCAACTCTTTATGGCTCTGTGCAGATTATGTAATCCCAAAGGGATGCTTCGTGGTTCCGTTTCTCTCGGCAGTGCACTTGGACGAGAGCTATTACAAGAAAAGTCTCTCCTTCAATCCATGGCGGTGGCTTGACCCTGAAACTCAGGTTTTTCACTTTGTGTTTGACATTGAAGCATTACTTCCTAAAGCCAAGATCAAACCTTGTAATCATTTTGGAAGTTAATAATATCCATCAATGTGAATGTAGCAAAAGAGAAACTGGAGAACGAGCCCTTTCTATTGCCCATTTGGTGGAGGAACTCGTTTTTGTCCAGGAGCAGAACTAGCTCGCCTTCAGATCGCTCTCTTTCTGCATTACTTCATCACCACATACAGGTCAGTAGTACCTGTTCTGCTTCTGGGCTTTCTTTCTTTTTGTCTGAATCAATCAAATATTTGATTCATCCTTGTTGCCTCTACTAGGTGGACACAACTTAAGGAAGATCGTATCTCCTTCTTCCCTTCGGCTCGTCTAGTGAATGGCTTCAAAATCCAGTTGAACAGACGGGACAATGATCCTGGATCGGAGTCAATAATGAACCAACAATGTCCACCTCTGTAGATCTCTATGAATTGATGTATATCCACTGCAAAACCAAGTGACAATTTTTGTAACTCCACATTTGTATAATAGTGTTTTTAACTCAAAAGTCGCTCAGGCCTGAGTACCTACAATAACACTCCAGTAAAACCCAGCACCAAACAAAACAAACCGTATGCTTCTAGAAATCATCTTCATTAAATTCTCTGTTTCAAACTCCAACAAACCCGTTTCGTTTCAACAATTACAACAAGTGCAGGGCTATATGGCAAAAGCTGTACTGAATCCTAAAGCTAAAACTCTTGTAAGCTTTTGACATAAAATATTGGAGACGACAAAACAAAACGCGAGAAGACAGAAAAGAGATAAGAACCCTATTCAGGGCTCATCACCACTCCTCTCAGTCTTCTTCATCTGAACTATCATACGCTAATCCCAGCAAGCCCTTCAAAGCATTTTGGCCTTGCCCATTGGTTTTCGTTCCTTTGTGGTCATTTCGGTCTGCTCCAGGTTGCTCCTCTGGTCTGTCCAGTTTCTTCAGCACTTTATTAGCTTCTTCTTTCTGCTTATCTCTGTGAACCTTTGCATCCGTTGGACCTCTGTCGCTTCTAATAGAAGGTGATAAGCTGGGACTTGACGGTGTTGAGATTTTTGGGCGTTTCGGTTTGACCTCTACAACTTTTTTCAGTAAATCTTGCTGCCTACATTGGAATAACACAAAGTTGGTCACCGAGTTAAACCCTAGTCCGGTGCGAACAAACTTAAAAGAGCTCAAGAAGGAAGAGGGAAGAATTCGATACCTGATACCACTCTTTGGTTTGGGCTCAACACGAAGTGGCGAGGGAACAGATGCTGGAGATGAATCTGCTTGGGTTGCAGCTCTGTGATTTATGGTCAAGAAAGATACAAAAAAAAAGGTATTGGAAGGCATATTCAGTGACTTAAGTCTGGTGGCAAAGTGATTGAAATCATGATTAATGAACATAAACAAGAAAGGATATTTTAAAGGCAGCAAAAGCCCGTTTTTCAGTTCGTCTCAGAAGACGTTCTGCATCCTCCTCTGCTTCCATCTGCTCTTTCAGATAAAGTAAATCGTCGCTGTCCAAAGCTACAAAACAAAACAAATAAAAAAAAAACTCAAAAGAGTTATGGTTCTACAACAATGCCGAAGAAATTAAAGAAAAAGGGGAGATCGGTACCGCCTCGGCCATGAAGATAGCCTCCACGCTCACCAGCAACCTCTTGCATCTAAATGCAATAACCAGAACATGTGGCGGGGCCGTTATCCCTGCCGGGGCATGTTATCAGAAAAGTCGCGTTCCAAAATAGAATCAAACACTTCAGAGACATCGATAACCATCAATGCTAAGAAAAGATATCAATAACTTCACTAGCTATACCAAAAACAATCAACTAAACCGCATATTGATCCAATGCAATGAAAACGAAGAAACAAGAGCTTGATCGAATCGGTGACATTTAGCACACAAAAGAGATTTTTTTTATCAAATGACTACTGTACACTGCTAAAAAAGATCAACTGAGCTCAACTTCGATGGCGATATTTACTCAAAGCTACATCCAAATGACTAAAAATACACAGAGATAAGCTCTCGGATATAATTTGTGCAAAATAGATTGCCCAAAAAGAAGATTCAGTAACAGAGGAGAGGGCGACGCGCTAACCTTTGCAACCATCCGTTGAAATGTGACGTCTTCATCATCTATCTTACCTTTCCCTGATTTCTTATCTGCAACAAGAGAACACGAAAACGAGAGAGCTTAAAAGGCTTCTCGAGAGACCTTACAACGAAATCTACCCAGGAACCATATCATATCAGATGTCGCACCTTTAGGATCGGACAAATTTGTGTATTCTTTAACTTCCCTCCCTGACATCGTCTTCTCTTCCCTTCGATTCTACTTTCGCTTAATCTCTAATTCTGAGAAGATTAGGGTTCCTACGTTTTCTAGGACTCGAGTCGAGGATGACGATTGAACAAGGATGAAATCGGTAATAGCTCCACAACAAGATTGGTTTCTAATTGACGTGATTTTTGGTTTTCTCCTTCGTTGGGTTACTCTGAACAAATATTGTGGGCCTATATTAAGGCCCAGTACCCATTTCTATTTTATAAACTGAAAAAAATGTTAAAACGGAGAAAACAAGATTTAAGGGAGTGCAACAAGTATTTCATTATTTGAACAATATTTTACCTATCTAAAATTTAATAGATCTCATATCTCATATGTGCCTAAGAAAATAAAAATAAAATTGGTATGTTAAGGAAGGAGAAAGGAAAAGTCATTAATTCTGCAACACATTACACCAGCAAAGAAATTTATTTCATATGTCCCGGTCACTTTTAGTTATATCTACTCAAATTTAAATTCATAACTCATTTATGATTTTTTTTTCTTCTTCTAAAAGTCCTGACGTGGTAGCTTTAAGTCCTTAACGATCTTTCTTAGTTAGCGGTCTAGTAATAATTTTCAATAATTCACAATAGATACAAGAATTATCTGATTAACTTCTGTTTGAACTATTGAAAAGAAAAGAAGTCTACAGTAACGTCACTTTATTGGCATAGACCTAATTTAGATAGAAAGTACCTTTATATATATATATATATATATATATATTACATTAATACGATTTATGTATATGGGATCCAGGGTTCACAAAGCTGAATCAAAAATCTAAAACAAATATTTTGAAACAAAAATATAATAAACATAAAAAAAACGCACGTTGGACGTTTTTGTTTTGGTCCACAGGATGAAGGGCTTGAGACGTGACATGAATCTTCACCATAAGCTTGATCATCATCATAAAGTATAGTGTAGTGTATTGGATTTGGATCGAACGAGAGAGTGATGGGTTTTCTGGTCCGTACGAAAACAAGTTCCTTTTAAAGCGAACCAACCAAAAAGAAATTGCATTTATAAATCTTTCTTGTTTCTTCTTCTTTCTAACTTTCAAAAAGTAATCAATTTGTCAGATTTCGTCACCCAACCTCTCTCTCTCTCTCTCTCTCTCTCTCTACACCCATAAATACCACACGCACTTTGATCAAAGGGGACGAAGATTAAGAATCGGTTAAGCAAGAAACAGACCATTAATGGGTTTAAGGCTTTATAAACTAAGGAAAAACTTTGCAATAGAAGTCAATGCCCGAACCATACAAAGAAAGTCAAAGTTGCATGGTGCGTTCTTGACTTCCAGTTTCTACCAAAACAATCATATAAAAAGGAAAATCCTAAAATTCTCATTAAAACCCCCAAAAGAAAAAGAAAAAAAAAACAAATGAAGAGAGATGATGATGACCAAACGAAGAATCCAGCTGGTTTTTAATGAGGTTTGTCCAAGAACAGCACCAACAAAAGGAGCAGAACAATTGGAGTTAATGTGCTTCCTCCTCTCTCTCTGTCTCTCTCTCTGTCTCTCTCTCTCTCTCTCTGGCATTGAAGGCAAAGAAGAGTTAATTCCCTTCTCTGTTCCATCATTGAAGAGAAAGAGACACCCAGAAGAAAGCAGAAGAGCTTTTAATGGTATCAAGCTGTAGTTGAAGCACTAGGACAGTTGTTCAAGGCGGTTTTAATTTGGTGCACAGTGGTTCCAATCAGGTTATTAACCGTTTCCACCGACTCCATATTCAGTTTAGTCGACGGAAAATTGCTCACCATTATCTGAAAACCAACCGTTATCAACGAACCTCCTCCTCCAAAACCGCTTGATGATGACCGTCCCGAGCTCGTCGAGGCTCCTCCTCCTTGCTCAGCGGTCCGGTTTCCGTCTGGTGAGATTGCGAAACCTGAGGACAAAAGAGGAATGTACGAAGGATCCTCACCGCTCATTGCGATGTTCAAAGCAGATAAATCCACCGGACTGTACACCACGAGTGCTCCTGATGAGTCTATTGCGCTTTCTTGTAGAATCAACATGTTGCTGCTCTGTGTTGCATTGGATGCCTAATAGAAATAAAAAGAACACGCATTTCATTAGCTGAGAATCTTGCGTAAATTCTGCATCACTCAGATCAAAGAAGAGGCTTACACGTAGAACCGATACGCAGCATCCGGGATGTGATCCATTTGCAATGTGAGCAACTTCTTGCACAGCGTTTCCGTTTGAAAGAACATCCCACTAATTCACCAGCAACATTTAAACAGTAAATATGCATATGACGACATATCAAACACTTTTAGATGATTCTTTACTTGTGTGAAGATTTTGAATTGTGTGTTGCTACCTGAGGACGGGTTCTTTCGTCTTTGAGGAAATTAAAGACATTTTGAGGAGAGTTTGGGAGCCAAAAGGTGGTAGCTGCGCAGAGGATAGTGCCGTTTGGCTCAGGGCTCTTTTGTGCGGTCACACGGACTCCAACTTCGTTTAACTCCGCAACAACGGTCGAGCGAGTGTTGTTAGATCTGCTGACACTTAAGCAGTAGTTGCTAACCATTCTCTGAGCAAGTCTCATCATGCTTCTCTTCCCTTCCGGCGATGGAATCACTGAAAAATGTTGCTCAAAAACGTTGAATGGGATTTCAAAAACGAGATTAGCAATGGAAACTTTTCTCTTTGATTCAATATTGTTTTACCTCCACCGAGATCACGGGATGATGTTGCTGGTGCCAAAAGAGAAGCAAATCTTTCGCACATTCTCTGGAGAGTAGTGACCCATCTCTCAGCTCCAAAAGCAATCCCTTTGTGAATCATCTCTCTGTATAGCTCATGAGTCGGTTCTTTTTCTTCAGTTTCGATATGTTCAACCCAAGTAACCTGTTTCAAATCATCAGTTTGGGTGAGATGTAGCATTGAAACATGATTTAGTAGGAAGCAGAAAGAAACAAACTCTCGAGTTAAACCTTGGAATATCCATTAGGCATGTCCTGAATCAAGCATCCAGATGGAAATCTATAGGACTGAGAGTTGGAAACAAACTGAGGAAGATCATATGAGACATTCACAACAATCCAGCTTCCTTGTTCAATCTGCTGACAATAGCGTAGCTCGCAGAACTCGCGTGTTGCTACCAAAGGAGAAAGCACTTCCATTTCTTCATACATCTAACATAGCCAAAGCCAAACCAAAAGTTATTATATATATGATGAAATCAGAAATCCTAACAAATTAAGGAGAATCACTATCATCAATTTTACCAAATGCAATGCACCCTCATGGGTACCTCCCATTCCTGAAGAAACCACTGCAAGTGTTTTAGACGCTGCAACGATCGAAGGAAAGAGCTCTGCCCACTTGACCTGCAAAACAAAAACAAAACAAAAATCAAAACTTTATCCAAAATGCAGCCACCAATTGTGAAAAAGAACATGACAACGGGGATGTCTAAGCGACTTACACAATCCATGAACATGTCGACAAGCGTCATAGCATTCATGAAAACAATACCAGAAGACCTAGATGCCTCGACTCTAAGGTTATGGTTCTTCCCTCGGTTACTCGATCTTGGAAAAACATTCTCGTAGCTTCCAAGATTGAGAATGTCTCTGGAGCCAACTGTTCTAGTCCACAGAGGCTCATTTGTGTGAAGAAGCCTGTGCAATTCTTCCATCGCCGTCATAGCAATGTCGATCATAATAGGCTTGTCCATATCCGATAAAGCCAAGCTAGGCTGAGAATGCAGATTGTTAGGAACAACAGCCATAGAACTTCCTGGAAGAAGATCAAAATCCAGTGAAGGACCTTGACCACAACCGGTTAAACTAGTCATGGACAAATCCAACGGTGAGATGTGCATTGGATGTAGCGTTGAGAGTTGGGAGGATATCGGTCTTCCCATGTACTTTGATGCAATGGTCGACATTCTTTCAAGCTGTGCAGAATATCAGATTAGAAATGATAACCAAAATCGATTTTTTTTTTATAACAAACAAAAAAAACGAACCTCTTCTCTAAGATGTGCATTTTCAATCCGAAGCTTTTGCTCATCAAAGTAAGGATCTTCACTAACAGGAGGACCTCCACAGTTAGGACATATAGCATGCTTGAGAGCTTCTCTAATGGCTATGTTCTCGCATCGAATCTTATCATTCTCTGTCTTTAGTGCATTATTATCTGCTCTCTCATGTTGCGCCTGCCAAACAAAAAAATCAAAATCCTTTCTTTTCTTATTCAGATAACATTTTAGTCTCAAAAGAGAGAGAGACACAAAACCTTAAGCTGAGTTCTTCTGTTCTGAAACCAGAACTTGATCTGTCTTGGAGCCAAACCCAATTCTCTGCTAAGTAGATTCCTCTGCTTATCATCTGGATGAGGACACTCCTTGAAACTCCTGCAAGGTCGATGGATATGACTTATGAGTGGAAGAACAACAACAACAAAAATAAAATAAAAAATTCCTCCAGAAAAACAAAAAAAGGGAGAGAAGAAAGTACGATTCGAGGCGTTGAATCTGTTGAGCGGAGTGACGGTGGTAACGTTTCTTCTTCTTATCCGTTTCAGAGCCGTCGTGATGTTGGCTACCACCACCGTCTCCGCCGCTTCCACTCCCACTTCCGCCGACGCCGACGACGAAACTCATCTTACTTTTTTTAAAAAAATGTCGAGACAAATAAGAAAACAGTAAACACTCTTTAATCTATGGCTAACAACTTTTTTCTTTTTCTCTTTTACTAGTTTCACCCAACCACAAACTGTTAATGGTCCATTTACACCACTGTCGCCATTAACACAGACCCAGTAGAGAAGAAAAACAAACTTTTTTTTTGCACCCACCAAGAGAAAAGAGGGAGAGAGAGAGAGATTAAAAGAGAAAACAAAACGGATGAGAATCTGGAGAAAGATGCAGAGGCGATGATTAGGGGAGGTGAAAGGGTTTGATTTAGGCAAGAAATTATTGATACAGAGGAATTGATTAGAGAGAATTTTATCACTCACCCAAAATTCAACTAAATAGAGGGGAAAAATTAAAAAAAAAAAAAGAATCGGTTTTGAGCCGTAATTATGTCCCTTCTGGTTTCTACAGAGCCAACCTAGAAAGAGAAATAGAGGAAAGTGACGATCTCTATTTGCTCTAAGCTTTCACCTCAAAGCCTCACCTAAAGCCGCCATTAGTGCTGCTTTCTTTTTTTTCCTCCTAACCCCTTTTGCTTCTCCACATTCATTACAGATTCCAAATATCTCTCTCTCTTTCTCTCTCCCCAACCCAAAATTGCGTAACTGATGGGTTTTTAATATGGGGGTTTTTGACAGAGGCAAAAAAGAAGAGAGAGAAAGGGCGGTTTTAAAGTCTCTTGCTCTTTCCATTACTGCTAAGTAGTACTACTCTCACCATACTCGGGGAAGAGAGAGAGAGAGAGGAACCGAACCAACCTTCTTCTTTTCCTCTCTCTCCACAACTAACTCTCTCTTTCTTCGAGTTCCCGGTGACTTTTAAGAGATGGGTTTGTCTCCGGAGAGGGTTAGTCGACGGCGGTTGGATTAAAGCAGGGGACTTTATCCACTTTCTCCGGCGAATTTCTCACGTCGTATAATGACAAAAATTAACTTTTATTGGGGTTTTGTGCTGATCTCATCTTCTCTTTTTCTTTCAACTTCCGTGGTTTATTTATTTTCTCTTTCTTCATTTCTCTGTTTTTCTTACTTGGTCATATAAATAAAATTCCCAAATATTTTTCTCATTTTAATTATTACTAATACAACTAAAAAAAATATTATTGTTAGCCCTGTTATTAACCTTTCTTACATAATGAGAGAAGAGGTAATTAGATAATTTAATTTGGAAAATGTCTGTCGTATATATTTGATATTATTCAAGAGTGATTTTAATATATATATATAGTTGACCACTTATTTAAGCGATTGATAATGAATAATTCAAAATTAGTTATTTAACAGAGAGAAAACAATTTTAGGTCCAAAAAAATCCTTTTTAATTTGCTTAATTACACAAATGCCATTTTAACAAGTTTGTCCTGCCAACACTGTTAATTGTCTGTCCTGGTAACAATGCTCACTGTTCACCCCGGCAACACTGTTTATTGTCCGTCCGATAACACTGTTATCAAATGTTAACCGCTCTTATTATATAATTAACGTATTAAACCAGTTAGCATATCATAGAAAATAGTATGTTAAACAAGTTATCATATCGTTAATAATATAAAATTTGGATGTTAAACGAGTTATTATATCATAAAATTATTGTGTTTATTGAGTTATCATATTATAGAAAATATAAAATATAGAAATATGAAATTTATCATATTAATCAGTTATCATATCATATAAAAATATGAGTTATTGATTAATTAACTTTGTTATCTTTCCAAAAGTATATAAAATTATAGCGATAACAACTTAATTAACTTTATTATTGTTTAACTTTGACATTTACCTTCATCACAATCGCTAATATTGTTATAGTTATCACTGTCACCGACGCCGGTATTACCGTAATCATTATCGCCGTCAAAACCATCACCAAACTCCACCTCCATTTTCACCATCTTTTTTTTTCTTCCTCCTCCTTCTTCCTCTCTGTTTCTCCTTGTTCTTTTTTTTTTTCTTCTTCAACTTCATTCATATTATGGAAAGAGAAAAAGTGAGAAACATGTAATTAGAAGGTAATAATAAGGATAGAAAAGATTTTCAATACTTAGTTTACTATAATGAATAGTGAGATAGGAGAGAGATTTAATTATGAAGTTAATTATTACCTTGGATTGCAAATACTCATTATTCAAAGCATCACTTGCTTTAGTGAACGGAGATGAAAAGATTAAACTGGATTTTTTAAAAAAAAAAAATTGTGATTATATTTGCTATCTCAAAACAGCAAAATTTTAAGAAGATAAAACAAACTTTTCTTGTTGTAAAACAAAACAAAAAAATGTGCATCAAAGTTAATTAATAGTTACATAGACAAACAACTTATCTCCACTGTATCGATGTATTAAATCGGGTCATAATTTAGACGAAATTGCTAATTCATAAAGATTATCAGCTGAATACAATGAATGCGTCAATGTTGCACTAATTTATGGTTTTCTATATAAGATGGCTATATTATTTTGTGTTACCTGATTTAATCCCATCTCTATTTAGCAACATCACACGTTATTCGATACCTTGTCCAATTTTGGACGGTTTGAATATTAAAATTTTATACTTTTAAATAACAACTTTTATTTTACAGCTTTTTATTACTCCTTATAATTACCTATTTCAGAAAAATATTATTTTTAATTATTTTTGGCTGAATACCTTTTGGCCTTTTTGAGTCGTCTCGATATATTGGCTGTTTCCTACTTTCCTACTCACACCTCTTAACTCTGAACAGTTCGAGAAGTGCATATCCAAAAAGTCAAACTTGTTTTTCTAATATACATAGAAAATAGAAAACTGTGGAAGAAAGAAATATGGTTGAAACTTGGAAACTTGACAACAATGTGAATTTAATATACAAACTTTCGTTGACAAAGAGAATTATAAAGCGTTATCTTAAAAATTGATAAGAAGTTAATAATAACCTGATTAGGCAGACAAATAAAAAACCTGATGATCAAAAACAAATCTCAAAATTAAATTGATTTGAGAATTCTCTTCTTGGTGTTATCTTTTCATTATTGGATGATATAGAAACGTATCAAAGGAGATTATAAATGCTAGTATAACGTGAAGTAAATATAAATTGATTAACTAAAGATAGTGTAATGAATTTGTCATGCACCAATTCTTTGTTATCAAAAATTATTTGTTATTGATGAGATAATCATTTAGGAAGAAAAGTTATTTACACAGTAGTATTGTTTATTGTTATCACTTTGGTCTTTAATTTACCACTCATGTGTCCATTATCATATTCCTTAAATATTGACATTAGTCTGAAAAAAAAAAGAAGCAATTAAATAGAGTCTTAAAAGAATTGATAGTTGCACCCCAAAAAAAAAAAAAAATGATATAAATTTCCTATCTTACCACATTTATTTTGGGACCTTGAATAAAGTGAAAGAAACTTCACATACAGACTCTGCCTTCGTTTGCTCCATATAGCTATCCCAATTTAATTATCATATGGACCGATTCATTACTTTATTTATTATCTTAAGAAATTAATTCAAATATATGTTCAACAAATTTTCATAAATAATACATGCAGATAGTACATATATATATACACGTGTTATATAGAGTTGTCCAATCTGGTAAGCCAAAACATTATAAAAAAATATTAAGCTTTTTATTCTTGGCCATAGATTTTTAGGGTTAATTTAACTTTACATCGATGGTTATTTCATTCATTACAGATTTACAGCTTTTTTGCATGACTTTTACTCGATCCAAGGCAGACTTTTTAATCCTCTTGAGCCGAGTTAGTACCAAAGAACCTCTGCTTCAAAATGTAGCAGATGTAGAGACAAACGACGACTGACCAAAACAAGTTCCGAACCGAAGAAACTCCTTGGTTCTGTTGTTGTCCGTACGCAATCTTCATCTTCTCCAGCCTCTGTCCCTCTCCGGAAGTTTCTAAAACTTTATTCATCTTCTCTGATGCTTCAGCTGCAAGCAAACCTTCTCTCACCTCTCCTTCTCCGATTTTAGCCTCGTTTTGTTCTTGGCCATCTTTACTTTTCTGTTTAGTCTTTTCGGTTTCTGTGACTTCCTTCTGCTTACTTCCTCCTCCGAGAGATGTTGGTTTTTTGGGAATGAGGTTACGGAGCGAAGCCAGTCTCAGAGGCAGAGGTTTATCTTCCGGGATGGTCACTTTCTTGGTCTACAAGAAAGCATACCGTTGTAAAGGTTAGTTTTGTAGCTATCATCAATACTAGTCTTCAGATTAAAAAAATTAAAAAAAACTCACCAATTGTTTGAACTGGAGATTGTAAAACATTTCAATGTATCTCTGCTTCGCTTTCTTTTGATCTTCGTTCACCTGACTCCAAAATCCATAAATGCTTCCCATTTTCAGCAACTTCTCTGCATAAATCTTCCATGTGTAGCTACACAAAACGATTAAAAAAACCAACAAATAAGCAAATGTAACGTGACATGATTTGCGTTTAACGTTTTAAGATTTGTCTCTACTTACCTCTCGTAAATCCGTTTGAGACCAGCCTTGGAGATATCATCCCAGTACGAAGCATCTGTACGGCACTTGCTGAAGAAATCTCCAATCCTGGTAACAGATTCATCACCATTGTTTGGATCAATGTGGAAACCAGAGACACCGTCAACAATTATCTCCGCTGGTCCACCTTGATTCGTGGCGAAAGTTGGGAGTCCACAGTTCATGGCTTCGATAACGGTTAAACCAAAAGCTTCATACAAAGCAGGTTGAACAAAGACTCCTTTTGTATCAGCAATGCACCTGTAGAGCTCACTGTTTCTGTATCTATCGGTTTGAGCAGCNCTTCACATTGTCTGGTGCCTCAAGAACTTCTGAGAGCATGACCATAGTTTCTTTCACTCTCTCTGATGTATTTCCCCAACCTTTCTCGAATCCCATTTCCTTCAACCTGAGAAAGTAACCTTATAATCAGATATCCTCGTTCCAGTTCCTCTTGGAAGATTAAAGAATCTTGAGCAGTGTTTTTTTTTTTTTTTACCTTTGTGCAAAAGTTTCATAAGGCGTGTGTCTTGGGTAAGTCGAGACCACATTCACAGCAAGCATCAGTGATCTCTGGAGCTTTGCAACCGTGCTGAGATCGTCGTTGATCATGAGGTTCTGCAGACATAAATCACCACGAAAGAGTTAACTTTTGAAGAAAATTGATGAAAATGGAAACAAGAAAACGATTCAATCTCGACCTCTCCGTGATGGTTAAGGCGAAGCAAGTAGTTCAACAAAGGCTCTAGTTTGTCAGATTGGCCTCCAAGCTTAGAAGATATAAACTTAGAGATGTAATCAGCTCCATTTCCAATCGAAGAAGAAAGATTAAGCCGAGGAGTTGTGAAATCAATCGCTCCAAAGTCTATCTCCAATGCATTTTCATCCTTAGCCCTATTTGAGAAAAAAAGATTAACCACCTAGATGATGAATATTGCTCTGTTTTTTTTTTTTTTTTTTGTTGCCAAAAGGCCATATTGTAGATCTTATACTAACCATGACTCGTCGAAAACAGATTCCTTGAACTTCAAGTAATCCGTGGCTGTGATTTCATCAACTGTTAGATCTCCAGAGTTGACCTTAACATATTCCCAGAAACCAGGATTTGGCCTCGCGGCTAATGCAACAAACGGTGGAACCACTGCCGCCTCCTGAGTAGTTAAAACAGATAAAATTAAAGAAATCGCATAATAAACAAGCAACATAATTAAAAACCGTGTTGTCTTGCTTGCAAATGGTAATGAAGATCATCTGTTAACCTGAGTACAAGTGAGAATGTAACCAAACAGTCCCTCCAGGATCTTCTTGCGTTCACGGCTATCTTGTCTCTTATACACATCTAGATGTGTATAAGAGACAGCATTACAGATTTACAGCTTTTTTGCATGACTTTTCCTCGATCCAAGGCAGACTTTTTAATCCTCTTGAGCCGAGTTAGTACCAAAGAACCTCTGCTTCAAAATGTAGCAGATGTAGAGACAAACGACGACTGACCAAAACAAGTTCCGAACCGAAGAAACTCCTTGGTTCTGTTGTTGTCCGTACGCAATCTTCATCTTCTCCAGCCTCTGTCCCTCTCCGGAAGTTTCTAAAACTTTATTCATCTTCTCTGATGCTTCAGCTGCAAGCAAACCTTCTCTCACCTCTCCTTCTCCGATTTTAGCCTCGTTTTGTTCTTGGCCATCTTTACTTTTCTGTTTAGTCTTTTCGGTTTCTGTGACTTCCTTCTGCTTACTTCCTCCTCCGAGAGATGTTGGTTTTTTGGGAATGAGGTTACGGAGCGAAGCCAGTCTCAGAGGCAGAGGTTTATCTTCCGGGATGGTCACTTTCTTGGTCTACAAGAAAGCATACCGTTGTAAAGGTTAGTTTTGTAGCTATCATCAATACTAGTCTTCAGATTAAAAAAATTAAAAAAAACTCACCAATTGTTTGAACTGGAGATTGTAAAACATTTCAATGTATCTCTGCTTCGCTTTCTTTTGATCTTCGTTCACCTGACTCCAAAATCCATAAATGCTTCCCATTTTCAGCAACTTCTCTGCATAAATCTTCCATGTGTAGCTACACAAAACGATTAAAAAAACCAACAAATAAGCAAATGTAACGTGACATGATTTGCGTTTAACGTTTTAAGATTTGTCTCTACTTACCTCTCGTAAATCCGTTTGAGACCAGCCTTGGAGATATCATCCCAGTACGAAGCATCTGTACGGCACTTGCTGAAGAAATCTCCAATCCTGGTAACAGATTCATCACCATTGTTTGGATCAATGTGGAAACCAGAGACACCGTCAACAATTATCTCCGCTGGTCCACCTTGATTCGTGGCGAAAGTTGGGAGTCCACAGTTCATGGCTTCGATAACGGTTAAACCAAAAGCTTCATACAAAGCAGGTTGAACAAAGACTCCTTTTGTATCAGCAATGCACCTGTAGAGCTCACTGTTTCTGTATCTATCGGTTTGAGCAGCGATCCATCTGAATTTACCCTTGAGCTTATANTCCTTCTCCACAGCCTCTCAGGTTCTGTGTTTAATCATCTCTTTCTCTCTCTCTCTCTCTTTCTCTCACTCACCCATTCACTCACGCTCGCTCTGATTTTGACTTTGCTTTTTTCGCAATCGGGCAGTGTCAACATTGGCCACATTGAGTCAGTCGTATGGATCTTGCGGCTTCCGTCCATCACCGGCGTTTCGCGCGTTTGCAAACCGCTTCCTCTGCCGATTGGTGCCGTTCATGTCGATCTCGTCTGTACTCTCGGAAAGGCTCCTGTATGGATCATCGTCTCCGACAGAAACCCTAGGTACATCTCCTGGAATGAAGACCGCCATGGAGGCAAGGGCTTGAGGTCGAGAATCGAACATGTTCTCGCCGCTGCTCAGTCCACAACCACGCTAAAACCTTCTTCGGTGATTCTGTTCTTCGCAAATGGTTTGCCTTCCTCAATTCACGACAAATTGAAAGACGAATTCGGGGCTAAAGAATTCGAATTCGGCTCGGAGTCTTCGATGCTCGATTTCGATTGCGAGGAAACGATGGAGGGAGAATGGTTTAATGTAGTTCGAACCAGATCATATAAAGAAGCGGTTTCTGTGGAGATCAAGCTCATAGATCGATGCGATTCTCTTGCATTTCCTGAACCTGAGGTTGTAGTTCAAGCAGAGGTCGCAGAGCTAAGCCAAAATGATGCTATCTCTTCTGTAATCTCCTCCATGAGATTGCAAGGTGAAGAAGACTGCCTCATAAATCTCGACACAACAGCTCTGGTTGCTCTTGTTTCTGGAATCACTAACGGATGTGCAGAGAGAATCGTGGATATGCCTGAGATCGAATTAGAGGAAAAATTCAAAGGAAATACCGTTTTTGTGATTGGTCAGGTGAGAGAGAGAGAAACAAAATAATCACCATTGCTTGCCTGTCAAATTATAAACTCTTGTGAAGTTGACAATTATGTGCAGGCGGAATCTGAAATTGAGAATTCAGTTCTTGTCAAAATGGGAGCTGTATTATCCGGGAAGCGAGGGATTGTATGCAAGAGTGTTCTTTCAGAGTTCAAAGAGTTAGTTTCCATGTATGCTGGACCCAATGAGAAGCACAGAGCTGAGCAGTTGTTGAAGAGTCTGATGTAATTCGAATCTCAACATGCAAAAAAACATTACAATCAGATTATGCTCTGTACCAACAGAGAAACTCAAAAGTTCGGTACTTTTACTCGTTATAATTGTGTTTGCTGACAGGGTGGTGAATGACAATCCCACAGAGCGTGTGATGGGACTCCCAACAACGAGGAAGTTAGCAATGAAGAACAAGACTGTGTTTGGGACAGGCGATAGATGGGGGGCCCCGACGTTGACTGCAAACATGGCGTTTGTCAGAGCCGTGGCTCAATCAGGCATGTCTCTCTCAACCATCGACCATAGCCCTCGAGCTCTCACTGGTGATTAAGCCAAGTTCTATCTGTAATTTTGTGTAAGTTCTAAAGACCAAACCTTGTACTTAGAGAAAACCAAAAAACAGAACCTACCAAATTGCTTTTGTCTGTTGTCCAAGTAATTAATAATAATGAAAGCGGAATAAAAGCAACAGGTCTTTTGCAGAATAGAATTTTTATTGCACTAAACAAACATACAGAATACAGACACAACATATTCTCTTAATTTTTTCTGGAAACTAATCCAAATCCAATGTGGTAGCTTTCACACACAGGGAACTTTATATATTATTGACATTTAGAGAATCATAAGAGCAGAGCTATACCATTTGTATTTCTATGGCGGCCAATGGCTTTGTACTCTATAAGGTAATATGCACTCTATCCAACTGCTCTATCTTTGGTTGCCCGTAATGTGTTTTGATGTGTTTTTAGTCCGTAGATTTTCTTCAGACCATGAGGCATCTACAGAAGGAAGTTGGTACTCGTCGGGTTTCAAGGCCAAGGCAAAATCAGGAAGCGTTGGTGCTGTCTCCATGATTCTATAATTCAGCATTAAATGGACAACAAGAAAAAGAGATTGATGAGCATATATAATAGCAAAGGGCGAGAGAAAACTAAACAAACTTTTCAAACTGAAACTCACTTCTCATATGAGTATAGATCGCGGTTTATCCTGACTTTACTTGAAGTGTCTTTCGGTATTTTCTCTGATAGATACTTCATTGTCCCGAAAAGCGGTGGAGTCCTGAACAAAATGCGGGTGGGGTATTAATGACTGACAGATAGATAGATAGAGGTGATCCATCTACGAAGGCACAGAAGACGGATTTTTACCTTGACGTGGGTGAAGAAGCATTAAACGCCTCACTTGCTTTCTTACTTTCTTTAAAACACTCGTCTGCAGCCTGTAAGGCAGCAACCGCCATGCCATGTGATTTCTCTGTGTTTCCTTCATCAAGAATCAAGCCATGGTAGTAGTAAGCTGCAGCCTGGTATTACAGATACACAGAGATACCTTAGTGTCTTAGTGAGAACAGAAGACGGAAATTGAAGCATTGTACAGATAACCAGACTTTCTCATTCATCTACGTGAACTCTTAAAAAAATCTAATGATGATAATGATGTCCAAACAGTACCTTAGCTTCAACATATTTCCACTTAACAAAGAGCCTATGCTTTTCTCCCCAGCCATTTGCTAATGGAAGATTCATTAGGTTATCTTGTGCCTGATCAAGGTTCATCAAGAAGTATTAGAGAGCTTCCAACCCGAGAAACGCATCATTAATTTTAAAACCGGAAAAAAACAAAAGAAAGCCTATCAATCCTTCCACGAGCCTCTCAGAAAAGAGGGGGCAAAAGTAGTAATTAAAGCAGTAGAGAATGAATTAGTGGACACTTTTAATGTTGATATTTCGTAATTTATGGTACAAACTTAGTAAGCAACTTTAGTCATATTTTCCCCCTCAAACATGGGTGATCAGCAGACACACACAAGTTAGTGACACTTTTGTGATGGTGAAATGGCCACTTTCTTCTTTTTGTTCTTTCATTTTGTTTTTGATTTTTTTATCTCCCTATTAACCTTAAGTGGATAATACACTAATACCCATTACCCTCCATTAACAACAACTAATCTATCTAGCGTCTCACTTCATTATTATAATGAAGTGATTATCAAAAAAGTTATGAAAGAAAAACAAATTTGATAAGGTAAAGGACTACCTGCTGCCAGTATTTCACCATTTCACAAGAAAGTCTTCGTTTCACAGCGAGAGTGGCTTTCGCACTATCGATCGCCATCCCAAGTTGGATATCAACACCCTAAATCAGAAACGCAATCAGAAAAAAAAAGAAGTGAAAATGCTAACTACATAACTACTTCTAACCTAGGCTAACGAAAACTATTGTGCACAGATAAACTACGAAGCACATGTAGCGCATCATAAGTAGTTAAATATATCCCAACAAAAAAAATGTTCTACCTGGCCTAATGCTTGCAAGCAAAGAGCCCGTAGAGCTCCTTCCGCAAGGTCAACAGGTAAACTTCTCCTGTAGAAAAGGAGCGGGAAAGAAAACAAGGGACATGTCAGAAGGGTTGATCAGAAGTATCAACAATTACAACGGTTGACATTAGAAACTTTGTCATTTGTGAACCTTAGCTCGGCTGAAAACTGAGGGAGGACATGCTTGACAGCACAGTCGAGGTATCCAGCTGCCTTTAAGAAGATATCGATTGAAGCTCGTCTATTTTCTATAATACATTGAAAAAAGCATAACGTTAATCCTCTAGTCCGTTGTTGGATGACTAAAGAGGACTCAACACATCTCACAGAGTCATCATTTCTAGAGTACAATGCGGTGCTAATTGAATTTTTTCAAGAAGATGTGAAGAGGAAGCGGAATCGAAGAAGTATGAGCAATTTCGAAGGCCTAACCTTCTGATACTTTTGGATGGTAGCCATCAGTGGAACCTCTAGGAAGAAGCAGTAAATTGGCTTGTGACATTTGTAGCATTGCCATCAGATGCAAAATCGACAATATTTCATACCACACGTTTGACATGGCTGTTTCCTGGTAAAGGTAAATAATCTTGTCATATATACTCAACACCCTTCAGTATAAAAGTCAAAACAGCACAAAATAAATAAACTGCTTTGATTACCGCACCTCTTCCTCATCCTCCTGATTTACCCAAATAAACTGTACTTTGAATTGTAACTGGCTGCCTGAAACATTAAACGAATGCATGTCAGAATATATATATATGGAACCAAACAGATCTCGATTCTGTAGCACAACAATGGTATTTTACCATCTTTAGTTAATCCTAATAGAACAGGTAGATAATCTTCCAAAGCCTGATGGAGATCTGCGAGCGTTGAACCTCCTGCAAGAAACAATTCCGTTAAGAGTTTGAAGAAGGAGAGCAGGGAAAACGAGAAACAGACAAGGATGTTCTCACACACCGTGTTGTGTCTTCCTCCTAGTTCTTGTTATCGTTGGCCCTTCTTGATTTGCCATCACAACTATTCGCGTTCTTAAAGCTGTCAGGCGCTCCACAAGAGTCTTGGGCAATTGATCACCCAGTGACAGAGAAAACTCCACAGGCTTGGGTATCCTTAAACCGGGTACATATACCGAAACGTCCCCTATGCTCGTTGGCTTCCTTCTGTTTCCACCAGAGTCCTTCGGCGTTGATGCAAAGCATCCCATTTCTAGAGCTTAACAAATCTACAAATCTCACAGACCAAAAAAAAAATAGAAACAGAGATTATTGACCTTGAATTGAATTTTCGAATCCCTCTAACACTGACCAAATTTGATCTGTGAAAAAATGAGATGATCAAGCTTAAAGACAGTAGGATGATCCAAAAACGAACATGGTACAAGGAGACGAAACTAATTAATATCCAACCAAAAACAGCCCCAGCTCCATTCTCGTCCACTAGATTCATAAGATAAAGTTAAACTAGCTCACGAGCCATCTGCCAATACTACAATCTTCATAATTCTACGTGACCAGAAAATTGAGAAGTAAAACTAACTTTTTAGACCAATGTCCAAACAGAAACAAACAAGCAAATGACGCCATCAGATAGACGTGGTTTTCGAAAACCGAAAAAACAAGAGAGAGTTTTGATTTTCTCACCTACCTCTCGACGTTTATCGGAATTATTGGCTAAAAGACATATAATTCAAGCGATTGCTGCAAGAGAAAAAAAAAAAAAAAGGTGACTTAATCAGCAAAAGAAACATGTGACTCACAGAGAAAGCATGAAACTTTAATTGTTCTGTTCACAATTTCTCCACTGTGAACGAATTCAAAAGCTAAACTAAATCTCGGAAATAGGCAAACAAAACCCATTAAAAACGAGGATTTCCCTAAGTCCAGGAAGCAACTTGACATGAAAAAAACCAAGATTTTGAGTGAAGGGTCGTCAAGGATAATGCCAAAATTAATATATGAAAAATGTAAGGAGAGAGGGATGGTCTATCGAGCTAAGAAACCTCGTAACTGATTTAAACAAAAACTTCAATCCATGAAAAAAAGAAAACCCTTAAGCAACATTTTTTTCCCCCTGGAACCATAACCAAAGTAGAAGTCTATCAAAATCGGGTTTTATCAGACTCCGGACAATAAACTTTAGAAACCGCAAAACCCTGATTCGAGAAGGGTATTGAATCAGAGAGATTTAGAATCTGAAAATTCGAGGAATAAAAACCTTACCATCAAAGACCTACGAAGAAAAATGCTCCTGCTCTCTCTTTCCTCATAGGTAGATATTGCAAAATGAGATGGAGTTGGTGTTCGATTCCAGAATCCGACGCAATGGTATAAATCCTGGTGGTTCAAGCGGTAGAAAACGATAATTAAAGAGGATGGGGGGGTGGTGAGAGAGCAGAGGATGATGAAAATGAGAACGAGGGTGAAGAAGACTTCAGGGCACAAATTTCGACTTTATTGCGAAAATTATTAATGCTCTTTCGACTTTCGAGAGTACCTCTCCCCTACCCAGTACGGCCCGCACAATCAAAATTATTGAAATTGTTGAAAAAAAGGGATTTGATTAACGATTTTAAAAGACGAGGACATAATTTTTTATACCAAAAAAACAAAACTGTTTCACACAGAATGTCATTTTAACTCTTGATTTTTGTTTCACAAAAAGTGTCACTTTATGTTTTCAATACAATTTTTTAAACTAAATTTCAGTTTTATTCCTAATATTTTAACTTATTAATTAGAGAGAAAAACTGATTTAGTGTATTAATAAAGGACATAAAAGAGATTTTCAAGTTTTTCTTAATTTGTGTGAAAAATGTCAGAATAACACTCTTTGTAAAATAGAGGGAGTGTGTTTTTTCTTGTTACGAAACTTAAAAATCAACTAAAAAACATATTTGCAGATCACGGATTTCATGTTTTCCTTCGTTAAAAAAAATATATATATTAATCTTTTTGCAAAATTTTAGTTATCGGAATCATACCTCTCAATTTTTTTTTTTCAGGATTGTATAATAGATGAATATGTACCACATGGAAAACAAAAATAAAATGGGTCAAAACTACTCAAGATATCACCATATCCTAGTATCTTCCAAAAACCTTTAAAGGTACTATAAAGTTAGAAATATATAATTCATAAAAGGAATGAAATGATATATAATCTATACGCCGATAGTATTAAATTTTCAGTTTACATGTGCGAACCAAAGAGACAAACTACCTATAAATCCCAAGGTGTAAGAAAATTATCTTAACTATAAATAAATGTGTATGGAGGATGATGTCCACCATTACCAATACTTATCACTACAACATGCATAGTCATACGCATGGATATGGTTGGTTTCCATGATTCTATATTATTAAAACCGGAAGCTCCTTGGCACCATCCATCATCTCACAAATCAAACAAAAGCTTTAATTTTCTATATTACTTTGAAAGAAAAAAAAATATGTAATTTACTTCTACTTGTATAGTCAAGTGCCTCGTACGAAAGGCATTATATAGACATGTATATGGAAACTATTCTATTCTTATACATGTTACGAATGGATCAACTTGGACTATTTTATACTAAGTACATTCGGCTTAAACCGAATAAATATGTGTTACAATGACATCAAAGCGGACCGTCCCTTTCTAAATATCATTGACTCTTTTAGATATTTTGATTACAATCACAAAAAATATTGAGTCACGAACAAAATCCACCGGCCTATGCATAAGCATCCCACGTCCACTTTTTTTGTTCAAATCTCCCATATAACATTAACTGTTTTTTTTTTTGGTAATAAATGGAAATATCGGAGATGTCATATACAGTACACGTGGTGGCAATGTTAAAGCACGTGACGTTGCTATAATATTTGGGCGGGGCCGAAGTACTAACGACGTAAGAAGAGATATTTGTGGAAACCAGTGGAAGGGAGACACGTGTCCAGGTTCATGAATCGGTTTCGGTTAGGAGATCACGACTACTGTCTCACCGCCCCAACGGTCTGTCTGTAGCAAATTTTAAAGGGAGGGGCAGTGCGGTTGGTGGCGACACGTGTCTTCAATCATTCCGTTCTACGACTGCTAATTAAAGGTACCTTTTTTTCTGTGTTCGTTTCGTCTACGACTTGCTTTCCTTTTATAGAAACTGACTTGTTTTGTATAACTAACAACAACAACAAAACCTATCATTTATTATTCGATCGTTACAAGTAAACATAGATGTTTGTTTATCCGGAAGTTAATTTGGTTTGGTTTGTACTTTGGTTTAGAAGTTAAACAAAAATTAATGCAGCTGTATCTAGTAATAGTATGAATTCATATGTTACATTTTTTTTTAATATAATTTTCATATGATACAGCTTTTATTTAAATTTTGGTTTCGTGTCTTTAATTAGAAATCCTAAATTTGGTTTCAAAAAAAAAAAATCACCGGATCTTAGGCTTCTAAAATTTTCAAAGCACTATGTTAATTGCAAAGCAGTTAATAAAATTTAAAATTTGAAATGTTTTGAATTTGTAACCCTTGTTGAACTACATCATACATCACTCACAGTGCTGTACCAAAACTTTTAAAAGTTTGAGGCAAAATTAAAAATAAGTATTTTTTATATATTTTTAAAATTATTATAATCTAACTTTTTTAGAAAATGTTAGTGTCAATAAAAAAACTGAATAAAACTTATAAATAAAAAAACAACATTTAGGATTATTAGTTTTGATGGTTTCGGTTCTTGGGTTCGTCTTATTGATGGTATTTTGCTGCTTTGTGATCTTCAAGTCAATTCTTGGTAACTCTTTGGGTTATCAGGTTTGGTTCTATGACGTGCAGTGGCTTCGTTCTTCAGTGCTTCTCTTGCGAGGAGGTGATCAGTTTCTGTCAGAAGATTGCGGAAGCTGGCTCGCGAGTGTCTACGTGTAAGTGTTGTTTGAGCCTATTTGACGTTTTCCCATCTGATTTCAAGGATTGTCTCTTTGAGTCCAGTTCTTTTTCTGGTTCCTTGGTTCTTCTGAGTTTCTGTTTCAAGATGGTTGATGTTTTTCTGTTCCTCTTCTGTTCTGCTTTCCTTGCTTCTGTTGTTGTTGCTGGTTGGGTTCGAGGTGGGCATTGCTTCAGGAGTTATGAGTCTCTGAAGGCGTTTCTGCTCTAGATTTCTTCTCGATTCTCAAGCTTCTCAGTTTCTTTCAACACTTTCAAGTTTCGGTGGGCTTGGTTGTGGGCTGTTTTGGTTCAGTCTTTCAGATGTAGTGCGTTGGTTTCACTGCTTCTAAGTTTCAGATTTTCCAATCTCGGTCTTTGGGTTTATCTGGTGTTTTTTTAGTTGGGTTGTTGTAATAGCTTCCCTTTGTTTAGGCGTTGTCCAGAGATGTGTTGTCATCTGCTGGTTTAGAATTCTACCATGTATTTCACTCTTTAGAATTCTACCATGTATTTCACTCTGTATTTCACTTTGTATTTCACCCCTGTTTTCCTCTTTGGTTAATAAAATACCAGATGTCAATTCAGTTTTGAACTTGGGATTGGAACCTTAAAAACAAATTCAACCAAATTTTAACCACTCCACTACTATTTACTTTTTTTTAAATGAGAGCTTCAAAATAATATATTATATTTGGTTACCTGAGGTAAATGCATTTTTGGTAACATAGTAAGCACAGCTCTGATCACTAATAAGAAGAGAAAGAGTACAAGACTCAGAGGCAAGTAATGTGAACTGAAAAAAGCTGTTGGACCATGTATTCCATCGCAAGAACCATTCTCAGAGGTGAGATTCTAATGTCGTCAATGATGACTCTGTTGCCTCGAGCGGAGCTCTTACAGATTATGATCCTTGGAAGTTGATTACCACCCAGCCGAAGCTTAATTACCGTTGGGTTTAAGCCCTTGGTCTCTGCGATATCGCATAAGGCAAGACAACCCGATTCGACTATCTTCATCATGAACTCCCGTAATCAAAATCTTCATATGCTTACACTCCAACGAGGAGAAACAGTTTGGGGAAGGCTACGTGTTGACTTAGGGTTCTATTACAGGCACGTAGATGCTATGTTTTTTGGGGATGAAAATCTATATGTAACCGAATGAAAATACGAGGCAACTATCAATCTCACTAACAGAGAGCTCTCCACACCTAGGGTTCTACGGAAAGAAGTCGGGGAGGTTCAAATTCCAAGACAATACACCGATTGTGACTTTGGGAGGAGGTTCCTCGACCTTCCAAAAGAAAGTTCCGCCAGACTCTATGGCAACATGATAAGAGGTCAACCTTCGGTGTTCTCTGTCATGAAGCATGGTTCAGGATGAAGACACTTTAGTGCAGTTTGGATAGATTCAAAGTTCTACGAATTGCCAGAGGGGACGTTGATGTGGTGAGGATTAGAAAATTGAAAGTCAGATGGAAGTAAAGTTGAAGTGGTGAGGATTTTTCGATCCTCTGTTTTTTTTTCTTTTTCGGTCTTGTTTTCGGCAGCATATAAGCCTTTCCCATTTGAAAAGTTATACAATGGTAGGAATCCAAAAATGGAATTGGGAACATAGAAACGATAAAACAAAGGCTTTGGAATTAATGCTTTTGCTAAATAATCTGCAGCCTTCTTGATGGTGTCCAATAAAAAATTTTTTTTGTTAAATTCAAATCTACTTTTCCAATCCTCAGTCGAATGAATCCAGTAATGAACTCTAGGTCAAAGGCATAGTTTATTTTGAAAATTTATAGTTTTGTGTTTTCTAGAATAAATATGTTTTTTACTTTAAAATTAATGTATGGAAGGCTAAAAATCTACATATCCAAAATGTATAACAGTCCATTAAAAAAAATTAAAATTTAGTGATGTGGATAGTTTCTTTAGAAAGAAATTTGGCTAATTATATATATGATTTCTACAACCTATTTCCTACTTTCTAAAGGGAAGAAACAATGTTGGGATTTTGGGAGGTTATTTTTGTACAACCGTATATGAAAATAGACAATGGCAAGTTTCTACTTTTCAAATTCTAAAATAAAAATAAAAAATTGGTGAGTAGAGAGGGCAACTTGTTGGGCGAAATAAATCCATCAACCAATCAGTACTCAACACCTGTCAAAAAGTAACTGGATATTGACATGCCTAGATATCGGTTAAGCAGACAAGAATACTGATTTTTGAGAACTAACCAACAGTTGGGAAGATCTCGGCAACCGTCAATAAGCTTTCGAGCACCAACTAGATTGATCTAAATAATAAATTATATTCTGATTATTAAATTATTTTTGCTTGACAGAATTTCAACTAAAACGCTAAACTAAATTTAATTAACACATGATTTAATGATAATTTGAGAAGGATAACATATCAAATTCGAGTCGTAGACGAGATCAATTTCTTTTTTTTATCAAAAATAAAATAAAAAATAAAAAATTTGAGTCGTAGAAAAATGTGACGGAAATTTAATAAAAGGCCTCAATAGAAGGAGCCCATTAAAAAATTTCAAAGCCTCTCTCTCTCTCCATCGCCGTCCCCATCTTCCTCGGGTTCGCTTTCCTCTTTCCTCTCACAGTTTCTTTCGCTGTACCCCTCGCGAAAGGTTCATCTCCCAGTGATTTCTGGATGATGCGGAGGCTGGTGTTCTCCTGTTTTCTTCGTTCTAGATCCTCCTTGCATCTATCGACACCACCACCACCACCAGAAAGGTCCGCACTTTTCTCTCGCTTGTTGAGTTCTCGTCTAGGTTCTTCTGTCCAAACAGGCAAAATCTCTCCCCAAACTAGCCTCTCGAGCCATTCATTCTGTTCTGCGACTCTGTTAAACCCATCAATTGAATCTATCCGTACAGAAAGGGTTTCCGAAGATCAGTCACTGGTTTATTCCAAGGGAAATGAAATCAGAACACAGGGTTCTAATCACGCGGTTGGAATCCTACNCTGACAAAATTTTTTTTGAAAATTAAAAAAAATTAGTTACGTTTTGGGAGATTAAATTTAAGACATCAAAGACAACACAATCACATACAACCATTTTCACAAAGTTATTTTATATATTTGCCATACAATTTTTTTTATATATCTCAAACTAATATTTTTAATTAAATGTGTTTTAACAAAGAAAAGAAAGTGATTATTAGTCTAAAATAAAACTAATAATCCGATCAAATCAATTAATTTCTTTCATTATTTGGTTAAATTAATTGCAACAAATCAATTTTCATCGGATTAATATATAAAAACATCTGCATATATTCGAGTAATTGATTTCATCTGTTTGCTATATAGTTTGTTATTAATTTTAAATTCGAATTCATGTAACCAAAAAAAAAATTATTTCGCGTAGAACGCGGATTATCATCTAGTATTCATTCATATAAGGAATAAACAAAGAAAGTACAGAACAATTTTTATTTGTTGATAAAAAGTACATAACTAAATGTTTTTGTCTGATTTCAAGGATTGTGTCTTTTGAGTCCAGTTCTTTTTCTGGTTCCTTGGTTCTTCTGAGTTTCTGTTTCAAGATGGTTGATGTTTTTCTGTTCCTCTTCTGTTCTGCTTTCCTTGCTTCTGTTGTTGTTGCTGGTTGGGTTCGAGGTGGGCATTGCTTCAGGAGTTATGAGTCTCTGAAGGCGTTTCTGCTCTAGATTTCTTCTCGATTCTCAAGCTTCTCAGTTTCTTTCAACACTTTCAAGTTTCGGTGGGCTTGGTTGTGGGCTGTTTTGGTTCAGTCTTTCAGATGTAGTGCGTTGGTTTCACTGCTTCTAAGTTTCAGATTTTCCAATCTCGGTCTTTGGGTTTATCTGGTGTTTTTTTAGTTGGGTTGTTGTAATAGCTTCCCTTTGTTTAGGCGTTGTCCAGAGATGTGTTGTCATCTGCTGGTTTAGAATTCTACCATGTATTTCACTCTTTAGAATTCTACCATGTATTTCACTCTGTATTTCACTTTGTATTTCACCCCTGTTTTCCTCTTTGGTTAATAAAATACCAGATGTCAATTCAGTTTTGAACTTGGGATTGGAACCTTAAAAACAAATTCAACCAAATTTTAACCACTCCACTACTATTTACTTTTTTTTAAATGAGAGCTTCAAAATAATATATTATATTTGGTTACCTGAGGTAAATGCATTTTTGGTAACATAGTAAGCACAGCTCTGATCACTAATAAGAAGAGAAAGAGTACAAGACTCAGAGGCAAGTAATGTGAACTGAAAAAAGCTGTTGGACCATGTATTCCATCGCAAGAACCATTCTCAGAGGTGAGATTCTAATGTCGTCAATGATGACTCTGTTGCCTCGAGCGGAGCTCTTCCAGATTATGATCCTTGGAAGTTGATTATGGTTTCTTGTAAATTTCATCCTTTACTGTCTCCAGTTCTGAACCAAGAATCATGGTCCCGAAGTCAAAGAGACCTGTCCAGGTCAGAACTGGACCAGGTTATGTTATGTTCTTCGGGAATGATTCCACGGCGAATAATATGATCAATGTGTTCCTCCAAAGTCATTGTACTATTAACTGTTGTGTACATAGAGCGGAATTTTGTATGATTCTTTGCATTCCGTTAATGAATGTGTTTTCTTTATGAATCATAATTATCTTGGTTTGCCTTCTGTTTTTGCGCTCTGAATCTCGTGACTTTTTAAAGTTTATTTTGATGTGAGATTCTTGAGATAGCTAGATGCTAGAACAGAGTGGCTTCATCGGTCAACTAAGATAACGAGGTTTTGCTGTTCTTGTAAGATAACGAATCTCAAATAACTCTTGGTGAAGACATGACTGGTTCGTTCGTCTGTCAGCATTTGGTGAAGTACATTTTATTTTATACCAATATATGGTGGTAATGCTGTACCGGATTAGTTGTAATCAAAATCCGGTTTAGTTGTGTCATTGTATGAGTTTTTTTCTCGAAGAAAATAGGTTTAGTTTAGTTATGACTTATGAAAAGGTTCGAAACTACCAATCGAACAAATGAAGTTGGTTATGGCTCCTTTCCCAACTAACTCTGTTTTTTTTTTCCTACTTAACTTTACCAGCAATTATTTCGGTTTTGTTTAAAGAAAATAAAAGACAAGCTAGAGAGATGTTCGAATAATCAATCCCACGGAACATTCAATGTAACCGATATGCTGTTTTTTTTATAGTCCTGAAAGTACGAAACCAATAAAGTTCCGTTTTGGACAAGAGAGAAACTAATGGCGTGCTTGGAGACCAAATATTTCATATTTGACCACTTTTGATTCTATTTATGACTAAAAATGTTTGACCATAACTGTTTTGTATAAAGATTATACTCTCTGATTTACGCCATCACCTCTATAACCAACCTCCAATTTATTTGAATTTTATTTAACATAAGTGTTAAGCTTCGAAGTTTAGTAAGGGTGAGAATGATGCGATCATAATAAGCATCAAAATATATATAGCAGTTTTTTTATAACAAAAATGATTAAAATTAAAAAAAACAAAGCGACAATTCTTGTGTCGCAATGGCAAATCAACAACAAAAATCAAAAGTTCAAAACCATTATAAAAATCTAGAAGTGGTGAAAGAAAAATCTCCCCATTGTAACATTGCTAAAAAATATACTTAATTAGTCCATTTTACAGGGGGAAATATGTAAATAGTCGATTTATCATCTATTTTTTGTTTGTATTAATATAAGAAAGTTATTTGATCGATGATCTCTAGTTTAGTTAGTGTTAGTTGTTAAGGTTTCGATGTTAAAAAGATGAATTAACTTATAGGTTATAGCTAAATAAAGTTAGTTGTATGGTGTCCACGTTGGCATATATAGTTCGAATTAAGTTAGAGAAAACGTTGATTAGGTCTGAAAGGTTATCAGAACAGATCCATCAATATTTAACCAGAAGTCCACAACATTGTTACCAAACTCTCTCATTCTCCTCATGTTTTTTTTTCGGATTTTAATTTCCATAATTTATTATATAAATGATATTTCAAAGTTATATAAGCATTTAATGAGAGCATTCCCCATAACAAAGATATCATGATCCATCGAATGTAATGTTTCAAGAATTAATTCCCGATAAATACAACACAGCTTAATGTATATTTATATGACACATTAATAAATTAATTATAATAAATTAAAAATAGCATTTCTAGAAAGAATCATCGCAAACTAATATACGTATTTTTCATATCAAATAAAGCAAATTTTCGAAGCTTCTTATAAAAATTCATTCATACTTATTATTATTATTATTATATATGTATCTGTATTTTTACTATAATAAAAAATTAATAAGATGAATATATATGGTAAACAAAATAATAATATGAATATATATGCGTTTGTGCATGAAATTATGTAGATATATTTAGTTTAGATAAAAAGTTAAATTAACAATAATTCAGAAAATATCAGTTTAGGATATCAACGTTTTATTAGATATGTAAATACGTAGGTTGCCCAAGATTACACAAACGTATAGATAAATGAGTATTGGTGGCTTGAAGTAGCGGGTGTAGGTTAGAACTTAGAACAAAAACCTTAAACTAATAATACTATACGAAGAGACGTTGAGAGGTTAACGAAATTCAGCCCACACCAAGCAATCTATGCCCTTATATTCTTTAAATTTAAAAAAATCCCATATATATATATACTATGAACTAATTATTTAAAATATAAATACAAAGAAAAGAAAAAGGTAGATTACTTAAAATGGGTGTTGTGTTGGTTAGGGAAGACGTTGGCATCAGTCGCCGGTGGAGAGGTCCGTCCAAACCCTTCAGACTCTCTAACGGATTTTTATTTTATTTATTTTATTTTTCTTCATATATATAAACTCTCTATGTAAGACTATATACAGTATCTCTATATATATATATGTATACGTGCTGTTGCTCTTCACCTTTCTTCTTGTTCCCACATACCCATCTTCCCCAACCTTTCCCCAAAAAAAAAAAAAAACTTAGGGTTTTCATTTCGATATTTATACATGAACGCACCAAAATATTTGCGTACGTTGTTGATATAACATCTGTGTGGTTTCTTCCTTGTGATATATATTGTCTCTTTGTTCTTGTATTGGTTTCGATCGGTACACTTTGTGTTAATTATATAAGTATAGCTTAGATATAGATCGGCTTAAAGAAGAGAAGGATCATGTGTAGTCGAGGCCATTGGAGACCAGCGGAAGACGAGAAGCTCAAGGATCTGGTCGAACAGTATGGTCCTCATAATTGGAACGCCATAGCCCTCAAGCTCCCTGGTCGATCTGGTAATTATCTT
>JAHZTW010000001.1:20370483-20461423 GCA_020283515.1 Alliaria petiolata
CTTAGAATATTTTGTCACCAGAAATAACACGATGTGCCTATTTTGATCTAGTCAATAAAAGTTTGGGATTAAAAGAAACAATCATATTAAGTTGAAGATTTAATACGTGTATGAGAAAGTTGATGCTTTGTTTGGTCGAAATTTGAAAGTTGATGATTTATTTGGTATTTTTCTCATTTCAGCATTATAACAGAATTTAACTCCGTTTAATCGTTCTGAATCGAATGATTCGCCATTTGTCGCGATCATGTTAATTAGTAACTTTGACGCATGCAACTTTGTATAATAAGAATGGTTTTGAAATTTTTTGAAGTAAAAGTAATTTAATTGGTTTTATATATATGTTAATGTTAATAATATGTATGAGTAATAATAAGATTTGTGTTAGTATTGTATAATTGCAAATATGCAGGCTGTTATAAGATTTTGTAATCGATTTTAATTTTGGTTTTTTTATATGAATGAAATTGCATATTTAATGATAGCAAAACAAACTAATTCAATTTAACCAATTCCGTATCAAATTAAGATATGTTGCATGTTTTAGGAGGCCAATCCGATTTTGTAATCGGTTTTAAGCTTGGTTTGGTGTTGAGTGGAGAGAAAATTACGGGAAAGCCTGAGTCGAAAGGAGACGATGAATGGGCAATGTCAAGATTCAGACACGAGTCTTGTGTGTTAAAGTTTCGGCTTGAAGGGACAAGACCACCTCCGGTTCCCGTCTTGGCTGGCTGGTATGATGTAGTATTGGACTTTTTTTTTTACGAGTTTGGGGATTTTTGTGGTGTGTAAATTTATATAACAAAAATGCTAGCAAAGGAAATAATTTGTAACCAAAAAAAAATAATTGAAGCTTGTATCTAGTCTTTGTCATTGATCAAGAAGGATTATTCGCAAGAAAGAATATTCGCTCTCATCTACGCACGTTTTTTTCATCGCCTCTCAAAATCTTTGTGTAACGAAGATTTTGTAATTTAGCGGAGATTTTCTTACAAGGAAACAATTATTAATTTATGGTTTTTAGATATGAAATTAGTCAATTACTCTCAATGAAGATATGGTTTTTAGATAGTAACAAAAAATCCTACAACCACATTTATTATGAAAACTAGGTAGTACTATTATACAGTAGTGCTGGTCTTCATAAATACATGATTGGTTTTATTTGGGTTTGGGATGTCTCCTTTTCTTACAAATTACAATGGCCATGTCTTCAATAACCAATGGACGCAGTATTTTTTTAGCTATTTCTGTATGCTTTGCAAAACCGGTAACACGCATGGTCCTTAAACAAACAAACACACACGTGATGGCAATGCAAACCGATCACAAGTCGATGGTATTGTCTCAGCTCTCAACCATTATTCAAGATGCCACTGTGGCACCTTTTTCATAGGTCAGAATTTACATTTTGTTCGGAGACAAAGAGAGTAACATGCATCTCCCAAATATATAAAGAAAACTTTNTGATGTTGCGTTTAACTCGTTAAACGGTTCGATTCCTTCAAGCTTTAGTGCGTGGAAAGGCTTGGCCACTTTGGTTCTCAGCGGAAACCGGTTTTCAGGAGGCATTCCGCCGTTCTTGGCTGAGCTTGTGAAGCTGTCAGATCTGCAGATTGTTCGAAATGCTTTTGGTGGTGAGATTCCTTCGTTTCTTGGGTCGTTTCGGAACCTGATGTATGGTCTGGACCTGAGCGGAAACGGATTAACAGGTGAAATTCCAGCCAAGTTGGGGGATCTTGACAGCTTAACACGACTCAACATATCCAACAACAAGTTGTCAGGGTCTTTGTCAGTTCTTGAAGTTCTTACCTCTTTGCTTCACGCTGATGTCTCTAACAATCAGTTCATCGGTCCATTACCGGAGAAATTGAAGGATCAGCTGATCTCTGACCCGTCGTCTTTTTCTGGAAATCCCAACCTCTGCATTCCACATTCCTTCCCCGTTAGCAATAATAGCCGCAGCGAGTTAAACTACTGCGACGATGATCAATCTAGAAACGGCAAAAGTGGCCTCAGCACCTGGAAAGTCGTCCTTATAGCGGTCTTGTCCTCTTTACTAGTCTTGGTTTTGGTTCTTGGTCTTGTTTTCATTTGCCTACGTCGTCGCAGAGGAAAACCACAGAAAGATGCTTATGTCTTCACCACCGAGGAAGGCCCGTCTTTGTTGCTGAACAAAGTTCTCGCAGCAACTGACAATCTAAACGAAAAGTACATCATCGGAAGAGGAGCTCACGGGATTGTTTACAGAGCATCTTTGGGCTCGGGCAAGGTCTACGCCGTGAAGTGACTCGTCTTCGCATCTCACATTCGGGCGAACCAGAGTATGATGAGGGAGATCGACACTATCGGGAAAGTCAGGCACAGGAATCTGATCAAGCTAGAAGGGTTTTGGCTGAGGAAAGAAGACGGCTTGATGCTGTATAGATACATGCTCAATGGAAGCCTATACGACGTTCTTCACGGTGTTAGCCCAAAATAAAACGTGCTAGACTGGTCTGCACGGTACAACATAGCGCTCGGGGTCGCTCACGGACTGTCCTATCTACACTATGACTGTCATCCCCCGATTGTTCACCGCGACATTAAACCAGAGAACATACTCATGGACTCGGATTTGGAGCCTCACATTGGTGATTTCGGTTTGGCCCGCCTTCTTGATGGCTCAACGGTCTCGACTGCCACTGTTACAGGCACCACCGGGTACATCGCACCAGGTATCATCTCATTATACATATTACTAAGACTTGGTATAGTCTGGTTTAGTAGAGTTTAACCGAGTTAGTAGTAATCTGTTAGGACTTGGTTAAATTAAATGAGTTTGTTGTAATAGATACTCTGTTTCTTCTTTTCTCTGGATCATTAGCTAAATTCACCAATGAAACTGTGCAGAAAACGCTTTCAAAACCGTGAGGGGAAGAGAATCAGATGTTTACAGTTACGGAGTTGTGTTGCTCGAGCTGGTAACGAGGAAGAGAGCTGTAGAAAAATCCTTCCCGGACAGTACCGATATAGTAGGCTGGGTGAGGTCTGTGTTGAGCAGCAGCAGCAGCAACAATGTGGACGACATTGTGTCAACAATCGTCGATCCGATTCTCGTGGACGAGCTTCTCGATTCGAATCTCAGGGAACAGGTGATTCAGGTGACGGAATTGGCACTGAGTTGTACGGAGAAGGATCCGGCAAAGAGACCCACGATGAGAGATGTGGTGAAAGTGTTGTGCGATGCGCAAGGTCTTGTAAGATGCTCCTCTGATTCAGTTCGCTAATATACACAAAAGGAACGGGACGTTGTTACTACTGATACTGATTAGTGGTTAACTAGAAGACATGTAACTCGGCCCATAATGTAAATATGGGCCTAACTAAGGCCCGTTATCTGTAACCGTGTTTGTAAAATCGACTCGTCATCAATCAAATATATCAAAAACTATTTTGGAATTTTGTTCGTGTTGCCGGAGATGAAGATAGGGGCGGCTCGGGAGAGTTGGCTTGTACGGACTCCGGTAAATCCTCCGGCGGTTCGCGGCTTAATTCGCCGGAATGGAAAGCCGCAGCTGGGGTTTCCTCCCTCGAACAGTGAGCTAAGCTCTTCTCTTTCATTTTTTTTTTTTTGGTCAAGCAGCTCTTCTCTTTCATTTATAAATGTGTTTTTCCTCGGGAAGCATCCTGTGCACACTTGTAGTAACTTGGTCGATATAGAAATTGAGATGAGCGTGGTAACATGAAGAGTAATTAAATGGGTTTCTTCATTGATAAAGATTTCAGACGAGACAATGTTAGAGAAAGACGGAATCAGCAGAAGTAAAATAGAAACACCAGAAGATTATTATTTCGCATTGTTAACTTTTTTTCCGTTGTATGTTGATCAGAAACTGTCTGCCAGACCATTGATTCACTTATAAGATTTGGTTGTTGTTTACCTTCCTATGTCAGTTGTAGAAGATAAAGTTCAGTTTGCTCCACCGATAGCTTCTTTACAGTTTCCTTGTGGATTTCATGTTGCTGGGTCTTGTTGGGTTTCTAGAAAAGAGGGAGAGTAAAGAAGAGAGATGTGTCTGATAGAAAGGATTTGGATTTTCCAGGGTTGTCTCGTGGTGTGGCTATGGCGGTTCATGGAGGGAGAGGATATGAGTCTCCATGGGATGAAAAACCCTATGAAACTCTTCCCACTGGCAAAAAGGTTTACGTCGATGAATCTGATGTTGTAACGTTTCTTGATCCCCCCAAGGAGTTGATTCCATTGGACCCTACTTCATATAACCCAGCTGCTTATCTCTGGTTAGTCTGCTTTGGTTAGTTACAGCATTGATTCAGTCTAAGCATATCTAAAGTAGTCACTACACTACACCAGTGACTGATACATTACATAGAATGGAATTTGATTAGGTATATGCTGCAGTTTCAGTTTACTGTCTTTCTTCACTTGGCTGTGATGGATTGGTTTAGTTGTACAAATATTTTCTTGGGGGGAAAAGGAGTTTTCCAAGAAAATATCTGGATAAGTTGATGATAAATGATGTGCTATTCAGTTGCCTACTGATAAATGATGTTGTATATCTTAAAGCAAGAGGATAAAATGACACCATCAATTAGAGTTATATTACCTCTAATCATGCATTTAACTGTTAGATTTCATCTGGCATCTTGTGAAACAATAAGATAACTATTGAATAGAGTCCATACTGTACAGGAAAAAGATTGAAGATATCCCTGAAGAGAGGCGCCACCGCTTGCTGAAATTTTTAGAGCCAAGGTTATTCTTGCTGGATTCTGATTGATATTTAGCGTTTGAATCATGCAGTTGTCATACGTCTCTTGGAAAAGATTGGATTCATATGCCAATTTTTTGGATGAAAACAGACATGGAATGAACACTTAGTGGATGTTTTTGGCATGTACAGTGGTTTTCACGAGAGTTATGTATGCAGGCTTATATCAAGAGCGTGGGAAATAGCAAGCGCTCGTTATGAAGATCCAAAGTTAGCTAAAAAGACTGCATCCAAGTTGTTCTCTTCTGGAGACGCGGAAACTTCACTTGAATACTTTAACTGCCGAACAAGTCAGGGTAATCCATTTTTGGCCTGAGTCCCTTCAAATAAAAAATTAACCTGTACGTCATCTATGTATGGTTTTGTATGTTGATGTTTATGTTCTTGACAGCTTCTAAGATATTCTTCTCTTTATTGTTTAGGTTCACTAATCATATCTTGGATAAATTCCTTCAAGATGGTAAGTTGGACTGATATCACTTCCATGCCTATTTCATTCAGTAGCATCTATCCTTCTCTATCTTTCTTGACATATTTTATATGTTCTTTGGTAGGCTGTGTTTTGCTCCAACAACGGCCAAATCTATGGGCGTGTTTGTGGTGAGTCCTTATCCAATTTATGTTTTTTCTCAAAATAAACACGTGATCACTTTTCCATTTGCAGTCGCTGAGAGTTTAATCCCAACATTTAAGGCATAGTTAAGTTGATGTGGAACTCTATCTAACAATGGACAGATCATGTATGAGCTTATCTTTGGAATTGATATATAGTAAGTTCAACAAATGATTTTCAATATGGCTTGTTGTTTAGGCCTTTTGCTCATATGCGACTTACTCCTTTTTCCTTGGGCTAAGGTTGCGTTCAAGAGATTTTGCAGATTTGTTTGCTTCTTTATGACTGTTTTAAAGCCTTTTCGCAAGTGGTAAATGACTGTCTGTTGCTATATATGTTAAGCTAATATCTCTAGAAATGCTATCATGCAGGTGGACCAATAGTGTCAACCCTTGCCAATGCTTTCAGTCCGCTATACTTTGAGGTCACAGAAGCTATGGAAGTTATGGCCACAGAAGAACCCTGCGACATAGCATGCAAATTTGGTGATGGGCTTCTTACTATTGAAGATTATCCACAAGGCTTCCCTCGACCAGGTAAGATTTATTGTTTAGATTAGCCGTTTCCGCTTTCCTTGCAGAGACACGCTATTCGTCTTCACTTGCATTATGCTAGCCTGGAGCTTAATCCAATGATTCACACACCTTAAGTTAGCTAGCAAATAGTTCTCCATGTGCGGCATTACGATACACTGCTATGACCATGTTGACAACTCTGATCATTTGCATTGAAATCCTTTACATAAACCAACCGTTTATATCGACAGATTCATCAGCTTGGAAATCGTAACCCATCCTTTATCTTCTCATTTCCTCCCCTCTATATCTACCAATTGAGCATCTTTTAGTAAACAAAACGAGAAACGTAAACATATATGACTTTATTGTCTTACTCACATCTCAGGTTTGAGAATAGCATAGACAAGAGTGTCTCTAAACTCATAGCTTGATATGTAATTTTCTTTCTTTCACTTAATGATGCAGCGAAGCATCCGTATCCATTCAATGACAGCGTCGTCATATATATACGACATATAGGTCCTGGTGTATGCGTAGGACAGGCATGGCAAGAAGGTAAAGAACTGCAACAAGTTCCTCAAAGATTATGCTCCGACATTCTTATGGTCAAACAGTACAATTTAAATTAAGGAGGCTTTTGTTAATTTAGATTGCAAGCTTTTTCACGTTAGCTTTTTGTTAACTTGTATTAGAAGCTTCAGACATTTTAGAACTTTTTTGATCGGGTGTATTAAAATGAACAAGTACGGCTGTTTGCAAGTGCTAAACCCTCTTTTTTTTTTTTTTTTGGCTAAAGAAAGTGCTAAACCCTTTCTCTTATGTTATGCCAGATTTGGCAATAGATATGTTGTAAGGTTCTGACATCCGTTTAAGACAAAAAAAAAAAAATGAATACGTTAGTACATGGATTACATCATCAAATACAGATTCGATTAATCCCGAATTTGGAGTAATTTTTTTTTTAATAGTGGAAACTATTTTGGAAAAAAAAACAAAAAAAAATCAGTTTTTTATTCTAGTAAAATATTTTATGGATTCTTGTGCTATCTTTCATTGGTAAATTGGTAGATAGAAAAATTGAAAAAAAGAAATGGCGACAGTAACAACACGAAGAGCGAAAGGAAAGGAAAGCCAGGTTGTAAAAAAAAGTGTCTTTAATTATTTTTCAAAGCCCCTTATTTTTTGGACGGTACAGATGACGCAAACGCGAATCTAACGGACTAAATTCTCTGTAACACCAACGTCTTCTGCTTATTTCAGCTGAGCAAATGCAATAGTCAAATCTGAAAATGCTTTAAAGAAAGGCGTCTGTGTATACGTTGCCACTTGCTTTTTTCACTCTCTCTCGTCAAAAATCGTCTCTGCTCTCTCTTTCATCATCATCCTCCGTTCTCTCTCTCGCCTTTATTTATTAATTCGGAGCCCTAATTTTTACTTTCTCATATTCGTGAGGTTGGTGACAAACTAATTTCTTGTTTTTTTATTTAATTCTGGTTTGAAGTTGAAATCTGGAATATGAATAAATGAATGTTTCACTGTAGATATAGTTTCGTTTTTCTGCTGTGAATCTGAAATTAGTATGTGTTGGTGTTCGATTAAGGGTCATGCTCCTTTAGATTTCGGTTTATTCCTTACGGATCTTGATGGGAAAAAAGGAAGATTTTTTGCTCATTTGCCTAAGGCACGAAAGATCTGGTGGTGTTGTTGGATTTTGTACATTTTGGGAGAAAAGGTGTATGAACAAAAAGGAACTAACTGCTATGCATTTAGGTTTTTATGAAAAGTCCCTTTTACGTTTTTACATTCTGATAGCAAAAGTCTGCATTTTTGGGAGGGGTTCACAAATAGTAGCAAAGTTTGCATTTTGGGTATCGATTATTAGAGAGTTTTATTGAAGCTAAGCTTTGCTCGTGATTAAATTCTTTTGTATGAAGTTCTTTCTTGAATGGAAACGACTGCTTTTGCATTTCCTTATAACTTTCTTTCTGCGTTTAATACCGCAGAGAATAATCCCACAAGGTCACGGCAAGGTGTGTCTGAGAGGCCTATGCAGTAAATGTTGTGATATTTTTATCTTATTTGACAGCTTTGAAATAGGTTTGTGGGAGAAAACGCAGTAGTTCCATATCTTTCATGCTGATCTAAGCTTGGTTAATGGTCTTACTCAAAATGATGTTGCTTGCTGTGACAGGAGTTTTAGCAATGGAAGGAGTTCCAGGGGTCAATACTGCTCCAAATCCTAGCCATTATGACAAGTCAGTAGTGCTAGATGTAAAACCGCTGCGAAGTTTGAAACCTGTTTTTCCAAATGGTAATCAAGGTCCACCATTTGTTGGATGTCCACCTTTTGGCCCTTCTTCTTCTTCTGAGTATTCGCCTTTCTTCCCTTTTGGAGCACAACAACCAACGCAACATACTCCAGATCTCAATCAAACCCAGCACACGCCTCCTCCATCATTTGTTCCACCTCTTCGATCATACAGAACACCTACTGTATCAAATGGCCCCAGCAGCTCCAGTGGAACTAAAAGAGGAGTTGGTCGTCCTAAGGGAATTAGTAGTGCCAAGAAAAAAGAGAAGACTGCGCTCAAAGAGCCTAATTTGGATGTTCAGGTAGTGAAAAGATTCAGTGCAGATTTTGACAGTGGGATCAGTGTAGCAGAGCGAGAAGATGGAAATGGGGATTTAGTAAGTAGCGTATTGATGTGTTATGATGCAGTTAGGAGGCGTCTCAGCCAAACAGAGTATGCAAAGGCCGCGACTTCGAAAGCAGCAGGTACGTTGATGAGCAATGGGGTGCGGACAAACATGAAGAAGAGAGTTGGGACGGTTCCTGGAATTGAGGTCGGGGATATCTTCTTTTCCCGGATAGAGATGTGTTTAGTGGGTCTTCATATGCAGACTATGGCTGGCATTGACTATATAACAAGTAAAGTCGGGACAGATGAAGAGCCTTTTGCAACTAGCATTGTTTCATCTGGACGTTATGATGGTGAAGCCCAGGATCCTGAGTCTTTAATCTATAGTGGACAAGGCGGCAATGCAGACAAGAACGGGCAAGCATCTGATCAGAAACTTGAAAGGGGTAATCTGGCGTTAGAGAAAAGCTTGAGGAAGGGCAATGGAGTTAGAGTCATACGAGGGGAGGAGGATCCAGCTAGTAAAACAGGGAAGATCTATATTTATGATGGACTTTATTCAATCTCAGAGTCATGGGTAGAGAAAGGGAAATCTGGTTGCAACACATTTAAATATAAACTGGTGAGGCTACCTGGTCAACCTCCTGCTTTCGGCGTCTGGAAAGCTGTTCAGAAGTGGAAGGATGGTCTGACTGCAAGTGCAGGCCTTATCCTTCCAGATCTCACTTCAGGAGCTGAAAGTAAACCTGTTTCGCTTGTGAATGACGTTGATGAGGAGAAGGGGCCTGCTTATTTTACCTATATCTCCTCTCTGAAATACTTGGAAACCTTTAAACTAACTCAGCCCACATTTGGTTGTTCTTGTCATGGCTCGTGTGCACCGGGAAATCTTAACTGCTCTTGCATCCGGATAAATGGAGGTGATCTCCCTTACCTTAATGGGATTATGCTTGTTTCTCGGAGGCCATTGATATATGAATGTGGAGCAACCTGTACATGTCATGCCAATTGCAAAAACAAAGTGATTCAGACAGGACTGAAAGCCCGCCTGGAAGTGTTCAAGACTGGCAATCGTGGTTGGGGTTTACGTTCGTGGGATCCCATCCGTGCTGGTTCTTTCATATGTGAATATGCTGGTGAGGTCAAAGACAAAGGTAAGTTTAGAGCGGACCTAGAAGACGATGAGTTTGTCTTCGATACATCGCGTGTTTATAACTCTTTTAAGTGGAATTATGAGCCTGCATTTGTAGAAGAGGACCCTTCAGATGAAGTCCCCGAGGAGTTTAATCTCCCATCACCACTCCTGATCAATGCCAAGGATTTCGGAAATGTAGCTCGGTTCATGAACCACAGTTGCTCACCCAACGTCCTGTGGCAGCCAGTTATTTGTGAAGGAAACGGCGAATCGGTTGTCCACGTTGCTTTCTTTGCCATCCGTCACATTCCTCCAATGGCGGAATTGACATATGATTATGGGGTCTCCCCTACATCCGAGACTAGAGATGAGAGCCTTTTACATGGAAAGAGGAAATGTATCTGTGGATCTGTGAAATGCCGTGGTTCATTCGGATAATCTGAGAAAATGTAAAACCTTCAGTAAGATGTTATTATTTTCTTTGTACTTTTAGATATAGTTCCGACAAAATCCGTCTGAAACCATTTCTATTGTCACAGGACAGACTGAAGATCTCAATGTGTGTAACAACAAAGTACAAAGCGGGTGGCTTTTGTTGTGCGCGCTTAGTTATTCTTAGGGTAAAAATGGTTGCCGTTTTTGAAAACTGTGTATGCATTTGCATGTTCTGTGGGTGATGCATTCACATCTAATGTGTTGACACCATATCGGCTTTAGGTTCCATGCTCATGGGTTTGGTAAAAAAGAAACTCTATAGAGCGATTCAGTTATGTTTTTAAGCTTTTTGTAACAACTTATCAGGATACTTTAAGAATGAAAAAAATGAAAAATCCTTGTTTGTTTGTTATTATTAATCATCAATGTTCTTCATGTACTCCTTGGAAAGCTTTGTTTCCATGATGAGTTTTTGTTCCTTAATAAGCGAGTATCCTGATTCCAGCAATGCTTCCACCGTTTGCTGTTCACACCGTTATCATCATCATGAAACAAACCCTTCGTATGATCTCAATAGGAACCAAAGCTTGAAAAAATTGTGAGAGTAAGAGAGAGATCACTGTGAAGCCTGTAATGGCATTTACCTCGGGGGGAATGAATTGTGGAACTTCTTCGGTCTTTTTACGCCTGAGAAGAGTTTTCCCTAGAGTCTCTATTCCTCCAGCATCATCTACCCACTGTTACAACAAAGAGATTAGATTAGCCATTTCACTGTCTGTAACATGTGGTTGTTAATGGCTGAAGTTAAGTCACCTTGAGGATGGATCTATCATATGTACGTGACCTCAGAGCTCCATAGAAGTCAAGCGCTGCAATAAATAATGAAGGGGTAAGGAAGCTTCACACTGTAACTTCGTATTCCTCATGGAGATAGTTAAATATATACTACCTTGATTTGGAAACTTATCAACAATGCTTACAACATCTTTCCGCGATATCCCATCTTTCTCATACATTCTGCTAACAATGTTAACGATATCTCCACGAGTTGGCTGCCTGTTTTTAAGCACCAAACACTTGAGCATTTTGTCAGAATCAGGAAAGATCCAATAGTTGAAGGAAAATGAAATGAAAATCTGTGTGGATTTATTACCAGTAGAACTTCTCCATTCTTCCTTCACGGATCAGTGGAGCATAGAGCCTGGAGAAATCGTTCCCTGTGACAATGAGAGGGACTCTGTTTACAACATCAGCTTCTCTCCAGTCTTGTCCCACACTTACCCTTGTAGGATTATCCGCAAGATTCATCAGAGTACCGACAACTATCTGGTTGTTCACTGTCATTTGTGTTTCCCCTAAACAGAGAGCACTAAACTCAGTTAAGATCATCTCGTCGGATATAAAAGCAGAGGAGTCTCTCACAACATAGCTTAAAGTTATCTGCAATTGACTTTTTACCAAATCTACCGAGGCCAGCATCAATATCATTGATCATGAGAACACTCATCTTCCCCTGCATTACAAGTAACCATCAAAATTTATGCCAATCCCGCAGAGATAAATAGGTGTAAGTAACAAAACTGAGAATCATAAGAAGAGCTTCTAACTTGATTCTGAATGACTTGTGAAGCTGTTCGATAGCGGTCACGTATGAGTTTTCCCGGTTCCCCTGTTAGGAATATCAGAAAGATAAGAACTTTCGATAGCACAATGGTCACTGAAAGTAACCAGGTTGGAGAAAATCACCAGCTCTATCGGATTCCAACTCTCCTGCAGACATTATAACCGGTTCAACTCCCATGGTTTTGAATATAAGTTCGGTCTGAAACGTTTTGCCTTGTCCTTTACCTCCCCAGATACCTAGGCAAAAACCGCAATGTTCAAGAGATTTTAGGGAGATTTCAATCACTGGATCTAAACAGAGAAGCAGGAGGCGCATTCATTACCTAAGATCAATGGGATTTTTATATTTAGAGAACTAGCAAGGTAGTTCTTCACAATGTGGACTGCTACAGAAGACAAATCAGAAATCGATTCAATCAATGGAAGGAGGAAAGAAAGATTGCAGCGAAGTGCAATGAATCCAAAGATCATATCATCAAAAGTTCCAGACTTTTGAGGCTGTCATATATGAACCCTATCATCCAACTTATAGTTTACCAATGTATTCCTTTATCTCGTTACTCTTCAGCAAGGCTTAATTCAATGTAACTTACCAACTTTATCCTGTAAAAAAAAGAGAAGAATTAAGAGATAAGCAAACTTGGTAGCAAAGGTGTCTGAAATGGATCAAACCCATTTTGCTCAATAGCTACATTGATGCATATACTATAACAGTTACCATGAACGTTGGCGCAATGTAATAATCTCCTTGAAGATGTTCAAAGGACCTAGTTGCCTTCTGGCGGTAATCAAACACAATATCAGCTGCAAATTAACAGACAAAGTTAACTCCACAGTCTTCGTTTATCACAAAGACAGTACCAAAGAGTCATAAATTGGGTCCTTTGGACTTTGACCAATTCCAAAAATTGTGAATTTTCCGGAAAGAAGAGAAGAGAGACTTAACAATCTTTTCCAAGGAAATCTCCGATGAATACGTCATCGATCATGCCGGCTCGTGCTCCGACGGCTATGTTAACGTTATCTGACTCCGCGCCAAGCCTGTAGAGATAATCCTTCCCTTCCGAATCTTTTACTTCCCACGACGATTGCTCCGATAACTTCCGCGGCTTCGCGCCACTGTCTCCCCCGTCATCTCCGGCCGGCTTGGAGCAAGCGATCGAAGAGGGTTTTCTGGGGGAGATCAAAGTGTTATTGGATGTGGAAGAGGAAGAAGATTGTAGTGGTGGAAATTTGAAACGCAAAGATATGTTTGCAAGCGCCATTAAAGTGTTTCCAACTGCAGTTTAATTTTTTTATATATAATTTTCTCCCAAAGATAGGATTTTGAAGAAGAAGTAGAAGAGCCAGCCATTTGTTCTAAAAGCCATTCTTGTTTCTTGTCTGATAGTAGCTACTTCTGTGGTTCTTGAAGACAAAGACTCGGTTCTGGCCCCACATTCCATATATTTGCCTGAAACCTTAGCAGTTCCAACTTCCAATTAGCAGAATGAAATTAAACTTGTCTGGTAGATTTTGGTTAAAGCCTGACACGAAACATTGTAAACAAAGCTTTACTTGGTCCTTAGAAGGTAATTAGCAAATAAATGAATGGACAACATTAATTTGGATCCCGCATGTTAAAATTAATATTATGAACAGACCAACACTAGTATATAGAATAAGAAGAGACATGTATCTCGCAGACCCGATGGATGATTTCTCACTTTGTAGTCATCTATCATCATGTAATGTTATTTCCGAGATGATGGTTAGATAGAATGTTCCACATTTAAATTGGAAATCATTCTAGCATATAGCATATAAGGGATATAGGTCTCTCTCATTCATTGCGAATTTGATTTTGCGTTAGACTCATAAATTTTCACTTGTGTATAACCGATAAAAGGCCTATACTATCTCTGCCGTCATTAGCTACAGAAAGAGAGAGGAGTGGTTGGAGCAAGCGATCTAAAAGGGTTTCTCTAAGGGAGATCAAAGTATTGAATATGGAAGAGTTAGAAGATTGTGTAGTGGGGGAAACTTGAAACGCAAAGATATGTTTGCAGTCACCATTATATTTATATACTCCCAAATCACAACGCAATTAAAGCTTCTGCTGTTACAAAAAAAAAAGTCTCTTAAGACTTTAATTTTTTTTCTCTCCCCAGGATAGGATTTTCAAGAAATATAGCCATTTGTTAAAAGGGTCTCTAAATTTTGAATGATAAATGAAATGAACGGGACTAGATCATTTGGGTTTTGAAATATAATTTCAAGAATCTTTTCACAAAAAAAAGTAACGAAAAGTTTGGGTAACATGGCAAGTTTAGAAAATTCATGTAGTAAATTTTTTTTTCAAAATTCTCAACAATTTGGGATAAACGAGTTTTATAATAGATCTCGAGAAATTTTAGATAATTTCAAAAAGGTTCGTGATTCAAACAAATTTACCGATAATTTTATTTTTTTTAATTTTTAAATATATTATTTGGATATTTTGTTTCTTAGAATAAAATAAACAGTCCAAAGCAGAATATTATTTGAATAAGATCAAAACTTAGACAGAAAATTTAGAATGGGTATGAATTAAAACAAATATCTCATCCCAAAATAATTAAAACATTCGAGAACTTGTGTCCCAAAACAATGAGTGGCATGGTCGGCCGAGAGAATTGTTAAGGTTCCTTTTTCTTATTTGGATTATGGTCCTAAATAAGATCTATACTATTGTTGAGTGTTGTGCCAAGTTGGATTGAAAAAAAGATAGCTGTATAAGAAAAACATTGTTGTTATATTCAAGATTGGAGTAATATATATAAAGTTTTTTAAGCTAAAAAGAAAAAAAATCTAACAATATAAAAAAACAGAAATCGAAAAACCGTTCTACAATTAAAAAAACATCAAAATAAAAAACAGCTATTGCTGAACTGTAGTGGTTCACCTACTAACAAGTAGTGAGAATTTAACGCCAAGTTGGTTGATTCACGAAAGTTTTTCTGTTCGTTATATTGGGTTCCAATAGAATAGTTTTTTTTGTCTATCCGCGTCGATTGTTTTCATTGAGAAATGATGTTATGTGTTATTTTATTTATGTTCGTTAGATTGAGTTCTACAGTCAACGGTTAGATTAGTTTTTTTTGTCGATCCGCGTCGATTGTTTTCATTGGGGATGATGTTTTGTGTTATTTTGTTTCTTTATAAATAGTTTTGCTTTTCAATCTTAAAACTAATATGTTTTCATTCAATATGATGAATCTAAAACAAATGTGTAGATAGTTGTTTTTATCTAAATTGTTTATTATATTGTTTCATGTTTATGAATAACTCTAACCTAAACATTTTTTTATAGATGTATAATGTACCTATGTTGTACAGATTTGTTTATGGAATACGAGTGTAGAGTTAGTATGAACGATAAGTCAAAGAATTGTTAGAAAGAAATAGATCAAACTTCAATCAAAAGTTTGTTTTGTCCAATTTTGTTTGCACAATTTTTTTTTTGTTTTTCCAATCGATTTCTGGCATAATGCAGATATTAACGAGGAAGAAGCGTCGGGCGTTATCTCTGTATACTTTAGGGACAACAACCTTGTTCTCCACCAGCTCGAATCTTTTGATAAGTTCATCTCAAATGATATTCAAAAAATTGTTGATGATTCTCCAACTATAGAGATAGTTTCCAACAACATTCTCAACTATGTAAGTTTGCATAACTTGATTATCTTTTCATGAATCAAGTAATGTTCGATGAATCTTGTTTTGTTTCATTCAAAAAATTGTTGATAAAACTTGTTTTGTTTGTCTTTTTACATACTATTAGGTCTGGTAAAATTGAATTTGCAACCCTGTGTATCATAGAGAGTCTACTGGATATATAAAACCACTTTTTTGCTCCCTAAAAAGGCGAGGTTGAGAAATTGCACATATGCTTCTCTTATGTACGCTGGCGTGAGTTTAGAAAAAGAAGGAGAAGCAGCCATCACTTTTGATCTTGACATCGGGAAGGTACTTACTACATAGAAATAACTGCATCTACATCATAGTTATGATAATCAAATCACTACTAATACTTCTTCTTTTTTTTTACTAGGTTCCCGTCATGCTCCACTCGATTTTATTCCCATTACAGAACAAACCTCATGAAGATTTGATAAAGGCCGAAGAATGTGCCTATGATGAAGGTGGTTACTTTCATTGCTTTTCCAAATTTTAGTGTTTATGTGAAAAGTCTAATTTGAAAGAGTTATAGATGTATAGTGTACATATATAGTACAAATTTGTTTATGCAATACGAAGTATAGAGTTAGTATGAACAATAAATCAAAGAATTGTTAGAAAAAAGTAGATCAAACTATGAATTAGAGAGTTTATGTATATATATGTAAGTTTTTCATTGCTTTTACAAATTTTAGTGTTCATGTGAAAAGTCTAATTTGAAAGAATGTTTTTTTTTGTTTCATAATAAGTGATGTTCTTAAGAATTAATTAATTCATAATATGTATGACTGTCGTTTGGTAATTAACTTATTTATATACTACCATCATTATTAATTATTCATTGTCATCGATTGTATGACCGACCATACATATCCAGTTATAACTACACACATACGTATCATACGGCACAGAAAATTGAAATTCTCCCCCTTACAACAATAATTATACGAACACAGAGAGAACAATAGAGTTTCTTGCGACGAGATCGAGATGAGACAAGAGATCATTACTGGTCATGAGAACCAATTAACGAGCTCGTCCACGTGGCTTCCAGCTGGAGGAGATGGCACATCTTGCATCACTTTCTCTTGCCCCTTTGGATAGTATATTCCCGTGCCTTCATGTGGTACCCAACTACTCGCTGGCGGCGACGTCTCTACGGCGACGGAGAAACCTCTCATCGTTTTCATCTCCTCTCCGGCACCACCAGCGTCCGTCTCCGCCGTCTCTCTCACTATGTCGTGCGACGCGCTCTTCTTGTGGATCGATTTCCTAAGCACCGGCCTATATATATGTAACTGCGTGTGTAAATATATATAACACACGATAACATGTCAAAGTGATCATAATTCTACGACCTTGCATATACTTGATCTGCATTATCAATATTGCATGCAATTAGACTTACTTGACGAACATGGTGTTCACCGTTTGAGCACCACGAGACGAGAATGTGGAGGTCGCCATGTCAATTATCTCTATGATCTGGATCTCTTACAATAATGTGTATGAATAAAGGGTATATAACAATAAATATACAATATATTGAGAGAGTTTGCATTTATAGACACACAAATCATCAAATGGGAATGGAATTTTAACAAAATTAAATTAAAATAAATTTGGAGTGGAAAGATATAGAGTGTGAGATAATCCATACTCACATCTCCCAATGCAGATTATCGACAGACCCATGCCTCTCTTTGGTCATCTCCTCCACGTGGCATGATCCACGTCTTCCAATTTTGGATCATTCTTGTGGACGCGCGATACATACACTTGTGGCGTGATTCATGACGACCCAATTTTAACACTTATATTATATTGGGCTTTTAGCACAAAAATGATATATTGGGCTTTTAGCACAAAAATGATATATTGGGCTTTTAGCACAAAAATGATATATTGGGCTTTACATTACAAGCCCATTAAAAACAGACAGCATCGTTAAAAACACGCGGTAGAAGAGTAGTCCATCCACATGTATCGACTTGAGATAAGAAAGCCCATATATGGCCCACACGAATCGACGAAATTCACTAAAAATAAAAATAAAATGAAAAATCTTAAACCCACCCTTAAAAATCTTATATAAGCCGAGAAGCTATTATTTATTGTTGTGTGATGATTCTCTTCAGGTTTTTTCTCGTTTTTTTCCTTATGTTGTAGTCTCCTCCTTACTTTCTCAGGTAAATTCTTATCTCTTTCCTTCGTTCTCTCGTCTATGGTTTTACTTTGAGTCATAGGGTTTATTTCCCTTTCCTCTCCTTTTCCGTTTTCAATCTGAAAGTCTCGTTTTTTGTTTTTTAATGTAATTCGATGCGTCTATGAGTTTCTCTTTTTCAGCGATCTTGATCACCAATTCGAGAGAGGTTTTTTCTGAAATATTCATATTTTCCGAGAAGTGAGCTAAAGTTTCGATAAAATTTAGAAGTTTATCAGGGGTTTTGAGCTGTTTCTAAGTTGGGACCTTCTCCTGTTTTTGTTGTTTGGAACTTTCGTCTTCTGAAGATCAATTCGCGTTTGAACAATTTTTCTCAACTTCTGTTCCATCTTCTTTCCTAATAGCGATGATGTTGCCTAACCAAATTTTGTACTTTTCTGCATAATTTGTTTTTTTTATAGCGTGAGCGATGGGTACAGAATCGAAAGGAAGAGCATGGTTTGGTAAAATCTTCAACAAGCTTGAAACGATACTTGTGGAGGTGGACACTTTCACTTCTCAGGTACTTCTCTGGTTGATTTTATTCATATTTAATCTAATCAAGCGATGAGAGAATGAGTGGTGGATGGATTCTTATGTTGGCACAGAACACGCTTTGTTCGAAATCGAGTGATCCTTCCGGTTGGGAATCTGTAAGAGGCGAAGCAGAGGAAGTCGCGGAGGAGGACCCATCTTCTGTAACTTGTGATCCTCAGAAGCTACATGATCCACCGTCACATCAGAACTTTGAAATTTTAGGAAATGTTCGGGTTGAAGAGGATAGTTTGGTGGAGAATTTATCAGCCTCCTCGTCGTTGCCTGATGGAGAAATACTCTCTGGAGCTCCATTGCTCCAAGAGTACTGTGATGGTAATCTAACATCAGGCAATACACATGGCGATGAAGCATCAGTAATTAGCGGTGAAGAGTCTCAGATCACTAACACTTCAACTCCTCAGAAAGTGTCTGCTGGAGAACCTTATTCGGTTTCTCCAGGCGAGGAAATGGTTGAAGAAGGTAGAACTGAATCATGCGTAGATGTTTCCACAGAATCTCAAAGTTCTGTGGAAAGTTTTGAGACTGTAGCAGATTGTAATGATGAACCCGTTCTAGCAGCGCTTTGTACTTTTACGGATGATCAAAATCCAAATCCATTCGACACAAAGATTCCAGATGTACCTGTTCAAGATAATGTGGCAAACATGAGATCCTCCAATGAGGGTTGGTGCTTCACTTTACTCTTTTCTCTATTTTTTTTAGTTCCACTCGTTTCTTGTTTGCTAGAAGTTTTTGGACCCTTTTTATTATCCTCTTAACGTGTTTTTTTTCATTTGTAACGTTTGTTATTTCTATAGGTAATCTAGATGATGTAACTAATAATGGGAAATCTTATGTTGCTCCATTGGATACCAATGCATTGTATGGCATGACTTACCGAGAAGACCCCTCGTATGTTGACGACAGTTCACTCTATGCAGTGCGTGTTAGGACCAAGAAACTCAGATCATTCAAGGTTCCTTGCTTTCTCCTACTTTCTTCTATTAGATATGTCTTTGTGATAAACCCGAAACCTGGTTTCTTGCTAGTGAATGCGTACTCTGTATTTCAGATCATTCTGACTTATATTAGACTGTAAATTTCGCTTCCAACCTCTTCCTTAGGATTACACCAAAAGGAGATATTACTTATATCCGATTGCCTAATTTTACCTTTTCTATCATCATCATCAGAGAAAGATCTTGGATGCGTTAACTTCGAAAAGAAGAAGAGAGAAGGAGTATGAGCAGCTTCCAATTTGGTTCGGAGATGCTGAAATGGGTTCTGATCTAGCCTATGGGGAAGATTCTAAACACATGAAAGCCATAGACACCAAAAGCTCACAGGCACTTGAATCAGAAGATTCCCAGTGGGAGCTATTGTAAGATTTATGCTCAGCATCATTTAGCACAAGTTAATATCCGCCCTGTATTTATTTTATCCTGAGTGAGACTCCTTTTGCTTTATTAAATGAGCTAATCTGCTCTGATATGCAAACTTTTTTGACAATGATTAACCAAAAATCTTTCCTATCTTTGCTTGCTTTCATATCTGCTCAAAAAAGAAATTTCTGTCTAAAGACCATTGATGGTAAAACTTCATGTTCTTGAGCTTGACACTCCCTGAGAAGGGAATCAGAAGGAATTCCGATGACTGCGTAGCAAATATGCATAGAGAATCTCATTCCATGTATCAGGAACTCCAGGCAAACACCAATGGATGCAATCTCCATAGTTTTTGGGATCAGCTCTCTGTTCCTTTGTCAAGAGCTTCCCTCTCCGTTCTCCGTACACGGTCGTATGTGCATCTTTCCTATATTCTGACAGCTGCGTAATGTTCAGGAACGTGACCTTTTCTCCGATTCCGCTTAGGACATCACCAACTATCTTCATGATTTCTTGATTTGATCCTGTGCCCCAGTATGATTGTTCGTCTATTGGATATAACTCATCATAACAGGTTCCATCACTCCCTGGATTCCACTCCCAGCTCCTGCCAAGATCACAGACCAAAATCGCTCGCCTTAGTCTTTGGAAATGGAATCTCAAAAATATCTAAATCTGTGGAGTTTTTGAAAATCTTGTATGCTTTGTGTTCTGAAGGAACATACCATAGATGAGTCGGAGACATACTCGTGAAGAAAACTCTTTGCTTCACGGGATTGATCTTCGCCACTAACCACTTGGCCCATGTCTCTAACGCCATTCTATAAGCAGTCGTCACATTATACTCTTGGACTTCACTGGTATCTCCATACCTGCATAGCAGCATATATAGATATAAGTTTTCTTTCTAGGCGCTGGAATGCAAGCAACTTTGGTCTTGCTTATGCGTTATATAGCTTACGTTGCATTGATCTTAGGTTGATGCATCCACCATACATAGCTCTCAAAGACTAGAACATCGACACCTTCCCAACTCTTGCTATGTTTTTCAATGGCGTCGAGGTTAACCAACCTTTTGTGTACTGTGTGATTAGTTGCATGATCCGAAATCGATTCCACGATGAAAGGTGCCCAGTAATACTCGATCGATACATTGTATTCCTGATCAAATTGCGTACAGAGTTAAAAATAAGAAACCATCTTTGCCTCCTTTTACTAGGAATATGTATTATTTTTTTATGTACCTCGGCTTTGAAGATCTTCATAGGAGGAATCCTGTGAAAAGACTTCTTGTTGTCAGGTATTACTGATTGCACCATACAGATCATTGACTCGAACGTGCTTCTCTGCACTGAGTCTCCTACGAACATCAGTCTTTTGTCTCTCAACACGTCCAACAGTTTCAGAGCATCGAACCTGAAACATCACAGAGAGTCACTTACTCAAGTTTGGATCTGAGACCATGAATCAACACATGCTTCTTCTTTTCTTTCTTACCTGGGCAAGTCGCATGAGTTCGGTTTCCATCTCCAGTTCTGATAATAAGAATCAGGCCGTCCGTTTCGTTGACATGTTGTTTGTTTGACCAAATAAGGACAGCTCTTCTCTGTATAAAGAGGGTAAGAGACATTGTCCCAAACCCACTGTCCTTCAAAGACATTGCAGCTCTCATCAAGCTGATCCTCTTTGGTAACAAACACTGCCTCTTTCTGTCTGAAGCCATAGAGTTGGAATATCCGACTCTCGTTGCTCTTAAGTTCATCAATGATCCATCTTGCGGATCCTAAAACTAGAAGACTAACAAGCAAAAGTTGGAAGATGGACTGAACAATCCGTGAATCTGCAGAAGTTTGTATCGACATTTGAAACAGATTCAACAGAAGAATTATCTCGTTCAGAACTTTTTCTTCTTGCTGTTTGGGTGTTTGAAAGGATCGAATATCTTCACATACAAGCAACAAAAAAATGAATTTGTTCCATGCACCCACCAGTTGGTGAACTTTCTACATTAGGTAGCATGTCTTTTTTTTTGTTAATTGGTCTAAAATAGTGATATGAGGATAAAAAGACTATAAAATTATCCGATCTGGCCCAGCAAGACTGGTCACTGGAGAAATCCAGTAACGGATAGCAGAGCAATTATGAACATATAAGACAACAAAACAATTAAGAAATACAGAACAAAGCCTGTTCGATTGATGACAAGGCCGAAACAAAACACTTAAAATGTTCACTTTTCTGTACAGTTAACAAGAAGCCTAATACAGAAACAATCCGATGCGGGAGAAGTTGGAAAAAAAGGCAACCTAGCTTTGCTACTGAAATAGATGCACCAAGTTTGAAATCGACAACACGATGGCACCCACCTATGCTAAATACTTTCACAATCTTCGTTAATTACCAGTATCAGATCCATGCCCTGAGCTGTCACTGTCAGAATCTGCATAAGGAAATAGGAATGTGAGTAAACTGGTTCGGAAATGTGATGCTGATAAGGGAGAAGAAGGGTAAACAAGTTTCAACATTTACCACTAGAGCACGAGCCAGATCCACTACTAGAACTGTTAGAACTACTTGATCCACCAGCATTTACTTCTTGTCGAACAGGAGATGCCACATGATCTAAAATGTCAAAAACCAAATCAAAGAAGAGTTATAGCAGTGGGGCTAAAAGACTAATATAACTGAATTCAATACGATCTTATGAACTAAAATCTCACCTAATTCTTTAACTTTTGGCAATTCCGGGCCAGTTACTAGAGTGTTCTGTGAGCACGAAAGAAGAAACATGATATTATCAGAGCCTAGATACCAGTTAATACGGTGAAAGAAAGAGAAGTGAATAGCAATTAGTTATTTGCTCTCACCGGTTCTGGGACAATGGTGTGAGCAGATTCAGCATCTCTTTCCGAGCCCAATCCCTGTTCTTCCTTTTTCTTGCTCGAGCTGTCCTTATACTCGGTCACGAATCTGTAAAGCTCCCAAAGCGTTTCGAGATCAAGACTATCAATATCCAGCTCAATCTCATCGTCTTGTTGAGCAAGTTCCGGATTTCTCTTCTTTATAATCTGAACAACTGCCTCTAGCTTGTCGAAAGGTAAATCCTGAAGGTCTTCACTAAGTCTCCGCTTCTCATCAAACGTCAAGTCCCTATTTCCAGATCCCTCCTCTTCTTCAGGCTTCTCAGGGGAAGCAGTTAGAACTGCAGGTTCCACTGGGTTTGTCATAGATTCTGCTCTCTCCAAAGTCCTATTTTCAACTACTGCAGCAGCAGGAGGAGGAGGAGGAGGAGGAGACGGGGAAGGTGTAGGAGCTCGTAATGGTAATGGCTCTACGTAATGAGTGTTTGTTGAAACAGGAGGATGGAAATCGATATCACGGGCTGGTTGTTGCCTTCTGTTGAGAGACTCATACTGTGTTTCAAGCGGCGCCCATTTCTCCTCAAACATTTTCAACAAAAACTCAGCCATACGATGCACATCATGCCCGATCGGATTATAGAGCAATGCATTGTTAAAAGTAAGTCTCACGTCCTCAGCAAAATCCAAGGGTGACTTATACACACTCTTACTCAACTTAGTCTTCACTGTTCCCAAATCCATAGGCTTCTTAACAATAGTGTGATAATCATGTAAATTAAGCCTAGTTGCATCCACTGGCGTATTGAAAACCCATGCAAACTTATGCTTCATCAATTTCGTAAGCAGATTGTTGCAGTTCTTCAAAATCTGAACCGTACCTTTATCAGCAGCTCCATGTACGCCTTTCTTACCACCGTTTGCTGTTTTCAGCTTCTTGTTGGCCACTGGCGTCTCCGCGAGCCCGATCCCAAAACCTCCGGCGATGTTGTGACCTCGTGGTTCGAGCCGCTTGATTAAGCTCCTAACCTCGTCCAGCTCAGCCATTAGTTTCCGCTTCAAGTTCCTGACTTCAAGCTTCGAAATTGAGCTCAGGCTTATCTTCATCATCTGATGATTCTCCTCCGACCCAATCGAGTTCGAGGGAGAAACGAGCGGAATCGGCCTCTCCTGTCTCGCCGCCATCGTGGGCTTCGATCGTTTCTGGCTTTTGTTGCCACTGTCACTCCATTTATGCTTCGCCTTCGAAACACCACCACCGGCTATAGCACCAGACGCCATTCCCTCGTTGACAATTTCTCTGAACGGAAATTTAGGGTTTCTCTAGGGTTTTCTACGCACAGAGCCAATATTGAGGGTTTCGAAACAAGGAATCGAAGATCGGTGAGGTAGGCAGAAAGGGGTTAGGATCCGTGGTTGATGAACATTGACTGGGATTGCAACAACGAAACCCTAGGAAGCAATTGTGAGTCGCAGCGTCGCGAGAATAGCGTGGACACACGCGCTTTAGCTCACGTGCCTAAAGAACCCGATAAATTAGGGGAATAACACATGTGTAAAGTGTGACTGGGTAATAACGCCCACGTGTCCTGAACAAAATACCAAATCGGAACTAACCAGGAAGAAAAACCAGATGAACGTCCCCGGTTTACTCACAAATCACAGAGTTCAAAGAGATTTGACTTAATTGATGTGGAAATTTTATAAAATTAGCTAAGCCATGTGCAATTCTATTGAGAATCGAACTCTGAAATAAAAATTTGAGAAAGATCCGAATTTCAAGCAAGGAATATCTTCAATAGTTGCAATCAAAATTCCCAAAAAATCAAATAAACCAAAACAAGAGAAATGGCCTTCAAGAATCATTCTTCTTCTTCTTCTTCTTTTTCCACTTCACTTCCATTCAGATTCACAACAATCATTACATTAGCACTCATCTTCTGTTCTTCTTACTACGTCTTCTTCTCACAGTTCGACTACTCTCCGGTGACTTCTTCGCCGGAAAATCCCCTGTTCGCTGGAGATCTTCGAGACTTGACATTCCCTTGGAACAAACTTTCTCTCGGTCCCATCTCCGAGAAGTTAAAACTCGCCGTCTTCTGCAAATCATGGCCCGTTGGTTCGATCCCCGGAGGAATGGAGCGTCACGCACACACACTCTACACGTCTCTCGCCTCAAGAGGCCACGAGGTTCACGTCTTTACGGTTTCTTCCGACAAAAGTAATAATCGAGAAGAGTATTACAATAATGGATATCTACACATCTACTTTTCTCCAAACCAAAACGGCGTACTTAACCAGACTCTGGCTTTCGAGATATTCCACAGAATCAACGGTGTATATGATCGTCCCTTCGACTATGTTCACACTGAGAGTGTCTCTCTGCCTCACTGGCGAATCAAAATGGTGCCTAGCGGTGACGTAGCTGTGACGTGGCACGGGATCTGGTACGAGATTATGCATTCTAAGCTTTTCCAAGAGCTTTATTATAACTCGAATGATCATCCTAGCTCTGATCTTCAACAAACGATGCCTAGACTCGTTGACGAAATCAGATTCTTCTCTAGCTATAAACACCATATTTGCATAAGCAACAGCGCGCGTGAGGTTCTCGTTAACATCTACCAGCTTCCTAAGAGAAACGTTCACTTTATAGTCAACGGCGTTGACCAGACCAAGTTCGTGTATTCCCCTGAATCCGGAGCTAGATTCAGGGCGAAACACGGTGTTCCTGATGGTAATGGGACTGTTATTGTGATGGGTGTCTCTGGACGTTTGGTGAGAGACAAAGGACATCCACTTCTCTACGAAGCGTTTGCTTTGATCGCTAAAACGCACCCGCATGTGTATCTACTTGTGGCTGGATCTGGTCCTTGGGGTAAAAGATACGCGGAATTAGGTGAAAACGTTAGGGTTTTGGGAGCTTTAGAGCCAGAAGAGCTCTCTGATTTCTACAACGCTTTAGATGTGTTTGTGAATCCTACGTTGAGACCGCAGGGGCTTGATTTGACGATCGTTGAGGCAATGCATTGTGGGAAACCGGTCTTGTCGCCTAATTATCCTAGCATTGTTGGGACAGTGGTTGTGGATGAGCGTTTTGGGTACACGTTTTCTCCAAACGTGAGATCTCTTGTTGAGACGTTAGATTCTGTTGTAAGAGATGGGTCTAGGGTTTTGGAAATGAAGGGAAAAGCGTGCAAGGATTACGCTCTTTCTATGTTTACAGCGACTCAAATGGCTTCGGCTTATGAGAGATTTTTTATGTGTATGAAGAATGAGAGGTATTGTAGGTACCCTCTTCCTATAGATAATTGATATTTTCATTGTTTTTGTAAGTTACCTTGAATCGTTTCTTTTGTAACAAGTAACTTGATTTTTTGCAATACACAGTTTCATACTCTTCATTTACACAATACACACACACACTTGTAAGTTTTGGTGGATCTAGTAAAGAAATTAAAAATATTGGTTTATGTATCCGTTTGATCGATTCAATAGTTGTTAAAGCTGTTTGAGTTATCTTCACATTGTACTCTATTTCTCTATTTTTTACTAATATAGAAAAAGTCGCAAATGTTTCACTGTTCCTCTTCTTCACTAATCACTGTAGATAGTAAGAAAAATAAGGGTTATGTACAAGGTTTTGGACATTGGTCCCTGAAAGAAAGATATAAAATCGAATTTTTGAAGGAGGATAATATTAGAGACGTTGACGTCGAACTTGAAAAAATAGTATAATTTCCTTAAAGCCAGATCTCTTTTTTTCCCTGTTCTTTTTTTTTTTACTCCAATCACCATCTCTCCCTTTTTATTGGTGGAAACAAAGAGTCCATAAATAATATATACTTTTCAAACATAATTTTTAATCGTATCTACACGAGCCATTAGAGAATGAAAACAGGATAAATTAAATTAATTCAAACTCGCTTTTCATATTATGTCTTTACCTTTCTTGTTATATACAATTTATATGCAAACGTCCTCTCTAGTGTCTCTACTAGACTACTATATATAATAGAATGTATAGGGTACGTAAATCATGCACAATTCATAAAATGTGAGACGAACAGATACATCAATTTATTTTGGTAACACCGAAAACGAACAAACAAGGCTACATACAAAACGGATCAATATGTTTTCTTCTAAACCGGTTCTCGATCAAGAAAAAAAAATACATTCCTCAAATTCAAATCTACGAGAGTAGCTAGTACTCAGTGATGACGAGGGTCGGGACCTCCAGGACTGAGTCTCATGGACTCATTAAAACCTCTCTCCATCAGCTTTTCCAAATTAGCTTTTAACACTTTTTCTGCTTCTCTCATCATACGCCCTCGTTTAATCCCGTTTGGAAACCGCTGCTGCAGCGGTCGAGACGCTGTTATACGCGATAAAGAAACGCAGATCAAGAAAAAACACAGCCAGAATTCTAACTTAGCCATGTGTTATGTGCTAATGATTCAGTGTGGAAGGTGTTTAAATGTTTATGTAAATATGGTAGACTAAGGGGTGTGTGTGTGTGTGTGTGTTTTCATCAAACGCTTGAGACATTTATATAGAGAACGGCATTGGGATCATGAATCTCACTAAATTGATAATTCTTTTGCTATATATTATAAAATAGATAAGGCGGTCGTACAAGCCAATTTATTATTGACGAGTTTCCAACTTCTGCAAAGTGCTCGTTCGAGGGCACATGCACTTTCGAATACATTATATTCTTTTTGTCAACATATAATGATATAAAATAAATTAAAAGTAAGCTATTGATATATATGATATACGTACATATATATTTTATATATAGTTAGGTTACTGTTATGTGTGTGTGTGATAAGTAAAAATAATACAATGTACGAAAGCTTATTTTAAATTAAAGCGAATGATTTTATTATTAGATTGTAAATTTATTTATGGTATATACCCAAAAGTAAATTTTTAAGAAAAAGAAAAAAGTGAAAATGCCTAGATGACATGTGTTAAACCATTTAAACCAGTTCAGAATATAAAAAAGGAAATTATGGGGGACAAAGGTGAATGGGCACAAATTTTTAAAAAATTGTCGTAGCAAAGAGTCAATGAAAGCCACGTGGCAGACTTTTGCCGCCTCCTTTTTGGTTGGCCTTTTGATTAGTTGACCATATGAGTTTAACTAACTTAAATCCAAAGTAAAGGATCCGGGGTAATGTCTTTTGGCTGAAGTTTGATTCTATCGACTGAAAATAACAGATGTGACAAAATAACAAAATAAATAGTGTTATTAACGACAATCAAAAGCAACACTGAATCTTTATATATAATCAGTGCATGTATTGATTATAGATTATAAAAGAACTTAGAGAATATTCATGAGTGAGGTCCAAATCACTAATGCTTCTTTCTCAGTTTTTCTTTAAAGCTAATGAGACTAGCAAAAAGTTAATCACTCCATTTCGTTATGGTTAATGACAAGTTGAAGACTCTTTCGTGATAAACAAATTTATTAGCGGAAACGATTTTGGACTTTGTGGATACAAGTGTGTCGCTTTAGTTTTTAGAGTAAGTGAAGTTCTGAAGCTGAAAGAAAAAGTGAATAAACACTAACTTCAACCCAACTATTAAAGAGAGCAGTGTATTGACAGAAATACCTAATTTTTTAGATTACAAAGGATTTAGAAATAATATGTTAGGTTCGATATACCAGAATCTTATAGATGATAAACGATTTATATAGATATACTAGTTGAGATACTCGAGATTCTCTTGTACTCTATATATTGTTTTGATTGGGTAATCAAAAGATGGAGTTTCTCAAATTACAAAATAGTTATGGAAAGTTAAATTGATTGTAGTTTAATGGTTTTTTTTTTATTTGTCAACGTAATAAGTGGCACTTAAAATTATTTTTTATGTGTAAGCTCCTTTAGTCTAGTGGTTGATTTATGAGTTCTTTAATGCTTCTACAGAAGGTTTAAATTTCGTTAATTAATTATTAAAAATAATTAATTTGTTCGGTAAAAATTAACTTGCCATTGTTTCCATAATTTGCATTTTTTATAAACGTTTGTGGAACATGTTATAGAATTTTTTGTCTTCTTCAATAATGACACATCAAGTTATCAACGGCACTATGATATTACATGTTTTTTTTTTTTTTTGAGAAAGGTGATATTACATGTTTTGGTTACATTTTAATCATATATCATCATTTAGTAAAATTTGAACACTTTACCACTTGGATCAAAACCACAACAACCACCATGATATTTTACCAAATTACTTATAAACAATCCGCTTCCTAACGCATTTCACCAAATTACTCAAAGCATTTTCTTTCTTCCTATACGTGTATGCTATCCACTAAAAATACTTGTTAAACAGCTGACATATACAGTATACACAAAAGAAATGTTTAGAGCTAAAAATAATAATAACCAACAATACATATGAATAAAAAAATCCTGCGTGTAATATAGAGTAAATAAATTTTAAAAAATAAAACTTTAACGAGGTTTAAGTAAAGTATAGTCGGTCCTCTCAGATGATTAGGGTTATTAAGGTATAACTCTAACAACCTCCCACCGTGGTCCTCCCTCCGCTGGTCGGCACTTTCTTACATAGCGCACTCCCAAACTCATCTTATTCTATCCAACTTTTTCCTCCATTCATTTCCAAATATAGAATAAATAATGACATCTATGCATTTGTCTAGTGTATTTGCTTATAATATCAATTATATTTTGAGTTAAATAACAACCATGGGATTAAAATGGATCACGATCGCTGAATTGAAGATAATCTAAAGAAATTTGTAATGACCGGTTAGATATGTATAGAGTCACTCACAAGTCACACACAACTTTATTACCACTTTTTTCTTTTCCTTTTGAAAAAGAATTGTTACAAAAATTCAATGAATGTGTTTAACTTGTAAAGTCAACAATTTTTTTTTCAAAAATAATACTTTTTGTCAACACATGCACTAAAGATTTGAACTGATGAGATAGTGAGTGATACATGGATTGATGGACGACACTAATATACATCACTAGACTCTATATGCCTTGGTTAAAAAATGATATTTTCTTTTAAATAAAATATCAATTTATTAATTTTACAATTGATTTGATCATGATATATTATGTAACATAATAATTTGTGTTAGTGTTGTTGTATTACTACCTTAGATTCAAACTTTTTACATATTGTTGGAAAAAAAATGAATAGTTGACATATGTGATGCAAGTAAGCGAGTTTTAGCAACAAACGAAAAAATAAAAAATAAATAAAGAGTTAGTTTCAAGAAGAGGAAAAAAGTAAAACAAAATACAGAATTAGTTGGACTAAGTTACCCGATTAGTGAAAACTTGTTGTGTTGGTCGAGACCAAATATCAAGTTTACGTTTATCGATTAGTCAGTAAACGTTTTTAAGTAACATAACAAAATTTCGACACTGATCTACTAAACTTTCGAGATTAGTCTAAGCATCAATTCATATAACCCAATTATCAATCTTCTTTATAAAAAAATATATTTTTTTGCATTCACAAAAGTGTATCTATGATAATGTTATGAACAGATAAAACTAGTCAGGCAATAGAGGTAACCTGTCGATGCCGTAGGGTGAACCATTAGACTCGCCGGTGGCACAACCGAACTCTTCAAGCTCTTCTCCGTTCTCTTCTTCCTCTTCATCTTCATCTTCATCGCCTTCTCCGTCTTGGTCCGTACCATAAGGGAGGATCCGTAGATACACCTCAGTTCCTCTCCATTGTCTTTCTGATCGTAAATTGTACTTCTTGACTAGATTTCCTTGAAGAGACACGATCTGTGTTGGCCTCGGGAGTAGATCGACTGTTTCCTTTTCCGGTATCACTATCCGCTCTATCGCTAATCTTGCTTCCTGCATATAAACAAATCAGTTCGAAACAATGGTGAACTGTGTGGTTACTATCAAAGAAATTTTTTTGCTAGCTCTTTAGGTACCTCTAAGGCGTCCATTTTTTCAGATAGCTTTGGACGATCTTCTGATCCAAACTCTCCGAGTCCGTCTTCGTAATCGGTTAGTAACGCCCTTATTGCCTTGGCCACCTGAATACCTGAGCTGGTCTGCAAGAAGGAGAGTTTCTTTTGGTAAAGAAGCTGGAATTTGAAAACTTGAAGAACAAGAGATTCTTAGTTTTTTTGTTTTTTTTTTTCACCTTCGTTACATAAACAGGTATACCGTGAGATGTGGCTAATGATTTTATCCGGGGATTCTTTCTGATCTTGGATTGCAATGCAAGTAAGGCTTCTGCTTCGCTAATGTTGTCGGTTAACTCAACTGCAATATCCATCTCTAGTTGCTTGATTGCCTGAAGAACAGTTGATTCTGCAATCTGGGTGAGATAAATTGACGAGTCAGTGTATATGTATATGGATATTATTAACCAAGAAATCATATGACCATTGGAAACATAAAAAAGGAATAGGAGGATCTGCAAAAATTATTCTATTCTTACCCCATAAACATATAGGTACATCGGTGTCTCGTGCTCTGAAGATTCTGCTTCAGTAATCTCCTTCGATGGAAGGACTTCAGAGATAGTTTCCTCCTTATTGAGCTTCAAAACATCTAATGTTTCCTCTTCATTTTTCTTATCCAAAGTCATCACGTCGATGAAAGGTTCCTTCTTCTCCATAATCACTTCCACTCCATGAGAGTTCATTTTGCGGATTTCAACGTTTGGTAAGCGTCCTTTTAACCAGCAGATGAGACAAAAGAAGAAGATTAACTGAAGCCAGAATCTTAAAATTGTTGTTGTATCAATATAGTTTATGTAGTTATGCATCTGTTCTTTGCTTCTATTGACAGTTCTAACTCTTTAAGACAAGAGTCTACCTGCGAGGACAGCATCAACAGTTGCTTCAAGACTACGATGAACACGAACTTCAGTCTTTGAAACTATTTCTGCACCACAGCTAAATGTTGGAGGACCTTTTCTTTCAAGGACAGTCTTCGTGCCACCTCTTCTGGTCGCTTCCTCGTCTCCAAGAGTCACACTCTGCCAAAGATGTCCATTAATATGTCTGTAATATTAACCTATTAGAGAATACATGCTGCACAACTACTAAACAGAAAAAGAACTGATCCACAATTATCGACCATTTGAGCTACTACAACATGATATCATTCAATTCTAATCTTCGATGCAGTTCCTGTGCCCCATCTAGGAAATATCCTCTCCATACCAATTTCTAGGAAATATCATCTCCATACCAATTCCTTGACAATGACCATTGATAAGAGATTCTCATAAAAATGTCAATTTATAATCTCCAAACTATATCTATGAATTCAATCTGGGTTTGAATGGTAAGAAAGCACATCATGTCTAACCTGTACACCTCCAACGAGGAGATCTAATGAAGGGTTCTTAATCAAATTCTCTATGGTCGCTCCATGAGCCGTGGCAACTAACTGGATTCCACGCTCAGCTATCGTGCTTGCCGCAATCGCTTCAAGTTTAGTTCCAATCTCATCAATCACAATCACTTGGGGCATGTGGTTTTCCACTGCTTCTATCAGTACCTGAAGGTAAATCAAATTGAAATACATATAAAACACTCTCTCTCTCGTGTACTTAAATAACCAAAGTTGAAGCTATCTACTAAACCTTGTGTTGTATGTCGGAGTTAGGGACTTGCATCCTCCTAGCATTGCCGATCCCTGGATGAGGTATATCACCATCACCACCTATCTCATTGGAAGTGTCAACAATCATTACTCTCTTCTCATAGTCATTTCCAAGCATCCGTGCTACCTCCCTGAATTAGCGATGCTGATTACATATCATATCTTAAAGAAACATTGAGAAGAGTCCATGTGTGAAGCTGATCTATGTAGAAGAAGAAACCAACACAAACCTAATCATTGTAGTCTTCCCCACACCTGGTGGACCAATAAGCAATAAGGAATTCCCATCTTCGACGAGATCACGAAGCAAATTTGCGATTCCTCTAACAGATCGACCAACACGGCAAGTTAACCCGATAATGTCTCCCTTCCGATTCCTTATGGCACTAATCCGGTGCAACGTCCGGCTGATTCCAGCTCGATTATCATTAGTAAACTCTCCAACCTGAGAAGGTCATGGTCTTACTAAGCAGCTATAGATGTTTCGTCAACGAAATTTTCAGCGTAGAAGAAAACAAAACACTCACCAACCTGCGAGACAGCAAATTCCAGATCCTTAACCCTAACGGCGTCTTCGGAGATAACAAAGTCTCCAGAAGGGAATCGCGCCAGAGGCTTACGACCTAAATCCAACACCACCTCTATGAGTTCACTAATTTCGGGGTGCTCCTCCAGTGTCCGTCGTATATCCACCGGTACAAGCGCCAATAGACGGCGTAATTCGTCATTGGACTTGTCCTCCTCTTCTAATTCCGGAACTGCGACTGGAGACGAAGAGGCCGAAATAGCAACAGCTTCAGGTGAAGAAGACGAAGAGGAAGAATTCGAAACGAGAAGGACCTTGGTTCGGAAGAGTTGGTGAAACAGAAGGGAAGATCGGCATCTGAGCTTGAGGATTCCTCGTTCATGGCTCAAGAGCGTTAATGGAGGAACATGATTACTCAGTGATAAGCTCAGCATATTCCTCGCCCTGAATGTTTTTTTTTTTTTTTAAAAATTTGGTTAAGCGTATTTGGTTCGAGAAATTTGAATATGTCCACCAACCACGTGGACGAATTAGAACGAGACACGTCATAATCAACAAGAAGCAAATTTATTCCGCAAGGGAGTTTTCATAAATAGAAGTGAAGCAATGCGAGGGAACTTCATACAAAAAGTCTACAAGTTCTGTTTTTGATCATACACAACAAGAAATGCAAGAGCTTATATAAACGTTCCCACTGTAGTTGGAGGCTTCTACTGTGTATCCAATGCAAGATCATGCCAAATTTCTCCATCTGCTTGCTGAGTTTCCTGATCTGAAACAATCGCGATGCAAGAGATTATTAGTCACAGGAAAGCAGTTTCTTGAAAAAGACTCTCTGAAACAAAGCACTCAATGTAGCTTTCACTATTTCTCAAACATACACACACACAAGCAAAAAAAAGCTAGTGACGTATTTGTCTCCATCGGTTTCCTTATGACATTTCGCGATCTCAATATGGGTGTTTACTATATCTTGGACCACATATGCATCACCATTGTAAAACTCAAGCTAGAAGTTCTTAGAGAAGACTGTGTTCCAACGACTTAAGAGCTACAGAATCAAAGCAGAACAAAAAAGGGACATACTGGTTTCTTCAGTATCATCAGCCCTAACAGCAAGCACCGGAGGCAATGGGAGAGCTGCAACAATAAACACAAGAAATGATCTGATGAAATGGGACTTTGGGGAAATACAGTGATCCTGAGGTGTAATGCGGAAGACGAAAATGGTTACCATCAGCAGGCAGAGTGTCCCTCATCCACTCCTCGTCCACAATGTCTATAAGCATACCAAGACTTACTTCCGCCATATTCCAAAAACTGGAGCTTGGAATCACTGAAAATCATACAAAATCAGAACAAATATATATCGGATGAATGGGAGCAGGGGATAGGACTGTTGAAGTACAATGTAACTGGTGAATTTTGCGAGAGAGCTCGAAAATTTCTTAAGAAATTATCAAAATCAATTGCTTCGTCGTCATTCGAACCTATCTGTCATTGTACAATAGCAACAAAAAAAAAACTGAACAGAACTGGGATTTTTTGATATCCCATCTTTATTTTGAAAAAGTGAATGTATCTAATAGAGAGAATATTGTTATGCTGAAGATTTGAAGCAATCTACAGATAGTTTCGTCGGAGGTAGAAAAAGATTAGGGTTCTACAGAGGAAATTCGTCGAGCAGGTGGTGAGCAATCTTGGTAAGAGAACCAGATATGAAATCCGAACCAAAATTCAAAGCCAATACTTGAAGAAAGACACGATTCTCTATGAAAAAAACCTTATTTCAACTGAATTAGTCAAAATAATTACAAGAGATTCACCTGGTAAAGACGACGATGGAACGAGAAAAGCAATAGCAGCGTCCCAGTGCACAGACTATTATTGAATTTTGAGTTTTGTATCGTATCTTAAATATTTTTTTTTTATAATTTATATTTTATCCTTAAATAATTGAGGTTACCTTCTAGTTTACTCAGAGGTTTCCAAAGCCTTGTGAAATTTCACGTTAGGGTATCTTCAGAGCTAAGCCGGCCACAACCGCAACCGAGAACACTCTGCCCGCCGATTGCCGGATCGTTTGAGGTGCCTTCTTCTTCTTCTTCAGTTTCAGTTTTTCTCCTTCTTTCGTTTCAACTGCAGAAAATTGTTGTATAAAATTTGGTTACTTTAATAATGTCAATGTATTTTCTTCGATCCAGTAAAGTAATTTAGTGATTTTCGTCGCGATTCATGTGTAGCTAGTCTGCAAACAGAGTTTAAATTAGATTGATGACGAGGGTTTCAGTAGGAATTTAAGAGCTTTTTGTTGACTTCAGTTTGTAAATTGGGATAATCGTCTAACCAGTGTACCAATTCTGGGATTTTTTTCTTTTCATCGATGCATTGATTAGGTTGTCTCAAGAAGTAAGCAATGAGTTCTTCACCGTCGTTGGAGATTTTGGGTACATACCTCTGGAACTCCATCTCTGTATATTATTGGGCTGTGTTAAAGTAAATGTCTCTTCTCTAAAGTCACTTTTTTTTTTGTTGCAGTTAGAGAAGCTGAAGGTTTCTGTGTGTGGAATGGCCCTCCATTCAGCAATGGTCAACCCACTCTCAAGCTTGAACGAGTTTCATGCTCCAACACGAAGTTCTGCGCCGATGGATCCAAGTTTATGGCGATGAAGTCAGATGGAATCATCAGTATCTATGATTCCAACAGCTTGAGAGAAGTGCGGTCGTTCACTATAGCAAATGTTACAGCTGCTGAGCTATCTCCATGCGGGACTTATCTACAGACCTTTCAGAAACCCTCTACTCCGCAGGAGAAGAACGTCTCCCTTTGGAAAACTGATACAGGAGATCTAGCACACGGTCATTACCAAAAATCCATTACTAAAACCACATGGTATACTGGTCTTAATGCTTTATTACCGGAAATGATTGGATGCGTGATGCGTGCTTATTATACTCTTTTTATGATACGGAGTGTTTTCTGTGGTTGCTGTGTAGGCCATCGATTCGCTTCTGTCCTGATGAGTCTTCCGCGTGCCGTTTAGCTACAAATGAGGTCCAATTCTTTGACCCGAAAGATTTCTCAAAAGGAATAACATCCCGGATGAGAGTTCCCGGCGTAGCGGCATTTGAGCTTTCTAAAACACCAGCTTCCCATGTTGCTGTGTTTGTTCCTGAAGTAAAGGTGATTTTCCTTGCTTGTGCTGTAGTAGTCTGTGTTACTTAATAGTAAAAAACGCAACCTTTCCCTGATCTGTTAATTTTGTTACCATCTTCTAGTTCAAAAAGTTATCCTCTTTTTTATTTTCATTCTGAAAGCTGCACACTGCCATGTCTATAATTGTTTCTTGTGTGGATAAGCTACTCTGACATCTTGATACTTACATATATAGGGGAGTCCAGGCAGTGTCCAGATATTTGAATGTGGGAAAGATTCACAGAGTCAGCCAAGTGCTCGTCGTAGCTTCTTCCGGTGTTCCTCTGTGCAGTTTAGTTGGAATCATGGTTCCACTGGACTCTTAGTGGTTGTACAATCAGATGTTGACAAGACCAACCAAAGTTATTATGGGGAAACAAAGCTACACTACCTAACAGTAGATGGCACACATGAAGGCCTAGTTCCATTACGTACGTCCCAACTCCTAAGCTTTTATGTAAACCGCTCTTGTGGTTTTTTAAAGTACTGACTTTTTTGGTGCTTTAACAGGTAAAGAAGGACCAGTTCATGATGTTCAATGGTCCTTCTCGGGTTCAGAGTTTGCAGTTGTATATGGCTGTATCCTTTTTCCATCAGCTATAGACTTATCTGTATGAGTTTATTGACGATTAATGTTTTCTCGTGAATGTTATTTTCAATATAATATCCTTGTGTTCTTGTTAAGAGGTTGTTTTTCTTCGCATCTGTATGTTCCTTCTGGCATTTGTTTCTTTCAAACTTTGTCTTTTCCTTAAGCGTAACTTCTACAGTTATGCCTGCTTGTGTGACAATCTTTGACAAGAAGTGCAAACCCTTGATGGAACTTGGCGACGGTCCTTATAACACTCTTCGCTGGAACCCAAAAGGGACACGTAATATTCTCTTCTCTTTTCTCTTTTCGTTTTTGTTTTTTTTTAAATAGAGTCCTTCTGTCCATGTATGCTTTTGTAACTTTCAATCGATGTTCCACAGTTTTATGTGTGGCTGGATTCGGTAACTTACCTGGTGATATGGTAAATAATGACCCCTTCTGCTCTTTATATCTTTCAATTTCCGGTTAACAATTTGTCAGCAATTCACATTTTATTGTCGACAGGATCCTCTCTACATGGTCATTCAATTGATTTAATTATACATTTCAGGCGTTCTGGGACGTTGTCAACAAGAAGCAGCTAGGAAGTAATAAAGCCGAGTGGTCCGTCACAAGTGAATGGTCTCCGGATGGGCGTTATTTCCTGACTGCCTCAACAGCACCAAGACGTCAAATTGACAATGGGTATGTTAAAACTTATCGGCACATTGTTGAGTTTGGTATCTGATTCTGCTTCAGTCTTGTACTGATTGCGGTGAAATGAGGCAGCAACAAGTCACTACCTTGGATATCTTTTATCTTTCTTTTTCGTAGCTAAAGTAGAATCGCGATTTTTCATCAGTTTGGACTGTTTGTAATATATGTGTACTCTTTGTTTTGACCGAAGGCTTAAAATATTCAACTACGACGGAAAGCGTTACTTCAAGAAGATGTTTGAGAGNTTTTTTTTTTCTTTTCACTGATGCATTGATTAGGTGTCTCAAGAAGTAAGCAATGAGTTCTTCACCGTCGTTGGATATTTTGGGTACATACCTCTGAAACTCCATCTCTGTATATTATTGGGTTGTGTTAAATCTCTCCTCTCTAAAGTTACTGTTTTTTTTTTTTTTTGGTTGCAGTTAGAGAAGCTGAAGGTTTCTGTGTGTGGAATGGCCCTCCATTTAGCAATGGTCAACCCACTCTCAAGCTTGAACGAGTTTCATGCTCCAACACTAAGTTCAGCGCCGATGGATCTAAGTTTATGGCGATGAAGTCAGATGGAATCATCAGTATCTATGATTCCATCAGCTTGAGAGAAGTGAGGTCGTTCACTATAGCAAATGTTACGGCTGCTGAGCTATCTCCATGCGGGACTTATCTACAGACCTTTCAGAAACCCTCTACTCCGCAGGAGAAGAACGTCTCCCTTTGGAAAACTGACACAGGAGATCTAGCTCACGGTCATTACCAAAAATCCATTACTAAAACCACATGGTATGCTGGTCTTATTGTTTTATTACCGGTAATTATTGGATTCTTGTTGCGTGCTTTTTATACTTTTTTTTTTTTTTTGTTTTTTTTCTGTGGTTGCTGTGTAGGCCATCGATTCGCTTCTGTCCTGATGAGTCTTCCGCGTGCCGTTTAGCTACAAATGAGGTCCAATTCTTTGACCCGAAAGATTTCTCAAAAGGAATAACATCCCGGATCAGAGTTCCCGGCATAGCGGCCTTTGAGCTTTCTAAAACACCAGCTTCCCATGTTGCTGTGTTTGTTCCTGAAGTAAAGGTGATTTTCATTGCTTGGGCTGTCGTAGTCTGTGTTACTTATTAGTAAAAACCGCAACTTTTCCCTGATCTGTTAATTTTGTTACCATCTTCTAGTTCAAAAAGTTATCCTATTTTCTTCTTTTCATTCTGGAAGATGCACACTGCCATGTGTGTAATTGTTTCTTGTGTGGATAAGCTACTCTGACATCTTGATACTTACATGTATAGGGGAGTCCAGGCAGTGTCCAGATATTTGAATGTGGGAAAGATTCACAGAGTCAGCCAAGTGCTCGTCGTAGCTTCTTCCGATGTTCCTCTGTGCAGTTTAGTTGGAATCATGGTTCCACTGGACTCTTAGTGGTTGTACAATCAGATGTTGACAAGACCAACCAAAGTTATTATGGGGAAACAAAGCTACACTACCTAACAGTAGATGGCACACATGAAGGCCTAGTTCCATTACGTACGTCCTAACTCCTAAGCTTTTATGTAAACCGCTCTTGTGGTTTTTGAAAGTACTAACTTTTTTGGTGCTTTAACAGGTAAAGAAGGACCAGTTCATGATGTTCAATGGTCCTTCTCGGGTTCAGAGTTTGCAGTTGTATATGGCTGTATCCTTTTTCCATCAGCTATAGACATATCTGTATGAGTTTATTGAGGATTTATGTTTTCTCGTGAATGTCATTATCAATATAATATCCTTGTGTTCTTTTTAAGAGGTTGTTTTTCTTCGCACCTGTATGTTCCTTCTGGCATTTGTTTCTTTCAAACTTTGTTTTTTCCTTAAGCGTAACTTCTACAGTTATGCCTGCTTGTGTGACAATCTTTGACAAGAAGTGCAAACCCTTGATGGAACTTGGCGAAGGTCCTTATAACACTCTTCGCTGGAACCCAAAAGGGAGACGTAATATTCTCTTCTCCATCCATGTTTTCTTTTCTCTTTTCGTTTTTGTTTCTTTTTAAATAGAGTACTTCTGTCCATGCATGCTTTTGTAACTCTCAATCGATGTTCCACAGTTTTATGTGTGGCTGGATTCGGTAACTTACCTGGTGATATGGTAAATAATGACCCCTTCTGCTCTTTATATCTTTCAATTTCCTGTTAACAATTTGTCAGCAATTCACATTTTATTGTCGACAGGATCCTCTCTAAATGGTTATTCAATTGATTTAATTATACATTTCAGGCGTTCTGGGACGTTGTCAACAAGAAGCTGCTAGGAAGTAATAAAGCCGAGTGGTCCGTAACAAGTGAATGGTCTCCAGATGGGCGTTATTTCCTGACCGCCTCAACAGCACCAAGACGTCAAATTGACAATGGGTATGTGAAAACTTCTTGCCACATTGTTGAGTTTGGTATCTGATTCTGCTTCTGGCTTTTACTGATTGCGGTGAAATGAGGCAGCAACAAGCCACTACCTTGGATATCTTTTATCTTACTTTTCCGTATCTATAAGTAGAATCGCGATTTTTCATCAATTTGGACTGTTTGTAATATATTTGTACTCTTTGTTTTGACCGAAGGCTTAAAATATTCAACTACGACGGAAAGCGTTACTTCAAGAAGATGTTTGAGAGGCTGTACCAGGTATGTCTCTTAACAGCTTTTAAAAGTATAATTACAAATTGTCTTACTGAAGTGCCATGTTTATTTTACCTACAGGCCGAATGGAAACCAGAGTCTCCAGACAGGTTCGGTGAGATCAGTGAACTTATCAAGTCAGTTGAATCATTGAAACTCCAAGAGGGCAAATCTCAAGGTCTGAATCTCATGTTTTTAACACTTAAAACCCGTTTCTTGAGTGGGAGAAAGCCTTGTAAACTTATCTTGTTCTTAAACTCTTCTACTTATCTATCTTAGGACAAGGATCAGCTCAGAAGAAAGCTGTTGCTTCCATCCCCACTGTACACAAACCCGCTGCATATCGACCTCCTCATGCTAAGCAAGCAGCTGCCATTCAAGCTGAGGTACTCAAAAAGAACTTCTCTATGATCTCACATCGATATATTCTGGTCTTTGGCTCCGTTTTATGAGAACGTCTCTGATAGTTTCATGATTTTGTAATTGCAGTTGCGCGGAGAAAGCCCAGCAGGGTAAGTCTCTATCTTGCAATACATACATACATATTGTAAATTGCATCCTTATGTTGATGGGTGAACTGGTGGTGTTAATACAGAGAGATGAGCAAGAACGCTCTTAAAAACAAGAAGAAGAGGGAGAACAAGAAGAAAGCGGCCGAGGCTGCTGCTTCGGGGGCTAACAACGCCTGAATGAAGAAGTCACGCCCCCAGGTGATATCAAATTGAATGGAGATTACAGTTTTGAGATTCTCAGATGGTAATAAAGATTCTATAGAAGAGGCACAATGTTATGTAAACCGCTATTTAAAAAAAAAAACGTTTTTGATTTCAGTTGTTAACCCGCCAAAATTAGAAGAAGCCTAAGATGAAAAGGAGCCGAAATTTTATCAGATGAAAAACTAAGGGTCTCTGTTTTTTTCTTCTTTTTTGCTAAAGGTCTTGGGGACTCCGTTTCAAAAACAAAAGATAAACATTGTTTCGCATGATAAAAATGTGGATACTTTCACAACGGTTTTGTACCATAGTGATTTGTATTAATATCGTTAATGTGTGAAACGTTTTTAACCAAAGAAAAACATTGATTCAGCAGAATATGTTGCACATTTAGCCAATTGTCAATTTTAAAGAAAAACATAACAATTTCATTTTTTTGTGATATTAAAACTCCGATTAGTCTCGTTTTTTCCCAAAATTCTAGAAAATTCGTACTTACACCTACTTGGCACACATGCATGCATAGTCAACACAACACATACACACAAAAACACGTACACGGCGACATGTAATTGTATATCTCGAACCTTGAAGGTTCGTCCAAAAACTTACCAAGAGAAGATAAGGAGGCAGGCAGAGGAAATTAATGATAAATACGAACACGAACTCTAAGAAAAAAAGATTGAAGTCATGGCTAAGTAAAATGCATGCAATTTAGAGCTACGTGTCTATAGCTCAAGCCACTCAAGTCTCACATGTGTCCCTCTTTACTTCGACTTCGCTTCTTTTTGGCTTCTTTTAAACTCTCTCTGTCTCTCTCTCTTCCCATTTCTATCTTTCTCTTCACACATCCTTGTTAATTCGGAGTGTTTGATTATAATGGCAACATCAGCTCGTAGGGCGTACGGTTTCGGTAGAGCCGACGAGGCTACACACCCTGACTCCATTAGAGCCACTTTAGCTGAGTTTCTCTCTACTTTTGTCTTCGTCTTTGCAGCTGAAGGCTCTATCCTCTCTCTCGGTTCGTACACGCGCCGTTCTGATTCTATACTTTGTCTTTGCACCTTTGATATCACTTATGATGAATAGTTGTGTATCTTGTCAGATAAGTTGTATTGGGAGCACGCGGCTCATACTGGAACGAACACACCAGGAGGACTGATTTTAGTGGCGTTGGCTCATGCGTTTGCTCTGTTCGCTGCTGTTTCAGCAGCCATCAATGTCTCTGGTGGACACGTAAACCCGGCCGTCACTTTTGGTGCTCTTGTCGGAGGCAGAGTTTCAGTGATCCGTGCAATCTACTATTGGATCGCTCAGCTTCTTGGAGCCATCCTCGCTTGCCTCTTGTTGAGACTCGCCACAAACGGCATGGTAACACTAATTAACATCATGTATAAGTGAGCTAGTATTTTGTGTTGCGGTGTTTTAGGAATCCCATATCTTAAGTTCCAACCTACTCATTGCCAATTCAAGCTTTCACTTGGTTTTGGATTGAAAGTCCATTTCAGTGAATAAAGACTTAAAAAGAGTTTGTGTTCATGCAGAGACCGGTTGGTTTCCGCGTAGCATCAGGTGTTGGGGTGGTTAACGGACTCGTGTTAGAGATCATTTTGACATTTGGCCTAGTCTACGTCGTGTATTCAACTTTGATTGATCCAAAACGTGGAAGCCTTGGGATCATAGCGCCGCTTGCGATCGGACTCATAGTTGGGGCAAACATCTTAGTTGGTGGACCATTCTCTGGTGCGTCGATGAATCCAGCTAGAGCCTTTGGTCCAGCATTGGTGGGATGGAGATGGAATGACCACTGGATCTATTGGGTTGGACCATTCATCGGCGGTGCTTTAGCCGCCCTTATATATGAGTACATGGTCATACCCACTGAGCCACCCACGCACCACACGCACCAGCCATTGGCTCCAGAAGATTACTAGATGGGACTTTCCTCATGTCGCTGCTTCTGGTCTTCGTTCAATTTCTCTCTCTGTCTGTATGAAATCACTTGCATAAAATCTCTGTTTTGATCCGACTCTTGTTTGTAATAATTATAAGAATAAAGAAATATTTAGCAATGAGTTCGTTTGCTAATTTTTACTAAACATATGAACACAAGTAACAATCTCCTAATCTGACTTTCTTGTTCTCTATATCATATTAGTTTTTTTTTGGTGTCTTGACACCTGAAAAAAGAAAAAGAGCTTCTCCTTGTTCTAAACCCTTGCGTCAAGGTCCTCTCATCTTTTCAACAATCTGTCTACTTCTTTCCTCCACGTGACGCTTCTTCTCTTCAAACTTCTCTCCAACTTTCTTCCTAAAATCAAACATCCTCTCTTTTGTTCCCATTTTCTTTCCCTTTGAATTCGAATCATCCTCTTCACTTGAAACAATCGACCTCGACGATGACTGAACGCTACCTGGAATAATCTCCCCGGCATTGCCTCCTCGTGCTATAGTATCCTGCTTTTCGCTGCTTTCCAGCAGAGGAGTCTTGAGTTCTTCCAAAGATTCGTCACTCTCTAATATAATAGCTGTGGAATTAGCCGCTGATGGTGCAGCCACAGGTTCTTTCTCAATTCTTGGCTTCTGGGGAACGTTGGCAGGTCTCTGCGTTGGTTCAGAATTCGGCGGCTTTTCAGCTTTGGATTTCGCTTCTGCAGCTTCGAAGCTGTCGTGATCACTGGTTGAGTCTTGGTTCAGCCACATGAATGGAGCGGCTTTGCGCTGGACCCAATCATCCTTTTCAGCTATCATCCACGGAATGGTTACGCTTTCGCAGTTGGGGAGCACCATGACCTCTCGTATACCCGTCTGCAGAATGTGTGTTGTGTCTTATATTTAGTTCAAATTCCTTTAGAGAGACAAAAGAGGAGCCAGTGTTTACCTTAAACCGGTTGATCAAGAACATAGCAACCTGGCCGTTTGTGATTTTGTGTTCACCAACAGATGAGGCTAGGTCAAATTCAATATCGGGCATGCTTGTGAAGCCAAACCAGAGTTGATCAGATGGAGGCGGCTTCATGTGTACACGCAGTGTCCCTCGAAGCGAAGACACTCCTATTGACAAAGTAATTGGAACCTGCAATTTACAAACAGAGACAGTCTAAGATACTACAAGAGCTATGAAAAAAGAAGCTCCTATTTCTGCTTTCAGAGTCTATTTATCACACCATGATCTGAGGTCGTGAAGCTTAAGCACTGGAGTCTAAAGAAGACAACAAGCAAAGAAAACTTTCTTGTAGACATAACAGAAAAACGAAGATTAACCTGGGAAACTTGCTCGACGATGTTCTTCAGAATAGACTTCCACTTGGATCCATTGTTCGGAGCTGCTTTTGTACCTTTTGATCCCTTAGATTCATCTGCATAGAGATATAAATCAATCAAGTTGATCATCCTTAGGTATAAATGCTTCTAAGCAGGAAGCAATATCACAAGCTAAATGATTAGATGAATACACAAACCCATCAGCAAAATACCGTACTAACCAGCTTTATCGCTTTCTCCAGTTTTCACATTTTGTTCATCAACAGCTCCTCCAGGGACAGGGTCAGTTAATTGCTTTTCAAAATCTTCTAGACCTTCAAGTAGATCTGGGGGAACATCCCCAGCAGAATTTGGCTGCAGTTTTCCCTCAGCTATGCCTTTCTGCAGATCTTCCTCTCGGGCATCAACCCGAGTTTCAACTACAAGTCCCGCACCGCCACTGTATTCGATATCTAGTTCGAACGCCCACACACCATTCATCTCCATCGAGAGAATCCTTGTACCATGTATATAAGGTGGGAGATTTCCAATGTTTACATCACAGCAGATTAAATCGCCTACGTAGCTGGGAATTCTCATGTTGGACAACACCCGCTGTTAAAACCAAAAAATGTTTAGATAAAATGATAAACGCAACCAAGTCCTGATTTAGCGAAGGCTTTCATATTCATGGAACAGACCTGGATTCGTTCCTGCACTATATTCTTTAGCACTGTGTTCTGTTTGACATCAAAAAACAGCCGAGAGATTAGTAAGTTCCACGCCAATGTTCCTTCATCAGCGAAAAACTTGTCTTCCGAGTCTACATCCGAAACATGACTGCCATGGCTCCAAGTACGTGAGAAAACTTGCACATCGGTTTCCTCAGGGATGTTATCTCGCATCTTTCTTGCTGGATTGCTCCTTCCAGAGCTACCGGTAGACTGTGAATCTTGGTAAGGACGTGTTGAAGTCTTCTTGTCTTCTCGGTTCGGCGGGGCCATATTCACTTTAGTTGAGCACTTTTTTGAAAATTTCTTCCATAACATACGAACCTTTGATGAAGGACCATCCGTTTTAAGCTTCTTGTCCAATGACTCAAAACTAAACTCAGCTGATGGTTTCATAAAAGAAGGATATGCAACATTAAGGGAAGCCATATAGTTTTGGAAATCTTCTTTCAGTTTGGTGGGCCAAATAGACCTTTCCTGATCCGTGCAAGCAGCAAGACGAAGAGCTTTACACCATGACTCCTTCTCCCAAGAAGTCTCGAGATAGATGTAAAACACCCGGTTTCCCTTGTACAAGTCTGAGGTTTTGCTTTCTACTTGGATAGGAAATCTTTTCGCCCTAAGAAAACAGTAAAACAAAAGGGTTATTGTATTCACTTTTAAGAAGAAACTCAAGACATTCTCGAAAATGGACTCTCAGAAATGTACCATTTCCTAGTCGGGAGTGCAGACCCTGAAACAGCCTCGACAGAGCAACCTCTCAGAGTAATAAAAGTTTGAGTGCCATTTGCATCTGATAAGATGAGCTTATGGTCTTTGATACGAGCAAACTTCCTAACTGGATGTACCTCCAAGAGGTCTTTCTTCTTCTTTTGCTCTTTTGGTAACTTTTCCTTCATCCAATCCTCTAAACTTTCATCCAACTCCAAAACCCAAATCACTCCCTGAGATAATAGATCAAATGCATAGACACAATGGAAATCAAACAGCTTTCACCGCATAGATCTATAAATAGAGAAAATGATCAGAAATTACCACCAAAGCAAACACATTTCTTTATCTTCTCAACAAAATTAGTCAGACCTCGATCAAACGACAAAATCTAAAATTAGGGATTATCTACTTCAGCGTGAGATACTAAATCCTCGGAACTAGACTAGTTGACGGATTTCGTTGAGATTTTCCAATGCAAGAAACTCAATGTTCACTACGGAACTAGCGAGCAAGCAGAAAAACTTTTAAAAGGGGGAAAAAAAAAACTCAGGAGGCGTAAGATCGGTTACCTGTTTGTTGAGACTGAAATCGATGGATTGGGGAGGATCAAACTCCTTGAGTGCTGGATCAGAACTCGTACTCGATTCCTGGAGATTTCTCTTCCGACTCAATCGCTTCACGAGATACAAAAGCCCCGCTACTTCCGCCGCTACGATGGCAAGAACCCCCAGCAAAAATCCAAATACGAACACGAAACCCGCGAACAAAACCATCTCCGGGAAGGCACAAAGTCTATCGATTTCAACTCAGTGTCGAGGAAAAGCGGAGAAGATTTCTTGCGAAGGAATCAAGAGGAGAAGAAGACGCGTAACGGTGTACTTCATGTCACTTAGAACGGAAAGGAGAAGAAGAGAGAGAGAGAGAGAAGAGAAAAACCATAGGATATAATTAATAGCTACTCGCAATTCCAACCAACTATAATGCCAATAAATAATTATTATTTATTGAAAAAACACACCATTATCAAAAGAGTATCCCGCTTAAAAAAAAAGAAGAAGCGAATCTTTTAATAAGTAATAACACGAGAAGAAAGTCAAAAAACAAAAAAAATAAGAGAAAATTTAGAAATCAACCATAAATTTCAAGTTTAGTTTGTTTTATACAAAATTAGTAGTGATTTTCAGATTTAATTTATTTTAAATGGGTAATAGTTTAGATTTTGTTACCTATAATATATACAAGAAAATCTACATAAATTCATTTTCAAATCTTTAAACATAAAGATTTCACAATTCTATCGCAGGGTTTATTGGATTGGATGTTTTGGTTGAATTTTGAAACTGTATATCTAAATACTGTGACTAGAATTCATTCCAACACGTATAGAGAGTTTCATACACAACTAGAAGTAATTATTCAAGTTTAAAACCAAGTCTTTATTCTTTGCAGAATGAGTCAGAAAATATCAATTGTTGAGTCAAGTTTAATCAGTTAAAAAAAAAAGTTTAATCAGTTAATTAAACGACGTAGAAAAAGCATACAAATAAATAATCAAACGTTCAAAAAATCTAGAAAACAAACAAAAGGGACATATCAAATCTACCAAAAAGGTGTATTCTTCTTCCCCTCTTTACCGACATACAAAAAAAGACACTGATTTTTATATATTTCAACAAAAAGTACAAAACAGAGTCCTCTGTTCACAGATCCATCAAGATAGGAGTTGAAGAGTAACGATCTTCATTTACATGGTCTCACTCAAGAAAAAACTTTCTCGTTTTCTCATCACCGTAACACCGGAGAACAAGAAAAAAGAAAAAAAAAACTCTGTTTTCTTCTGAGTAACTTCCATGGCTTGCAACAGGAGGAAAAAAGCTTCGGTGATGGCGGTTGCTACCTAAAACAACACAACGAGCCAGACAACAACAACAACAACAACAACAAAAACACAGAAAGGAGAAAGAGTTTGAAACAACAAAGAACAACAATTCAGGGTTAAGGGTTTTTTTTTTAAGGTTTGGAGAAAGGGTCAACGTAAGAGGACCCGATCATTGATTATCTTAGAAACCCGAGTTTAGGAAGAAGCTATAGTCATGGTGATCAACATTGAGCTGTTTCAGCCATGAATCCGCAGCGCTCTGGAGATAAACCAACCGATCCTGGTCAAATCCTGTCTTTCCCCAAAGATCTCCTTGCATTTTGTAAGTAGCTAGACCAAAGGGAGGCAATGGGATCCTCTTGTTCATGATGGATTCTTCAAAACACTCTGTTTCTTCCTTGCCTTCGTTGTCGCTATGATAACCTTCCACCACATTATCTGCAGCTTCTAACACCGTTAAAAAAAACCAGAAACGGTGCTTGTTTCTATGAGCAATGATTTCGAGGAAAATTAGTGATCATGCGTACCTTGAAAAGACGAGGATAAAGTATGATAAGTTAGGAAGCCTGTCGTCAAATCTTTCTCGTTCTTGCAGGTTGGGATGTGATATATCGGGTACCTGATTCATCAAGTCATCACACTTATCAATCCAAATGTTACAGATGCAAAAAAATATAGTATGAAACGATGAAGGGTTGTATTAACTAACACGACTAATTTACTTACCACGCAACAGCCATCCAACTTGCAGGAGACATATCGACACTCCTTAAGGTCATGAGTCCCGGATACTTCTCCGCCAATTCGTTTATCTGAAGAAGAATCAAGAACGATACCATAGCCTTCAAAACCAAAGCTCATTCTAACAAAACGGAGAGTGCGGTTACTAAGAAATGGGGGAGAAGAGAACCTTGTCGGTTAAGGGAACCCGCTTGTACGGAGGATCTCTCTCGATGTACTTAAAGTCAAGGTAACCAAGCCTATCGCGCAGCAATGGCGTACCATCCGGATCAAAAACCGAATCTTCAGAGACATCATCCCATGTTTTGCTCGAATCATTCGAATCATTGCTCAACGACCTTGACAGCAACTTCTCGCTCTCGCTGTCACTCCAACACTCACTACTCTCAGATTCGACCACCTCATTCTGGTTCCTGCAACACCAAAAGCAGTCAGCAAGAAAAAAAACAAGAAACCCAGCGCATCAAACAAACATCTAGAGACCTGTCCTGAACACTTCCATTGTCAAACCACAAAGAAAACTGACTGTTAATGAAACTAGACGCATCACAACAAAGTAAAATGTTTTAGAATCAAAATGGGATAAGTAACCTGGAAATCGCAGTGGGTTTGTTGGTGTGGATTTGGATGGCAGATAGATACGGGACGTAATATTGCATAACGGTTTCTCCATTGTTTAAAATAACCTGTGATCCGAAGCCATATGCGCTCAGCTCATCGTAACAGTCCCAGAGATCACCAAGCCTGAAAAACTCTATCTTCCCCTTCCCCTCGTTCTGCCACAAACATGTAAAAGATCACTCACACAGCTCTGCAAACAATGTTTAAATCCAATGTAGCTGATAATGCAACGTCATTAACTCATGTGATCTAGGTGTTAAGATCATTTCAAGCAGCTCAGCAACAACAACATCTTTGGTTTTAAGACCAACATGGCCTCTATTCATGTACAAAACTATGGATTTAACATGTACTGAGCAATAAAGCTCGTAAACAATAATCACAGACATAAACCAAGATTACTACTGGAATAAGACAGACCTCTAATGATACACAGGGATCCAGAGGATAATATACACAACATCAAGAATATTCAACCAAATCTCAGGCCTTATTAGCTATTGGATTGGATTAAGGAATATAAAAATATATATTTATTTTCAGTAATGCAATTCTGTCGCACGTTTCCACGTGGTAATATATAATCCTTGAAATGATGTGACCATTAAAAGGATAGAGTAGATTTTCACAGATTTATTTTTCCGTGTTGGACCATGCAATTATTGTCCTTATTGCCAATTTCATCTGAAAATTCACACCAAATCATTAAAATATTACAAGTTCTAGGTTGTCTGATACATCACGCTTGATTAAAAATTAAGAACTTTCGGTAAATCTGTTTTGTTAGAGACGAGATTTGAGGAGAAAACCAATTCAAATAGTTTTTAAACTGATTAGTTGAGAATTAAGACCATACTTATCCCCAAATCAAGGATTTTCAAGAGCGGAGACAAATTAAAAAAATGTACCTGAGGAAGAGAGAACGATGGAGGTTTAGGAGTGACTCCTAAGAGAAATCTCTCCAGATTTGAACGGCCTTTTGTTGAAGAACACCACCACCACATTCTCTCTGCTCTTCTTCTTCTTCTTCTTCTTCTTCTTCTTCTTCTTCTCAATCTCTCTGATTTCAGATCTTTATCCGTATACTTGAGTCCACGATAATGATCACAAAGTTTGGAAATTTAATTATTTCTGGTCTTCTCTCATTAATAGTAACACTTAATCCCAATATGGTAGATTTATAATTCCCAAAATAACTCTCTTTCCTTTTAATCGCTTCTGTAAATCCCAACACCCAGATTCTTCCCAAAAAATTTCTCTTAAATCCCGTCAAAAAAAAAAAAAAAAAAAATCACAAAAGAACAGAACAGATTCTGGGTTTTTCAAAAAAATCCAAACTTTCGATAAGGACTTTTAAGGAAAATGAGAATCAGGTACTGGGTTTTTCTCGAAATTTGGTCAAATTTTACTGTTTCAGTTTTGTGAAATCGTCAGAGGGAAATGACGACAGAGAAACTGAAGTAGAGATGAATAAAGCTTTCTGAGTAGGATTGATTGGTATTAATGGAAGAAGAAAACTAAGAGGACGAAACGCTTCTTCTCTTTCTCTCTCTCTTTCACTCACTCTGATCCTTTTTTTATTTATTAGATAATTAATTTTTCTCTTTTTTTTCTAAACCCAACCCCAAAGTACATATGGATGAAACTGAAGACTTCTGTTGATCTTCTTTTCTTTTGTTTCTAACGAATAAATAATAAATTGATGGGAAAAAAAACATTAATAATAATAAATTAAAACAACTCGTATCTAGCTATAATTAAAAAGAGGATTGCGATATTTATTATACATAATAATTTTTATATATTTATAGACCAAAGAAGTTTACAAAATGAAAATGTAGACATGATTACGTCATTACAACACCAAAATCCAAGTTGCAAATGAAAAAAAGTAGATTGTTTTTGGTTTCATTTGTTTATATATCGAAATATGCGACCCTCTGCATCTATATGTTTCTTTTAGAAGATATAATTAACTAAAAATGATTAAATGTAATTTTGAAGATCACGAGGGCGTTATACATAACAACTAAATTTACTCTTTTTTATTTGTGCGGTGAGTGATACAGCTTTCTATAAAGCCATTAATTAGATTTTTATTTTCTCGTAAGTTTTATTCTTGACGGGAAATATCATTGTTTTTTTGTGTGTTTTTATGAAATATTAATGTTCTTGTTAAGAAACTGTAAAGACACAAAATTTAAAAACGGAAAGAGATTATAAAATGTTGATTAGTATCTGTTTTCTTTTTAACAAACGTTGATTAGTCGAGGCAGGGACTTTAATGAGAAATATTAGTGGTTTATAGGTAAATCTTTATAATGAAATAAATTAGAGTTTCTGGAGCTCTAGTAAATAATTATTATCCTGATTTACACATGCACGATTGTTTTGATAATGTATTTTAGGATTGATGTTTGCATTAATGTGGGCTTTTGTAGAAGAATATCGACAAATGACTGACCAATATGTATGCACTTTTACTGCTTTAAATTCAATTTTAAAGGCATTGCTATAAGAGAGATCTTTTTTATACTACTCCCATAATACAAAAATATACATATGAGATAGAGCAAACTATTTAAAAAAGTTCTGTTTCCATTTTTCTCCACAAAAAAAAAAAAATAAGTTCTGTTTCCAAGATCATGAGATATCGATCATCTTTTCTATGGTGCATGTTTATTTACATTCAAGTGGACTATTTCCAACTATTTTTGACATGACTATTTCCAACTATTTTAAGAAGCAAAAGCAGAATAACAATAATTAGTAATGTTTGATTTATTTTTGTTTAAATGTAAAATAAACACATATAATTTTTATTTATATATTTTAATTGATTATATAATTAGTAATGTTTGATTTATTTTTGTTTAAATGTAAAATAAACACATATAATTTTTGTTTAAATACAAAATAAAAACATATCAAAATGTAAAAGATTATTTTGTAAATAAAAAAGTTCAACTCTAAAAAAATAGAGATCTCTAATTGTGACTCTAAATTTGGAATTAGAAATTAGATCTCTATTTTTAGATTAGGATATAGAGTACCATTAAAAATAGTTTTATTAAAATAAAGTTTGAAGGCAAAAATAAAATCTCATGCTCTAATAATTTATACGTATTTTTAAGAAGAAAGAAACATCATATTGACGTAATGTTTTATTTATTAATTTCCATCATAGCTATTTGACTAGAATTTAGAAGAAACAAAGACTATAACTGTGAAATAATATTTAATACGGAAGAAAAAAAGAAAAAAGAATAGAGGAAAAGAGGAGAGTGGAGAGTGGAGAGTGGAGAGTGGAGAGTATGTGGTGAAAAAAAGAAGAGTGAATAGAAAATATGAACACTCGACAGTGTGGTGTCGGGGCACTGGACTTCCTGTTCGACGCGTGTTTTTGCCCAAACTGCGTCAGTCCCTCGCGTTTTGCTTCCTCTCTTTTTTTTCTTGTCTTCTTTTTTCTCTTCGCTGTTTAAATTTTTTCAGTTTTGCTTTTTATCCATTCTACGGTTAGCAAGTACTACTACACACAAACACACATGTCCTATAATGGATTAAAAGCATTACGTCATGGACAAAACAAAGACTATAACTGTGTCAGTGTGTGGTATAGATTTGTGTAATGGTGGATATGAAAGTAGTCGATGAAAAATTAATTAATTAAAATTAGAACACTACTACATAGATGTATAGGATCAAATTGGGTTCTGGAAAGGTCTTAGCATTCTTCTTTTTTGTTTTTTTTTGTTGGTGAAAGAGCTTTTTTTTTACATATCAAAGATATGAATTATTGTTTTTGAAAAGGGTTTACACGTGGGGAAAATACCTTTTTTTTTTTCTTTTGCTCAAGAAAGTGGTTAGTATAGATAAAGTCACGTGTCCTATAATTTGTCGTATCCTCATCAGTCATCACACTACTCCGACTCGCGATGTCGCCAACGCTATGAAGTTATTATCCACTGATTTATAATCGTTGTACTATAGTGAAGATTTTAGATAGTGTTATGATTATTTATGTGCTGGACCCTGTGATGCGACGAATATTGGTGTCATCTTAGGGGTTTGACTACGGCTAGTCAATAATCTCGCTTGGGCTAAGCTCAATTCTTTAGGCCCATTTGTTTTTTTTCGGGAGGCATCATCATTTATTTTCTTTGTTTTATGTTAAAAAACTTACAAATTAAAGAACATGGGCAAGATGGGCGGGACATATAAATTCAAGTTTCAACAATGATTTGGAACCTCCAAACTCCAGAAACCATTTTTTTTTTACTACAAATATGTTAAACGACAAATTACACTTAATGAGAACAATATGACACTAAAACATGTTTTAGTCATGGTACATAGTGGCTTAGAATCACATCTAGTTTCAAAACATTAATTTTGTGTTCCTTAGTATTTGCTTCTTGATTCTTTGTTTTTCTCATATAAAATATTATGTATTAAAATGTTAAATTTTTATAAACTTTTGATAAAAACTAAGATACATATTTTTTAGAAATCTCATAAACCGTAGTATATATATTGACCCAGGTAGTTTTTTTTCTAGCTCCGCCACTGGTAGCTTGATGACTTTCAGCATGTGAGGAGACCGATCAAGCATCCAAGATATCTCTTGCATATAGAGGGATCTCTCTACATTAACTAAGATGCTAATATGTATAATGTATTTTCTGTTTCTAACTGGTTCTTGTATGTGTTGCATTGTTAACGTCGTAGGAGCAATATGATACGGTACTTAAAGCATATAAGTATCTTCCTTTTTACGATTCATATCTCATAAAAAAATTATATTTTTTTTGCCAAAAGGTTTATCATATTTCATATTTAATCACCGATAAATATCAAAATCTAATCCCTCCCACGTTTTTATTGTTAGTCTCTTTCAGTCATTCGCTATATGGACAAAAAAATAAAACAACAATGATGAAGGTCAGATTTTTGGATCCGCCCAGTGGATACTACTAATAAATGCACACACACCTACTAATTGGCCCTAGTATTTTTCTTACCGCTTGAATCAAATGCATCTTTAACTGTGTGCAAGTGAAGCTGAGAGCACGGGACTCATCGAAAGCTTCCGTTTTGGTATGTACCCAAATCCAAACTGTGGCATTGATCTCAAATGGCTTCAGAGTTTGCAGCAAAAGCTTAAAACCCTTAAATGCCCATTTAAACCATTGTTGAAAAGCCCGTTTAAACCATTTTTGAAAAGCCCGTTTAAACCATTTTTGAAAAAAATATAAAAAATAATAATAAATCAGAAAACCGAGCGCCCTCATGTACTAAACCGTTTGAGATCAATGCCACAATTTGGATTTGGTTCATTACTTACCGAAATAAATTTCCGAGTGTGTAATCTTTAAGTTGTGGCTAAGCACATAAAATGCTTAGATGGCTCGTGTTCTTCTTTTTCTCCCTATGTTTTACCTGTAAATGGAATTATGTTCTACAGTCTGTAAGTGGAATCGAAAGACGTACGTTCTAGTCTAATTATGCGATTCGACATTGTTTAGTAGATTTGCCAGTTATGAATAAATCTCTTATGTCAAATCCATTCCCCCACGAAAGTAATCAAAGTTTCATTTTTTAGTAAACCCAAAAGAAAGTGGATTTTGGAGGTGGAGTAACGAGTAAGCGATATGAGATTTGGACTGATTTAAGCATTTTGGTTATTCGGTTGTTTAGCTAAAGTTTAAAAAATAAAAACGTCAAATTTATCGATTTAGATTACAATAGTAAAATAAAAGCAATTAGGATATATTACAATTTAAGAAAAAGAATATAAAATAAAAAGATTTATTTCAATTTAAGAAAAGAAATATATAAAAAAATTAGATTAACTATGATATATTTCAATTAAAAATAGAAATTCTAAATGTTAAAGTTATGACATTAGACGATGATGAGCTCAATGAGGAAGATGATAGGAAGAATCATGTAGAGTAAATATTAATAAAGTAAATTTTAGAATAAATATATATATATATATCTTATTATATAAAGCATTAGAAATAAATATAATTCATATAAGAATATTAAAACATATATATGTGAAAATATTAATAAAAGTAAATTTTTTTTCCTTACAGATTATTCGATTTTGTTTTTAATTTATTTTTACGGGTTTAAAATATTTTATTAAAAATCTGCATATATGCGGGTCCTATTCTAATCTTATTATATAAAGTAGGATGCATCAAAGTTAGTTTTTAACATGATCGTGACATGTGTCAAGTTAATCGATTAGATTTTGACACGTGTTAAAAAATTCAACCAATTAGATTTTAACATTATCGTGACACGTGTCAAGTTAATCGATTAGATTTTGACACGTGTTAATAAAATTCAACCAATTAGATTTTAACATAATGTTTACATAAATCTAAAAATTAGTTTTAAAAATAAAAAAGGAAAATAACTTTTTCGATTACTAATACAAAAAGGAAAAAAAAAACGAAAATGTAAATATGAAAATTAAAAAAAGGAAAATAAGTTTTTTATGTTTTTCATTTAAGTTAAGGAAATTGTATGATCAATTACTAATACTAAAAGGAAAATCAAAACTTTATTTTTGAAATTAAAAAAGGAAATAAACTTTATTTCAATTATTAATACCTAAAGAAAAATAAAAAACCGAAAAGGTAAGTAAGAAAATTGAGAAAAAAACTAAGTTAGCTACAATTTAAAAACTAAAAACGTAAATTTATAGATTTAAATTACAAAAATAAAATAAAATCAACTTGCATATATTTCAATTTAAGAAAAATAAAATAAAATAAAAGGATGTATTTCAATTTAAGAAAAGAAAAAGGAAAACAAAAAATATAAATTAGATTAATTTGGATATATTTCAATTAAAAAATAGAAATTCCAGATGCTAATAATATGAAATTAGACAATGATGAGCTCAATTAGAAGGATGATAGCAAGAATCATGTAGAGAAGCTTTTGATGCAAGTCTTGAGAAGCATAACTTCTCTAGAGAGCAGAGAGATCATATATGAAAAAAAAAATTAAAAAAAAAATTAAATTTTATTAACTAGGATATATTTTAACTAAAATAAAGAAATTTTAGATGCTAATGATATGACATTAGACGATGTAACTTAATACATTATATCATATCATAAAGATTTAGATTTCGATACGTGTCTCGGTAAAATATTATTTTACAATAAATAAATGTCAAATTTATTGATTTAGATTACAAAATTAAAATAAAATTAACTAAAATATATTTAAATTTAAGAAAAATAAAATAAAACAAAAGAATCTATTTCAAAATAAAAATAAAAACAAAAACAAAAAGTAAATTAGATTAACTAGGATATATTTTAATTAAAAAAAAAGAAATTTCTAGATGATAATGATATGACATTAAACGATGATGAGATCAATGAGGATGGTATCAAGAATCATGTACAGAGGCTTTTGATGCGAGTCTTAAAGAGCATAACTTTTCTAGAGAGCAGAAAAATCATATAAGGGAGATGAATGTGAAGAGAAAGAGATATTTTATTTGCTTGAAAAAAGTTAATGGAAAGATCGTTAACATACTCGATTGACTCAAATTAAATACTCAAGTTTTTAACGCAACGAAACAGAAAAAGATAGTTGATAAAGTTTGTTAACTATATGAGAAGTAGGGTAAATGTTACTTAGGATCCGCAACAATTCTGTATTTTAAATATTTTAATTGAGAAATAAAATAAATAAATAACTTTTAGGTTTCGATTTTGTGTTTTTCATATATGTCTTTAGTAGTGATCAGATTTTGTTTTCTATTTTCTTAAAAAGTTAATTTAACAGATTTTAAATTTATTTTTACGAATTTAAAATATTTTATTAAAAACCCGCATATATGCGGATCCTATGATTATACATAAAAATTAAAGTTGCAGCAAACTTAGCTGAATGTAACGGATCAAATGGCGTTGACACCTTTATTTTTGGGATACAGTTGTCAAATTTTGTTTATATTTGTTTTTTATTATTTTCATTTTCTTATAATGAGATTTAAAAAAAAAAATATAACTTTTTTAGGTTTTAATTATAAGTTGGAGATTGTGAACCAAGATGGTGTTTATTTATTTATAGATATATAAGCTTGCCTAACTTTAACGGAGCACTTGGAGTGTTCCCACAACTCGTCATCCACTAATAATTTGATCAAATACATGTTCGTAATTTTTTTTTATTAATGTAAGAAATAATTGGAAAGAGGGAAGACAAATGAAAATGGGTTAACTATCGATTGGATGATAATTTGGTAAGGTAGTACATCGCATTTATGTCGTGTCATTACTAGTTATTCCACTAATGAATAGTGTCGTCGATCTTCCTCAAAATTTATCTGGTTGATGAAAAGCGTATCAAATTCTTTCTTTCTTATTGTAGAATATTATAGATGGAATGCAAAACACAAAATTCACAATAACAAAGCGAAACACTTTGTCGTAAACGTTTGTCGAGGATATACAAAACATGTCAACTGATTTCTTTAGATTAAACTTTAATATTTATAGGAATATAATTTCAACTACAAAAACAATTGTCCTTTAATCTATGAATCAAACTAAAAAAAATATCTAAAGAACACGAGCGTTCCAAATAAAATTCTCTAAAACGATAACCAAACTCCCCCAAAAAACTAAAACATATAAATACTGAAAAATTCCAAACTTAGGATAAATCTTTAAAAAATCATAACTCGTAAAAAATCATAACGCTTAGCCAAAAAACTTTCCCGATAACTCTCAACTTTTGAATCTATCCAATATAAAAGAAAAGAAAAACAAAGCTCATAAATTTAAAAATTTTAAAAATCAAAACATAAATTAAGAATAAAAAACTTAAAATCCTAAATTTTTCAATTAAAAAACCCATGCGGACAAAAATTCACTTCTCACGTGGTGCAAACAAACTGTGGTTTGATAAGACCATCTTGAATAGAATTTCGAACATGATGACAATCGGCCTCTAAATGTTAAGTCCGTCGTGAAAGACGGGATTATTGACATTGCTTGTTCGGACTTAATGACTTGCACATAATTTTGCATTACTCGTACAGTTTGCGTAAATTTTGATTGACATAATTACTGTTCTAACCGAAAAACCTTAGTGAAACTTTATTAGTTTTTACTTTTGATAAAAAACAAAAAATTGTTTAGTATAATTAGATGTAGATACATCTGTCTAAGGTATAATATTCAAAACGGTATCAGGAATTTCTTTTCTTAAATTTTTTTTTTTGAAGATTCTTTTCTTAAATTTCTCTCTTCAAACTTTTATTTTCATTATATTAAAATATAAAAGACTTAGGAAACTATAGCCATAGTAACCATAACAATCACGTAGAATCTAAGTAGAATATGCCATACAGTTATACATTTTGATTCTCATCTGTCCACGATATATATGAACGAATACCAAAGTCATACGTATCATCTGATACGAGAAAAACACATGAAAAAGGAGCTTTATTTACGCATATTCCTCTAATATATATATCTTAATCAAGAAAAAGTGTGTGGATGATTACACTAACTTAGACGATAATACTAAACGTAATCACAAGTGTTCTAATTAACATTTTCATCCTCGTGATTAAATTACAACATTTCAAAAAAAAAAAAAGATTCCAATAACATGATTATAATATAAGTTTCAGCTAACACCATTAACACAAATAATTAATATTTGTACGTAAGGCAGATTCATGAACAATATGTTGTTTTCCAGGTGGAGCCAAATAAAAAGCTCGAGATTAGATTTAGAGGTTTCATGTAGGAAAACATTATGGTGTCATTAAAAGACGTGTTAAACGATTCATCAGATTGAGTCAAGTTCTGATTATGATGATCTTCTTATCATTACTCGAATCGTCGTAAAGGAGGATATATATAGGGAAATTAAATCTTCTTCACAGAAGAGTAGAATGAATGACCTATATTAATTTCGTGAACAGGCGAAATTTTCTTTTTATAGGGATCAGTGGGATCACCTACAAAATAGGGTGAATGACTCTGGTTCCATATCACTTAAATCAGTATATATTTCACTGAAAACGATATTTAGGAATTTTGTGTTGTATTGATCATATATAGCTTGCAAAATCTTATCAGATTATGGACCTACGTTACAATTGAGAACAAGAAATATTCACATTCTAGAAAATAGGGGAGAGCCAAGAAAGGATATATGTATATATCTCAAATATACAAAAATATACAAAGATTTCTACATCCCAATAGACCCCTCACCCCACGTAATGTCCTAATCCTACTATTAACCCACTTTCTTCATGGGCTCTCGGGATGACCGCACCTCATTAATAAACTAATCTTTAATTATGCAACACCCTTTATAATAATTGGATAATCTAAATCGAAAACTTCGGTAATAATTAGTTTTACGTTTTATTATTGTATTTACAACTCTTTCTTGCAGTTGTTTGTTCCATTTTCATTTTATAAATCAAATCCAATTATCTTTTTATTTTTATTTTTGTTTTATAGAATTCGTCAACTTTACTTTTTAAATATTATAATTTGAATATACAAATAGTATGAAAAACGAATAAAATTATAAAGTAATACTTTGATTCAAATTTATGGAGATTTTTTTCATGATTGGCTTATAACTGTCTATTTACACTATTTACTTTTGTAAAGAGATCCAGTGTACATCAATCGTGGAACCACATATATATATCGTGAAGAGTGTGTATCCCATACCGATACGTAACACTCAGCTAGCTACTTATTACGGATGTATGCGCTTTCTTACAAGAGTTTCTTCCAAAATTCAAACTCATTTTTTTCATGTATTATTCGGCCAAAACCCACAACTGACTGAACTTTCTGAAAGCACGATCAAACAAATGTTTGATGAGTTTCGGAACCCACATGCATTGTTGACACATGAAAGAGTGAATTCTGTAATGCTAGCCATGTGCTCCTCCTTATGCATCATAAATTCTTTTTTTCTTTTATCGTCATGTATCATGTATATTCTAACCGTAAGCGTTGTCGTTTGTTATATTTGTTTTCAAGACTTTTATATTAGTGGGAACTAAAGAGTTACGTTTGTTGCATGTAGACAAAAAAGATGGAAGATAAATAGACAAAAAGAGAGAGAAAGTATAACAAACAAACAAAAAAAAAGAAGAAAAGAGTTACATACATTTATGATTTTATGTTAATAGTTTTCGATAAGAAGTTATAAACAATTCTTTTTTTTTTCCAACTTTTAATCAAATTCTTAAGTAGAAATGGTAAGAACTCAATGAATGTACCAATCAGACGCAACAGACCATTTGGAAACACAATATAAGATTATTTTGTGTGTGTGATAAAGTGCACAATAAGAATTTTTTAAACTGTAATTATATAAGAAAAGTTTTAATGACTCATTACACACAATCCCGTTTTATAGGATTGTTTATTCGAGTGTGATAAAACAGGATACAAAAACGCTGCCCGACCATGTGTATATATATACGGTCGCTTACTTAAGACATATATCAAACCCACAAAACAAAACTTAAAACAAGTTTATTTACACCTGAAACAACAGAAAAACAGAAAACACAAAAAATGGAACCTTCAGATCAAGAATCTCCAAAGCTCGTGGAGACATCATCAAATATATCCAATGATTCATCAGCATCCGAGAAAGGAGAAGCAACAAGGCAACAACAACAATCCAATAATAGGTACGCACTCACCGTTGACGAGGTGATCGAGCAACACATAGGAGCACTTGGTTTTGCTCAGATCTTGCATGCTCTCTTGGTCTCTATCGCTTGGACCTTCGATGCCCAGACCACTCTTGTATCAATTTTCTCCGACGCTCTGCCCGCTGCTAGGCTTGTAGCAACCGGCGCCATCGTGGAGGGCTCATCGCTGTGTGGTTTGTCCACTCAAGAATGGGAATGGGTCGGAGGAAAGAGCGACACTATTGTTGCTGAGTGGAATCTCATATGTCAACATAAGTTTCTTGTGGCTCTTCCTTCCACTCTTTTCTTCATCGGATCTCTTTTCGGTACGAATCCTGATATAACTTATAAAGTTCGGTATTTTACGGTTTGGAGAGTGTTTATCGAAAAAGAACCATCTTTTTTTTTGGTTTGGTTCGGGTTCTACTCAGTTTGATTTCAATTTCAGTTCGGCTGTCCCAAAATCTTAATCAGTTTGGAGCTATTTACATGATTCTCATATGTTGCCTTTTTAATACACAGGTTCTGGAGTTTATGGATATCTTGCTGATTCATGGTTTGGTCGGAAAAAGACACTGTTTCTCTCTTGCGTATTAACGTTTGTCACGGCTTTGGCGATCTCCTTTTCCCCAAACGTCTGGGTTTACGCCTTCTTGCGTTTCGCCAACGGGTTTTTTAGATCAGGAATCGGGTCTTGCTGTATCGTACTCGCGACCGAGGTCGTCGGTAAAAAATGGCGAGGCCAAGTAGGGCAATACGGTTTCTTCTTCTTCACGTTAGGTTTTCTATCTCTGCCTCTCATGGCTTATTTGGAGAGGAAGTCATGGAGAAACCTTTACCGAATCATATCGGTTCTTCCTCTTGGTTACGCACTTTTTCTTTTGCCCTTTGCCTATGAGTCCCCTCGATGGCTTCTTGTCAAAGGGCGTAACAAAGAAGCCATGGTGGTCTTGAAGAAACTCGCTAGGCTCAATGGGAAACAACTCCCAGCGGATCTCAGCCTTGTCGATCCAATTCCGGCGAGAGATAGTCAAACTTCGTCATCGGAGAACTTTTGGAAAACGAAATGGGCAGTGAAAAGGGTCGTGATGGTTATGATGGCTGGATTTGGCAGTGGTTTTGTTTATTACGGAATACAACTAAACGCCGAGAACCTCAACTTCAATCTTTATTTAACGGTTGCGGTTAACGCTCTGATGGAGTTTCCAGCGGTTTTCATCGGAAGTTTCCTCCTCGGTGTCATGAACCGCCGTCCACTATTCTCCAACTCATCATACCTCGCCGGAATCTCGTGCTTGCTCTGCGCGGTTCTCTCGCTCCACCGGGTGACCCGAGCGATATCCGTTGCGAAATGGCTTCAGCTTGCAGTCGAGGCGGTTGGGTTCATGGCGTCCTCAACGGCGTACGATGTACTATATGTCTACTGCGTCGAGCTATTCCCGACAAACGTGAGGAACTTCGCGGTCTCGATGCTGCGTCAAGCATTTATGCTAGGAGCGTCTGCAGCACCGTTGCTAGTTGCGTTGGGGAGGGATAGCGCAATGATGTCGTTTCTAGTGTTTGGGGTTGCGTCTGTTTTGAGCGGCGTGGTGAGTCTCTGGCTAAGAGAAACGCGAAACGCTCCACTTTATGAAACGCTAACGCAGCAGGGGAAAGAAGAAGAGATGGGAAACTAAACGTAACAGTCTTGATTTCTTATTAGTCGCATTCACGGTGTTATGTTGCCAAAGGAAAATTTGTCCAATAAATGGAAAGATGTAAAATTTCTCGAATTCCACTGTTTATGTTTCTTTTGAAGAAATGTTTAAATTAATTAGTCAAATCCAAGAATCTCGAAGGCTGTGTTGCAAGGAATTGTTTCAAGAAACAGAACATAGAAACTCATTTGAACAGATGGTAAGCAAAGAGCGATCTAACCTTGATAAAAGGAAAATTGCTGTTCGGACCAAAAAGCATCAAGTGATAATAAAACCAAGTCTTTCTGTTCGCAAGCATTAGAGAAAACAAGAATCTGACAGTGCTCAAAAAAGGTCGAGCGACAAACATTTATGCGATGACCTCTTCTTCTTCTTGTCTAGGCAGCAGCGGGTTTGGGCTGAGCAGCCTCTTCAGCAACAGGAGTCTCGAAAGTCTCTCCCACTACAAGCTCTGGGACATCATCATCATCCTCTTCTTGGATAGTTGCTGGGACTTCACCTGCACCTGGAGCCTGTTTCTGGAATTGCTCTGCTAGCTTCTTCAGGTTGTCTAAGTTATCAGGTCCTGGGATTATCAAAGCCAAAATCGAAAAATGTTAATTCTAGGGATAATTTAATTGATTTAGCCAAGAATTTCAAAGAGAGTAATGCTAAATGGTGCATACCAAGTTGGCTGATAATCTGAGGAAGAATATCTTGCAATTCTACAGAGAGATGCAAATTCTCAGATTAGAATACACATAAAACCGAGAAGAGAGTATTGGATCATAGTAGACAAATCTATGTGTTATGTGGATACAAGACTTACTTTTCGTCTGTGGGGTGCCGCTCACAACCCATGTGTTAGCAGCAATCGAAGCTTGAACTGTAAATAGCAACATTGAAGCAGAGACACAATGACCATTAATACAATGAAGTTGTTACCAGATCCTGAGATATAAAAAAAAAGCGAATACTCTTGAGCTTTTACCCTTGGGGTTAATGAACTGAATCACTACATCGTCCTTAAAGATGTTAACTTCTTCAATGGCGGGAATGGAATTCACTCCAACTCTCTTAAGAGTGCTCTGGAGCCTCTTGTCGTCGGTTGTGGTGGTCTTGTGAACAGCCTTCTTCTTTCTGAAAAAGAGAGATACCAAAAATGTTTAGGAGAACATCGCGCGAAAAAACAAACTGACAAAAAAAGACTTTGTATACCTTCTCACTGTCCCTTTTCCGCCAGTGCGGACAGTGTTAGCCATCTTCATCAACTTTTCCCTATTCATCTGTGTTTCAAACACACACAAAACTAAACCTTTTCAACAGCCAAAAAAATGTATCTACAAAATATTCAATGGAATGCATAAATCTCCCACTCTTGACTGAATCAATTACGGATACAAAATAACTAATCCAAGTTATCTAAGAGAAATCAATTAGTTGTATATGTTCAGTATTCACAACCCGGAGACTGAACATGATAAGAATAGGGCACAGAGCAGCTGATAAGAACAAAACAAGTATTTGGTACAATGACTTTAACCTAAGTTCAATTGATTAGGTATCCATCCTCGAACTAACAGACAGCACTTCTATTGAAAGAAGGTAATAAGTGACAAAGACAGTGTCTCGAATCCATGAAGAAACCATATGAATCGAAGAAAAAAAAACATGAAACCGATCGTGACAACTTCAGCTAAATCAAAGCAATAAGGAAACAATCGATTTTCTCGGAATGACAAGGAGGAAGAAGGATTTGTCGAAGTGGCTTTACCTTGATATTCGATTTCTAGGGTTCTTCCTTCGTCGAAGGGTATAACAAGATAAGAAAGAGAGAGAAGAGAGATCCAAGCGGCGCTGGAGGGTTTTGCCCTTTAAGTAAATGCGATGCCTAGCCCAATCTCCGCCTTTAACACGAAAACGATTATTACATAACCACCATCCAACGGTTAAGATCTTACGTTCCTGAAATAACTCTCGCTCTCTACCGTTCGATATTACTATAAGCAGCGATATTTCTTTCAGACCATGGGCCTAAAATCTTTGGCCCACTTCAGATTCCAAAGAAAGCTTCTCTGTAAATGCGTAATGATTTGAACCTATTCAATTTCAACAGGTAGTAAAACACATTAGAATGCTGCTAAATTCAAGAAGTAAAACTTTATGTAATCAAGAAGCAAAATTTAACAATACAGTTTGGTTTTTATATAATTTTGTAGTTCACCAAAAAGGAATCTAACAAGAAGAAAAAATGTATTTATCCCAAAACTTCCGCAAAATCGATACAAGGCATTTCTAAGGTAACAGAAAGACTCTAGTTCTTTTTTTTGTTCCATAGCTGGATCATACCGCACTTCTAAGGTAACAGAGACTCTGTATTTCTTTAGTCTTCCATCAAGCTTGGAACTCGAGGAAGAGCTTAAGTTTCTGCAGCAACATCTCGTTTGTTCCAAAAGGAGGTTTCTTGCTTCCAATCCAGTCTCTACCAAGGAGCCCGGTTTTGTCACTGTTGAGCATCTCGTTGCGGAATGTAGACAGAATCTGGTATATCGATATCCTCAAAACATCTGTAGCTGCGTACGCGTTGGAATATATCGCCCCACTTCGCCTTTTGGTCGGCTTAACATCTTTCCTGACCATACTCGAGGTCGCCCATTTGATACTAGCAGGTCCCATCAGTTGTTGAGGCGATTGCAGATTAGTCTTCTTCCCCATGAACGTTTCAACAGCTAGCAAAAGAGATAGAAGTGTTGAGACAACATCGGCGTTCCCACCAGAGAGTTGTGCTACTCCAAGCCTGTCTTCCTTGTGAGAGATTGAAGTCAGGGATGCAGTTGTTTGAGCACACCATGCATATAGCTGCAAATATCAGATACAGAGCAAACAGTTTTTGATTACAGCTACCAGAAGAAATCATCACAGAGAAAAGAGCATAAATTTTTAATTTGCGCTTTTACCTGGAAAGACTTGAGTGATTCACCAAATTTAGGATCGATATATGACTCCAGTGGCTGCTGGATTGGTGTCTGATAGCCTTTTTCAGTAAAGGTGTGGTCTAGCCCAGAGGATAACCTGGAGGCAAGCTCTTCTAAAGGCCTCAAGCACAGAGTGATTACTCTTTTGTAAGTCTCGCTGGACTCCTCGAAGAAGGCAGCACGGCGCCATGTGTCGACATTATTCTGAGACACCATGTAGAGATCAAGGTATGCAAGAGATTGCTCGAGGGAACCCGGAGTACTTCCTTCTAATGCAGCAAGAAGAGGCTCGCTTGGATTTGTTTCTGCTGCAGCAGATCCTTTTGGAGGAGCAAACGCAAACCGTTTTGTGTGCAGAACCTGGAAAAGAAAATGACAATCGTATCAAGCCTCTTTTATATGTAAAACTAAAAGTCTAAAACGTAGAAAACTAGGTAAAGTTTATGGTTCCCTTGATACAGTGAGAAGTAACACACAGACGAAAGCTCACAGATGATCTTTCAAAATATCTAGCCAGGAATATTTAAGCTATCCAGGAAAAGTAAACACTTCAATGAATAATTTCTTTGTCTGCCCTCACCAATTTTCAAAGTAGAAAGGGCATGCATCTATGCTTACCTTACCGATACAAATATCCATAAGTTTTCTTACACACATCTAGAGACACAAAAGAACAGGCAGCAAGTGTTTGGCCTCGACATGGGCTTCAAAAACAGAAAGTGTTTTAGCAAGAAAAGCGCAAAGAATAAAGGAAATTAATTATAGACAATATCAATGCAACATTTGACGGCATTGCAAACACAGCTAACTTGCCGTTCCTTTTTAGATTTTGCTCAGTTCAGATTTGCATCACACGAGTAATAGTGAGTTCCTAACGCTTGTTGCAATCTGACATGTTACCTCGACTAAGCTCACTTAAAAGTTACAGGATTCTTGACAATACTACTACACACTACGCCTCCAATCTGGACGGTTATATCACCAACCAATTACATCTATCCATATAGACAAAGGAATGTGCAGATCAACAAAGCCAATTCAACTAACCTGATGTATATGGTGAGTCACTTCCCAAGAGAGAATCAGAGAGAAACTGCCGGCATAAGATATGACCTGCTCACCCAAGAATCTCGATGCGGACACAAGCCCACCCGACCAGTCTAGCAGAAACAACAGCATTAAAGTTGACATCACATACAGCACACCTGATAGCTTCAGAGCTTGTGTTAGAGCTGATGGGAGACCAATCTTGAAGCTGAAGAACGGTGGACGCTGTTTGAAAACACAAGCAAGAATCAGCGAATATAATACAAACTGATGAGTCATTTCCATGAATCAAGAAGCAGAGATACAAAAAAACGTATGTGCAAATATGTCCGTATTGTTAACCTGAATGATAGGAAACTCCAACACCCATCGCTGCTTGAAGACGAAAAGCACGGCGTAAAGCAATCCAGTCACAAATCCCCTAAACCCTACTCTTCCAATCGCTCCGAACGAATCAGTTGACAGGCAAAACACAGCCGCCGAGCAGAATCCAGCGAGGGAAGTGGCGGAGACGAAGAGCGCGGCGCGCAAGGATATGCGAGCACGGCGGCGGAACTCCGGATCCGAGAGGTGACGGAGTAGGCCGAGAGCAAATTGGAGAGGGGAGAGAGGAGAATCTGGGGTCGGAGAAGAGAGGAGAGCGAGTGAGACGGAGAAGAGAAGCTGTGAGGCATGGAAGACGAGGAAGGTGAGCAAAACGGAGATGACTGAAGTAGTGGAGACGAGGAAAAGGTTGAAGAAGATGAAGATAGCCGATGCAGGTATCGACTGCCAGATAAGAAAGGCCGCGAAGCGATTGCTCACCACCGTCTCCGGCACCGGAGGAGAAGGCATATCGCCGGCGATTGTCTTCCCCTTTTTGTTAGATTTTTTTTTTTTTAATTTTTTTTTAAAATGAGATTTTCGTGTCGGAAACTTAAGCGGGGCCGTGAAGTGAGTGAGCGAGCGAAGGAAGAGAGACGAAGGCTTTAAGGGATTTCGCGTTGAATGGTGTGAATCGCGGTGCGTTTTGCTCACGCCATCATTACAAGGCTTTTGGTAAGCCCATTGGGCTGAGATTGTCTGTTTGTCGTTTGATTCTCCTTTATTTGTTTGTGTCAAGCGATGGCAACTTGAAGGGTAACCAAATTGGTGAGATATTCGACTTAATTTTGATTTGCATTTTGCTCTGTTCTAAATTTTCATTCCTGTTTCGATGCAAGTCATATCTCGGAAAATGTAAATTTCTCATGCATTCATCAAACTCTAAGCAAAATAAGTCTTGTCAGTGCACAACAAAACAAACCAATGTTGATTAAAAGCAATTCTTGAATCTCAAAGAAAGATGATAAATCACATTGGGAGGGGTGATAAAGCCGATTTTACCTGAGACTGAGTCATGTATATTACTTATTGGCAGCACAAACATTCTCCAAATACCAATCATAAGTTTGGCGAAGACCATCTCTGAGAAAAACCTTCGGTGTCCAGCCCAAAGATGCGAGCTTTGAGCTGTCCATCAGCTTCCTCGGCATCCCGTCTGGCTTCGTGCAATCCCATCCGAGCTTCCCTTCAAAACCGACGACCTCTTTCACCAATTCAGCCAACTCTTTGATCGTCACTTCTTGACCGCTTCCTATGTTAACATGCTCCAACCCGCTGTACCGATCCAACAAAAAAACGCAAGCGTCAGCCAAATCGTCGACGTGCAAGAACTCCCTCAACGGGCTCCCCGTGCCCCACACCACGACTTCCTCTGCCCCATTCACTTTCGCCTCGTGGAACCTCCTCATGAGAGCAGGAAGCACGTGCGAGTTCTCCGGGTGGAAGTTGTCATTAGGACCGTAGAGATTAGTGGGCATGCCTGAGATCGCATCCCACCCGTGCTGGATCCGGTAAGCCTGGCAAGTCTTGATCCCTGCGATCTTCGCAATGGCGTACCACTCGTTGGTTGGTTCGAGCGGCGCGGTCAGCAAAGCGGACTCGGGGATTGGCTGAGGAGCGAATTTGGGGTAAATGCAGGACGATCCGAGGAAGAGGAGCTTCTTAACGCCGTGCTCATAAGCAGAGTGGATCACGTTGGTCTGGATCTGGAGATTGACACCGATGAAATCAGCGGGGTAAGTGTTGTTGGCGTGAATCCCACCAACTTTTGCTGCTGCTAGGATCACATAAACTGGCTTCTCCTGGGCAAAGAAGGATTCAACATCGGCTTGACGAGTGAGATCAAGCTCCGCGTGTGTTCGAAGGACGAGATTGGTTAGACCCGATTGCTGAAGCTTGCGGACGATGACAGATCCAACCAAGAATTTGGTCAGCAAGTTTTATTATATCTTAGGAAAATGAATTTCCGGAGATCTAAAAATTGTTTAAGAATTTTTTTACCAAGGTAATTAATTTCTAATTTGCATGAGGCCCTTCAATATCGACTGGTCCAAATCACGTGGGCCCAAAAGAGGCCTAACTATTTTGAATTGCTAAACCCCTTTTTGCTACTTATACGAAACCCTCGGCTTTTTCATACATCAACATTTGCGTTAAGTTCATTTTATACACGAACTCAGAAGTTAATTCAACTCATACAGTAATTCGTATTTTTTTATCAATTTATACACAAAGTTCAAAGATTCGGTCAATTCATACATATATCGTTGACTGATGATGACGTAAATGACATGTCACCATTTATGTCGCCACGTCATATTTTTAAAAAATAGATCCTAAAATTTTTGATATTACAAATATATTCAAAAATCCTAAAATATTATGTATACTTTATTTAAAATATAATTATATTCCCATATCATAAATAATACCACCTTTTTAATATAAAAACCTTTGCACAATTTAATTTAACGTAGCTAAGTGTGTATGTTATTTATTTAATCATGTGTGTGCGCAACAAAATTAAAATTAAAACTAGATTTGTTTCAAACTAATATTCAATTTTTTAAAGTAAATTAAAACTACAACTAGATCTTGTTTTGGTTAGTAATTTTAAAATTATCAAAAGCATAATGAATCAGAAATTTAAGTCGCCCTATAGTTTGTCTTGTTGTTAATGACCAAGAATTTTTTAAATTTGTGGACTACACTAGAGTTTAAGTGAGCCTCATTATAACCGATTACTATGAAAGCTGAATTGTAGTTGACTGAAATTTTTTGTGTAAAAACAAAATATTGCTAATTAAAAATTCAATTGGTGATGAGCAAATAGATTTTTGAATATTTTTGTAATATCAATTTTTTTAAAATTTTTTTAATAGTTATTATGTCAAATAATTAAAATATTAGAAAAAGTATTTTTTTAAAAAAATATGACGTGGCGACATAAAAAGTGACATGTCATCCACGTCATCATATGTCAACGATATATGTATGAATTGACCGAATCTTTGAAATTGTGTATAAATTAAAAAAAAATTGAATTGATGTATGAGTTGAACCAACTTATGAGTTCGTGTATAAATTGAACTTAAATGTATAAAAAAACAGATTTGCCACGAAACCCATGTACACGTATTATTCTTACCTACCAATCGTTGACCATAAGCTCGACTATAATAGTCAACTGATATCGGTTGAGACGTCAGACTATAGTTGATGACTTGATGTTGGCATCAAAGCGATTACAATTTCTTTACTTTTTTTTTTTTATCAAACGTTATAGCGATTGTAATATAGAAAAGATAAAACTCGATCGTGATCTAGTGAATATTATTAAGCTATTGAGAAAAGAAATAGACAAGAGATCATTTATTCGATATGTAATTTTCAAGGAAACAGATAAACATAGAGCGGTTTATTATATGTCAAAATAAAAAGAGCCTTGTCCTCTAAACAAGTCTCACATAGTCTTGGACGAAATCTCGGTCACATTAGCTTTCTTGAACATAACCAAGAACGGTTTAGAGCTTAAGGCCAAACGCCGAACGCCGATTTCATCCACGAATATCCCGACATCGCTGCATTTCGGACGGCCATAGTCGCAAGTCCGAGGACAGAAGACAAACTTGTAAGTGTCATCTCCAGATTTAACGATCTGGAAGAAACTTTTCGAGGAATCTTGTCCATACCCTTCTGGCTTAGGACCAGCCACCACGAAGTACTGCTTCCTCTCCTCGTCGAACTCACCGACTCGCCAGTACGTTGACTGGATGCAGATCGTGGCTTCAACGTCCGTCTCGATGTTAAGGTTCGTTGATTCGGGAACGAACGCAACCCTCGGAGCCCAGTTTGAGAATTTTACGGGAATACCCTCGTCGACCTCGGATGATGCTTGCACGATGTCGTAAGGACATGGCTGGCCACCGCGGCCTGATAGCGTCACGCCGCCGCCTCGGCCGCGGACGAAAGGGAGAACGTAGTAACTGCCGCGGAAAATGATATCGCCGTCGATGTCAAGAACCGCACCATATGCGTTTGCGGCCAAGACCACGGTTAAGGCAAGAACGAAGTAAAACGTAGGATTCATGGTTTTGGTAGTTTTTGTGATGATTCGAGTGCTTGTCGGATGAAGAGAAAATGAGTTGATGTAATACTAATTTATAGACACGTCCGTGTAATTATAGTCAAAATGGTGACTGGGTGAGGCGGCTTTGATGACTAGTGTAAGCTTTAGCTTGTGAAATATAAACTCTCCATTTTTACATGATTTGAAGCCACATTGAGAAAATGATCATATCTTCCTATATTCTACACTAAGTTTCTTTAATTTGTTTACTATTTCTTTTGGTCAAGCCTGGTTTTTGGTTCAATGTTTTAGTTTTGAATTTTTTTCCTTTGAAGTATGAGCGCTGAATCTACTATTCTAGTTTCATTTGGTATGGTTTAACTTTTATGGTTACTAATAAGAAGTAACAACATATATCTCCAATTTCTTAGAAAGGTTAAGTTGTTTTGTTCAAGTAAAAGAAAAGGTTCTCGATCAATTTAGTTTGGTTTTGATTACGTTTTTTCTAGATTTAGAAAAGTTTCAAAGAATGAAAACGAAGATTTATTAATGTTTTCTCGGTGTCTGTTTCAGTTCAATTTGATTAAACCAGCCAAAATGGACACGTAACCGAAATTCTTGGTAAACTTTGATCCTGATCCATACATGTCACTATGTGCACATATACGCTTAGGTGAAGTGATCCTAAGAAGAAAAAAAAAGGAGTAAACGCTTCCGTTTTGAAATTTTAACTTCAAAATCAAATACTTAAACACATTGAGATTTAATAAGATGACTATCTAAGTTAAGATTTCAGTATACTCCATTCCCTTTCACACGCTTCTTTAATTAAGTCGAAGCTTGAAGAAGTTTCTGAAGAGATCCAAATAATATCTTCATTAAGGAGGGTTGTTTTTGACATAAAGAGACTTGAATTTATGAGTTTGAAAAAGTAAAATACACTCATAACTCATTAAAAAGGAAGAGATTGTTCGTGTATTATGGGACCATGGTGATGCTGATTTTGTGTAGATATCTTGGTTTAAGAGATTCATGATTTTGCGTAGATATCTTGGTTTAAGAGATTCGTGAATATATAATTGGACACGATATTGAAAATATTACTTGGAACCGAAGTTTAAAGGAAATTATTTTGAAGATAATTAGAAGATTTAATGGGACATGCATGAAGTAAAAAATCTGATATTGAACAGTTAGATATGTAAAAAAGAAAACTCTTAATAAACTGTTGAAGATTAGCACGTGTGAAATCTCGATATACTTGTTATATTTTGTGTGTTCTCAGCAAATACACAATCCTCTTCTGGGTCTAGGGCACCAAATACGAAGTACAGTACTTCTTCGTGGAACTCATCAACCCACCAGTACAGTGAGTGGGCCTTAATACAAATATTTATTAGAAGTCAATACTTGAATCGTGGTCCGCACATGGCATGTTTAGGTGTTTCCTCCGGGATATATTATATGCAGTTTAAGCTCTTCATTACAGATTAAACTTATTGAAATGTTTTTGGATTTCGCGACGTGGCTTAATATTTTGGAGATGCGGATAAATGATATTACCAAGGTATATGATTAATGTAGACGGACTTTAATTTATTATTTGCTCATTCCTCGTGTCATTTAAAAATGAGAAATCCGTTACGATCCACTTACGAGGATAGTTGGTCGCTTCTTTTGTTCGTCTACAATTCTACACATACATTCGTCATACATATGGTATTACTCACCAGAAATCCAACTTTCATCAGAACTACTCTGCCATAGGATTATCATTATGTTGTCACTCTTTTTGTTTCTCTCTCTCACTCTATATATATATATATATATATATATACTGAACTTTGTAAAACACTTAGCAGTATTTGTTTTTAACATTTTGGTATAGTATAATTTTCAAATGTTTTCATCAATTTCACTCGATCATATATGCATGAACAAACCGTCGATCTGTAGAAGTTTTGCGGTGCAGTGCATGGTGTTTGCTAATCTATTTTATATATGTGGTCACTCTAAAAGAGAAAATGTTTCTGTTTTAACTTCCAAGTTATGTGATGTGAATCTTGTTGGATAATTCCTAACTTGAAAAAGGAAATTATCTCTTAAGAAGTAGCTTAAGAAAATAGAAATTAGAACTTAATAGGAAAAGGAAGTTTTCTATGTTGTAATTAAGGAAAAGGAAAGAGTAGTTTCCATTCTCTATTGTCTTTAGAAAAAGGAAAGAGTAGTTTCCTATTTCTATTAGGATTAAGAGGTAGCTTAGTTCTATAAATATAAAGCCTATGAAGAGATGTTTCATAAGACTCAAGAGAGAAATTTAGTTTTGAGAGAGTTTCTAAATCAATAAAGAAGAGTTGTTCTTTATACTTTCTTGTTTCTAAAGTCTATACGACTTGAAATCTTAGAAAGAAGTAAAAAAACAGCGGAAAGATGTTTTATTATATGATGAACAAAGAAAACAGAGAAACACAGATAAGAGTTTTTATTATTAGTCTCAAGTTACAAATCTAATCCTCTTAGATTTGTAGTATTTTCTCTCTCAGATAATAGACATAGTCTTGGACGAAGTCTCTGGCCCATTAGCTTTCACGAACACAACCGGGAATGGCGTAGAGCTTAAAGCCAAACGCCGAACGCCATCTTCGCCCACAGATATCCCGACATCGATGCAATCCTTACCGTTAGGACAAAACGCAAACTTGTAACCGTTAAGAAAATCTCCCGTTTTCTTGATCTGGAAGAAACTCCTCGACGAATCTTCTCCAGAATCTGGCTCCGGACCAGCCTCCACGAACCACGTGCTACTGCCCCAGTCGGGCAGAGTGACCCACCAGTAGGTTGACTGGAAGCAGACAGTACCTTTGTCCATCTCGATGTTGAGGTTCTCTGATTCGGGAACGAACCCAACTCTAGACCTCCAGTTTGAGAATCTTACGAGAATGCCCCTGTTGACCTCTGAAGATTCCTGCACGACATAGAGGGGACATTTGCTGTCACCACGGGGGGCGAGATTCAGGCCGCCACCTGCAGCGCCGAAGATGACGGGGAGAACGTAGTAACTGCCGAGGAATATGGGATCACCATCAACGTCGAGAACTGGTCCGCCGGCGTTTGCGGTCGCGGCCAAAACAGCGGTTAAGCCAAGAAGGAAGTAGAACGTAGGATTCATGCTTTTTTAGGGTTTATGTAGTTAGTTGATTTGAGTTGAATGTTACTGGATGAAGAAAATGTGAGCTACTGTGATCGGTATTTATACACGGATGTGTATACATGCACATATACAGCTTTGTATACGCTACGCTTAGGTTTTGAATTATTAACTTTAAAATTAAGCAAACACAATGAGATTTCATGAGAAGATGCCATCTTTTAAAAAAATATTTTTTTGTGTACTCCACTTTCCTAACACGTTTCTATAATTTATTTGTTTATTTATTACTTATGGGGATTGGGGAGGTGGAGACGTGGAGTTTTAGCTTGGTTTTGACCGTTGGTTAATGAATAAGATTATATATGATCGCTATAGCTCTGGTTTATTCGATTTTGATTTCAACGTTATGAAAGAAAAGAAAAACAACTATAAAAGCTTAGTTCTGAAACTTCTGTTAATTTTCTCGGTTCAATCTGGTTTGGTTCGAAATTGAGCACCCTGGTCAAAAGTTTGGTGTTGATAGTTTCCAACTTTCCACACACTGGGCACGTTTAATATTTTAACCGGCCAGCATATATTTTATTCACTTTAGGCTCTTTATAAAATAGTTGAAAATGTTTTTCGATTCTTGTGATATGAGCGCAAGTCTTTAGAAGATAGGGATAACACCAAGGTTAATTTAAACAGGAAAGATACCAAAGCATATGCTTATAGTTTTTTTTTTTTTCTTTGGTTCAACATGGTTATAGTATAGAAGTCATTTTGTAGCCTCGTGTTTTGGTAGATTCTCATTGTGTGATTAAATTTTTGAGGAAATTGTTGAAGTGGGAAGTTTTTAAAAGCTTTAAATTACTAGATAGATAGTAGTTTTGAAAAGTCTTTGTACTAGGTAGTTTTTTCCACTGAATTTGGAGACATTGATAGAAAAGAACAAAGAAGGGCCAAGCCAAAACACATCGAAAGTTTGCAATTGTAAAGAAAAAGCAAAGCAGCACGGCTCGCTCATAAAATAGAGCATAAACACTTACTCAAGAATAAACAGACCATCACACTGAAACTCAGACCTTGTTCGACCTAATTAAAAGGATTAAACCGGTTCGGGTTGAATAACAGTGGTCATGTTTTTCTCCTTTATTATGAAAACTGGCAGAATAAGCGGTTTTTATTTTTTTAAGGTATAATTAATAAATTTATGGAAATAGTACATTTTCTATTCAATTGCTTAACGGATCCTTTTTTCTATATGTTAAATATCATAATTACCTTTTATTTAATTTTATTTAAAAATAAATTTTTGATTTATCATACAAAAACCAAATCAAGAAATAATATGTTTCAAATTTTTAAATGAAGAAGAATGAAAGAATTGACAAAAAAATCAACTTTAACGATAAATATTAAGTTTGTAGACGATGGATATGATGTTTAGTGAGTTTATGGATGGTAGATGGTGTAAATGGTGAAAATGTGGATGATGGATGGTAAGTTTCTGGATGGTGGATGGTGAATTTGGGTTGGGAATGATGGGTGGTAAATGGTGAGATTGCAGATGGTAAATGGCGAAATTGGATGGTTGATTTTTTGAACGCTGAATGGTAAATGTATTTGTGGTCCTTGTGGATTGTGTTTTTGTTCATTTTATTTTGTACTTTTTAAATCTAGCAAAAAAAGTAGCTGACTGTATAGGATCACGAGACACTTCAGAGCTACACGTTACGATTGATAGATATAAATGATCGAAGCCACTCTTCCTCTGAGCCAAATCGATTTAGGGTTCAAGAATAAAATACCCAACCATTTTTTTGAGTTCAAAACGATAGACAGTTGCAAACTTCATGTTGTTTTTTTTTTTTTTCTAAACGCTGCGTTTTACAATCTGTCTGATTTTTTTTACGACATCCATTCTTACCACATCATCGATACAATCAAGGGTTATATAGCGGATTGACCGAAATCTGAAGAATTGACCTATATTTTCTTGTAGTCGAGGATAGAGTTAAAAAAAAAAAAACTATTTTGAAGGTTGATTTGAGAAAACACTTTATAATATAGATTCCACTTTCCAAGCACCTTTCGCTAAAGTGTTTGTTTGTATTTTTCTATTATTGGGCAAATGGATATGTGCTTCATGAGCTCTATTTATTTATCAGCATCGTGCTTTGAGTGGGCCTTAATACATATATTTTTTTTAAAGTTAATACTTGAATCGTGGTCCGCACATGGCATGTTTAGATGTTTCCTCCGGGATAAATTAGTATGCAATTTAAGTTTTTCATTACAGATCAAGCTTTAGGTCCGCCCATGGCATGTTTAGGTGTTTCCTCCGGAATGTCTCTATATTATATGCAATTTAATTTCTTAATTACAGATCAAGCTTTATTAAACTTATTATTGAAAGGTTTTTGGATCTCGCGACGTGGCTAGATATTTGGAGATGCGGATAAATGATATAATACCAACGTGTATGATTATTGATTAATGTAGACGATCTTTAATTTATTACTTGTTCACTCCTCGTGTGATTTAAAAATGAGAAATCCATAACGACTTACGAGGAGAGTTGGTCGCTTCTTTTGTTCGTCTACAATTCTACACATACATTCTTTCTTCATACATATATATTACTCATTAGAAATCCAACTTTCATGGGAATTACTCTGCCACAGGATTATCGTTGTGTTGCCACTCTGTTTGTGTCTCTATATATCAAAGTTATTAATTGACTTGATTTAAAACCTCTCTCTCTCTATATATATATATAGATATATATATAATGAATTTTGTAAAACGGTTATTAGTATTTGTTTTTAACATTTTGGTATAGTTTAATCTTCAAATGTTTTCAGCAATCTCACTCGATCATATATGCATGAACCAATCGTCTGTAGAAATTTTGTGGTGCAGTGATGTTAGATAATCTATTTTATATATGTGGTCATTAAAGAAAAAATGTTTCTGTTTAATTTCCAAGTTACGTAATCTTAAAACTAGAGAGAGAATTAAAAAGAAAAAAAGAAACAAAGGAAAGATGTTTTTATTCCAGATATGGTGAACAACGAAAACCAAAGAAACACAGATAGAGATTTATTACTAGTCTTAAGTTGCAACTCTTATCCTCTTATTCGTAGTCTTTTCTCTCAGATAATAGACATAGTCTTGGACGAAGTCTCTGTCTTAAAAGCTTTCACGAACACAACCGGGAATGGCGTAGAGCTTAAAGCCAAACGCCGAACGCCATATTCGTCCACATATATCCCGACATCGATGCAATCGTTATCGCTAGGACAAAACGCAATCTTGTAACCGTTAAGAAATTCTCCAGTTTTCTTGATCTGGAAGAAACTTCTCGACGAATCTCCTCCGAACCCTTCTGGCTTCGGACCAGCCTTGACGAACCACGTCCTAGTGTCCCTGTCGGACCGAGAGACCCACCAGTAGGTTGACTGGACGCATATCGTAGCTTTGATGGCCATCTCGATGTTGAGGTTCTCTGATTCGGGAACGAACGCAATTTTGGGCCTCCAGTTTGAGAAACTTACGGGAATGCCCCTTTTGACCTCTGAAGATTCCTGCCCGACATAGAGGGGACATTGGTTGTTACCACGGGGGGCGAGAGTCAGGCCGCCACCTGCAGGGCCGAAGAAGAGGGGGAGAACGTAGTAACTGCCGCGGGATATGGGATCACCATCAGTGTCGACAACTACTCGGACGGCGTTTGCGGTCGCGGCCAACACAGCGGTTAAGGCAAGAAGCAAGTAAAACATAGGATTCATGCTTTTTTAGGGTTTATGTAGTTGATTTGAGTTGAATGGCACTGGATGAAGAAAATGTCAGCTACTGTGATCGGTATTTATACACGAATGTGTGTATACATGCACATATACAGCTTTGTATACGCTACGCTTAGGTTTCGAATTATTAACTTTAAAATTAAGCAAACACATTGAGATCTGAGAAGATGCTTATCTTTTTAGAAAAATATTTTTTGTATACTCCACTTTCCTAACACGTTTCTATAATTGAGTTTGTTTATATATTTCTTATGGGGAAATAGAGTTTTAGCTTTGTTTTGACCGTTGGTCATATAAGTTTTTGTTCTAATTAAACGTTATGAAAGAAAAAAGGTTAAAAAAAAAACGTTATGAAAGAAAAGAAAAGCTTAGTTCTGAAACTTCTGTTAATTTTCTCGGTTCAATCTGGTTTGGTTCGAAATTGAGCACCCTGGTCAAAAGTTTGGTGTTGATAGTTTCCAACTTTCCACACACTGGGCACGTTTAATAGTTTAACCCGCCAGCATATATTTTAGTCGATCACTTTAGGCTCTTTATAAAATAGTTGAAATTGTTTTTCGATTCTTGTGATATGAGCGCAAGTCTTAAGAAGATAGGGATAACAGCAAGGTTTAATTTAAACAGGTAAGATACCAAAGCATATGCTTATAGTATTTTTTTTTTTTTCTTCAACATGCTTATTGTATATAAGTCATTTTGATAGATTCTCATCGTGTGATTAATTTTTGAGGAAATTGTTCAAATGGGAAGTTTTAAAAGCTTTAAATTAGATAGTAGTTTTGAAAAGTCTTTGAAATTGGATGGTTGATTTTTTGAACGTTGGATGGTAAATGGTAATTGTGGATTGTGTTTTTGTTCATCTTACTTTGTACTTTTTAAATCTAGCAAAAAAAAGTAGCTGACTGTATACGAGCACGAGACACTTCAGCTACACGTTACGATTGAAAGATATGAATGATCGAAGCCACTCTTCCTTTGAGCCATTCCACTCGATCAAACAAGTGGTTGACATCGAAAATTAGTAGCTCTAAACTCTTCAAATCCACTAATATTTTTACTTAAAAAAACCTAGTAACAGCAACAAAACATTTATAATCATTCAAATTGGAACTAAATGTTTGTACTTTGTACTTAAAACAATTGCTCCTCTGATTTCTGGAACTAATTGTTGGAACAACGATTGGTTATGTGACTTATGTCTCCAACACTCAGTCCAGCACTACTTTTTTATTTTTCATTTTAAGTGACTTGAATGTTTGTTTCAGAAAAACTAAATAAATAAATTGAAAGTTGGAAATATAAATCCAAAAAGTTGGAGGTTGTTTTTTTACCTCTTTCGATTATACGTTTAGTTAGTAATCGATTTCTTAATTGGTTGTCGAATTAAGAGGAAAATATTTCCAAAGAAAAAGTTAGAAGTTTTAGTTGAAAAATTATTAATACTCAAAAAAACTTTAATGATAATTTTCCTTACAAAAATAACACCGTTACCCTTACGTATTTTGCCAAAGCCGTATTTGATAAAATTTCTTTTAATTTAATTATTTCACCCAAATTCTCTTAAATTTAGGTAATTGTACACGTGTCAAAGATGATCATTTATAATATAGATTCCACTTTCCAAGCACTTTCGCTAATTATTTGTTTGTGTTTTTCTATTATATATGGGTCAACTTTACTAATAAAAAGGGTATGTGCTTCACGAGCTTTCTTTATTTAATTATATCTAAATACTGTATGTTGTAAATTAGTTGTTTGTTTTTTGTTTTGAATAGGGCATATATGTTGAAAATTAGTTACTAGATAGTTTTTCAGAAAATATTTGTTAATCCTTAATACGTAAAGGCCACTCTCCTCTTGTTGTGAAATCGCAGATAAAAAAACAAAGTAGAATACGACTTCGTAAGAGAAATTTAGAGAATAAAATATGAATTGAAGTGAATATCCTTTTGGCTAGACTTTTACTAGTAATTATGTGAATAATGTTAATGGCTACGGTGCAATGAGTCTATTTTTGAGGAGTATTGAACTATAATTTTGAGGAGCTTTGTGCTTCGCTCGATTAATGTAGAAGCTGATTTTTTGGCGAAGAGCGCTCTGCATTCAATTGTATTGAACGGTATCTAATTAATGAAAGTCTTATTTTGCCCCCAAAAAAAAAAAAAACAAACAACTTGCGAGGAAGTATTGGAGTAACCGCCGCATCTTTATGATGTAATGGGATATTATATCATGTACAAATGAAATTCCATATATGATCACAATTAATGTTAAAATAATAACTCTATAAGAGAAATTTAAAAAAAAATCATTTTTTCGATTTAAAAAAAAACAAAAAAAAAACAAATTGTTGTCCAATAATAACGCGACACGTGGCAGAAAGAGAAAAAAATTGTTTCTTGCACCTCTAACCGTTTCTGCTCTCTCTGCCATCTATTTTTTTTTTCTTTTTCTTTTAATTGGAGAAACGAACTCTTAAAAGTTATCCATTAATGATGCTGTAATTGTCTAATCTTTAATAAGGCAATAATCCATGAACAAAACGAAAAAGGAGCGAAAGTTTTCTGTTTAATTTCCAATTTCTTTGAATTAACTAAAGAAAACAAAAATTAAGAAACAAATGAGGTCCTCTTCGTTTGGTGAGGAGGATGAGATTTCTAAACACAGAGTCTGAATGTAGTAATTGGACGCAGCAGTCAGACGATGTTCGTTTGCGATTTTGATTCATGCGTCCATAAATTGTATCTATAAGTAGTTATGTTTGTTTTCTATGTTTGTATTTGTATATGAACGCGTTTTATATCAAATGACCAAAAAATTCTTATTATTTCTTTTGATCTAAACCTGTATATAATGATCAAAAACTCCTTATCCAATCTTTATATTTAAAATCAAATAAAACACACATCAAACTACATTTTCCATTTTTTTTATAATATGATAATGTAAATTATATTATTTATTTTTCACTTGATATTACACATTTCAATTATTACCAAATCATGCTTTTCCTCGAATTGAGTTTTTCTCGCCTATCACCTTCAAATCGCGTTTTCTCGCCTTCTCCAATAACTGAAAAATCGAGTTTTTCCGTCATAACCACGAAATCACGTTTTCCTTTCAAAACTGTGAAATCACGTTTTTCGTCAAAACTGAGAAATGACGTTTTTCCGTCAAAATCGCGAAATCACGTTTTCCCGTCAAAATTCGAAAAATCACGTTTTCTCGCCAAAACCCAAAAATCACGTTTTTCTGTCAAAACTGCAAAATCAAATTTTTACGCCAACACCGAGAGATCGTGTTTCTCCACCAAAACCCAGAAATCACGTTTTTCCGCCATAACCCAGAAATAACATTTTTTCCGTCACAACCGCGAAATCACGTTTTCCCGCCAAAACCAAAAATCACGTTTTTCCATCAAACCCCAGAAATCATGTTTTCCGTCAAAACCGCAAAATCACGTTATCATGGCAAAACCTAGAAATCACGTTTTCCCCCAAAAACCACAAAATCACCTTGTTGACCTCTGAAGATTCCTGCCCGACATCGAAGGAACATCGGAATGGGATGCCAGCACTGGGGGAGAGACTCAGGCCGCCACCTGCAGCGCCGAAGATGACGGGGAGAACGTAGTAACTGCCGTCGAATATGGGATTACCATTAACGTCGAGAACTGGTCCGCCGGCGTTTGCGGTCTTGGCCAAAACAGCGGTTAAGGCAAGAAGGAAGTAAAACATAGGATTCATGCTTTTTTAGTTTATGTAGTTGGTTTGAGTTGAATGTTACTGGATGAAGAAAATGTGAGCTACTGTGATCGGTATTTATGCACGGATGTGTATACATGCACATATACAGCTTTGTATACAGCTTAGGGTAGGCGGGAGGGGCAAGGGCTCATTTTTAAACAAAATACTATAGTTAGGGGTCCAAAATAATTTTAAATGTAAACTAAGGGCCTAAAATGATACTAAGTACCCAGTTTTTAGGAAAAAAAAAAACAAATTTAAATATCTAATTTTTAAAGAAAATATTAAACTTAAAAGCCCAACAAATTTTTTTTTGAGCCGGGGAGGATACATGCACATACACAACTTTGTATACGCTACGCTTAGGTTTTGAATTATTAACCTTTTTTTTCCAACAATTATTAACTTTAAAATTAAGCAGTTGAAAGACATTGAGATTTGAGAAGATGCCTAATCTTTTTACTTAATATTTTCGTATACGGACTTCCTTACACGCTTCTTTAATTTGCTTGTTTATTTATTTCTTATGGGGAGATAGCTTGGTTTGGGACCGTTGGTTTACGGAAAAGATTATGTTTGTTCGCTATAGCTCGGTTTTATAAGTTTTTGATTTAAACGTATGAAAGGAAAAAAAAACCAACTAAAAGCTTAGAGCATCTCAACCCATAATTGCATTTTTTATTGTAAAATGCAATAATTGCGAAATGCAATTGAATTTCTCTCCAACCCATAATTGCATTTTCTATGTCAAAACGAATATTTTTAGTATATTATTCTTTTCTATTTTATTATTAATTACTAATTATACATATTTTCTTTAACATTTACAAATTGATCCATTTATTTAATTTCTCTCAAAATTTCCATAAATTATGATATTCTTGAAATTTCATTATTATAATTTAAAAAAACACATTACACTTTAGAAGAAGGAAATAAGCTACTTTTGCAGCAATTAAAGAAAACAAGTACACAAAGACAAAATCATTTGGAGATTCAAAGTAAGAACTACGTACGCTTTAAAAGAATTTAAGAAAACAAACAAATTTTTGTTCCAAGACTTGAACTCGATAGAAGATTCGAATCTTCGTGTATATGTTCAGAGTAAATAAACACGGATTTTACGAAAAATGGCTCAACACAACAATATCAACATGATCCGCCTTAATCTGCTTCATTAGACAATTTTTTTGGTGATTTAAGTGGATTCGGAAGCGATTTATCGGAGTATTAACTTATTAAGTAACCAATCATTGTTATACTAAATTTATTTTCTGTTATTTTTTAATTTCAGTACTTTTTAATTATTTTAAATTTAGTATTATGTTTTTATATTTTCTATTAAAATAATGTTATTTATATTTTAATTTTATATATTATAGTATTTTAATATTTATAATCATCAAAAAAAAATTTATCATCAAAATAATTATTTATAACTCTAAAAATAAAGTATGTAAAATTTGAAGGACTATTTTATAAATAAAAAAGTTCAATTGCAAAATGCAATTGAAAATGAGATGGTGCCATATTTGCAATCAAAAATGGTATTATACCATTTTGCAATTGAAAATGAGATTGGGTTGGAGCAGATTTTATTGCAAAATGCAATTTGGCACCAATTTTGGTATTGGGTTGGAGATGCTCTTAGTTCTGTAATTTCTGTTAATTTTATCGGTTCAATCTGGTTTGGTTCGCAATTGAGCACTCTGGTCACAAGTTTAGTTAACTATTAATAGATTCCACACATTGGCACGTTTAATAGTTGAATCCGTCGGCATATATTATATTCACTTTAGGCTCTATATAGTTGAAAATGTTTTTCGATTTTTGTGACATGAGCGCTAGTCTTTAGAAGATAGGGATAACAACAAGATTAATTTAAACAGGAAAGATACCAAAGCATATGCTTATAGTATTTTTTTTTTCCTTGTTCAACATGCTTGTAGTATATAAATCATTTTTAGTCTCGTGTTTTGATAGATTCTCATCGTGCGATTAATTTTAGAGGAAATTGTTCAAATGGGAAGTTTTAAAAGCTTTAAAATTTATTTGTAATAGATAGTTTTAAGTTGTTAAATTTCCTTATTACCCTCAATAACACATAATCCTTTTTTTGTCAACCAAATTACACATAATCCTTGTTCGACCTAATCTAAAGGGTTAAACCGGTTCGGGTTGAATAATATTAATCATGTTTTTTTAATTAAAAAAACTGAAGAAATAAGTAGTTTTTAGGAGCATTTTCATCGGAGTTCTTAAAAAAGCCTCTAAACAATAAATAAAAAAAGGGTATGAGAGAGGATGAAAATCGGTTCTCAAACGAGAGAACCCATCAGAGACTCTCTTTCCACCTGTCATCTTATGAATGGTTCAGTTTTATTTTTAAAATTAAAAATTAATTAATTATTTAAATTATATTTAAATAGTGTAATATTTTATTATTGAGAGACTCTTTTTGAGTATATGAAGAATGGAGATGCTCTAATAGTATAATTCATGGAAATAATATTTTTCTATTCAATTGCTAAACATATACATTACTTTTTATATGTTAAATACCATAATTACTTTTAATATGATTTACCTAATTTGTTTCAAATTTTTAATTTTCTAATAGAAAATAATGAAAGAATTAACCCAAAAATGGTTAATTGTGGATTGTGTTTTTGTTCTTCCTTTTTATATTTTGTAAATATAGCAAACCAAAAAATAGCAGACTATTTCTGTAAAAAACGTATAGTTTTATACGAGCACGAGACACTTCAGCTATATGGTTCACGACTGAAAGATGAGGAATCTTCCTCTGAGCCATTCTATTTTATCAAACAAGTGGTTAGCATAAAAAATTAGTAGTTTTAAACTCTTCTAAACCATTAAAAGGAAAATTGTTTAAAAAAAAAGAAGCTAAATGTTATAATTTATTGAGGTTTGGATCTTCATAACCGGTCCATGGTCTACGGTCCAGTCCATTATCTATAGGCGGTCAGGATTCCTAAGTCCAATAGGATTAGTAGATGTTTTCCTTTTCCTTGTAAAAGTAGTAAAAGGACTATTTCCTTTTCTATCCTTTTATGTAATCACTATATAAAGAGACCTTTGGTCCTCATAATAATACAACACAAATCATTCGATTCATAACACGTTATCAGCACGAGCTTCCTCTGATAAACCCTAAGTAGCCGCCGTCCGCAGCCGCCTTCCGTCGCCGTTCTACGCCGGAGTTGTGCGATCCGATCCTAAGTGTTTTTCGAGGTCTTTAGCTCCCGGTTCTTTTTCAGTCAACCCAAAAGAAGGATCAAAGGTATAATCAAAACCCTAAAACTCAAGAACACCATAAAATTGAAATCGGACCTAATGTATATCAAACCCTAAAAACCGATTTTGATTGTTCCACTTGTTTGATCTCTTAAGAACCTAAAATCGAATTGAACCTAAGAAAAGATAAAACCCTAAAATCGGATTTGCTTGTAAATTGATTGATTGATTGTTTGGCCTAAATCGAACTTGAACTTTTGCATGATAATATCAAACCCTAAAATCCTATTTGTTTGAAATCGCATGCTTGCTTGAAAACCCTAATCTATAATCGCATGCTTTAATTAAAATCAAATTTGATTGTTTGATCTATTGCTTGGCCAAATCCTAATTGAACTAGGAATTGCATGATAAAAATCGGACCATTAAAAATTTTGTTGGCCAAAACCAAAAATCATAGATATTCCTTATTAGGATTGAATTTGGAAAATTTCTTTTTTGTTTGACCACATAGAAATCACAAATTGGAAATTGCCTTATTTGAATTTGGAAAATTTTCTGTTTACTTTTATCACCTAGAATTACATGTTAGGATTAAAATTTGAAATTTGCTTGAATTAAAATCGCATGATATGTGCATAAAATAAAAGCGGTTGAAAGAAACCCTAAAAATCCTAAGAGAAAAACCGATGCTTGATGTCAGATGGTGAAAGTCAATAATTTGGACTTCGCAGCCCTTAATCTCTCAGGAGATAATTACTTGCAATGTGCTTTAGATGCAAAGATCATGCTGAAATCAAAAGGGCTCGGTGAAAGCATTAATGATGCAAATAACGAATCCGAGAGAAATAGGTATAAGGCGATTTTAATCATACGCCACCATCTCGTTGAGAGTCTCAAAGATCAATACTTGACGCTTGAGGATCCTCTTGATCTCTCGAAGGAGTTAAAGGCGAGATATGATCATCAGAAGATGGTTATACTGCCTAAGGCCAAATATGATTGGCTTAACTTAAGGCTCCTGGACTTTAAGTCCGTGGATGAATACAACTCGGCCCTATTTAAGATAATTTCAAAATTGAAGCTATGTGGCGAGATTGTGACAGAGAAGGATATGCTTGAAAAGACCTTCTCGACCTTCCACTCAAGCAACGTGTTGCTACAGCAACAGTATCGTGAGAAATGTTTCACGACCTATGCAAGTTTGATCTCTTGTTTATTGCTTGTGGAGCAGAACAATGAATTGCTGATGAGAAACAGCGAGATGAGACCTCCTGGATCAACCCCACTTCCTGAAGCCCATGTGGCCGAGGACACTAAGATGGAAACCGAGACAAACCATGTCCAGAGATACCAAAAGTTTAATGGCCGTGGACATGGAAAGAGACAAGGGCGTGGTCGCTACCACCCATATGGTCGATGGAATGGTCGCGGATCTGATTTTAACCGCGGTCAAGGACGTGGCCGAGGGCGTGGCCACGGGAACCAAACCGGACATCAGTCCGGCCCGACCAAGTCTGTTTGCCATCGATGTGGGATGGACAATCATTGGGCCAAGACATGTAGGACTCCCAAACACCTTGTGGAACTTTATCAAGAGAGTGTTAAAGGGAAGAATCCAGAAGCCCACATGATCCAGCATGATAAGGAAGGCAACATGGATGAATTCGTGGTGGATAGTGGGTCAAGCCACACGATTTTAAAGGACAAGAGATATTTCATAAATCTTACATTGAAAAAGGCCAATATAAGTACTATAGCAGGCATGGCCGGCCTAATAGAAGGCTACGGCCAGGCCAATGTCCTATTGCCTAAGGGGACGCATCTAGAGATTGCGGATGCATTGTTTTCCCCCAGCTCAAAGAGAAGCCTATTGAGCTTTAAAGACATTCGAATGAATGGTCTTCATGTTGAAACAATGGACGAAGGAAACCGAGAGTTCCTCCAAATAATTGAAATCGTCCAAGGCCAAAAGAAAGTCCTAGAGACTATACCTGCTATAGCTACCGGCTTATATTGCACTAAGGTCAATATGATTGAGGCCAATGCCACCGCAAACCAAGAGTTTACGGATAGGTTCAACCTATGGCACGACCGGCTGGGACATCCCGGGTCGAATATGATGCGAAAATTGATAGCCAATACTTATGGGCACGCCTTGAAAGAAAGGAGAGTAATCCCAAAGAATCTTACTTGTGCCTCATGTTCACAAGGGAAACTCATTGTAAGGCCATCACCAGTGAAAGTGACTAAGGAAACAATAAATTTCCTGGAAAGAATTCAAGGAGACATATGCGGACCAATACACCCACCTTGTGGGACATTCCGATATTTTATGGTCCTCATTGACGCATCTACAAGATGGTCACATGTATGCTTATTGTCATCACGGAATATGGCATTTGCAAGACTCCTTGCTCAGATAATACGCCTAAGGGCTCACTTTCCAGACTTTCCTTTAAAGACCATACGAATGGATAATGCTGGTGAATTCACTTCCCAAGCGTTTAATGACTATTGTATGTCCATGGGGGTAAGTGTTGAATACTCCGTGGCACATGTACATACACAAAACGGCTTGGCCGAGTCATTTATAAAACGCATACAGTTGATTGCTAGACCATTACTCATGAGGTCAAAGCTTCCTGTATCCGCTTGGGGACATGCTGTCTTACACGCTGCCGAACTAATTCGCATCAGGCCATCTAGTGACCATAAATATTCCCCATCCCAATTATTATCGGGACAAGAGCCAGACATTTCCCATCTTAAGATATTCGGTTGCTCAGTTTATGTGCCGATTGCACCACCACAGAGGACTAAGATGGGACCTCAAAGGAGGATGGGGATATATGTTGGATATGATTCACCCACGATCATAAAGTACCTTGAGCCGACCACCGGAGATTTATTTAAGGCCAGGTACGCGGATTGTCATTTTGACGAATCCGTTTTTCCAACATTAGGTGATGGAAACCGGCTGGTAAAAGAAATTGCATGGAATCAAACATCCTTAAAATGGCAAGATCCCCGGACTCGTGAAAGTGATTTAGAGGTCCAAAAGATAATACATTTGCAAAAGCTAGCTATACAATTGCCAGATTCCTTTGCAGACCCAAAGAGGGTAACGAAATCATATATACCAGCCGTGAATGCACCAATTCGTATTGATGTCCAAGAAGGACCGAGTCAAGTGGCTACTGAGTCTAAACCACGATTGAAACGTGGAAGACCAATTGGTTCCAAAGATAAGACTCCTCGGAAATTAAAGAAAGGTGCTGAAATTCAGACCGAGGAGATAGTGGACGTTCCAGACATAAATGAACCTAAGGTGCCGGAAAATGTTGCTTGGGACGCCAAGCTTCATGGGCCTGAAGTTTCTGATAACAAAGAGATCGCGATCAATTATGTCTCGTCTGGAATCCAATGGAACAGAAAGAATGTCGACATTGATGAAATATTTGCATGCAATGTAGCACTTGAGCTCATGAATGAGGATCTAGAACCCACGTCCATTTTAGAGTGCACTCGTCGATTAGACTGGAATAAATGGAAAGAAGCTATAAACGTGGAGTTAAACTCTTTAAGGAAGAGAGAGGTTTTTGGTCCCATAATTCGGACACCTCGTGATGTTATACCAGTTGGACATAAATGGGTCTTTGTGAGGAAGAGAAACGAACAAGGTGAAATCGTTAGACACAAAGCACGGCTTGTGGCACAAGGATTCTCACAAAGGCCAGGAATCGATTATGAGGAGACATACTCCCCTGTGGTGGATGCAACGACTTTTAGATTCCTGATAAGTCTGGCCATAAGAGAGAAATTGGATTTGCGGTTAATGGATGTTGTAACCGCATACTTATATGGTCCACTGGATAACGAAATTTATATGAAAGTCCCAGAGGGAATAGAGCTGAAAGATAAAAGAAGTTCTCGAGACCAGCATTGTATTAAGCTGAATAAATCGCTCTATGGATTAAAACAATCAGGTCGCATGTGGTATAATAGACTAAGCGAGTACTTAGTGAAAGAGGGCTATAAAAACGATCCCATAAGTCCATGCATATTTATAAAGAAATTTGACAAGGGATTCGTAATCATCGCGGTGTATGTAGACGACCTGAACATCCTAGGAACCTCTGAGGAAATATCCCAAACGGTTGAATACCTAAAGAAGGAATTCGAAATGAAAGACTTAGGAAAGACTAAGTTCTGTTTGGGAATACAACTTGAGTACGTCAATAATGGAATCCTTGTGCATCAAATGGCATATACAGAAAAGGTACTCAAGCGTTTTAATATGGACCAGGCTCACCCACTGAGTAGCCCAATGATGGTGAGAAGCCTTAGTCTGGACAGTGATCCATTCGGTCCAAAGAAGAAGGATGAAGAAATCCTTGGTCCCGAAGTGCCATATCTCAGTGCCATAGGAGCGTTAATGTACTTGGCTAGTCACACTAGGCCGGACATTTGCTTTGCCGTGAACCTCCTTTCAAGATTCAGTTCTTGTCCGACCCAAAGGCACTGGAATGGGATCAAACACATACTTCGTTACCTGAAAGGGACGAAAGATATGGGTCTGTTTTACACTAACCTTAACAATGAAGGTTTAGTTGGTTTTGCTGATGCAGGTTACCTTTCGGATCCGCACAACGGTCGATCCCAGACGGGATATGTCTTCACTCACGATGGAACAGCCATTTCGTGGAGGTCCATGAAGCAGACACTCACGGCTACATCGTCCAATCACGCGGAAATATTGGCGATCCATGAGGCCAGCCGAGAATGTGTTTGGTTGAGGTCAATGACTCAACACATTAGACGAGATTGTGGGATGATAGAAGGGAAAGAAGAACCGACCAGCATGTACGAGGACAATGCCGCATGCATAGCTCAGTTGAAGGATGGATACATCAAAGGAGATCGGACGAAGCACATCTTACCAAAGTTCTTTTTCACTCACGACCTACAGAAGGCCGGTGAACTCAAAGTGCTCCAAGTCCGTTCCAGCGACAACTCAGCCGACCTATTCACTAAGTCGCTTCCAACCTCCACATTGAAGAAGCTAATGCATCAGATCGGCATGCGCCGATTAAGGGACTTAGAGTGATGATCTTTTCAGGGGGAGTAATGCGTGCTGTACTCTTTTTCCTCGCTAAGGTTTTGTCCCACTGGGTTTTCCTTAGAAAGGTTTTAATGAGGCAGCATCCCCAAGCGTATTACTATGATCTCATCATCACAACCGGTTATGTCAATCAAGGGGGAGTGTTATAATCCATTGAGGTTTGGATCTCCATAACCGGCTCATGGCCCACGGCCCAGTCCATTATCCATAGACGGTCAGGACTCCTAAGTCCAATAGGATTAGTAGATGTTTTCCTTTTCCTTGTAGAAGTAGTAAAAGAACTATTTTCTTTTCAATCCTTTTATGTAATCACTATATAAAAAGACCTTTAGTCCTCATAATAATACAACACAAATCATTCGATTCATATTAAAAAGATTTAGTTGGAAAAATGTTAATACTTAAAAGTCTTTAGTGATATTTTTCCTTACAAAATAACAAGTTACTTGTTCTTTTTTAAAAAATATCTTGCAAAAGTGGTATTTGATGAAAATTCTCTTTTATTAATTATTTTACCCAAATTCTCTTAAATTTAAGCAATTGTACACGTTGAGAAGATGATTAACTTTATAGATTCCAATTTCCAAGCATCTTTCGCTTCTAGTTCTATTATGGGTCAACTTTACTAATAAAATGGGTATGTGCTTCACGAGCTCTCATTATATATCACCCTCGTTCTTTGAGGGTTTTTATTAGAGTTGAAATCAAATATCTTAAAATTTCAGGGTAACGATTATACAAAAAAAATGTATGGGGTTCGATTTCTAGATAATGCGGTTTTTGTATATTAATAGAAATAAACTTACAGAAAATGTTTCGCCTAATGTTAGTAGAGCCGTTCTTAGTGGTTTTGCATGTTAGGATTGTGGAGCTTTGTGTAACATATTGATTGTCCATTCAAAATTTCTCTTTGTAATTGTTCCACTTATCTTAATTTTCTTTTTCTTTTTTTGTATATAAGTATTTTGATGCCGGATTGGTTCCCTCATCAAGTGAGCGTGTTCACACCAAATATTTAATCAATTGAGTTTTTGCTGTAAATATCGAATTTTATTGACTGTTTTCTAGAAAAGAAGTGAAATGCAAATGTACCACGTTAGAACAGCAACACTCAAGTTGCTTACATCAACAAATTATATTCAAGTCACTCGAAGGCAAAGCCATGTTATATATATATATATATATATATGTGTACTTTGAATATGTAACACACTTTGATAGAATGAATATTAGAATAACAATTTCTTGTCCATTATACGCAAAGGCCACTCTCCTCTTTTACAGAGGTTGGCCATTGATCCACCTCTGGAACATGATAAAGCTTTCTTCTGGTTTATACTCTGGCGTGTGCCCACTTCCCTATAATCAAAACCCACAACTCAATTAAGAAAGATACAAGTTAAAAGCCGCAATAAAATTGTCGAGTGGGAAAAAAACTTGCTTTGACAGTAGCAAATGTCATTTTATTGGCATAAGTCCTTGTGTATCTGTGATGAAGAAGAAGAGCCAAGAGTAATTTCAGTGTGAGTCTGATAGAAGGAATGAACAAGAAAAACTCAGTATATACCCAGCGACTTGATCTTTTATCATCCATGGCCTCCAGTCATCAACAACAGAATAGTTGAGAGATCTTATCCAAGCTTGAGTTCCAA
>JAHZTW010000001.1:20465952-20501389 GCA_020283515.1 Alliaria petiolata
AAAACTCTGACCTGAAGATGAGAGAACGATATCCCTTAATGCTGTTATTCTTATGGTAAGGTACGCTATTTATAATGTCATAAGTGTAAGGAATATCCCAGTTACATCGTATCCATTCCCCTATACTCTCCTGCAATAACATTTCTTCTTATAGCCCTTGACATTGTTTCTTTACCATAAATCTTGATATAAAATTGTCATATATATACCTCATTGATTTGAAGAGCTTTGCGTACGGTTGCGTCATTGGCCCAGTAGGTAGCTAGAAAATACCGATAAATCTGCAAAAAAGCAAACTTGTAAACATATGTTTCTCTTTTTTGTTTCTCAATGGTTTTTAACGGTAAACAGAGGGGGCAATAGGGATTTGCTTACATAGCAATTTGGAGTGCCAGTTGCGCAAAATGGCATTGATATAAGAAATGGGAATATTCTATCTGTACACTACAAAAATAATCACAAGAAGTCTGAAATTAGTGATGATCTTTTTACTAGGCAGACACAAGATGATCATCAAGTAAAAATTCCACAAGTGAGTGTGTCTCTGTGTACCTTATGATATTCTTCAACGAGCTTCAAGCATTCTGTGTTACGTGGATCAACGTTTTCATATTTTCCTTTGCAGACTCTCTTCAGCGACTGCCAAGAAAAGAAAATAGAGTTTCAAAATTTGAGCTGCTTGTTATTTGCTTTTCATTGTTGGGGACAAGAAACAAAAGCAAAAATGTCTTTGATGGTTTCATACCTCGTAGAGCTCATCAGAGATCAGTGCCATTCCATGAGCATATGGAATGCGGGAGTTAGTGTCAGTTTCAAACTCTGTTACCGGGTTGCCGAGCACATAGCCCTGTTGTTTCTCAGGACTAAAATATCAGTTTTTGGCATTAATAGATAATTTATAGGAAGCAACAAATATTTTTTAACCTGAAGGTTTATTGGAGGTTTGCAGCATTGATAATTTCCTGCATCATCATGTTTCTTCCAGTTATCATAATTGATTGAGAAAAGGGTTTGGGAGTATTGATATTCACAGAAACATACCTTTTGAGATTTCTTGAACGAGGGCCGGAACAACCTTACCAGAATAAGAATCTCCGGTCACATAGAAAGGGTTGGAGGAAAACTCTTGATGCTCGCCTAGCCACTGTACAACAACAACAGCAACAAGAAAAGAAGAAAAAAGGCTCCTAAATGTCTATGCATAAAGAACCGTTGCTTCAAGAGAGAATTAATCAAGTTTGTCTTTTACCTTGTGAAGAAACTCATGGATCCGTCTGGCTTCACCTGAATCACTGGGTTTATTAACAAGGTGAGTTCTTGAGTAGGAGAAGCCAGTGCAAACAGGCTGATCCAAGAATATTATGCTCGAAGTCTGAGAGAAAAAAATCACCACGAATTGATCATAGGCTATTGTGATCATCATATGAATAGTGTGTATACACACTTTTTGTGTTACCTTTGTCCATGAATATGTAGTGGAGACCAAGGAAGGGAGAGTTCCATTGTAAACATCAAGTTTCATAGCCAGAGGCCCTGTTGAATTGAATTGAGTAATCAAGAAACGCAGAAAAACGAGTTAAAGAAGAAATGTGTTTTAGATCTCTCAACCATTCTCAAAAAGAAGGCCAGAGATGGAAGAGCAGCCAGGTCCTCCACTGAACCAGAGAAGAAGAGGATCTTCTTTTGGGTTCCTTTCAGACTTGATGAAGTAGTAGAACAGTTGCAATTCCTCCTCCTCACCAACACCAATGTACCTTCATTCACAAGAAACAATAACCTACTTAGATCATCTCCAAACTCAGGATTATAATGGTTTTAAATAAATCACAAGAAGAGAAGGCAAACAAACCCGGTTTCGAGCTCAAAGGGAAGAGGGCCATCAAAACCAGGAAGAAACTTGACGACAGAGACAGAACCAGCATGCTGGCTCTGTAGAGAAACCAACAGCGATAGTGCTTTAGCACTAGCCCAAGATCGTAATACCCAAGAGACTCGAAAGAAATAAAAGACTTTCTAAGTATGAAGAAGAATATGGAAGAACACTTAAGAGAAAACTTGAACACTCTTAGAGAGTAAGAACACTTAAGAGAACTTATGAAAAATACTCTTTATTAGCTTATTCAACTTCTTGTATGTGTTTACAAATGAGAGGGTGAGGGGGTATTTATAGCTTCCCAAAACTATCTTACAAAGATCTAGAGTTTTCTACAACCTCCTTACTTTCTAGATTTTTTCTACATTTCTAGAGTTTTCTACACAAATCTTAAATTAATTAACTAATAAAATTCTCTAGAAACATTTAGAGAGGATGAAGATTTTAATGATGTTTCTAAAGAATTCTAGAACTTGTATTCAACTTTGGGTTTAATAGTTTTATCATCAAACCCAAAATTAAGCTTAACCCAAAATCAAGTTTAATTTCAATAGGCTCAACAAGACAAGTTGAAGAGGCAGAAGCAGCAGCGATTTCAGAACAGAGGAAACGTAGTCGTTAGCCATTAATTGGTCTTTTCGCTTTCTGAAAGATCTAAAACCAAAAAAAAAGTCGCCTACCCACTCTCCGTCTTACAACTTTGGAAGCTTCATGACCCAAACATCAGAAGGTGTCACACTTTTTTTAATGGGAAAATAACATTAACAGAATACAATAATACTAGTAAATTGTTCTTCGCTTTTCACGAGCATAAAAACAAATCAAAAAAATTACCAATTTTATATATATGTTAGACTAGATCTGTTGGTCTGGGCTCACATGGTAATGGATTTTTCTAATCTTTGATACCATCCATTTTAATTCAAGCTTAACGTATACGTTAAAACTTATTATATCTGAGATTTTCCTCTTCTTCCCCATGTCCATTCGCATTCACTAGCGTTTTGAACACTTAAAGGTGTCAAAATAGGAGAGCTAGCCCCTCGTGTTCCCACGGTGCAAACTGGTTTGGTTCTTCTTCTTGTGTAGCCTGAGTCTATCTGGAAGATCCAAACCCGTTTCTTCAGACAGGGCTATTTTTGAATGTGTCACGAATCATCTTTTAATAACATACATCCCAATTAAAGTTTGATGGTACCCACAGAGACAAACAAACAAACATGTTTTATCTTCTACAACCTGATCAATACTAATTTAAAGTTTTAATTCAAGTCATTTAAAGGCCAAGCCTGATCTATATATATATACAAGAATATGTAACACACTTTGATAGAATGAATATTATAGAATCACAATCATTATACGCAAAGGCCGCTCTCCTCTGTTACAGAGGTTGGCCATTGATCCACCTTTGGAACATGATAAAGCTTTCCTCTGGTTTGAACTCTGCTGTGTGCCCACCTCCCTGTATTCAAAACCCATAATTTAATTAAGAGAAGCTAAAACCGCAATAAAGTTGTTGAGTGTAATGACAAAAAAAAAAAAAAAGGAGGAGGAACTAAAGACTTGCTTTGATAGTAGCAAATGTCATTTTATTGGCATAAGTTCTTGTATATCTGTGATGAAGTGTCGAGAGTAATTTCAAGGTGAGTTTTGATAAAACGAATGAGCAAGAAAAACTCAGTATATACCCAGCGATTTGATCTTCTATCATCCATGGCCTCCAGTCATCAACAACAGAATAGTTGAGAGATCTTATCCAAGCTTGAGTTCCAAGGAAAGGTACTTCCATATCGTGATCACCACTGTTCACCAAAAACCGCAACAAGTTTACAAAAGGTCTTGAGAATCGTTGGTAGGGAGAAAAGGTTTAAGAACTCTGATCACCTGAAGATGAGAGAACGATATCCCTTTATGCTGTTATTCTTATGATAAGGTACGCTACTTATAATGTCCTTAGTGTAAGGAATATCCCTATTACATCGTGCCCATTCCCCTATACTCTCCTGCAAATCATAGATCCTCTTGATGACACTGTTTCTTTACCATAAATCTTAAAAGAAATGGTCATAGATACCTCATTGATTTGAAGAGCTTTGCGTACAGCTTTGTCATTGGCCCAGTAGGTAGCTAACAAATACCGATAAATCTGCAAAAGCAACCTTTCTATAAATGTTATATATATTTTTTCTCAATGTTTAAACGGTTAACAGAGGTGCAAGAGGGATTACTTACATAGCAATTTGGAGTTTCAGTTTCACACAATGGTACCGATATAATAAATAGGGCTATTCTATCTGTGCACTGTAATAATAACCACAGAAAAGTCTGAAATTAGTGATGATTTTGTTCTAGGCAGACACAAGATCATCAAGTAGAAAACTCCACGACTATACTAAGTGTACCTTGTGATATTCTTCAACGAGCTTCAAGCATTCTGTGTTACGTGGATCAACATTTTCATATTTTCCTTTGCAGATTCTCTTGAGCGACTGCCAATAAAACAGAGTTTTCATACCAAAAAAAGAAAACAGAGTTTCAAAATTTGAGCTGCTTGCTATTTGCTTTCCATTGTTGGGGACAAGAAACAAAAGCAAATGTCTTGATGGTTTCATACCTCGTAGAGCTCATCAGAGATCAGTGCCATTCCATGAGCATATGAAATGCGGTAGTTAAAGTCAGTTTCAAGTTCAGTTATTGGGTTACCAAGCACATAGCCCTGTTGTTGGTTTCAATGCTTTTTGTAAGGTATATATATATATAAATGTTGTTTCAACACTTTTTCACAGTGAATTAAGAAACAAAATTAGATACCATTAAATATATAATAATGTTATAAAAAAATCAAGAAACGCCGATGCACCTGAAGATTTATTGGAGGATTGCAGCATTGATAATTGCCTGCGTCATGTCTCTTCTGTTATGATAATTGATTGAGAAAAGTGTCTGGGGACTTGATATATATCATAAAACCATTAGATTACCTTTCGAAATTTCTTGAACGAGAGCCGGAACAACCTTACCGGAATAAGAATCTCCGGCCACATAGAAAGGGTTGGAGAAAAACTCTTGATGCTTACCTAGCCACTGCACAACAACAAGAAAAGTAAAAAAGGCTCCTTGATTAGTGTCTCTATGCACAAAGAACAGTTGTTTCAAAGAGACCATTACCTTGTTGAGAAACTCATGGATCCGTCTGGCTTCTCCTGAATCACTTGGTTTATTAACAAGGTGAGTTCTTGAGTAGGAGAAGCCAGTTCCAACAGGCTGATCCAAGAATATTATGCTCGAAATCTGATAAAAAAAAATTATAGATCGGGTTTTGTGATCATCATATGAATAGAGAATACACACTTTTTGTGTTACCTTTGTCCATGAATATGTAGTAGAAACCAAGGAAGGGAGAGATCCATTGTAAACATCAAGCTTCATAGTCAGAGGCCCTGCTCATCATATACATATTTAGAATTAAAGCTGAGTAATCAAAGACGCACAAGAACGAGTTTGTTCAATGTTTTTTTTTTTATAATTTCAACCATTCTCAAAAAGGAGGCCAGAGATGGAAGAGCAGCCAGGTCCTCCACTTAGCCAGAGAAGAAGAGGGTCTTCTTCTGGGTTCCTCTCAGACTTGATGAAGTAGTAGAACAATTGAACTTCTTCTTCCTCGCCAACACCAATGTACCTTCATTCACAAGAAACAATAACCTACTTAGATCATCTCCAAACTCAGGATTAACACGGATTCAATTAATCACAAGAGAAGTCAAACAAACCCGGTTTCAAGCTCAAAGGGAAGAGGGCCATCAAAACCAGGAAGAAACTTGACGACAGAGGCAGAATCAGCATGCTGGCTCAACAAGACAAGTTGAAGAAGCAGAAGCATCGACTTCAGAACAGAGGAAACGTAGTCGTTGGCCATTCGTTTTTCAGTTTCTGCAAGTCAGTGCCTTTATGGACATTTGTTGGATCTTTATACTGAAAACCCCTTAAAAATTCGCCTACCCACTCTTCATCTTTCAACTTTGGCTTCATCACCGAACTTGTCACAGTTTTTAATAGGATAATTTCGTGTCTGATCTTCAAACCGTATACATGATGTGCTTACTGCTTTTCGCGAGCATAAAAACAAGTTTCTTGAACATAGAGTAATTTTTTTTTATAACATTCTAATTTCAATATGTTCAGTGGTACGTCGTCATCATACACTGAAAACAAATAAACATCAATGACCGATCTAACAAGATTGATTAAGCGAAGAGTGATCAGCGATGCCTCTCTTGGACTTCTTCTCAAGAACGTAAAGCACTACTCTACGGCTGCGATAATCCGGATGCCATTGCGTTTGTTCCACACGACCGATCGCAAAATCTTTCAGCGCAGATTCTAAGAAATACTCAAGAACAGCATCTGACAAAAAAAAGGAGCAAAAGAAACAAAAAAATGGAGTAGGCAAAATTAGACATTGTGTTCTTAGTTATATAAGGTGATTGAAAGCAACAAAGAGAGAATGATTCACCATTCCGTAGTTCCCCTGATAGGAAGATTGTAGTTTGATCGCCGCAAAGTTGCAGAAGCGTTTGGATCAAGTGGTGAACAGCTTCTTCGCTGTATATAACATCTGAGCCTAATACTACAATTGCACAGACGATAAAAGGTGTGAAAAATGGTGCGTACAGAGCAAAAGTGGATGAGATGAAAAAGAGATGAACACCGTACCGTAATCAGGGAATGGTTCAATCAAATCTGGATCTGGATCATCCCCCCAAACAAGCTCCTCCACAATGGCAGATCCCCGCGTGTTCCCACGGTGCAAATTAGTTTGGATGTTCTTCTTGAGTAGCCTCAGTCTATCTGGAAGATCAGTGAGGACAACGTTGCCTCCCAAAAGTGCTGCGATACAACTGAAAGAACAAAACGACTAAATGTTTCACACAGTCCTCACGGAGTTGATGGTAATTCACGGAGGAGAAAGGTTTGCAATTTTTGCTCACCCGACCAAGCCACAACCAGAACCCAACTCAACGATTTTCTTGCCATCAAGAGAAAGATCCTTAGAATCAACAGAATGTTCTAAGAACTTTCCCAGCACCACTCCACTGTCCCACATCACTGACCCGGTTACTCCAGGCGTGCTCTTCACATACCACAACGAAACACCCGTCAGATTGTTCAAACAAGTCTCACGACCAGTGCAAGAAGAATCAAATTCATTACTTTCTTTAATGTTATGCTGAAGTCACTAACACAAGCTAAATGTTTCACGAATCGTCTCCTAACAAACATCCGCATAAAAGTTTGATGGTATCCACGAGAGACAATTAAACAAACACATTATCTTCTACAACTCCCCTGTTTCAATACATTGAAAGTGCTCAATATGGATCCGAAAAACCGCAGAATTGATCTTGATAAACTGTAAAAGTCACATTTTGTCTTTGTTATGAATCTCTTTAGCCTAAAATTTGATAGAAACAGAGAAGCTGAGGAGTTACCAGTGAACAAGGAGACTGGAGAATAGTGAGTGAGTTCCCACAAGCGTCAAGACGGAGCTCAAGAGAAGACTGAGAAACTAAGGCGTTGGGAGCAAAAGAAGTCGGCCCTTGAATAGCCCATACAATCATAATCTCCGCCGCCGCCAAATCCGAATCAGATTCCGATCCAGAACCACACTCCGACTCCGGAGCCGGAAACCCACCGACGGCTATCACATCTCCGCCGTAACCACTCATCCGTCGTATCTCCTCCACTGTCTCTTCTCCTTTGCTTGCTTCCTCCTCGCCCATTTTCCCAAATCCCACACGCGCCGCCGAATTAACTCTCTCGACCGCTTCGTCGTTGCCCTGATTTTCACTTCCATATGCATCGTCGGCTTCTTTAGCAGCCGAACCAAACAGACCCTCAGGCAACAAAGTTTTGGTGTTTTTAATAATTAACCAATAGTTTCACGTTTTCTCATATTCACCCCAAAGGTTCGTAAAAGATATAGTTAACCCAAATGATCAAGCAAGCTGCTAGATATGCAGCAGGATATTATAACCATATGTTTTATTTCATATAAAACCGTCGGTTACATCATAAACTTGGTATTGTCACAAGCATTCTCCAACATGCCAGGATTTTTCACATCTAGAGGAAAGGGAACATCCTCGAATTAGGCTTAAGATGACAGTTGGAGTTTGAATCATCATAAGCCTTCTGAAACTTAACAGCAAAAGATCGATCATTGCTAAGAACCAAACGTCCAACTCCAAGACCATCAGTCTCCAAATTCACGTTGATACACGAAACAGAGGCGATAATCGGACAATACATAAGCTTGTAAGCATCTCCATCTTTCTGAATCTGAAACCAGCTATTCCCTTTACCTTTCTCACCACCAACGCTTACAAAGCTCTTCCTCAATTGCACAGAGTGATCGATTCTCCACACTTTTGATTCAGGGCATAACCAAACCGTCGAATCAAACTCGAGGTTGAGACTAGTTGAGAGCTGGAGGAGCTTGGTTTTGGTGTTGAGCGGAGAGAAAGTGACGGGAAGGCCTGAGAAGAATGGGGACGATGACTGTGCAATGACGAGATTCAGACACGAGTCTTGTGTGTTTAAGTTTCGGCTTGAAGGGATAAAACCACCTCCGGTTCCCGTCTTGGCCGGTATGATGTAATATTGGACATTGGACTGAACCGGGTGTCCTGCTATGTCTAGCACTACTACTTGGCTCGGTACAGCAACGGCCGCTGAAGCTGCGGTCAAGGCGGCTGAGAGGACGGCGAGAGTGATGAAAGACAGAGTAAGCATCTTCATTGGGGTAAGAGTTTGGGAATTTTTTTGTGACGTGAAGTGTGTAGATTAGCTAATCCTTGTATGCAGTATATGGGGTAGTGAAAAGGGCAAAGGCAATCTCGGATTGTTCAGACACTGCCTTTGGATTTATGTAAGAAAATGGAAAAAAAAACGAACGGTTGAAATTAATTTGTAATCACATAATAATTGAAGTTTGTCTCGTTCTTTAGGTCTTTTTCATTCCATCAAGAAGGAATATCCTCTGTTAATCTACACGTTTTTTTTTGTGCGCCTCTCAAAATCTTTGCTGTAACGAAAGATTTTCCAGCCGACAAAAAAAAATGGAGATTCTCCAAAGAAACAATTGTTGCTTAGATATGAAATTACCACTCAATGAAATTAATATCTAGATATGTAATTGGGAGGAGTTACACTATGAGAAATGTTCTCGTAGAATTGCTAACTCGTTTAACTCTGTCTAAAAAGTTGGCCATATTTCAAGATTTGACACCATAAGAGTTAGATCTTTAGAATCTGTTACAAACAGAGAACAGTATTGTTCTTCCTTTGCAAATTGGCCATAGCCCATAATAGGCTATGCATTTCCATATGCAGGAAGGATATGCCTCGACAACTACCCTACATCCCTAAAAGATCTTTTGTTATTTGCTCACTCCTGGTGTGATTTAAAAATGAGAAATCCATTACGAGGATAATTGGTCAGTTTTTTTCTTCGTCTACAATTATATACACATACATTCTTCTTACATATTACTCACCAGAAATCCAACTTTAATGGGAACTACTCTGCCACAAGATTATCATTGTGTTGCCACTCTTTTGTTTCTCTATATACTGAACTTTATAAAACAGTTGATATGTTTTTAACATTTTAGTGTAGTTTAGTTTTCATTTGTTCAGCAATTTTATTCGACCATATATGCATGAACCAGTCGTCTGTGGAAGTTATGTGGTGTTAAATAATCTATTTATATATGTGGTCGTTCAAAAAGAGAAAATGTTTCTGTTTAATTTCCAAGTTATTTGAATCTTGAGCAAATAAAAAAAAAGTTATTTGAATCTTAAACTAGAGAGAGAATTAAAAAGAAGAAAAAAAAACAGAGGAAAGATGATTTATTCCAGATACGATGAACAAAGAAAAACAGAGAAACACAGATAGTCTTATTATTAGTCTTAAATTATAACTCTTGTCACTCTTACTTTTGTAGTCTTTTCTCTCAGATAATAGACATAGTCTTGGACGAAGTCTCTGTCCCATTAGCTTTCACGAACACAACCTCGAATGGCGTAGAGCTTAAAGCCAAACGCCGAACGCCATCTTCGTCCACAAATATCCCGACATCAATGCAATCGTTACCGTTAGGACAAAACTCAAACTTGCAACTGTTAAGAAAATTTCCAGTTTTCTTGATCTGGAAGAAACTCCTCGACGAATCTTCTCCAGGTTCTGGCTTCGGACCAGACTCCACGAACGACGTCCTATTGTCTCTGTCGGACCGAGTGACTCACCAGTAGGCTGACTGGAAGCAGCTCGTAGCTTTGTCCATCTCGATGTTGAGGTCCTCTGATTCGGGAACGAACCCAACTCTAGACCTCCAGTTTGAGAATTTTACGGGAATGCCCCTGTTGACCACTGAATATTGCACGACATAGAGGGGACATTTGCTGTTACCACCGGGGGCGAGAGTCAGGCCGCCACCTTCAGGGCCGAAGATGACGGGGATAACGTAGTAACTGCCGTGGAATAAGGGATCACCATCAACGTCGAGAATTGGCCCGCCGGCGTTTGCGGTCACGGCCAAAGCAGCGGTTAAGGCAAGAAGGAAGTAAAACATCGGATTCATGCTTTTTTTTAGTTTACGTAGTTGATTTGATATGAATGTTACTTGATGAAGAAAATGTGAGCTTATGTGATCGGTATTTATACACAGATGTGTATACATGCACATATACATTTTTGTGGTGTGTAAATCTACTAATAATAACAATCTGAATTAATACCAATTGCACTTTAATAAGTCATCTTTAGATATTGTTATTTGTGTTTTTTTTTTAACACTGAAAGATTCCATTGATAACGAATAAAGTTACGGATAAAGCCAAAAGGCAGAAACAAGGAAAGTTGCGGACATAAAGCCAATAGGTTGAAACAAGGAAGATTACAGAGGTGTATAAAACGACCTCTAAATGAGAAGAAACTCAAACCCGAGAGCTAAAACCTTGTTTGCTCTCTTCCTCAAAGCTTGATGAGAGATGACTAATGTTTTGGCATAACCTGATTATAGGCTGCTTCTGGGATAAGACGATTAAGAAGCCAACGTGGACCATCACGAGCATTATGTGTATTTTAATCCAATAAATGCTTATTATGGTTACATCTTTTCATCATAAATGTTATTAGAGTATGTGTATTTTTATTATACATTATGTATCTTTTCGATGATAACTGTTTATTTTATGAAAAGTTACATCTTTTAATATTTATATATTTTCAACTCTATAAAAAGACACAAAAATTATGAGGATCTTCATTATATTTTTTTTGAGATACATGTTTAGCAAAAAAAATTATTAAATTAAAATGAAGAGTGGCATGAAGCAATTAAAGAAATATTACTTTGGACTACACCAAATCAATTACGTAATTTTTTTTTCATATTGTTAATTTAGGAATCCATTAAAATTATGAAATTCATATTGGGTATTGCAAAGACTAATCATGCAAACGATCTTTAAATACATGCACTTAGGGATTTGAAAAACATGTTCCTGGTTAGATTTAATTAACTTTACTCTCCAAAATTCTATAAAAACAGAAACAAAAATCAAAAACTTATGAAGGTGATATATCTATCTATAATAGCAATCTGAATAAATGCCAATTGCAGATAAATAAGTTGCGTTTTTTCAAAATTATTATTAGTATCTTTCTGTTAATCCAAATTTTAATCCAATAAATGTCGTTTGTGGTTGCGTCTTTTCATCAATTAAGTATATTTTTGTTATAACCATTTTTATGAAAAATTGCTTCTATTCACTTATGTCTTTTCAAGATTATTTATATAGAGTTGTGTATCTTTTAATTTTTTTGTTTTTTTTTATCTTAGTAGTTAAATTCTTTGAAAATATTTTACAAATTTTTATATTTGAATTATTTTGTAAATTTCTATTTATATTATTAATAATCCAAAATTTGTTTTTTTATAAGATCGTATCTTTTTTTTCTTTTTTTAAGAATTATAATTTTCTGAATATTTACGTATTTTTATCATCATGTTTTATATATTTTCACTTATAATAATTTCAAATAATTTTTTTTGTTTAAGTTTTAATATACGACAAATACCCCTGCTTAATAATTAGCAAAGTGAATAAATGTCATTCGTGGTTGCATCTTTTCGTTATAACATTTTTCATAACCGTTATTAAAGTTTGTGTCTTTTCATTATTCATTACATACCTTTTGGTGTTAACCACTTATTTAATGAAAAATTACATATTTTAATATTCACTATTCAGAAAATTATAATTCTACATTATCTTAGAGATAATCTTAGAAAAATTACATATTTTACAGAGTTAAAAAGATATAAAAAATTCTGAAGATCTTTATTATTTCTTTTTAGATGCATGTTTAGCAAAACTGTTTATTAGACTAAAATGAAGAATGGCACGAGGCAATAAAAGAAAATTACATTGTGTTGCACCAAATTAATTGTGTAATTTATTTTGTCATGTTATTAATTCACTGTAAAGTTACATATATATGAAAATTATAAAATTCAGATTGCTTATTGAAGATAATGATGCAAGCGATCTTTGTTTTTCTACACTTTAGGGATTTGATAAACTTGTTCCCAGTAAGATTCAATTAAATCTACTTTCCAAAATTATAAAGAAACAAAAAAAATCAAAGCTTTATAAAGGTTTAGAGAGTAATCTTACTTTTTGAAATATTTACAGTGGTGCCATTTAACTGATGTGTCACCACCACACTTATTATCCCATTATTTTAATACAAATTTCCTTTTTTGATTAGACTAATTACATCATATGTCTTTATCTATTTATTACTTTTAATATAACCAGAAAATTATGTTTTAATTATTGGATAATTTAAAATCGAATTTTAGGTTATATTATGATTTATGATATACATCATATTACACAATACATTTCTTAAAAATGAATAAAACAATAGTTTTAAAAAATATTATTGAATGAAATATAATTTATACACAATTTATGATATACACAATACTTTTTTTTTGATTAGACAGAAAACATGTTTACAATAAATGGTTTTAATAAAAAAAAATAATAACAAAATTATAACAAATTAAAACTATAATTTAGGTTACAATAAAAAATATTTTGATATGTGTGATATATCCATGTTTATAAATATTTTTTTGTTTATATGGTTTGTTAATAGAACCATATAAATTAACCAAACAATATAAATATTTAAACTTGAAAAAAAAATTAGAAATATTATGTCAAAAAGTTGAAATATTAAAATATATTATTCACATATATATAAAACTGATTTTTTCTTTTACTTTAAACAATTTTAAAATCATCTTTAATAAAATTATTTATAGATTTATCATCTTGCGCATGGCGCAGGTTATCACCTAGTAAATTAATAATAGCCAATTTCATTATAGTTTGTGTCATTATTATTCATTAGGCTTATTTTCGTTTATAACCAATTATCTTATAAATTTTTATTTTTGTACTTGTGAGTTATAAGTTTTAAGCATAACAATCTTAGAAAATGTATCGGATGATCACATTTTTTATCGTCATTTTTTGTTAAATACACTTTCACTTATAACTATTTTTAATAATTCTAACATTTTTTGAAAAATCGTGTGCTTTTCATATTATTTTGATTTTGTAATTTTATAGTTATAATCATAATAATTCTATAAAATATTTTATAGTTGATATATATGTATAAATTACAAATAAATTTTAGAGATAAAAATATTTATTAAAAATTAGTACTCGAGCAAACGCACGGATTCTATACCTAGTTTATATAATAAAAATGCTACCAAAGGAAATAATTTGTAACCAAAAAAAATTGAAGCTTGTATCGTTTTCTATGTCTTTGTCATTTATCAAGAAGGATTATTCGCAAGAAGGAATATTCGCAAATATGAATATTTGCTCTCATCTACGCACGTTTTTTCATCGCCTCTCAAAATCTTTGTGTAACGAAGATTTTGTAATTTAGTGGAGATTTTCTTCCAAGGAAACAATTATTAATTTATGGTTTTTAGATATGAAATTACTCAATGAAGATAAGGTTGTTTTTTCGTCAATGAAGATAAGGTTTTTAGATAGGGTTTATGCAAATAAATTCTTCGTTGTATTTTTTTTATCTTTACTCTCAACTCTCGAAAAATACAGGTCAATCTCACTAGATCTTGGTCAATTCGTTATATAATCTTTACCTGTAACAGATGTTATATCAATAACAGAAATAAAAACACTACGTTTTGGAATAAATCTGATAATCAAAAATCATGTGGTTTTTATTAAAAAAATTGAAAGAAAAAAAATCACATGCACAAAAAAAAAGAAGTCTTCTTCATCTTCTTTTCCACGGCTCCACCGTCTCCTGGCAGAATCGCCACTCTGAAGAAACATCCGGCAAAGACTCACCCTCCCAAAAACCCACTCATCGCCTCGCCGCCTTCACGACTTCAGATCCCCCCTACTCACCATACCGAGCCTTGCCAAACCGAAACCACCGCCCAGAGACACCGCAAAGATGTCAAGACAAACCATTGCGCCAAGATCTAGCCCTCACAGATCCGGGACAAGAAGCCCAACAAGCCGCCACAACGCCGCTGAGCATAAAAAAAAAACACAAAATATAGTTGGTCAAAAAAAATTGCATTGAAACCACAAAACATCATTTAAAATGGAAAAAAAAAAAAATTGGACTCAAACATCATTTAAAATGAAACGGATGGAGTATATGTAAATAAATGTAAGAAAATGGAAAAATACGAACGGTTGAAATAAATTTGTAATCAGTTAATAATTGAAGTTTGTTTCGTTCTTTAGGTCTTTGTCATTCATCAAGAAGGAATATTTCTGTCAATCTACACGTTTTTTTTCCTCTCAAAATCTTTGTTGTAACGAACATTTTGTAAATGTAATGGAGATATTTTCCAAGGAGGGAGAGGGACCTAAGCGAAACACACATATTTGACGACGATTCCACAGACTTGTGGGCAACAATCTAAAGTTCAATTAACATTAGGTTTGTTGTTAGTGTTTAATTTTATTTCAAATTATGAAAATATTAATTTTGATTGAGTATGTTGGATATAATTAAAATCAAATTAGTGTTTTGTTTTGTTTTTTTAATTTCTATAATTTCGACTATGTTCGGATTAACTCTTTATATCTAATATATATATATAGTATGCCTACTTCTAATCGGAGTACGAAATTTAATGTGTTGTCGAATCAACAAAAAGAAGAACGTAAATCTTAGAGACAAAACGAAATTGAGGCAAACACCCGTTTAGAGTTTTTTTTTTATTATTCGTGTGAATAATTATTTACAATTTTAAGACCTTATATTTATAAGTCTCAAAAACTGATTTCTAAACCATTTAGTAAAAGGGTTTTTTTTCCTAAAACTAAGAAAATCGTAGTGTGGACCCCTTATAATATTTTTTCACCAGAAATAACAAGAGGCGCATAATTTGATCCATTCAGTAAAAGTTTTAGATTATAAAAAAAGAATATAAGATTTAATACGCTTATGAGAAAGATGATTCTTTGTTTGACCGAAATTTGAAAATTGATGATTTATTTGGCATTTTTCTCATTTTAGTGTTAGAAGAAAATTTAACTATGTTTAATCGTTTTGTTTAGGTCTGGGAATTTTAACCGAACTGAACTAACCGAACCAAACCGAATCGAAATTTTCGGTTTCCGGTTCTAGTTCGGTTCTACTTCGGTTCCGATCGGTCAGATTTGAAAATTAGTTCGGTTTTCGGTTCTGTTACCCAAATATATATATATTTTTTTTAAACCCGAAATTATACCGAATCATACCAAAATAAACCAAATTATATCTAACCGAAGAACCGAACTATCCGAAACTACCCAAAATATCCAAATTTACCCGAATTTACCCGATTTTAACCGATTTTAACCGAATTTAAACAAAAATTTTAAAAGTTCGGTTAGTTTCGGTTTTGAAATTTAAGAACCGAATTACCCGAGAACCGAACTAACCGAACCGATTTATAATTCGGTTAGTTTCGGCCAAAATTTCGAAATCCAAATTACCTGAAGAACCGAAGAACCGAACCGAATTGAACCGAATTACCCGAAGTCGCAAGCCTAGTTTTGTTAGTCAACTTAACGACATGCCTAATTTGGCTCGGTCCACAAAAATATAAAATTAAAAGAAAAAATCAATATAAATTGATGATTAAATACGTTTAGAGAAATTGACTCAAACAGTCCCATTTTAAGTTTTTAGTTCAATAATAGACCTAAAAATTTTGTTAATCACTTTTAGCATTATTAAGAAAGTGTTAGACACATTTAGGAAGGCTGTCATAACTCAATTTAGGAAGTTGTTAAACACATTTAGTATGGCTTTCCTAACTTTAATGAAAATTTAGAAAGCCGTAAGGAAGACATTAGACACATTTAGGAAGGATTTCTAACTTTAATGAAGGTTATTTATGAACAAACGAGTTTGTAGTGCTATTTTTGAAAATAAACTTTATTTTGTGCTCTTTAAGAAAATTGCCCATACGTTTATGAGAAAAATGATGCTTTGGTTGGCCTTAATTCGAAAGTTGGTGATTAATTTTTCATTTTTCCCTACTTTTAATCGTACGTATTATATGCTTAAGAGACATATGTGTGATACCAAAGAAAACAAAGTGAGAGCATTTTATTAGTGAAGATGCGGATAATAAATGGTAATATGATTAATGCAGATGGCTTTTTATTTTTTTTATTTTTTTTAAACATAAATGATAATATGATTAATGTATTTACAAAAAAAAAAATATGATTAATGCAGGTATAATATGATTAATGCGAATTTTTTATATGTATTTAAAGTTTTAAACCAATAAAGAACATAAGTGCTTATACTCCTTCTGTTTCATAATAAGTGTCATTTGGAGAAAATGTATCTGCAATGTATCTGGATGTATTAAACTCAAAACACATACAGATACATCCAATTACATTGCAGATATATTTTTTTCAAATGTATAAGAAAAGATTGTTTTCCGAGCACTCATATATTCTTCGCTAGGGAATTTGTCATCGTAATTTTGTCTTGTGGACGATGACAGAAAGCACACTATGGAAAATGTTCTCGTAGAATTGCTAACTCGTTTAACTTTGTCTAAAAAGTTGGCCATATTTCAAGATTTGACACCATAAGAGTTAGATCTTTAGAATCTGTTACAAACAGAGAACAATAATGATCTTTCTTTTCAAATTGGCCATAGCCCATAATAGGCTATGCAATTCTATATGCAGGAAGGATATGCCTCGACTAGTACTACCCTACATCTCTAGAATATCTTTTGTTATTTGCTCAGTCCGGGTGTGATTTAAAAATGAGAAATCCATTGCGACTTACGAGGATAGTTGGTCAGTTTTTTTCTTCGTCTACAATTCTTTTTTTTTTTTTTTCAAGGGTTTTCATAAATTAAAAGATAACGGCTACAATAGGATAGAAATAGATGAGAGGAGAAAGGATAAGTTTTAACTTACTCTACGAAAACTTTTAAGCTGAAAGATACATAAGATTGCCTAAAAAAGACAAAGCTTAGATTTATGATGCACGACCGCCACAGCCTCCACGACCCTTGCATTTCTTGGACCTTTGGAGAAGGCTTTATTGGCCTACCGCCTCGAGATATTTGAAGAGATGGAGTCCCATCATAGACCACCAAAAACAACATCATTCACAGCCACTTTAACCTTTGAGCTCGGTGGAGGACATACATTCTTCTTACATAGTACTCACCAGAAATTCAACTTTCATGGGAACTACTCTGCCACAAGATTATCATTTGTGTTGCCACTCTTTTTGTTTCTCTATATACTGAACTTTATAAAACAGTTGATATGTTTTAAACATTTTAGTATAGTTTAGTTTTCAGTTGTTCAGCAATTTTATTCGACCATATATGCATGAACGAGTCGTCTGTGGAAGTTATGTGGTGTTAGATAATCTATTTATATATGTGGTCGTTCAAAAAGAGAAAATGTTTCTCTTTAATTTCCAAGTTATTCGAATCTTTAGCAAATAAAAAAAAAGTTATTTGAATCTTAAACTAGAGAGAGAATTAAAAAGAAGAAAAAAAAACAGAGGAAAGTTGTTTTATTCCAGATCAGATGAACAAAGCAAACAGAAAAACGCAGATAGAGTTTTTATTATTAGTCTTAAGTAATAACTCTTATCCGATCCTCTTAGTTTTGTAGTATTTTCTCTCAGATAATAGACATAGTCCTGGACGAAGTCTCTGTCTCAGTAGCTTTCATGAACACAACCAGGATTGGCGTAGAGCTTAAAGCCAAATGCCGAAGGCCATCTTCGTCCACAATCCCGACATCGGTGCAATCGTTACCGTTAGGACAAAACGCAAACTTGTAAACGTTAAGAAATTCTCCAATTTCCTTGATCTGGAAGAAACTACTCGACAAATCATCTCCAGATTCTGGCTTCGGACCAGCCTCCACGAACCACGTGCTACTGTGGTCAGACGGAGTGGCCCACCAGTAGGCTGACTGGAAGCAGGTCGTAGTCATGTTCATGTCGATGTTGAGGTCCTCTGATTCGGGAACGAACCCAACTCTAGGCCTCCAGTTTGAGAATTTTACGGGAATGCCCCTGTCTGAAGATTTCTGCACGACGACATAGAGGGGACATTGGGTGTTACCACGGGGGGCGAGAGTCAGGCCGTCACCTGCAGGGTTGCCGGGGATGACGGGGATAACGTAGTAACTGCCGTGGAATATGGGATCACCATCAACGTCGAGAACTGGCCCGCCGGCGTTGGCGGTCACGGCCAAAGCAGCGGTTAAGGCAAGAAGGAAGTAAAACATCGGATTCATGCCTTTTTAGTTTATATAGTTGATTTGATATGAATGTTACTGGATGAAGAAAATGTGAGCTAATGTGATCGGCATTTATACACAGATGTGTATACATGCACATATACAGCTTTGTATATGCCACGTTAGGTTTTGAATGATTTAACTTTAAAATAAAGCAAAACACATTGAGATTTTAAGTGCCGTGTCGTGTGTAGATTAGCTAATCCTTTTATGCAGTATATGTAAATTTATGTAAAAAAATGGAAAAAAACGAACGGTTGAAATAAATTCGTAATCACATGAACACATAATAATTGAAGTTTGTCTCGTTCTTTAGGTCTTTTCATTCCATCAAAAAGGAATATTATTATTTTTTCTCTGTCAATCTACACGTTTTTTCTGTGCGCCTCTCAAAATCTTTGTGGTAACGAACATTTTGTAAATTTAATGGAGATTTTCCAAGGAAACAATTGTTGCTTTACATATGAATAAGCTTGGGTTGCGGATCGGATCTGCCCCGCTTGACCCGCCTCGTAGTGAACTGATAAAAGAATCATCATGCTTAAGAAAAAAAAGATACATCATGCTTAAGAAAAAAATGTGACGATGGAGAAGGAAAAACAAAGAGAGAGCTTTTTATTAGTACTGAAGTGATAAACAAGTTATCTGATCAGTCTTTGTAAATCATTCATATAGTCTTAGACGGTGAAACCGGAGGCATTTCAAACATCTTAAACTTAACCACTAAAGGCTCATCGCTGAAAGCGAAACGCCGAACGCCCTTGTCATCCACGAATATCCCGATATGTTCGCAGCCGGAGCTGTAAAGTTTGGTGCTACCTGCTAAATCAATACTAGGGCACCACAAAAGCCTGTAACCTTCTCCCGATTTACGCAATTCGAAGGTATCCGTCGGCCCATTTCTCCTCGGACCAGCCTTCACGAAGAACGTCATCGCCTTCTTGTCGAATTCAGCTATCCCCCAGTACGTTTGCTGGCAACAGATCTCGTCTCTGGTGTCCATCTCGATGCGAAGGTAATGTCCTTCGGGAACGTAGCCAACGTGACTCCCTCATTCGGAAAATTTTACGGGAATGCCATCGTTGCCTTCCGAAGATTCCTGCACGATCTCTAGAGACTAGAGGACACTTGGCTCGGTACAGCAACGGCCGCTGAAGCTGCGGTCAAGGCGGCTGAGAGGACGGCGAGAGTGATGAAAGACAGAGTAGGCATCTTCATTGGGGTAAGAGTTTGGGAATTTTTTTGTGCCGTGTCGTGTTATAGATGGGTGGAGCATGTGCCCCATATTAAATTCGTGAATGCCGTATATGTAAAGCCAACAGATAAAATTTATGTAGCTCAGTTGGTAAACCCAAGTTCGATTCTTGTTCATTTAATTCTCGTTGTTTTTTATTACTTTTTTCCAAAAAATTCTATTTTACTTTAATTTTGTTTTAAAAACTCAAAAATAAAGACTTAATTACAATAATATATGTTTCATTTTTATATATTTAAATGATGAAATTAAATTTAATATTTATATAAATTGTGCTCCATATAAAATTATTTTATTTCATAGATATAAAGATTTTTTTATATAAACTGAAAAATGTACATAGATATATTATTTCACGGAGTCAACGCTGATAACGGCTGGCGATTTACCGGAAATCACGGGGACCGAAGCGTAGCGCATCGAGAAGCTCCGGAATCCACCGAACCCAGCTTCGTCGTCGCCGTCTTCTTCTTCTTCTTCCTCGAAATTCAACTTGTAACTCAAAGGATCGTATTTGTGTTTGGCGCTATCGTCCCAATCGCGGCCGCGGCGTCGATCGCGGTTGAATCGACGGATGAAAGTCTTCCACCGTGGCCCAGCTACGATCTCCGACCACTCTCGGATCTTCAGAATCGCCCGTACCCACCACCGTGGCTCGTGGCGGTGGTTGCTGTGAAAATCATCAGCCGTGTTTCGAATTCGCTGCCACCAGGAGGATCCAACGGCGGTGGATCGGAAGCCGGGGAGGCAACAACAGCAAGGAGATTCACCGAGGAGCGGATCTGCTCGCCCAACTTTCATCCCAAAAGAGTCGAAACAGAGTTGAAAAGGTTTTGGGATTATATAAGCTAATACGGAAATGTTTTCAGCTGTAATCAAACCATTGGGTACACATATATTTTTATATTTTAAGCAGTTTAGATTAAGTCTAAACAGATTACTTTTGTAGCAAGTCACATATATATATATTTTTTTTGTTTATATTACTGAGAGTGTGTAATGACCACCATTGTTCTAAAGAGAGAATATTATATAGTGAATTTTACTTTACAACTTACCATCCAATAAATCAAAGAAAATATAAGATGATATATTTTATGTAGGGTGGGAATCAAATTGACCATATATGCATGAACCGGTCGTCCGTAGAAGTTATGTGGTGCTAGATAGTCTATTTATATACGCGGTCGTTCAAAAAGAGAAAATGTTTCTGTTTAATTTCCAATGAATCTCAAACTCGAGAGAGAATTAAAAAGAGAAAAAAAAACAGATTAAAGTTGTTTAATTCCATATATGATGAACAAAGAAAACAGAGAAACACAGATAGAGTTTTTATTATTAGTCTTAAGTTGAAACTTTTATCCTCATAATTTCGTAGTCTTTTCTCTTAGATAATAGACATAGTCTTGGACGAAGTCTCTGTCCCAGTAGCTTTCACGAATATAACCGGGAATGGCGTAGAGCTTAAAGCCAAACGCCGAACGCCATATTCGTCCACAAATATACCGACATCGATGCAATAGTTATCGTTAAGACAAAACACAATCTTGTAATCGCTAAGAAAATCTCCAGTTTTCTTGATCTTGAAGAAACTCCTCCACGAATCACCTCCAGATTCTGGCTTCGGACCAGCCTCCACGAACCACGTCCAACTGTCCCTGTCGGACCGAGCGACCCACCAGTAGGTTGACTGGTCGCAGATCGTAGCTTTGATGTCCATCTCGATGTTGAGGTCCTCTGATTCGGGAACGAACACAACTCCAGACCTCCAGTTTGAGAATCTTACGGGAATGCCCCTTTTGACCTCTGAAGATTCCTGCCCGACATAGAGGGGACATTGGTTGTTACCACGGGGGGCGAGAGTCAGGCCGCCGCCACCTGCGGCGCCGCGGAAGACGGAGAGAACGTAGTAACTGCCGTCGAATATGGGATTACCATCAACGTCGAGAACTGGTCCCCCGGCGCCCTTTGCCGTCGCGGCCAAAACAGAGGTTAATGCAAGAAGGAAGTAAAACATTGGAGGATTCATGCTTTTTCGGTTTATGTAGTTGATTTGATTTGAATGCTACTGGGATGAAGAAAATGTGAGCTACTGTGATCAGTATTTAATTTATACACGGATGTGTGTACATACATATATGCACATATACAGCTTTGTATTATTAACTTGAAAATTAAGTTGCCAAACTAATAAATGCGAATACTCGCTCTCATCTACGCACGTTTTTTTCATCGCCACGAAGGAAACAATTATTAATGGGTCCCATTGTTAATTTATGGTTTTTTAGATATGAAGCTACTCAATGATTTGGATATGAAACTACTCAATGAAGATAAGGTTTTTAGATATGAGATTACTACTCAACGAAATTAATACCCCCATCAAAGCAATTGTTAAAAGAAACTCAAAAGCTTTTTTCCCCCTTTTCCTTGGTAACATATAGGATACCAAAACTAGCTCATTGGCTTGAAAGTGGTTCAATTACTCGACATATGTAGAAGCACGTCGGCCTGATCGATGGAATATACATATGGACGAAAGACGGTCTATTTTTGTTACACTAATGTGCGATATATAGCTTATTTAGTTATGGTCCACGGTCTGAGGTTTTATTTGATCCCAACGGTATATGTTTTCTCTAAGTAATGGTATCATAGCCAAGGGGTTGTGGTAAACAATTCGCCATGAGGAACAGTGTCACTGATCTAGTTTTACCATCTACGTATATACACCCATCTAATTGTGGTTCTTTATTAGTCTTTGTATGCGCTTTAACCCATGTTAAAAATATCTCAGGGACCGGCCAGTTGAGTTGGACCTAACACTTAACTGACTAATCGAATATTATTTAGGGATTAATCGGAGACTAGTTTTTAAAGTTTTAAAAATATTTACGTTAAATTTATATAAATTTAGAGTCCGAGTCTGTTTTAAAATATTTTATAGCTCAATTGGTTAACATATGATGTATGATTGTGTGAGCGCTAGATTCAATTCTCTTCATAGTTTTATATCTATGTACATTTTTCAGCGTGCTAATTCTTGTTGATCTTTTAAGAAGTTATATTATAGATGACAACATTTTTTATTTTATTGATATAATCTTTTTTATTTTGGTCAGAATTTATACAAAGTTTATAATTTATAAACACTAAACTTTACAATTATAAGACTAAGTAGATTAAGTGAATATCCATATTGATCTTTTAATTGATTAAACACCATAAACTCTTCAAATTAGTGGGATAATGGACATTGTTATTTTAAATTAGAAAGTTTAGTAGTAAATTAGATTTCATGTGAAATTATATCAATATAAAAGCTATCTTTTATAAAGAACTAGGCGAGAACCCGCACGATGCACAGATTTTATTTAAATTAATTTTTAAATAATATATATTTACATTTTTATTTTAACTATTGATTTTTTTTTAAAGAATTTTAGTTTTCTAATTTTTTCTTGATGATCTGTGCAATTTCTTTCATATATTATTTTATGAATCTTTATTTATTCTTCAATTTTCATACTCTTTTTATTTGTCTAAATTTTAATATTATAATAATTTTAAGTTTTTCCAATTTATAATTTTGAAGATTTATTTTACATATCTTGCATTGAAACCATATTTTTCTATATTTTAAATTTTTCTATTTATTCTTTTTTTTTTTTTTTATCTTGATCTCTATATTTTTTTATATAATTTGTTATCTTCTCGATTTTTTATTGAATATTTTGTTATGTCTTAAGATTTTATATGTTGTAGTTAACTTCTTAATTTGTTCCATATCACAATTTTTTCACTTATATCAAAGTTACTTATCGTAAATTATTTTAAAATAATGATTAAATCACTCAAAAAATATAATGATATATTTAAAATTATGAATTATATAAGATTTATATATATTTATATTTTTTTAATTAAATTAGAATTTTATCTACTTATAATTTAAATTGTTGAATTCAAATTTAATCGTTTTTATATATTGTTAATTGTACATATATTAATATCTATTTATGTTACTGGACGTTTTAAAAAATTAATTATTTTTGTCAAATTTTGTTTTTGATGATTTCTTTATTTATGTGTTTGGGGCATAAGTCTATAATTAATATACATATAAATTAAAAAAGTGTTTCTAATTTGATATGTAAAACATAGAAATAATATCATAAGTTTTTAGAGAGGGTTGTCAAAGAGTATCCATGACATAATGGAAAAAAGGTCTTCTTTTGTTGAGAGGATTATGAGTTTGAATCCGCATGAATGCAAATAAGAGGATAAAAATATTTTGTTTAGTTCATATTTAATACAAATAAAATAAATTTTTGAAAATTAAAAAATAAATGACACATGGCATACTCTGAGATGTTGACGTGGAAGGTCCTATAGACAGCCATTAAGCTTTCATATAGTAGAAAATAAGGATTAAATCACTTAAAACATATAATGATATATTAAAAATTATGTATTATATAATATTTATATATATTGTAGTTTTAAAAAAAAAAAAATTAAAATTTCATCTACTTATAATAATTTTTAAATAGTTAAATTCAAATTTAATGATTTTTATGTATAGTTAATTGTACATATAATAATATTTATTTATGTTACTTGATGTTTTAAAAAACATTAATTGCAGTTTTCAATTTATCATTCACAAAATGTCTTTATTTATGCGTTTGAGACATATATAATTGATATACATATAAATTAAAAAATGCTTCTAATTTAATATGTAAAACATAGACATTATCATACGTTTTTAAAGAGGGTTGTCAAATAGTACACATGGCAGAATGGAAAAAATGGTCTTCTTTTATTTAGAAGATTATGGGTTCGAATCTTCTCCTTTCATATAATAGATGACCTTTCAAATTCTATTTGAAACTATTTTATTAATGAATGATAGTTATTATGATAATTAAAAGGTAAAAGAACGTAAAACATAAAAAAAAAAAAATTAACAAAACTAGTTGATGATGTGTCATTATTTGAAGATATGCATTGATGAAGTGTCGTCATGAGAAAAGAGTCTATTCTCCTTTATATATACTAGGAGAGAACCCGCGCGATGCGCTGGTTTTTTTAAATTAGGTTTTAAATATTATTTTTTAAATCTATATTTTGACATTTTTTTTAAGAATTTATTTTTTTTTTAATTTTTTTTCTTGATGATCTGTGCAATTTCTTTCATACATTGTTTTAGTAATGTTTATTTATTCTTTAATTTTCATACTATTCTTATTTATCTATATCTTAATATTATAATAATTTTTATTTTTTTTCACTTTATCATTTTGAAGATTTATTTTACATATCTTGCATTAAATCCATGTTTTTCCATGTTTAAAATTTTGTATATTTTTGTATCTATTTTTCTTTTTTTTCTTTTTATCTTTTTCTCTATATTTTTTTTTATGTAATTTGTTATTTTCTCGATATTTTATTGAATATTTTGTTTTGTCTCAAGATTTTATAGATTGCAGTTCACTTCTTAATTTATTTCATATCATATTTTTTTGCACTTATACCAAAGTTTAATTACCGTAATTTATTTGAAAATAAGGATTAAATTATTCAAAATATATAATGATATATTTAAAATTATGTATTATATCATATTAATATATTTCTTATTTTTAAAAATTAAACTATAATTTTATCTACTTATAATAATTTTTAAATAGTTGAAATCAAATTTAGTTGTTTTATGTATAGTTAATTATACATATATTAATATGTATTTATCCTGTCTCTTATACACATCTAGATGTGTATAAGAGACAGGATATACATATAAATTTAAAAAGTGGCTCTAATTTAATATGTAAAATATATAGACAATATCATAAGTTTTTAGAGAGCATTGTCAAAGAGTATCCATGACATAATGAGAAAGAACGGTCTTCTTTTATTGAGAGGATTATGAGTTTGAATGCGCATGAATGCAAATAAGAGGATAAACATATTTTGTTTGGTTCAGATTTAATATAAATAAAATATTTTTTGAAAATTAAATAATAGATGACATGTGGCATACTCTGAGATGTTGAAGTGGCAGGTCATGTACACACCCATTAAGCTTTCATATAGTAGAAAATAACGACACTCGAAAAAATATAATGATATATTTAAATTATGTATTATATAAGATTTATATATTTATTTATTTTTAAAATTAAATTAGAATTTTATCTACTTATAATATTTTTTAAATAGTTGTATTCAAATTTAGTGGTTTTATGTATAGTTAATTGTACATATGTTTATATTTATTTATGTTATTTAATGTTTTTTTGTTAAAATAATTATTTTTTTCAATTTATCTTTTTGAAGTTTTTTTGTATTTATACGTTTGAGGCATAAGTATATAATTGATATACATATAAATTAAAAAAGTGATGATAATTTAATATGTAAAATATAGAGACAATATCATATGTTTTTAAAGAGGATTGTCAAAAAGTGTTCATGGCAGAATGGAAAAAACTCTATTCTTTAGTTGAGAGGGTTATGGGTTCAAATCCCCATGAATGCAAAAAAAAATAAAAATATTTATTTGGTTCAGATTTAATTCAAATAAAATTACTTTTTAAAAAATAAATGAGAAAGTACCACGTGGCGCTCTCTCACGTGATGACGTGGCGGAAGCAGGAGAGAGCCCTTCTGCTTTTATATAGTAGATTAGGAGAGAAACTGCGCTATGCACATGCCTTGTTTAATGTGTGTTTTAAATAATATGTTTTATACATATATATTTTGAGCTTCAATTTTCTATTGTGTTTTTTAAAAAAAAATATTTTTCGATTTTTTATGATGAATCTTAGTAATATTAATATACATTATTTTACGAATATAATTTTGTTCTTCACGTACTTTTTTCTTTCGTCTAAATATTAATATTTGTAGATTTTATTATGCATTCTTCATTTTCTCTATATTTTTCTTTTAATAACATGCTAACTTCTCAATTATTCAATGAATATTTTTTAACTTTCTCAATTTACGATTTTGATTTTTCAAATTTTCTTTTTATATATCTTTCACTGACTGTTTTAAAATTTCAAATATTTATTTGTATTCATTTTTATTTTTCTCTATTTTTTTATTTTCTTTATTTTTCGATTGTTTATTGAATATTTCTTTATGTTTTATAGTTTTATAGATTGAAATTTTATTTTTTAATTGTTTGAAACTTCTTAAATTATTCAATCACATAATTTATTTCTTTTTTTCTTCACTTGCATTTAAATCAATTATCCTTATTAATTTGGAAATGAAGATTAAATCACTAAAAACATGCATTTAAATTCTTATATTATATAAGATTTATTTGTTTATGATGTTTTAAATTAAATTTAAAATTTAGTTAGTTTATATTTATGTTATATTGATTTTTAAATAGTTAAATTTTATGTATAGTTAATAGTTGGATTAATATTTATTAGTATTATTTGATTGTTTTTAAAAATTAAATCTCATGTGAACTAATAAGGGGAGGCTGATGTGTAATTACCCGAGATGTCCCCTTCATCTTTTATAGTATATAGATAGATATAGAGTATGCCTACTTCTAATCGTACGTATTATATGCTTAAGAGACATATTTTTGATACCAATGTGATGAGAAAGAAAACAAAGAGAGAAAGCATTTTATTAGTGAAGATGCGGATAATATTTGATAATATGATTAACGCAGATGGCCTTTTTAATTTTTTTTTTAATTAGACGTTTTTTATTTACACAAACGCACTTCATTTATCGATCAAACAAATACATTATATATGTATCATTAAACCAATAAAGAACATAAGTGCTTATATAAGAAAAGATTGTTTTCCGAGCACTCATATTCTTCGCTAGGGAATTTGTCTTCGTATTTTTGTCTTGCAGAAAACACACTATGAGAAATGTTCTCGTAGAATTTGCTAACTCGTTTAAGTTGTTTAACTCTGTCTAAACCATATTTCAAGATTTGACACCATAAGAGTTAGATCTTTAGAATCTGTTACAAACAGAGAACAGTAATGTTCTTCCTTTGCAAATTGGCCATGCAATTCCATATGCAGGAAGGATATGCCTCGACAACTACGTACCCTACATCTCTAAAAGATGTTTTGTTATTTGCTCACTCCTGGTGTGATTTAAAAATGAGAAATCCATTACGACTTACGAGGATAGTTGGTCAGTTTTTTTTCTTCGTCTACAATTCTATTACGACATACATTCTTCTTACATATTACTCACCAGAAATTCAACTTTCATGGGAACTACTCTGCCACAAGATTATCATTTGTGTTGCCACTCTTTTTGTTTCTCTATATATACTGAACTTCATAAAACAGTTGATATTTTTTAACATTTTAGTATAGTTTAGTTTTCATTTGAATTTTATTCGACCATATTTGCATGAACCAGTCGTCTGTGGAAGTTATGTGGTGTTAGATAATCTATTTATATATGCGGTCGTTCAAAAGAGAAAATGTTTCTGTTTAATTTCCAAGTTATTTGAATCTTTAGCAAATAAAAAAAAAGTTATTTGAATCTTAAACTAGAGAGAGAATTAAAAAGAAGAAAACAAACAGAGGAAAGATGTTTTATTCCATATATGATGAACAAAGCAAACAGAGAAACACATATAAGAGTTTTTATTATTAGTCTTAAGTTATAACTCTCATCCTCTTAGTTTTGTAGTCTTTTCTCTCAGATAATAGACATAGTCTTGGACGAAGTCTCTGTCCCATTAACTTTCTTGAACACAACCGGGAATGGCGTAGAGCTTAAAGCCAAACGCCGAACGCCATATTCGTCCTCATATATCCCGACATCGATGCAATCGTATTCGTTACCGTTACGACAAAACGCAAACTTGTAACCGTAGATGTTGAGGTGAATCTGGAAGAAACTCCTCGACGAATCTTCTCCAGGTTCTGGCTTCGGACCAGACTCCACGAACCACGTCTTACTGTCCCTGTCGGGCCGAGTGACCCACCAGTAGGCTGACTGGAAGCAGCTCTGAGCTTTGTCCATCTCGATGTTGAGGTCCTCAAATTCGGGAACGAACCCAACTCTAGACCTCCAGTTTGAGAATTTTACGGGATTGCCCCTGTTGATCTCTGAAGATTCCTGCACGACATAGAGAGGACATTTGCTATTACCACGGGGGGCGAGAGTCAGGCCGCCACCTGTAGGGCCGGGGAGAACGTAGTAACTGCCGTGGACTACGGGATGACCGTCAACGTCGATCACTGGTCCGCCGGCGTTTGCGGTCGCGGCCAAAACAGCGGTTAAGGCAAGAAGGAAGTAAAACATAGGGTTCATGGTTTTTTAGTTAATGTAGTTGATTTGAGTTCAGTGTTACTTGATGAAGAAAATGTGAGCTAATGTGATCGGTATTTATACACGGTTGTGTGTATACATGCACATTTATGTAAGAAAATGGGAAAAAACGAACGGTTGAAATAAATTTGTAATCACATAAACACATAATAATTGAAGTTTGTCTCGTTCTTTAGCTCTTTTTCATTCCATCAAGAAGGAATATATTTTTTTTTCTCTCTGTAAATATAAAAGGATTGAGTTAATGAAATAATGACACATAGCTTTTAAAGATCAGAAAGATCTCTCTCCAATAAGAGATGATTATCTCTCTCTCTTCATTTTATCATTATTTTTTATTTTTTAATTGTTAGAAATTTTGTTAAAAAACCAGGAGACTTTCGGTTTTTTCATACATCAAAAATACTAAAAAAGCCGGATCATACCTCAATAATAGGGTTGTGCTAGAATATACCCCAATGACATATTCCGGTTAATTCATACATGAAATTAATAAATTTGGCTAATTCATACTTTGCCGTAACAGCGTTAGATTTTCCGTCAAATTGTGCTGACTATAATGCCACGTGTGAAACGATGCCGTTTTACCCTAAACGAAAATTTTTTTTTAAACAGAATTTTAAAAAAAAAATTCAAAACAACGTTGAAAATCAATCTTTCACCTTCTCTCCTTCCTCTCGACCCTAAATTAGGGTTCTTATTCTCTCTTACTCATTCAATTTTCTAGAAATCTTTTTCACAGTAATTGATGTAAGTTAATTCATCATATATGTGTTCAAACTCAAGATGAAGAAGTCGATCTGGATAAGACCGTGTTTTGAAAAGGTGGGCCAGATTTTTCGTTTTGGTTCTAAGGCCCAATGGCCCAATTCCTTTTATTAACTCCATCAAAACGCACGCATGTAGGAGTGTATGTACCTCCTTCTTTGATCCTAACCTAGCCGCTCGTGAAAAACCATAAGAAGAGAAGTAGAAGAGAGAGAGAAATGAATCGCGACACTAATTGCTTAAGATTTCATACATGAAATTAATAAATTTACCCCATGACTCTTAAACTAATTGCTTAAGATTCTTCAAATTTGTCTCCTCATCTCTGTGGAAGAAGTTTCGTGGGTTTGGAAAGTGAGAGAAAAAAGGAAAATAAAACATTTGATTTTTTTCATTTCTAAATATCCAACATCGCTGATAAATGTATTTATTTTTGTTTGAAATTACACTAAACATTGATTTGGCAGAATTGGTTTGAGTGGACAATTAAAGTCAAGAGGTCATGCGTTCGATCTTTCTGTTTGTTTGTTTTTTTTTCTAATTCTGAAACGGTGTCGTTTTAATTTTTTTTTTTAATTACAGTTTTGAATAAAACGACGTCGTTTCACATGTGGCATCTGAGTCAGCACAATTTGACGGAAAATCTAACGCTGTTACGCCAAAGTATGAATTAGGCAAATTTATTAACTTCATGTATGAATTAACCGGAATATGTCAATTGGGTATGTCTTAGCACAACCCTATTGTTGAGATATGATTCAGCCTTTTTGGTACTTTTGAGGTATGAAAAAACCGAAAGTCCGAGGACATAAGATATCAGTCTGAACAATCTTTTACATTCCTTTTCGTAATAAACAGCCTTAAACCGGAACCTGATCAGCCTTTTTTCATTAAAGCCTTCTTCTGGAGAAAATCTTTGAACGAAATGGGCATGTGGTACATTATTGCCATGAAGGTTGAGTATCTCCCTGAAGAGNCTACTTCTTCTAATCGTATGTAATATATGCTTAAAAAGAGTCATGTTTGATACCAATGTGATTAGAATTGGAAAACAGAGATAGTGCTTTTTATTAGTGAACTGATAAAAGATACATCATGCTTAAGAAAAAAAAAGATACACATGCTTAAGAAAAAAAGGTGACGATCGAGAAGGAAAAACAAAGAGAGAGCTTTTTATTAGTAGTGAAGTGATAAACAAGTTATCTGATCAGACTTTGTAAGTCTTTTTGCATCATTCATATAATCTTAGACGATGAAACCGGAGGCATTTCAAACATCTTAAACTTAACCACTAAAGGCTCATCGCTGAAAGCGAAACGCCGAACGCCCTTGTCATCCACGAATATCCCGATATGTTCGCAGCCGGAGCTGTAAAGTTTGGTGCTACCTGCTAAATCAATACTAGGGCACCACAAAAGCCTGTAACCTTCTCCCGATTTACGCAATTCGAAGGTATCCGTCGGCCCATTTCTCCTCGGACCAGCCTTCACGAAGAACGTCATCGCCTTCTTGTCGAATTCAGCTATCCCCCAGTACGTTTGCTGGCAACAGATCTCGTCTCTGGTGTCCATCTCGATGCGAAGGTAATGTCCTTCGGGAACGTAGCCAACGTGACTCCCTCATTCGGAAAATTTTACGGGAATGCCATCGTTGCCTTCCGAAGATTCCTGCACGATGTCTAGAGGACACTTCTTGTCACCACGCCCGGCGAGACCCAAGCCACCTCCTTTGCCAGGGACGGCGGGGACAAGGTAGTAACTGCGGCCGCCGATTACGTGCTTACCTCCCATGTCCACAACGGGTTCGTGAAAGGCAGCTGCTAAAACCGCGGTGAAGGCAATAACAAAGTAAAACATAGGCTTCATCATCGCTTTCTTGGTATATATATTAGCTTCAAATGTTAAAAGGGATGAAGATCATCTGAGTTGATGTAATCAGTATTTATACACGGATGATCATGTGTATTAGTCAACTCTTAGTATTCAATTTATATACAACTGCATGCATCATCATCTTTATATATATATATATTTTTTTTTTTTTGTAATAAATTCCACTTTCCAATTACCTTCCTATAATTGTTTGTTTTATCTACTAGTAAATGCCTATGTCAGTACTCTCTTTAATTAATTGGCCTCGTGCTTTGAGAGTTTGAATTGATTATTACTAGAAGCCTGTCTCGTTTAATTTGATCTTATCTTTTCTGCCACACTCGCACCCACATTTGACTCCAAATTATGATGATTCATAAGTATATATGATTATTACTAAAAATATTTACATATTTTACTACTTCCATTCGATTATGAATGTGGTTGTAAAAGTTTTTACACATATATTTTTTAAATAGATTTTAATTTCTATTATATTATTCTTTTATACATTTATAAGTTAATTTTTCCAATTAAGAACTTAAAATAATAGAAATAAAACTGAAATTTTGTATTAAAATCTACGTTAAAAAGTAGGTTTATGAAAGAGAAAAAAATTCTCCAACATTTCATATGTGTTGATTTTCATCATGATTGTATTATTTAGGTTTGGGATCCTTCTTTGTCTTACAATGGCCATGTTTTCATTAACCAATGGACACATTATTTTTTTGTCACTATTTCTATATGATTTGCTATCAGTAACACGTATGATGATCCTTAAAAAAAATAAACACACATGATGGCAAACCGACCACAAGTCGTTGGGTATTGTCTCAACTCGCAACCATGTCAAGATGCCATTTCTTTGGCACTTTTTCTTATATAGGTCAGAATTTACATTTTGTTCGGAGACCAAAAGAGTAACATGTAGTATCTCCCAAGTCTCAAGTGTAGAAAACATTTATTTTACAAAAAGACAAAGCGGATTTATATGTCATTAAACAAGGATGATCCTTAAACAAACCAAAAAGAAAGAAAAAAGCAAACCAAATCAACATACATGAAAAACTGATCACAAAAATTACAAACTGATCACACAAGTTTGTTGGTATTGTCCCAACCATCATTATTCAAGAGGCCATTTTTGGCACTTCTATTACGAGTCGTTAATTACTAGTAAGGGAACATCCTCAACTTAGTGTTCAAATCAGACTTTGCTGGTTCGCCATGAGCCTTCTGGAACTTAACTAGCAGAGCCTCGTCGTTGGTCAGGGCTAAGCGTCGTACACCAGAGAGATCGGTGAATATGCCAACGTTCGTGCACGTAGTAGGCGACATAGTCGTACAATACACAATTTTGTAAGCATCTCCTTCGACTCGATGGATCTGGAACCTACTTGGGTTTGATGAACCACCGGTGCTTATTATGAGACTCTTTTTGAATTCTGTAGAGTATGCGACTCTCCACCCCTTGGATTCTTCAGGACACAAAAACCAGTTGGGAGCCTCAAACTCGATGGTGACATTATTCAATTCCTTAACAAACCATAACTCAGAGTTAACTTTGATGGGTAAGCCCAAGTCAAGTGGTTTCTTCGACTGGAGGATGTCAAGAGGACAGATCTCTTCACTGTTGGAAAAGAGACCTCCTCCTGTCTCAAGAGTCGCAGGAACGATGTAGTAGGTTTGACCAGGACGAAGGATACGGCCTACAGAGTCCTTGACATGGCCATCTGGACGAGCTAGAATGGGTGCGGCCAAAGCGACCACGAGAAAGATGAGTGTGAGGGACATGGTCGGCTTCATGATTGTTTCGTTCTTGTGATTTGTGGAGTTTGTTACTTCGTTTGTTGTGTTTGAGAAAGGTCGCGAAGCTTGTCTTTATATAGAAGCATTTGGCTGTTAAAACATCGGTGTTTTTTTAAAGAAATTGATAACAAAATCATTCACAAAAATATGAAAAATATCTAGAAAATAGTAACAAAGTTTCAATTTTAAAAATATAAAAATAAGTTTCTTTTTTAAAACCAATCAATATATAGTGGAGTATATTTTTATGTGATGGTGTTAGGTGTGGATGAACAATCATGAAAATTATAAAAATGATTTTAAGGTTTAAATAAGATATTAATTATTTGGGAAGACGCACACCCAATCAGAATTGCAGAATGCACTACCTAGTGTGTGCCCTATAATGATTTTTGTTTTTTGGTGATAAAGTTATTATTCTGCAATGATTAAACAACATTTGCAAAGCTATAACGTGAAATTTGCCAAAGCTTTCGTTTTCGGACAAAGTATATTATAAATTGTAATCAACATGCATTATTGGATTAATAGTGTTTGTCCTATATAATATATTTTAACAACGTTTGCAAACATACAAAAGATATCGTTTACTACTCACATTTTTTAAGAAACTAATAAATATAATTAAGTTAATGTATTTCTGGTTTTTAGATTATTTTTGTCGGTAAAAATCTAATTTATATATGATCGGTAAAAATCTTATATGAGCAAACATACAGAAATAAATATATTGTAATTACTAAAATCGTTGTCGGACAAATAAACTCAAATTTTCTTTTATTACGTCTATAATCTTATGGTTGATTAGCAATGTTGGACCTTAATGTGCCGATACTTTAAAATCCTGGTTCTCATTGGATCGGCCCGTAAGTTATGGGTCACAAAACTCACAAATATATAAACGTGAGGTTTACATTAAGTTTAATTCACTTTGTGGTGGTTCATTTGTATCTTAGATTTTACTTTTTTTGAGGGATTATTTACATCATGCTTTAGTATTATCACGATTTCAGTCTCGATCCATGAATAAATTTTTGTTCAGAACTTCGTGGTATTTAAAAAAAAAAATTTTATGCAAAATCTATGAGTTTTTGGTGATCACAAAAAATGTTGTAAAGAAAAAGCAGTTCTAGACTGTAAATGGTAAAGACAGTTCGGTTAAAATAGATAGTTGAATGGTATAGTTTTGGTTGGTAACAAACGGTGGAAAAGTTAAAGTGGGTAAAAGTTTTTTTGTAAAGTATATATACATAAGTTAATAACAAACTCTATTTTAAAAATTTAAACTTAAAAATTTATATAAAGACTAGATTAGGATCCGCGTTTACGCGGGTTTGTAATAACAAAATTTTAAACCCGTTAAAATGATTTTTTTTTTTTAAAATAGAAAACAAAATCGGATCACTACTTTAAAAAAATGCGGGTTTGTAATAACAAAATTTTAAACCCGTTAAAATGATTTTTTTTTTAAAAAAAATAGAAAACAAAATTGGATCACTACTTTAAAAATATATATATATATATATAAAAAACACAAAATCGAAACCAAAGAGTTTTTTTTTTTTTTTAATTCTC
>JAHZTW010000001.1:20502562-20572932 GCA_020283515.1 Alliaria petiolata
AACCTTTTTTTTTTTTTGAATTTTTCGTTTTAATCATCCGTTTAGTAATTAAAAATGCGTTTCGTACGGTCTCTAAATGTGCTTCCAATCAGAGTATACAATAATAGCATTGGTGTGAAGTGTAAACAGTGAAGCGTGTAACTGTAACAGTATGATTGAGCAACAAGTCAGGAGTCTCCGGGTGACTCGGAGGCTTTTGTCCCAGCCCTTCTTCTTACCCAAGCTTGTCTTAGCTGTCTCTAGGCCTGGGAATTTGGTTTACAACCCGCGGATCCCACCCCGTTAGACTCGCTGCGGGGCGGATGTGGATCAAACAAATTTTTTTTACAAAAAAGTGGGTTTTGCGGGGCAGGTATTTTTAAAATGCGGGGCGGGTGCGGATGTTCCAAATTTTTTTGCGGATTTGCGGGTTACCCGCTAATATATATATATATATATATATATATATATATATATATATATATATTTAAATGTTAATTATTAAAAAAATTATTAAAAAATTATTAAAATTTTAAAATATTATGTAATATATGTATAAATTCGCTAATAATATTTTTAAAAATTTTAAATAAGTTGTATAGTTGTATATTTATAGTTTGGATTTTTTTTATTAGGATTTTTTTGTTAAAATTATACAAAATATATTTTTTATTTTTATTTAAATATTTGCGGGTTATCCGCGGGTAACCCGCAAGTATTTTTAAATTCAAGCGGGACGGATGCGGATCAAAATTTTTTTGTTCAAATCTTTTGCGGGACGGGTCTTTGCGGGTATATAAAATTTAAAATCCGTTGCGGGGCGGATCGGACGGGGCGGATCCGATCCGCAACCCAGGCTTAGCTGTCTCCTGCCGGCTCTTAATGCCAATTGCATTAGAATAATCAATTTCTTAACAAAAAAAATATCTTCAAGTCAAGAAACAAAAAAACATGTAAAACTATTTAAATGATTTTATTTTATTGATAAAATAAAGTATTCAAATGTTTCAATTAAAAACTCCAAACAGACCGCGTTTGCGTCTAAAACGCGTGGCTTCTGATGCGGCTCACGAAGTCTCGTCGTGGCGCTTTTGATATCGAGCCCTATCAGATGCATTATTAGCCATTAGTTAGACCACGTACCTTTTTGACTCAGTTTTAGTGGCTCCATAAAGTTTGACCTTACCTCATGATTCCTTCACCGTCACGTTAACCAAAAAGGCTACTTGAGGTCAAAGCAACCTCCCAACACTACAACGGCGACTCTCTCTACTTTCTTTTATAATGCTTAACATTATCACCTTCTTTTAATTTATTTCTCAATTTTAATCAAAATTTGCTCAGTTTCCTGTTTACTTGTTCTGCAGTCTTAGCTGTAAAATCTGTATATAAAACTCCTCCACGAACTCTCCACACACACCGAGACAGAAATAACAGGGGAATTGGATTTTAATGGAGGAATTTACAGGAGAATCCTATTGGCTTCTCTCTGCTGCTGCATCAACCACATTTCTTGCCTTCTTCGTTATCATCCTCTTCCTCGCGAGTAAAAGAAAAGAGCCTCACAGGCTGCCTCCAGGAGGCAGAGGATGGCCTTTAATTGGACACACCTTGGCTTGGCTCAACGCCGTCTCCGGTTCTCATCCTTCAATCTTCGTCGAGCAACAAATCAAAAGGTTTTTTCCTTTCCCTTGACACCCATAAAAAAAAATATCTTCTTGTTGATCTTTTGTTCGAGCCAAGATTTAAAACTCGCATCCTCTGTTTTTATGCTCTGTTTTTCTCTTAAGCCTCGAGAGTTCTGATTAAGTATAGCGGTTCTCTTGAGTTCAGGTATGGGAGGATATTCTCGTGTAGCTTGTTCGGGAAGTGGGCAGTGGTATCAGCAGACCCGGTGTTTAACCGGTTCATAATGCAGAACGAGGGTAAGCTGTTTCAGTCGAGTTATCCAAAGTCTTTCAGGGATTTGGTCGGGAAAGATGGTGTGATCACGGTGCACGGTGATCAGCAGAGACGGCTTCACTCAATTGCATCGAGCATGATGCGTCAAGACCAGCTCAAGACTCATTTCCTTGAGGATATTCCCGCTGTTATGCTTCAGACGTTGAGTAATTTCAAGGACGGGGAAGTCGTGCTTCTCCAAGATATCTGCAGAAAGGTAAGTGATTGAAGAAGGTGGTGAAGACTACTACAAAGCCTTTAGAGATTTCTGATCTTTGTTTGGTTCTGTTCTTCAGGTTGCGATTCATCTTATGGTTAACCAACTTCTTGGAGTGTCGAGCGAATCAGAAGTCGATGAAATGTCTCAGCTTTTCTCTGATTTTGTCGATGGATGTCTCTCTGTTCCTATCAACTTGCCTGGTTTCACATACCACAAAGCAATGAAGGTAAAGGCCCAAATAAAATAAAATAAAATAAACAATGGTTGTTTTGGAGCTGGTTTCTTGAGATTTGTTTGTTTCTTGCTCAGGCAAGAAAGGAGATCATAAACAAGATAAACAAGACTATAAAGAAGCTGTTGCAGAACAAAGCAGAATCAGCAGCAGCAGCGGATACTGCTGGGAACGGTGTGCTTGGAAGATTGCTTGAAGAAGAAAGCTTACCAAACGAATCCATGGCAGATTTCATCATCAATCTTATGTTTGCCGGAAATGAAACCACCGCGAAAACAATGCTGTTTGCCGTTTACTTCCTCACTCATTGTCCTAAGGCCATGACCCAAATCATGGTACATATAGAACCTCTTCAATGATAACAAATTGGTTACTCTTGGTTCTCTGTTTTGCTTACCTTATGAAACATTCTGGAAAATGAGCAGGAGGAACACGAGAGGCTTGCGGGCGGAGTGCTAACATGGCAAGATTACAAGACAATGGATTTCACTCAATGCGTAAGTAAATTCAAGAATCTCAAGAAACTGCTCTGCTTCTCATCTCAGATGCCAAAAAACCTTCACTAAAAAATTTCTTGATTTCTCAACAGGTAATAGATGAGACACTCAGGCTCGGGGGAATTGCGATCTGGCTAATGAGAGAGGCGAAAGAAGATGTCTCATATCAAGGTACGTAATAGTGTCTTTGATTATTGGTATATGCATCACAGAAACATGGTCTAAAAATCAACTCTTTATGGCTCTGTGCAGATTATGTAATCCCAAAGGGATGCTTCGTGGTTCCGTTTCTCTCGGCAGTGCACTTGGACGAGAGCTATTACAAGAAAAGTCTCTCCTTCAATCCATGGCGGTGGCTTGACCCTGAAACTCAGGTTTTTCACTTTGTGTTTGACATTGAAGCATTACTTCCTAAAGCCAAGATCAAACCTTGTAATCATTTTGGAAGTTAATAATATCCATCAATGTGAATGTAGCAAAAGAGAAACTGGAGAACGAGCCCTTTCTATTGCCCATTTGGTGGAGGAACTCGTTTTTGTCCAGGAGCAGAACTAGCTCGCCTTCAGATCGCTCTCTTTCTGCATTACTTCATCACCACATACAGGTCAGTAGTACCTGTTCTGCTTCTGGGCTTTCTTTCTTTTTGTCTGAATCAATCAAATCTCTGATTCATCCTTGTTGCCTCTACTAGGTGGACACAACTTAAGGAAGATCGTATCTCCTTCTTCCCTTCGGCTCGTCTAGTGAATGGCTTCAAAATCCAGTTGAACAGACGGGACAATGATCCTCGATCGGAGTCAATAATGAACCAACAATGTCCACCTCTCTAGATATCTATGAATTGATGTATATCCACTGCAAAACCAAGTGACAATTTTTGTAACTCCAAATTTGTATAATAGTGTTGTTAACTCAAAAGTCGCTCAGGTCTGAGTACTCTCTACAATAACACTCCAGTAAAACCCAGCACATAACAAAACAAACCGTATGCTTCTGGAAATCATCTTCATTAGATTCTCTGTTTCAAACTCCAACAAACCCGTTTCGTTTCAACAATTACAACAAGTGCAGGGCTATATGGCAAAAGCTGTATTGAATCCTAAAGCTCTCTTGTAAGCTTTTGACATAAAATATTGGAGACGACAAAACAAAACGAGAGAAGACAGAAAAGAGATAAGAACCCTATTCAGGGTTTCATCACTCCTCTCAGTCTTCTTCATCTGAACTATCATATGCTAATCCCAGCAAGCCCTTCAAAGCATTTTGACCTTGCCCATTGCTTTCCGTTCCTTTGTGGTCATTTCGGTCTGCTCCAGGTTGCTCCTCTGGTCTGTCCAGTTTCTTCAGCACTTTATTAGCTTCTTCTTTCTGCTTATCTCTGTGAAGCTTTCCATCCGTTGGACCTCTGTCGCTTCTAATAGGAGGTGATAAGCTGGGACTTGACGGTGTTGAGATTTTTGGGCGTTTCGGTTTAACCTCTACAACTTTTTTCAGTAAATCTTGCTGCCTACATCGGAATAACACAAAGTTGGTCCCCGAGTTAAACCCCAGTTCGGAGCGAACAAACTTAAAAGAGTTCACGAAGGAAGAGGGAAGAACTCGCTACCTGATACCACTCTTTGGTTTGGGCTCAACACGAAGTGGCAAGGGAACAGATGCTGGAGATGAATCTGCTTGGGTTGCAGCTTTGTGATTTATGGTCAAGAAAGATACAAAAAAAATGGTATTTGGAAGGCATATTCAGTAACTTAAGTCTGGTGGCAGAGTGATTGAAATCATGATTAAAGAACATAAACAAGAAAGGATATTTTAAAGGCAGCAAAAGCTCGTTTTTCAGTTCGTCTCAGAAGACGTTCTGCATCCTCCTCTGCTTCCATCTGCTCTTTGAGATAAAGTAAATCGTCGCTGTCCAAAGCTACAAAGCAACACAAAAAGAAAAACTCAAAGAGTTATGTATGGTTTTAGAACAATGTTAAAGAGATGAGAAAAAACACGGAGAGATTGATACCGCCTCGGCCATGAAGATAGCCTCCACGCTCACCAGCAACCTCTTGCATCTAAATGCAATAACCAGAACATGTGGCGGGGCCGTTATCCCTGCCGGGGCATGTTATCAGAAATGTCGCGTTCCAAGATAGGATCAAACACAAGAATCACTTCACAGACATCGCTATAACCATCAATGCTAAGAAAGACATCAATAGCTACACCAGAAACAATAAACTAAACCACATATTGATCCAATGCAACGGAAACGAAGAGACAAGAGCTTGATCGAATCGGTGACATTTAGCACACAAAAGGGAATTTTTTTCATCTTATCAAATGACTACTGTACACTGCTAAAAAGGATCAATTGAGCTCAACTTCTATGGCGATATTTACACAAAGCTACATCCAAATGCCTAAAAATACATGTACAAGATAAGCCCTCGGATACAATTTGTGCACAATAGATTGCCCAAAAAGAAGATTCGGTGACAGAGGAGAGGGCGACGCGCTAACCTTTGCAACCATCCGTTGAAATGTGACGTCTTCATCATCTATCTTACCCTTCCCTGATTTCTTATCTGCAACAAGAGAACACGAAAAGAAAACAGAGCTTAAAAGGTTTCTCCAGAGACCTATAATGAATTGAAAATCTACCCAGGAACCGTATCAATTAGGTGTCGCACCTTTAGGGTCGGAGAGATTTGTGTATTCTTTAACTTCCCTCCCTGACATCGTCTCCTCTTCCCTTCGATTCTACTTCCGCTTAATCTCTGATTCTGAGAAGATTAGGGTTCCTACGTTTTCTAGGAATCGAGTCGAGGATGACGATTGAACAAGGATGAAATCGGTAATAGCACAGCTCCACAACAGATTGTGAAGTGACTTTGGTTTTTGTCTCTCCTTTAAGAAATATTGTGAGCATATACTCAGGCCCAATATTACTTTCAGCCCAATACCCACTTCTATTTTATAAACTGAAAAAATAAGATCAAGGAATAAGGATCATCATTAGAGAATACCGGAAAACATTATTACACTATATTCTTGCATCAAGTATTTCATCATTTGAAATTTTTTTTACCTATTTAAAATTTAATAGATCTATGTGGTAAAAGTTAAAAAACGGTATGTTAAGGAAGAAGAAAGGAAAAGTCATTAAATTCTGCAACACATATAATACACCAGTAAGAAATTTATTTCATATGTCCCAGTCATTAAATTTATTTTAAATTCATAAGTCATTTATGATTTTTTTATTTTTCCTAAAAGTCCTGACGTGTGGTAGCTTTAAGTCCTTAACTATCTTATCTAATTAACGGTCTAGTAATAATTTTCAATAATTCACAATAGATACAAGAATTATCTGATTAACTTTTGTTTGAACTATTAAAAAGGAAAAGAAGTCTAGTACTCTTAGACTGGTAACGTCAACTACCCTTTATTGGCATGGACCTAAATTAGATGGAAAATACCTTTACTATATATATTGATGCATTATTATATATGGATCAACCCTACAAGGAAAAAGGGTTCACAAAGTTGAATCATAAAACTAAAACAAATATTTTGAAAGAAAAATAGGTATGTTGTATGTATTTGATAAATAATAATAATAATAAACAGAAAAAAAATCTATAATAAACATAAAAACCGCACGTTCGACGTTTTTGTTTTGGTCCACAGGATTGGGGGGGGGGGGGGGGGGGTTTGAGACGTGACATGAATCTTCACCATAAGTTTGATCATCATCATAAAGTTATAGTGTAGCATTGGATTTGGATCCAACGAGAGAGTGATGGGTTTTTTGGTCCGTACGAAAACAATCTCCTTTTAAAAGCGAACCAACCAAAAGAAATTGCATTTATACATCTTTGTTGTATCTTCTTCTTTCTAACTTTCAAAAAGTCATCAATTTGTCAGATTTCATCACCCAACCTCTCTCTCTCTCTCTCTACACCCATAAATAAATACCTTTTTAGATCAAACACCACACGCACTTTGATCAAAGGGGACGAAGATTAAGAATCAGTTTAGGAAGAAACAGACCATTAAGGTTTAAAGCTTTTATAAACTAAGGAAAAACTTTGCAATAGAAGTCAATGCCCGAACCATACAAAGAAAGTCAAAGTTGCATGGTGCGTTCTTGACTTCCAGTTTCTACCAAAACAATCATAAAAAGAAAATCCTAAAATTCTCATTAAAACCCCCAAAAGAAAAAAAGAAAGAAAAAACAAATGAAGAGAGATGATGACCAAACGAAGAATCCAGCTGGTTTTTAATGAGGTTTGTCCAAGAACAGCACCAACAAAAGGAGCAGAACAATTGGAGTTAATGTGCTTCCTCCTCTCTCTCTGTCTCTCTCTCTGTCTCTCTCTCTCTCTCTCTGGCATTGAAGGCAAAGAAGAGTTAATTCCCTTCTCTGTTCCATCATTGAAGAGAAAGAGACACCCAGAAGAAAGCAGAAGAGCTTTTAATGGTATCAAGCTGTTGTTGAAGCACTAGGACAGTTGTTCAAGGCGGTTTTAATTTGGTGCACAGTGGTTCCAATCAGGTTATTAACCGTTTCCACCGACTCCATATTCAGTTTAGTCGACGGTAAATTGCTCACCATTATCTGAAAACCAACCGTTATCAACGATCCCCCTCCTCCAAAACCGCTTGATGATGACCGTCTCGAGCTCGTCGAGGCTCCTCCTCCTTGCTCAGCGGTCCGGTTCCCGTCTGGCGAGATTGCGAAACCTGAGGACAAGAGGGGAATGTACGAAGGGTCTTCACCGCTCATTGCGATGTTCAATGCTGATAAATCCACCGGACTGTACACCACGAGTGCTTCTGATGAGTCTATTGCGCTTTCTTGTAGAATCAACATGTTGCTGCTCTGTGTTGCATTGGATGCCTAATAGACAGAAAAGAACACACAGCATTTCATTAGCTAAGAATCTTGCGTAAATTTTGTATCACTCAGATCAAAGAAGAGGCTTACACGTAGAATCGATACGCAGCATCCGGGATGTGATCCATTTGCAATGTGAGCAACTTCTTGCACAGCGTTTCCGTTTGAAAGAACATCCCACTAATTCACCAGCAACATAGAAACAGTAAATATACATTACGACAAATCAAACACTTTTAGATGATTCTTTACTTGTGAAGATTTTGAATTGTGTGCTGATACCTGAGGACGGGTTCTTTCGTCTTTGAGGAAGTTGAAGACATTTTGAGGAGAGTTTGGGAGCCAAAAGGTGGTAGCTGCGCAGAGGATAGTTCCGTTTGGTTCAGGGCTCTTTTGTGCGGTCACACGGACTCCAACTTCGTTCAATTCCGCAACAACGGTCGAGCGAGTGTTGTTAGATCTGCTGACACTTAAGCAGTAGTTGCTAACCATTCTCTGAGAAAGTCTCATCATGCTTCTCTTCCCTTCCGGCGATGGAATCACTGAAAAATGTTGATCAAAAACATTGAATAGGATTTCAAAAATGAGATTAGCAATGAAAACTTCCGTTGATTCAACAATATTGTTTTACCTCCACCGACATCGCGGGATGATGTTGCTGGTGCCAAGAGAGACGCGAATCTTTCACACATCCTCTGGAGAGCAGTGACCCATCTCTCAGCTCCAAAAGCAATCCCTTTGTGAACCATCTCTCTGTAAAGCTCATGAGTCGGTTCTTTTTCTTCAGTTTCGATATGTTCAACCCAAGTAACCTGTTTCAAATAATCGGATTTGAGGGAGATGCTAACATGAAACATGATTTTAGTAGAAGGAAGCAGAAAGAAACAAAGTCTCGAGTTAAACCTTGGAATATCCATTAGGCATGTCCTGAATCAAGCATCCAGATGGAAATCTATAGGACTGAGAGTTGGAAACAAACTGAGGAAGATCATATGAGACATTCGCAACTATCCAGCTTCCTTGTTCAATCTGCTGACAATAGCGTAGCTCGCAGAACTCGCGTGTTGCTACCAAAGGAGAAAGCACTTCCATTTCTTCATACATCTAACATAGCCAAAGCCAACCCAAAGTTATTTTATATATATATATATATATGATGAAATCAGAAATCCTAACAAATTAAGGAGAATCACTATCATCAATTTTACCAAATGCAATGCACCCTCATGGGTACCTCCCATTCCTGAAGAAACCACTGCAAGTGTTTTAGACGCTGCAACGATCGAAGGAAAGAGCTCTCCCCACTTGACCTGCAAAACAATACAAAAAAAAAATCAAAACTTTATCGAAAATGCAGCCACCAAATGTGAAAAAAGACATGACAACGGGGATGTCTCAGAGACTTACACAATCCATGAACATGTCGACAAGCGTCATAGCATTCATGAAAACAATACCAGAAGACCTAGATGCCTCGACTCTAAGGTTATGGTTCTTCCCTCGGTTACTCGATCTTGGAAAAACATTCTCGTAGCTTCCAAGATTGAGGATGTCTCTAGAGCCAACTGTTCTAGTCCACAGAGGCTCATTTGTGTGAAGAAGCCTGTGCAGTTCTTCCATTGCCGTCATAGCAATGTCGTTCATAATAGGCTTGTCCATATCCGATATAGCCAAGCTATGCTGAGAATGCAGATTGTTAGGAACCACAGCCATAGAACTTCCTGGAAGAAGATCAAAATCCAGTGAAGGACCTTGACCACAACCGGTTAAACTAGTCATGGACAAATCCAACGGTGAGATGTGCATTGGATGTAGCGTTGAGAGCTGGGAGGATATCGGTCTTCCCATGTACTTTGATGCAATGGTCGACATTCTTTCAAGCTGTGCAGAAGATCAGATTATAGAAATGAGGTTTTGCGTCAAACCAAAATCGATTTTTTTATTTAAAAAAAAAAAAACGAACCTCTTCTCTAAGATGTGCATTTTCAATCCGAAGCTTTTGCTCATCAAAGTAAGGATCTTCACTAACAGGAGGACCTCCACAGTTAGGACATATAGCATGCTTGAGAGCTTCTCTAATGGCTATGTTCTCGCATCGAATCTTATCATTCTCTGTCTTTAGTGCATTATTATCTGCTCTCTCATGTTGCGCCTGCCAAACAACAAAAATCAAAATCCTTTCTTTTCTTATTCAGATAACACATTTTAGTCTCAAAAGAGAGAGAGAGACACAAAACCTTAAGCTGAGTTCTTCTGTTCTGAAACCAGAACTTGATCTGTCTTGGAGCCAAACCCAATTCTCTGCTAAGTAGATTCCTCTGCTTATCATCTGGATGAGGACACTCCTTGAAACTCCTGCAAGGTCGATGGATATGACTTATGAGTGGAAGAAGAACAACAACAAAAATAAAATAAAAAAATTCTCCAGAAAAACAAAAAAAGGGAGAGAAGAAAGTACGATTCGAGGCGTTGAATCTGTTGAGCGGTGTGACGGTGGTAACGTTTCTTCTTCTTATCCGTTTCAGAGCCGTCGTGATGTTGGCTACCACCACCGTCTCCGCCGCTTCCACTCCCACTTCCGCCGACGCCGACGACGAAACTCATCTTACTTTTTTTAAAAAAATGTCGAGACAAATAAGAAAACAGTAATCACTCTTTAATCTATGGCTAACAACTTTTTTCTTTTTCTCTTTTACTAGTTTCACCCAACCACAAACTGTTAATGGTCCATTTACACCACTGTCGCCATTAACACAGACCCAGTAGAGAAGAAAAACACTCTTTTTTTGCACCCACCAAAAGAAAAGAGGGAGAGAGAGAGAGAGAGATTAAAAGAGAAAAAAGGAGAGAAAACAAAACGGATGAGAATCTGAAGAAAGATGCAGAGGCGATGATTAGGGGAGGTGAAAGGGTTTGATTTAGGCAAGAAATTATTGATACAGAGAAATTGATTAGAGAGAATTTGATCACTCACCCAAAATTCAACTAAATAGAAAGAGAAATTAAAAATAAAAGAATCGGTTTTGAGCCGTAATTATGTCCCTTCTGGTTTCTACAGAGCCACCCTAGAAAGAGAAATAGAGGGAAAGTGACGACGATCTCTATTTGCTCTAAGCTTTCACCTCAAAGCCTCACCTAAAGCCGCCATTAGTGCTTCTTTCTTTTTTTTTTCCTCCTAACCCCTTTTGCTTCTCCACATTCATTACAGATTCCAAATATCTCTCTTTCTCTCTCTCTCCCCAACACAAAATTGCGTAACTGTGGGTTTTAAATATGGGGGTTTTTGACAGAGGAAAAAATAGAAGAGAGAGAAAGGGTGGTTTTAAAGTCTCTTGCTCTTTCCATTACTGCTAAGTAGTACTACTCTCACCATACTCGGTGAAGAGAGAGAGTGAGGAACCGAACCAACCTTCATCTCTTCCTCTCTCTCCACAACTCACTCTCTCTCTCTCTCTCTCCTGTGGGTTTTAAATATGGGGGTTTTTGACAGAGGAAAAAATAGAAGAGAGAGAAAGGGTGGTTTTAAAGTCTCTTGCTCTTTCCATTACTGCTAAGTAGTACTACTCTCACCATACTCGGTGAAGAGAGAGAGTGAGGAACCGAACCAACCTTCTTCTCTTCCTCTCTCTCCACAACTAACTCTCTCTCTCTCTCTCTCTCTCTCTCTCTGAGTTTCCGGAAGAGAGTGGTTTTTAAGAGATGGGCTTGTGTCCGGCGAGGATTAGTCGACGGCGGGCGGATAAAAGCAGGGGACTTTATCCACTTTCTCCGGCGAATTTCTCACGTCGTGTAATGACAAAAATTAACTTTTATTGGGGTTTTGTGCTGATCTCATCTTCTTCTCTTTTTCTTTCTAACTTCCGTGGTCTATTTTATTTTCTCTTTCTTCATATCTCATTTTTTCTTACTTATAAAATAAATAAATTTTTAATTTAGTCATAATTTATAAAATAAAATTCCCAAATATTTTTAGCCCTATTATTAACCTTTTTTAAATAATGAGAGAAGCTGTAATTAAATCATTTAATTTGGAAAATGTGTGTCATATATTTGATTTTATTCAAAGCATCACTTGCTATAGTGAACGAAGATCAAAGGATTAAACCGGATTTTAAAAAAAAAAAATTGTGTTTATATTTGCTATCTCAAAACAGCAAAATTTTAAGAGGATAAAACAAACTTTTCTTGTTATAAACTAAAAATAAACTGGAGATGACAAATGTGCATTAAAGTTAATTAATAGTTATACATAGACAAACAAACTTATCTCCACTGTAGTAATATATTAAATCGGGTCATAATTTAGACAAAATTGCTAATTTATAAAGATTATCTGCTGAATACAATGAATGCGTCAATGTTGCACTAATTTATGGTTTTCCATATAAGATGGCTAATATTATTTGTGTTACCTGATTTAATCCCATCTCTATTTAGCAACATCACACGTTATTCGATACCTTGTCCAATTTTGGACTGTTTGAATACTAAAATTTTATACTTTTAAATAACAAATTTTACAGCTTTTTATTATTATAATTACCTATTTTAACTGCGACAAAAAACAATATATTATTTTAATTAGTTTTTGGCTGAATACCTTTTTGCCTTTTTCTTAGTCGTCTCGATATCTTGGCTGTTTTCTACTTTCCTACTCACACCTCTTTAACTCTTAACAGTTCGAAGCGTATATCCAAAAAGTCAAACTTGTTTTTCTAATATACATAGAAAATAGAAAACTGTGGAAGAAAGAAATATGGTTGAAACTTGGAAACTTGACAACCATGTGAATTTAATATACAAACTTTCGTTGACAAAGAGAAATTATAAAGCGTTAGCTTAGAAAATGATAAGAAGTTAATAATAACCTGATTAGGCTGAGAAATAAAAACCCGATGATCAAAAACAAATCTCAAAATTAAATTGTTTTGAGAATTCTCTTCTTGGTGTTATCTTTTCATTATTGGATGATATAGAAACGTATCAGTGGAGACTATAAATGCTATAACGTGAAGTAAATATAAATTGATTCTTTGTTATCAAAAAATATTTGTTGTTGATGAGACAATCATTTAGGAAGAAAAGTTATTTACATAGTAGTATTGTTTATTGTTAGCACTTTGGTCTTTAATTTACCACTCATGTGTGCCTTATCATATTCCTTAAATATTGACATTAGTCTGAAAAAAAGAAGAAGCAATTAAATATAGTGTCTTAAAAGAATTGATAGTTGCACCCAAACAAAAAAAAGGATATAAATTTCCTATCTTACCACATTTATTTTGGGACCTTGAATAAAGTGAAAGAAACTTCACATACAGTCTCTGCATTCGTTTGCTCCATATAGCTATCTCAATTTAATTATCATATGGACCGATTCATTACTTTATTTATTATCTTAAGAAATGAATTCAAATATATGTTCAACAAATTTTCGTAATTAATACATGCAGATAGTACATACACGTGTTATATAGAGTTGTCCAATCCGGTAAGCCAAAACGCTTTTTATTCTTGGCCATAGATTTTTAGGGTTAATTAACTTTACATCGATGGTTATTTGACTTATTTCATTCATTACAGATTTACAACAGCATTTTTGCACGACTTTTCCTCGATCCAAGGCAGACATTTTAATCCTCTTGAGCCGAGTTAGTACCAAAGAACCTCTGCTTCAAAATGTAGCAGATGTAGAGACAGACCACGACTGACCAAAACAAGTTCCGAACCGAAGAAACTCCTTGGTTCTGTTGTTGTCCGTACGCAGTCTTCATCTTCTCCAGCCTCTGTGCCTCTCCCGAAGTTTCTAAAACTTTCTTCATCCTCTCTGATGCTTCAGCTGCAAGCAAACCCTCTCTCACCTCTCCTTCTCCGACTTTAGCCTCATTTTGTTCTTGGCCATCTTTACTTTTCTGTTTAGTCTTCTCGGTTTCTGTGACTTCCTTCTTCTTACTTCCTCCTCCAAGAGATGTTGGTTTTTTGGGAAGGAGGTTACGGAGTGAAGCCAGTCTCAGAGGCAGAGGTTTATCTTCCGGGATTGTCACTTTCTTGGTCTACAAGAAAGCATACCGTTGTAAAGGTTAGTTTTGTAGCTATCATCAATAGTGTCCTCAGATTATAAAAAAAGAAACTCACCAACTGTTTGAACTGGAGATTGTAAAACATTTCAATGTATCTCTGCTTCGCTTTCTTTTGATCTTCGTTCACCTGTCTCCAAAATCCATAAATGCTTCCCATTTTCAGCAACTTCTCTGCATAAATCTTCCATGTGTAGCTACACAAAACGATTAAAAAACCCCACATATAAGCAAATGTAATGTGACATCATTTGCGCTTTACGTTTTAAGATTTGTCTCTACTTACCTCTCGTAAATCCGTTTGAGACCAGCCTTGGAGATATCATCCCAGTACGAAGCATCTGTACGGCACTTGCTGAAGAAATCTCCAATCCTGGTAACAGATTCATCACCTTTGTTTGGATCAATGTGGAAACCAGAGACACCGTCAACAATTATCTCCGCTGGTCCACCTTGATTCGTGGCGAAAGTTGGGAGTCCACAGTTCATGGCTTCGATAACGGTTAAACCAAAAGCTTCATACAAAGCAGGTTGAACAAAGACTCCTTTTGTATCAGCAATGCACCTGTAGAGCTCACTGTTTCTGTATCTATCGGTTTGAGCAGCGATCCATCTGAATTTTCCCTTGAGCTTATATTTTTCAATTAGATCATGCATTTTCTTGATCTCAGCCTTTTCTTCTCTGTCATTAGATTTCGACATGTCGAAGAATCCAGCAACGACTACAAGGTTAGCCATCTCTCTTAGTCTCTTGTCTTTGCCGTACCATTCAACCAAACCCGTTATGTTCTTTACTGTGTCGAGTCTCGCCATCGAGAAGATGATCGGTTTCTCTCTTTCCGCAAGGTATCCCCTGTTTCCACACAGGCAGAACAGAATCAACAAATTAGGTGTTTGATTATTTGTAATGGAGACCATTCAGACTACTACTTACATGTGTTCGTCATTGTCTTTCTCATTGTAGAGCAGTTCTTGTATAGAAGGATGAAACTTGGTCAATCGTTTTTGCGTCTCTGTGTAAGGGAAGTATACAGATTGATCGGCGCCAGGAGCAGCTATGTTAAACTTTGGATCAAACACATCAATGCCAGAGATAACTCTACATAGACCAGGCATTGTGAAGGCAGTGTGACTCTCATACTGTCCTGGCCTTTCCTTGCTGCAAGTAAATCAAACCGCGCAGGTTTTAGTTTTATGAGTTTGAATCTTAATGATTATATGTCAGTGTTATAATATAGGGAGAAAAACGAACGAACCTTCCTGCGATTTCTTGATATGTGCTGGTAATGATGAAGTCAGTAGCATTCATTGCGATTAAATCAGCTGTGAATTGGCAAGAGAAATGGTATTTCGGATCTAATTCTTTCCACCTGGCATCTGAATCTTCATACTTTGTCTTCTCCAACGCATGAGCAATGGTTCCCTGAGTAACACCGAGTTTGGTGGCCATTAGAGATGCAACCAAGTTCCCATCTGTGTAGTTTCCGATGATGAGGTCAGGCTTGCACTCGAAGCGTTTGAGAATCTTGCTCGTTGCGTCCTATAAATAAGAACAGGAGGGTTTGGCTTACTTTTGTTGTTGAGAAAATAAGAAAAAAGCTTATACCTGAGAACGATGAATAAACTTGTACCTGAGTAAATCTCTCCAGGTAAGGGTAGATATCGAATCTGGAAACCCACTGACGGAGGATTCCTTTTTCTGTAACAAAAGGAACCCTAAGAATATGAGAATGCTTGGTTCCTTCAATGACTTCTAGTTCTTGATCACACTTTGTTCCTCTTGCTTCCGGTATTAACCTTGTCACCACAAGAATCTGAGGCTTGTATCCGAGGCCTTGTTGGTTAATTCGAATCAGCAGCTCTTCCTCCAAGGCTCTTACTTGATCAAGAATGTATACAACCTATATATGATCATTATACACCAAGGTTTAACCAGTAAGATGAAAATTTGCAGACTTGACATTTGATCATATATTTTGAATACTTGTTTATGCAAAGTACCTGGCCTCCGGTATCTGGTAATCCGAGCACGTCTTGCTGGCCAAAATAGCCATGGACAGAGAATATCACAACGTTGAACACCGTGGGAAGCCTGCTAAAGAGCAAATCTAGCTTCACATTGTCTGGTGCCTCAAGAACTTCTGAGAGCATGACCATAGTTTCTTTCACTCTCTCTGATGTATTTCCCCAACCTTTCTCGAATCCCATTTCCTTCAACCTAAGAAAAGTAACCTTATAATCAGATCTCCTTGTTCCAGTTCCTCTTGGAATATTAAAGAATCTTGAGCAAGTGTTTTCTTTTACCTTTGTGCAAAAGTTTCGTAAGGTGTGTGTTTTGGGTAAGTCGAGACTACATTCACAGCAAGCATCAGAGATCTCTGGAGCTTTGCAACCGTGCTGAGATCGTCGTTGATCATGAGATTCTGCAGGCATTAATCACCACGAAAGAGTTAACTTTTTGAAGAAAATTGATGAAAATGGAAACAAGAAAATGATTCAGTCATGACCTCTCCGTGATGGTTAAGGCGAAGCAAGTAGTTCAACAAAGGCTCTAGTTTATCAGATTGGCCTCCAAGCTTAGAAGATATAAACTTAGAGATGTAATCAGCTCCATTTCCGATCGAAGAAGAAAGATTAAGCCGAGGAGTTGTGAAATCAATCGCTCCAAAGTCTATCTCCAACGCATGTTCATCCTTAGCCCTACAAAAATAATTTGAGAAAAAAAGATTACACCTAGATGATGAATATTGCTCTGTTTTTTTTTTCTTTTTTGCCAAAACGCCATATTGTAGATATTTTACTAACCATGACTCGTCGAAAACAGATTCCTTGAACTTTAAGTAATCCGTGGCTGTGATTTCATCAACTGTTAGGTCTCCAGAGTTGACCTTAACATATTCCCAGAAACCAGGATTTGGCCTAGCGGCTAATGCAACAAACGGTGGAACCACTGCCGCCTCCTGAGTAGTTAAAACAGATAAAATTAAAGAAATCGCATAAAACAAGCAACTTAATTAAAAAACCTTGTTGTCTTAATTGCAAATGGTAATGAAAGATCATCTGTTACCTGAGTACAAGTGAGAATGTAACCAAACAGTCCCTCCAGGATCTTCTTGCGTTCACGGCTATCTTCTATACATTTCTCTATCTCATTCATCAGATTCTCACGCTTCATCAGCTTCTTTCCTCCGCTAACAAAGCTACCAACATTTCGCCACACAAACATACTCAAAATATAGCAAAGAAAAAAAACTAATCAAACGTGTGATGTTGAAAGTTTTAAAAAAACCTGGCAAAACATCTCTTCATGTGGTACCGGCTTTGTTTCAATGCATCAGGCATTTTGTCAGCGATTGAATCCGATCTTTGAAGCATACTTGGAGATGCAGAAGAGGCCATGTTATTTTTTTATATATATATACACAAACAACAAAAGACTCTCCTCAGAATATTGAAATGATTGAGATGAAAGTAGTTTGCTGAAACAAGGTAATAATCACAATGTATTTATAGGATACCTCCTTAAGGTAAATGAATATGCTATGAAGGGGACAGAGTAGAAAGGAGAAGGAAGGGGGAGAAGATTATTCGTTAGAAATAAAAGTTGGAAAAGCCAAATGTGCAAGTAAACAAAAAAGAATATGCTTCATTTTTATTTGTTGAAGCAAAATCAGATTTTGTTTGTACCTTTTGCTTTTCTTGGGGTTCATGTGAAATAACATAAAAGGTATGGGGCAAAAAGAATGCACTTTTTTTTCCCTTGATGGATGCGTATTAGGTTGTGGTCCCCTTGGACAAAGATCTATATCACTTATATACACTTTCCTATCTAATTTAATAATATGCATAAATGCACATAAGATTAATATCATAATATACATGTTTCATGTTTGTTACTTGTTTATGAAAATGAGACTAAAATATATTCAAATGAACTTTTGTCTTAGTAAGAAAGTAGGTTGCCGAAAAGAAAAAAAAATTAGTTTTAGGCCTAGTAAAATAAAAAAAATTGCGATAGGGTCCACTATAAAAATCTCACCTCCTCAAAACCGGACATGAAAATTTTTTCTCATCCGGTTCACATAGGTATTACCAAAATACGGGCCGAGAAACATACCGGATACCGGACCGGAAGTCGGTATTTATGTACCGATTTTGAGCTGGTTCAACCTCTTTCGTTAGTCTCGGAAGAAGACGACGGTGGTGGCCATGGAGATCGGAGAGATAGAGACAGCGATTAAGAGATGCGAATCGGTTATAAGAACGATCGAGCATCTTCCTCTATCAACTGCCATCACTGCTTCGTGCCGTCGCACTCTCCTCAAGCTCACTTCCTCCGAGCTCTCCTTCCTCTCGTCCCTTGCTGGCGATCCTTCTCCGCAGCCTCTCAGGTTCCGTGTGTCTAATCATCTCTTTCTCTCTCTCTCTCTCTCTCAACTCACTCATTCACTTTCGCTCCCTCTGGTTTTGACTTTGGTTAACCTTCGCAATCTGGCAGCGTCAACATTGGCCACATCGAGTCAGTCGTATGGATCTTGCGGCTTCCGTCCATCACCGGCGTTTCGCGCGTTTGCAAACCGCTTCCTCTGCCGATTGGTGCCGTTCATGTCGATCTCGTCTGTACTCTCGGAACGGCTCCTGTATGGATCATCGTCTCCAACAGAAACCCTAGGTACATCTCCTGGAATGTAGACCGCCATGGAGGCAAGGGCTTGAGGTCGAGAATCGAACATGTTCTCGCCGCTGCTCAGTCCACAACCACGCTAAAACCTTCTTCGGTGATTCTGTTCTTCGCAAATAGTTTGCCTTCCTCGATTCACGACAAATTGAAAGACGAATTTGGGGCTAAAGAATTCGAATTCGGCTCGGGGTCTTCGATGCTCGATTTCGATTGCGAGGAAACGATGGAAGGAGAATGGGTTAATGTAGTTCGAACCAGATCATATAAAGAAGCAGTTTCTGTGGAGATCAAGCTCATAGATCGATGCGATTCTCTTGCCTTTCCTGAACCTGAGGTCGTAGTTCAAGCAGAGGTCGCAGAGCTAAGCCAAAATGATGCTTTCGCTTCTGTAATCTCCTCCATGAGATTGGAAGGTGAAGAAGACTGCCTCATAAATCTCGACACAACAGCTCTTGTTGCTCTTGTTTCTGGAATCACTAACGGATGTGCAGAGAGAATCGTGGGTATGCCTGAGATCGAATTAGAGGAAAAGTTCAAAGGAAATGCCGTTTTTGTGATTTCTCAGGTACCCATTAAGAGAGAGAGAGAAACAAAAAAATCACCATTGCCTCTTATCAAAACATAAAACTTTTCTGAAATTGACAATTATGTGCAGGCGGAATCTGAAATTGAGAACCCAGTTCTTGTCAAAATGGGAACTGTATTATCAGGGAAGCGAGGGATTGTATGCAAGAGTGTTCTTTCAGAGTTCAAGGAGTTAGTTTCCATGTATGCTGGACCCAACGAGAAGCACAGAACTGAGCAGTTGTTGAAGAGTCTAATGTAATTCGAATCTCAACATGCAAAAAACATTACAATCAGATTATGCTCTGTATCAACAGAGAAACTCAAAAGTTCAGTACTTTTACTCATTATAATTGTGTTTGCTGACAGGGTGGTGAATGACAATCCCACAGAGCGTGTGATGGGACTCCCAACAACGAGGAAGTTAGCAATGAAGAACAAGACTGTGTTTGGGACAGGTGATAGATGGGGAGCCCCGACATTGACTGCAAACATGGCGTTTGTCAGAGCCGTGGCTCAATCAGGCATGTTTCTCTCAACCATCGACCATAGCCCTCGAGCTCTCACTGGTGATTAGCCAAGTTCAACTTCTACCTATCTGTAATTTTGTAAGTTCTTAAGACCAAAAACCAGAACCTACCATTTTGCTTTTGTCTGCTGTCCAAGTAATTTATAATAATGAACGTGGAACAAAAACAATAGGTCTTTTGCAGAATAGAATTTTTATTTGCACTAAACAAAACATTCAGAATACAGACAACAAATCCAATGTGGTAGCTTTCACACACAGGGAACTTTTTATATATTATTGACATTTAGAGAATCATAAGAGCTATACCATTTGTATTTCTATGGCGGCCACTGCCCTTGTACTCTATAAGGTAATATGCACTCTATCCACTGCTCTATCTTTGGTTGCCCGTAATGTGTTTTGATGTGTTTTTAGTCCGTAGATTTTCTTCAGACCATGAGGCATCTACAGAAGGAAGTTGGTACTCGTCGGGTTTCAATGCCAAGGCAAAATCAGGAAGCGTTGGTGCTGTCTCCATGATTCTATAATTCAGCATAAATGGACAACAACAAAAAAAGATTGATAAGCATATATAATAGCAAAAGGCGAGAGAAAACTAAACAAACATTTCAAACTGAAACTCACTTCTCATATGAGTATAGATCGCGGTTTATCCTGACTTTACTTGAAGTGTCTTTCGGTATTTTCTCTGACAGATACTTCATTGTTCCGAAAAGCGGTGGAGTCCTGAACAAAAGTGGATGGATATCAATGACTGATAGATAGATAGATACAGCTGATACATCTACAAAGGCACAGAAGACGGATTTTTACCTTGACGTGGGTGAAGAAGCATTAAACGCCTCACTTGCTTTCTTACTTTCTTTAAAACACTCGTCTGCAGCCTGCAAGGCAGCAACCGCCATGCCATGTGATTTCTCTGTGTTTCCTTCATCAAGAATCAAGCCATGGTAGTAGTAAGCTGCAGCCTGATATTACAAATAAACAGAGATACCAAGTGTCTTAGTGAGAACAGAAGAAGGAAATTGAAGCATTGTACAGATAATCTCTAAAGATCTAATGATGAGAATGATGTCCAAACAGTACCTTAGCTTCAACATATTTCCACTTAACAAAGAGCCTATGCTTTTCTCCCCAGCCATTCGCTAATGGAAGATTCATCAAGTTATCCTGTGCCTGATCAATGTTCATGAAGAAGTATTAGAGAGCTTTCAACCCGAGAAACAAAGAATTAATTTTAAAACCGGAAGAAAAAAAACAAAAGAAAGCCTATCAATTCTTCCATGAGCCTCTCAGAAAAGAGGGGGCAAAAGTAGTAACTAAAGCAGTAGAGAATGAATTAGTGGACACTTTTAATGTTGATAATTCGTAATTTATGGTACAAACTTAGTAAGCAACTTTAGTTCCATTTTCCCCCCAAACATGGGTGATCAGAAGACACACACAAGTTAGTGACACTTTTGTGATGGTGAAATGGCCACTTTCTTCTTTTTCTACTTTCATTTTGTTTTTGTTTTTGTTTTTTTTTTCCATTAATCTTAGTGGATAATACCCATTACGCCCATTAACAACAACTAATCTATCTACCGTCTCACTTCATTATAATAATGAAGTGGTTACCAAAAAAAAAGTGATACAAGAAAACAAATTTGATAAGGCAAAGATTACCTGCTGCCAGTATTTCACCATTTCACATGAAAGTCTTCGTTTCACTGCGAGAGTGGCTTTCGCACTATCAATCGCCATCCCAAGTTGGATATCAACACCCTAAATCAGAAACGCAAAGATTTTAGGCCTCAGAAAAAAAAAACAAGTGAAAAATGCTAACTAAATAACTACTTCTAACCTAGGCTAACGAAAACTATTGTTCACAGATAAACTAGGAAACACATGTAGCGCATCATAAGTAGTTAAATATATCCCAACAAAAAAAAAATGTTCTACCTGGCCTAGTGCTTGCAAGCAAAGAGCCCGTAGAGCTCCTTCCGCAAGGTCAGCAGGTAAACTTCTCCTGTAGAAAAGGAGGGGAAAAAAAAACAAGGGACATGTCAATAGTTGATCAGAAGTATCAACAATTACAACGGTTGACATTAGAAACTTTGTCATTTATGAACCTTAGCTCGGCTGAAAACTGAGGGAGGACATGCTTGACAGCACAGTCGAGGTACCCAGCTGCCTTTAAGAAGATATCGATTGAAGCTCGTCTATTTTCTATAATACATTGAAAAAAGCATAACGTTAATCCTCTAGTCCGCTTTTGGATGACTAAAGAGGACTCAACACATCTCACAGATTCATTTCTAGAGAACAATGCGGTACTTATGAATTTTCAAGAAGATGTGAAGAGGAAGCAGAATCTAACGAGAAATAGCCACGATATATTGAGTATTTTTCCCCACAGAACTGAAGAAGTATGAGCAATTTCGAAGGTCTAACCTTCTGATACTTTTGGATGGTAGCCATCAGTGGAACCTCTAGGAAGAAGCAGTAAATTGGCTTGTGACAATTGTAGCATTGCCATTAGATGCAAAATCGACAATATTTCATACCAAACGTTTGACATGGCTGTTTCCTGGTAAAGGTAAATAATCTTGTCATATATACTCAAACACCCTTCAGTATAAAAGTCAAAACAGCACAAAAGAAATAAACTGCTTTGAATCTTTGATTACCGCACCTCTTCCTCATCCTCCTGATTTACCCAAATAAACTGTACTTTGAATTGTAACTGGCTGCCTGAAACATTAAACGAATGTATTTCAGAATATATATATGGAACCAAACAGATCTAAATTCTGTAGCACATAAATGGTATTTTACCATCTTTAGTTAATCCTAATAGAACAGGTAGATAATCTTCCAAAGCCTGATGGAGATCTGCGAGCGTTGAACCTCCTGCAAGAAACAATTCCGTTAAGAGTTTGAAGAAGGAGAGCAGGGATAAAAAGAGAAACAGACGAGGATATTATCACATACCATGTTGTGTCTTCCTCCTAGTTCTTGTTATCGTTGGTCCTTCTTGATTTGCCATCACAACTATTCGCGTTCTTAAAGCTGTCAGGCGCTCCACAAGAGTCTTGGGCAGTTGATCGCCCAGTGACTGAGAAAACTCCACAGGCTTGGGTATCCTTAAACCGGGCACATATACCGAAACGTCCCCTATGCTCGTTGGCTTTCTTCTGTTTCCACCAGAGTCCTTCGGCGTCGATGCAAAGCATCCCATTTCTAGAGCTTAACAAATCTCACAGACAAAAAAATAGAAACAGAGATTATTGGCCTTGAATTGAATTTTCACACTGACCAAACTTGATCTGTGAAGATGAGATGATCAAGCTAAAAGACAGTAGGATGATCCAACAACGAACATGGTACAAGGAGACGAAACTAATTAATATCCAACCAAAAACAGCCCCAACTCCATTCTCGTCCACTAGATTCATAAGATAAAGTTAAACTAGCTCACGAGCCATCTGCCCAATACTACAATTTTCATAATTCTACGTGACCAGAAAATTGAGAAGTAAAACTAACTTTTAAGACCAATGTCCAAACAGAAACAAACAAGCAAATGACGACATCAGATAGATGTGGTTTTCGAAAACCGAAAAAACAAGAGAGAGTTTTGATTTTCTCACCTACCTCTCGACGTTTATCAGAATTATTGGCTAAAAGACATATACAAATTCAAGTGATTGCTGCAAGAAGAAAGAAAAAAAACTTAAATCAGCGAAAGAAACATGTGACTCACAGAGAAAGCATGAAACTTTAAATGTTCTGTTCACAATTTCTCCACTTTGAACGAATTCAAAAGCTAAACTAAATCTCGGAAAGGGGCAAACAAAATCCATTAAAAAACGAGGATTTTCCCTAAGCCCAGGAAGCAACTTGACATGAAAAAAACGAAGATTTTGAGTGAAGGGTCGTCAAGGATAATGCCAAAGAGAAAGGGATGGTCTATCGAGCTTAAGAAACCTCGTAACTGATTTAAACAAAAACTTCAATCCATGAAAAAAGAAAACCCTTAAGCAACATTTTTTTCCCTGGAACCATAACCAAAGTAGAAGTCTATCAAAAAACGGGTTTTATCAGACTCCGGACAATAACCTTTAGAAACCTCAAAACCCTAATTCGAGAAGGGTATGAATCCGAGAGATTTAGAATCTGGAAATTCGAGGGATAAAACCTTACCATCAAAGACCTACGAAGAAAAATGCTCCTGCTCTTTCCTCATAGGTAGATACTGCAAAATGGAAACGAGAGAGATGGAGGTGGTGTTCGATTCCGGAATCCGCAATGGTATAAATCCTGGAGGCTCAAGCGATGGAAAACGATAATTAAAGAGAGGATGGGGGCAGAGAGAGAGAGCAGAGGATGATGAAAATGAGAACGAAGGTGAAGAAGAAGAAGACTTCGGGGCACAAATTTCGACTTTATTGAGAAAACTATTAATGCTCTTTCGACTTTCGAGAGTACCTCTCCCCTACACAGTACGGCCCCGCACATCTAATTATTAAAATTGTTGAAAAAAGGGTATTTGATTAACGATTTTATGCCGTGATTAATGAATTGTTGAACAAAGAAGAAAAAACGATTAACGATTTTAAAAGATGAGGACCCCTATACCAACAAAAAAAAAACAATAATAAACGTATGATTTTTCTTCAATCTTTTTGATATTAATATTGATTTGGTTTAAATTTCACCGGGACAAGATCTAACGGATACAACACTACGAGAAACCAACGATGTTTTCTCATTTACGATTGTGTAGTAGTAGTAGATAACCCATATTCTAGTCCAAAAAAAAAACGATGTTTTCTCGCACAACATACTGAAGAAAACATGTATTTTTATACATTAGTGATATCAAGAAGGTCTTGTTCCGAGACTTAAAAATATATAATAGATGGATGAATATGTACCCCATGGAAAATTATCTAAACTATAAATAAATGTGTATGGAGGATGATGTCCACCATTACCAATACTTATCCTACAACATGCATACGCATGGATATGGTTGGTTTCCATGATTCTATATTATTATAATCGGAAGCTCCTTGGCACCATCCATCCTCTCAGAACCAAACAAAAGCTTTACTTTTCTATATTATTTTTTTTTTAAAATGTTTGTAATTTACTTGTATAGTCAAGTGCCTCGCTCGTACGTTAGGCATTATATAGACATATATATACAGGACCGATCCTGGGCTAAAGTTCATAAAATGTGGATTTTAGACGTCAAAATTTGTTATCATTTAATGGGCATCAAAATTTTGTAGATTCTTATAATATAGACATAATTTTTGTATTGGGTTTTAGACATACACATTGTACGGGCCGGCTCTATATATATATATATCTGTATATGTAAACAGTAAAGTATCTTTACATGTTACGAATGGATCAACTTGGACTAATTTATACTAAGTACATTCGTCGGCTTAAAACGAATAAATATGTGTTACAACGACATCAAAGCGGAACGTCACTTTCTGAAAAATCATTGACTCTTTAGATATTTTGATTACAACAATCACAAAAATATTGAGTCACGAACAAAGTCCACCGGCCTATGCATAAGCATTCAAGTATTCCACGTCCACTTTTTTTGTTCAAATCTCCCATAACATTTAACTCCTTTTTTTTGGTAATAAATGGAAGTAATATCGGAGTTGTCATATACAGTACACGTGGTGGCAATGTTAAAGCACGTGACGTTGCTATAATATTTGGGCGGGGCCGAAGTACTAACGACGTAAAAGAAGATATTTGTTGAAACCAGTGATTGGAGACACGTGTCCAGGTTCATGAATCGGTTTCGGTTAGGAGATCACGACTGTCTCACCGCCCCAACGGTCTGTAGCAAATTTTAAAGGGAAGGGCAGTGCGGTTGGTGACGACACGTGTCTTCAATCATTCCGTTCTACTACTGCTAAAGCTAACCTTTTTTTGTTTGTGTTCGTTTCGTCTACGACTTGCTTTCCTTTTATAGAAACTGACTTGTTTTGTATAACTAACCACAACAAAAAGCCTATCATTTATTATTCGATCGTTACAAGTAAACATATACTCATTCCGTTTCATAATAAGTGTCATTTAAACAAAATATATCTGTAATATAACTGGATGTATTTTGAGTATAATACATTCAGATACATTATAGATACATTTTCTCTAAATAACACTTAATATGAAACACAAAAAGTATATGTTTATCCGGAAGTTAACTTGGTTTGGTTTGTACTTTGTATACTTTGGTTTAGAAGACAAAAATTAATGCATTTGTAATCTAGTAATAGTATGATTTCACATGTTACATTTTTTTTATAATTTTCATATGATACAGCTTTTATTTAAATTTTGGTTTATGTCTTTAATTAGAAATCCTAAATTCACCGGATCGATTAGACTTCTAAAATCTTCAAAGCACTATGTTAATTGCAAAGCAGTTAATAAAAATTTGAATTTGATATGTTTTGAATTTGTAACCCTTGTTGAACTACCATAGTGATGTTAGTGTCAATAGAATAAAACTGAATAAAACTTATAAAAAAAAAACAATATTTAGGATGATTAGTTTTGAACTTGGGATTGGAAACTAAAAACCAACTTCATCCAAGCTTTAACCACTACACTACTATTTACTTTTTTAAAATGGGAACCTCAAAATAATATATTATCTTTGATTATCCGAGGCAAATGTTTTTGGTTATCACTCATAAGTTAAAAATCATAAGTTATATTTTCTCTGTATTGTTTTTTTTAATAAAAAAATTGGTTTTACAAAAGGATTGATTTTTTAGATTTTTTATTCAAGTTTTTATTAAGAAATGTTAATAAGTGGCTATATTAATTGAGAATATTTCAATTTGTTGAATTAGTTCACAGTTAGGTGAAAGTGCTTAATAGAAAAACAAAATATATATGACTAAATATTAGTAATTGTTTTTAATTTATGGAAAAACTCAACAATATCATTGTATTTCGTTCGTTTTGATCATTAATCATTATACAAAATGTACTAAATGTACTAACAATGTACTATCAAGGATCATGTAACTTAGAAAACCCAAAGCTCTAACATAAATTTTTTTTATAGTACATGGCTCAAAGAGATGGTGATCACGACAACGATATTGGTCAAATGTTCCAATACTGGCGAATGACCCTCCATTTGCCTTTGGTGTGTTGGAAAAGGTTTCTTAAAGCTGTGATAAAAGAAGCCTAATAAATCTTCTACCACGAGGCATGGATTAGGAAGACTTCGTTTTACCGTGGTGTGAATAGACACAACGTTCTATTTGTTGCTAGTGATCACGTGTACCGGCTCTTCTCTTGAATAAAAAACACAAACTATTCGATTTTAAATATATAATATATAAAGACACAACATTCTAGTTGTTGGTCGTTTCTCGAGCTTTGACTTTGGGAGATCGTTCCTCACAATGGCGGACCTAGTATTGTTTTTTACCAGGGTCAAAAAAATTTGAAAAAAATATTAATTATAATACAATTTTATTGCTAAAAACAAGTTTTTTTATGATAAAACTATAAATGGTTTTTTTGATGATATTTATTGTAGAGCTAGTATTACTAACCAAATAATTTTGTTTTTTATAACAAATTTATAAAATATGGTGATTATTCATTTTTTATACCATATTAAAAAACTATAATATTATGAGTTGCATAAATATATTCAATTTATTTTAATCGTATATCATATATGTATTTGTTCATAGTTTTACTATTTATGGGTAAATGTGAAAGTATTCATTAGTAAATTTATAAAGTATTGTCAATTATCCCTCTAAAATTGAAAAACAATTTAAATTTTATCATAGTTTTTTTTTTGTCAAGCAGTTTTGTTATAATTTCTTTTAAGAAAAAAAGAAAATAAATATGTTATGAAAAGAAGAAAATGGTTCGTAAGCTTTTTAAAAAATAAGCTATAAAGTAATTTAATTTATTCTAAGAAAAACTTGCAAGAAGCATAAATGTGAATTGAACCACTGACCTTGAACCTCAAGGAATGCAACACTAACCACTTGCACGAGAGAACAATTTGACTAATGCCCTAATACAAAGTTTTATATATTTTCCTTGGGTCAGTTGACCACCCCACTTACAACGTGGGTCCGCCTTTGGTTCCTCGAACTTCAAAAACAATACACCGACTTTGACTTTGGGCGGTCGTTCCTCGAACTTCCAGAGGAAAGCTCTGCCAGACTCTGGCAACATGATAAGAGGTGAACGTTCGGTGTTCTCTGTCATGAGACATGGTTCAGGAAGAAGACGCTTAGCGTAGTTTGGATAGATTCAAAGTTCTACAAATTGGCAGAGGGGGAATTAATGTGGTGAGGATTTGAAAGTTGAAAATCACGGGTTTTTTTTTTTGGTGTTTTGTTTTAGGCAACATATAAGCCTTTCCCCTTTGAAAGGTTATACAATGGTAGGAATCCAAAAATTGGAATTGGGAACATAGAAACGATAAAACAAAGGCTTTGGAATTAATAATCTGCAGCCTTTTTGATGGTGTCCAATAAAAACCTTTTTTTTTGTTAAATTCAAATCTGCTTTTCCAATCCTCAGTCGAATGAATCTAGTTATGAACTCTAAGGCTTAGAGAAAATGCACACATTTATTAGTTCACGAATTTTTTTCCATTCGTAATTGTAATTTTAATTATTTCTACAACCTACTTTCTAAAGAAGGAAGAAACAATGTTGGGATTTTGGGAGGTTATTTTTGTACAACCGTATATGAAAATAGACAATGGCAAGTTTTACACTTTTGCTCTTCAAATTCTAAAATAAATAAAAATTGGTGAGCATAGAGGCCAAATTGTTGGACGAAATAAATCCATCAACCAATCAGTACTCAACACCTGTCAAAAAGTAATTGGATATCAGTTAAGCAGACAAGAATGCTGATCTTTGAGAACTAGACAACAGTTGGGAAGATCTCGGCAACCGTCAATAAACTTTAGAGGACCAACATATTGATCTAAATAATAAAATATATTCAAATTATCAAATTACTTTTGCTTGACAATATTTAAACTAAAATGCTAAACTAAATTTAACTAAAACATGATTTAATGATAATTTGAGAAGGATATAACATATTCTGTTTCAAAATAAGTGTCATTTTGACATTTTTCACACATATTAAGAAACCTAATAGAAAGTATATCTTATCCCTTATTAATACACTAAATAAAAATTTATTTCTAATTAATACACTAATATACTAATGTTAAAACTGGATTTTTGTTTAAAGTTTTGCATTGAAAATACAAAACGACACTCTTTGTGAAACAAAAATCAAAACTTAAAACGACACTCTTTGTGAAACAAAAATCAAAACTTAAAACGACACTCTTTGTGAAACAAAAATCAAAACTTAAAACGACACTCTTATCAAATCTGAGTCGTAGACGAGATCAATTTCTTTTTTTTTATCAAAATAAAATAAAATAAAAGTCGTAGAAAAATGTGACGGAAATTTAATAAAAGGCCTCAATAGAAGGAGCCCATTAATTTTTTTCAAAGCCTCTCTCTCACTCTCTCCATCGCCGTCCCCACCTTCCTCGGGTTCGCTTTCTTCTCACAGTTTCTTTCGATGTACCCCTCGCGAAGGTTTACCTCCCTGTGATTTCTACAACTTCGTGTTACAACTGAAGATATCCATACCAACTGTCGCATTTCATAACTTTCCTAACAAGAACAAAATTTATCCTTTTTTTTCTTAGACAATAAGGAATACAAGATAACAAAATTTGGTTCCATTTCATAACAAGAACAAAATTTACACCAAAGGATTAGAACAAAATATGTGTTGCTTGATCCCACCACATACTAGGCCAAATCCATGCATGTGTTGCCGCTGCCCGATACTCTCCTTTTGTACCATAATTAGTGGCTAGGAACACTCTCCTCCCGTTGTCTTTCAAAGTTCGTACGGTAAAAGTGAAATCTGAATCTGAGGATGCAATGACCACGTTTCTAGCCAAAGTGTTGAAACTAATCTCTGTCAGCAAAGATTGTACTAATAGCCTGTCCGCCACAGATTTATTGGTGCTTGATTCATTTAAATGATGCAAGCAGTAGAAATTAAAGCTGTGTTCAATTTCAATAGGTTCTAAAATTTTCAAAGCACTATGTTAATTGCAAAGCAGTTAATAAAATTTTGAATTTGATATGTTTTGAATTTGTAACCCTTGTTGAACTACCAAAGTGATGTTAGTGTCAATAGAAAAACTGAATAAAACTTATAAAAAAAAACAACATTTAGGATTATTAGTTTTGAACTTGAGATTGGAACCTAAAAAACAACTTCATCCAAGCTTTAACCACTACACTACTATTTACTTTTTTAAAATGGGAGCCTCAAAATAATATATTATCTTTGATTATCCGAGGCAAATGTTTTTGGTTATCACTCATAAGTTAAAAATCATAAGTTATATTTTCTCTGTATTGTTTTTTCTAATAAAAAAATTGGTTTTACAAAAGGATTGATTTTTTAGATTTTTTATTCAAGTTTTTATTAAGAAATGTTAATAAGTGGCTATATTAATTGAGAATATTTCAATTTGTTGAATTAGTTCACAGTTAGGTGAAGGTGCTTAATAAAAAAACAAAATAGATATGACTAAATATTAGTAATTGTTTTTAATTTATGGAAAAACTCAACAATATCATTGTATTTCGTTCGTTTTGATCATTAATCATTATACAAAATGTACTAAATGTACTAACAATGTACTATCAAGGATCATGTAACTTAGAAAACCCAAAGCTCTAACATAAATTTTTTTTATAGTACATGGCTCAAAGAGATGGTGATCACGACAACGATATTGGTCAAATGTTCCAATACTGGCGAATGACCCTCCATTTGCCTTTGGTGTGTTGGAAAAGGTTTCTTAAAGCTGTGATAAAAGAAGCCTAATAAATCTTCTACCACGAGGCATGGATTAGGAAGACTTCGTTTTACCGTGGTGTGAATAGACACAACGTTCTATTTGTTGCTAGTGATCACGTGTACCGGCTCTTCTCTTGAATAAAAAACACAAACTATTCGATTTTAAATATATAATATATAAAGACACAACATTCTAGTTGTTGGTCGTTTCTCGAGCTTTGACTTTGGGAGATCGTTCCTCACAATGGCGGACCTAGTATTGTTTTTTACCAGGGTCAAAAAAATTTGAAAAAAATATTAATTATAATACAATTTTATTGCTAAAAACAAGTTTTTTTATGATAAAACTATAAATGGTTTTTTTGATGATATTTATTGTAGAGCTAGTATTACTAACCAAATAATTTTGTTTTTTATAACAAATTTATAAAATATGGTGATTATTCATTTTTTATACCATATTAAAAAACTATAATATTATGAGTTGCATAAATATATTCAATTTATTTTAATCGTATATCATATATGTATTTGTTCATAGTTTTACTATTTATGGGTAAATGTGAAAGTATTCATTAGTAAATTTATAAAGTATTGTCAATTATCCCTCTAAAATTGAAAAACAATTTAAATTTTATCATAGTTTTTTTTTTGTCAAGCAGTTTTGTTATAATTTCTTTTAAGAAAAAAAGAAAATAAATATGTTATGAAAAGAAGAAAATGGTTCGTAAGCTTTTTAAAAAATAAGCTATAAAGTAATTTAATTTATTCTAAGAAAAACTTGCAAGAAGCATAAATGTGAATTGAACCACTGACCTTGAACCTCAAGGAATGCAACACTAACCACTTGCACGAGAGAACAATTTGACTAATGCCCTAATACAAAGTTTTATATATTTTCCTTGGGTCAGTTGACCACCCCACTTACAACGTGGGTCCGCCTTTGGTTCCTCGAACTTCAAAAACAATACACCGACTTTGACTTTGGGCGGTCGTTCCTCGAACTTCCAGAGGAAAGCTCTGCCAGACTCTGGCAACATGATAAGAGGTGAACGTTCGGTGTTCTCTGTCATGAGACATGGTTCAGGAAGAAGACGCTTAGCGTAGTTTGGATAGATTCAAAGTTCTACAAATTGGCAGAGGGGGAATTAATGTGGTGAGGATTTGAAAGTTGAAAATCACGGGTTTTTTTTTTTGGTGTTTTGTTTTAGGCAACATATAAGCCTTTCCCCTTTGAAAGGTTATACAATGGTAGGAATCCAAAAATTGGAATTGGGAACATAGAAACGATAAAACAAAGGCTTTGGAATTAATAATCTGCAGCCTTTTTGATGGTGTCCAATAAAAACCTTTTTTTTTGTTAAATTCAAATCTGCTTTTCCAATCCTCAGTCGAATGAATCTAGTTATGAACTCTAAGGCTTAGAGAAAATGCACACATTTATTAGTTCACGAATTTTTTTCCATTCGTAATTGTAATTTTAATTATTTCTACAACCTACTTTCTAAAGAAGGAAGAAACAATGTTGGGATTTTGGGAGGTTATTTTTGTATAACCGTATATGAAAATAGACAATGGCAAGTTTTACACTTTTACTCTTCAAATTCTAAAATAAATAAAAATTGGTGAGCATAGAGGCCAAATTGTTGGACGAAATAAATCCATCAACCAATCAGTACTCAACACCTGTCAAAAGGTAACTGGATATCAGTTAAGCAGACAAGAATGCTAATCTTTGAGAACTAGACAACAGTTGCGAAGATCTCGGCAACCGTCAATAAACTTTCTAGGACCAACATATTGATCTAAATAATAAAATATATTCAAATTATCAAATTACTTTTGCTTGACAGTATTTAAACTAAAATGCTAAACTAAATTTAACTAAAACATGATTTAATGATAATTTGAGAAGGATATAACATATTCCGTTTTAAAATAAGTATCATTTTGATACTTTTCACATATATTAAGAAACCTAATAGAAAGTATATCTTATCCCTTATTAATACACTAAACAAAAATTTCTTTCTAATTAATACACTAGTATACTAAGATTAAAACTGGATTTTTGTTTAAAGTTTTGCATTGAAAATACAAAACGACACTCTTTGTCAAACAAAAATCAAAACTTAAAACGATACTCTTTGTGAAATAAAAATCAAAATTTAAAACAATTCTTATCAAATTTGAGTTGTAGACGAGATCCATTTCTTTTTTCATCAAAAAAATAAAATAAAAATCGTAGAAAAATGTGACGGAAATTTAATAAAAGGCCTGAATAGGAGCCCATTAACTTTTTTTCAAAGCCTCTCTCTCCATCGCCGTTCTCACCTTCCTCCGGTTCGTTTTATTTTCAAAGCCTCTCTCTCTCCATCGCCCTCCTCACCTTCCTCCGGTTCGCTTTCCTCTCACAGTTTCTTTCGCTGTACCCCTGGCGAAGGTTTACCTCCCTGTGATTTCTGGATGATGCGAAGGCTGGCGTTCTCCTGTTTTCTTCGTTCTAGATCCTCCTTGCATCTATCGACACCACCACCACCAGAAAGGTCCGCACTTTTCTCTCGCTTGTTGAGTTCTCGTCTAGCTTCTTCTATCCAAACAGGCAAAATCTCTCCCCAAACTAGCTTCTCGAGGCATTCATTCTGTTCTGCGACTCTGTTAAACCCATCAACTGAAACTATCCGTAGAGAAAGGGTTTCCGAAGATCAGTCACTGGTTTATTCCAAGGGAAATGAGATTAGAACACAGGGTTCTAATCACGCGGTTGGGATCCTACACGAGGCTATAATGACGAATTTGAATGCGTACGATGATATGGAAAAAGCCCTCGATGAATCCGGCGTCGATTTGACAACTCCGGTGGTATGCAAGATCTTACAGAGGCTTCAGTACGAGGAAAAGACGGCTTTTCGATTCTTCACTTGGGCTGGACACCAAGAGCATTACTCACACGAGCCTTCTACTTACAATGAGATGATTGATATACTGTCAAGCACCAAGTACAAGAACAAGCAGTTTAGGATTGTGATTGATATGCTTGATTACATGAAGAGAAACAACAAAACCGCTGTTCCTGGGGATGTTCTGCTGGAGATTCTCAGGAAGTACTGCGAGAGGTACCTGACTCATGTGCAGAAATTTGCCAAGAGGAAACGGATCAGAGTGAAGACGCAGCCGGAGATTAACGCTTTCAACATGCTTCTTGATGCTCTGTGCAAGTGTGGCCTTGTAAAGGAGGCTGAAGCTATGGTTAAAAGGATGAGGCACAAAGTTAAACCCGATGCGAATACATTCAATGTCTTGTTCTTTGGGTGCTGTAGAGTCAGAGACCCGAAAAAGGCGATGAAGCTGCTCGAAGAGATGATCCAAGCTGGTCATAAACCGGAAAATTTCACGTATTGTGCTGCCATTGATGCTTTCTGCCAAGCTGGGATGGTGGATGACGCGGCTGAGTTGTTCGAATTCATGGTAACCAAAGGCTCTGCGGTTTCTGCTCCAACAGCAAAGACTTTTGCTTTGATGATCGTGGCGCTGGCGAAGAATGATAAAGCGGAAGAATGCTTTGAGCTAATCGGGCGTATGATAAGCACAGGCTGCCTTCCTGATGTGTCAACATACAAGGAAGTAATCGAAGGTATGTGTACGGCTGGAAAAGTCGAGGAGGCGTACAAGTTCTTGGATGAGATGAGCAATAAAGGTTACCCTCCTGATATAGTCACTTACAATTGCTTCCTTAGGGTACTCTGTGAGAATAGAAAGAGCGACGAAGCGCTTAAACTTTATGGAAAAATGATAGAGACGCGATGTGCTCCTAGCGTGCAAACATACAACATGCTGATATCTATGTTTTTCGAAATGGATGATCCCGACGGGGCATTCAATACATGGAAAGAAATGGACGAGAGAGGCTGTGGTCAGGACATTGAGACCTACTGTGCTATGATCAATGGGCTTTTCGACTGCCACAGAGGTAAAGAGGCGTGTTATCTTCTGGAAGAGGTTGTGAACAAAGGGCTGAAACTGCCGTATCGGGCGTTTGACTCTTTTTTGATGCGTCTATCGGAGGTTGGTAACCTCAAGGCAATCCATAAGGTTTCTGAACATATGAAGAAGTTTTACAATCATAGTATGGCTAGGCGTTTTGCACTCAACGAGAAGAGAAAGAGTACAAGACTCAGAGGCAAGTAACGGGAACTGAAAAACTGTTGGACCATATATTCCATCGCGAGAACCATTTTTTAGAGGTGAGATTCTAATGTCGTGATGACTCTGTTGCCTCGAGCGGAGCTCTTCCAGATTATGATCCTTGGAAGTTGATTATGGTTTCCTGTAAATTTCATCCATTACTGTCTCCAATTCTGAACCAAGAATCATGGTCCCGAAGTCAAAGAGACCTGTCCAGGTCAGTAGTACTGGACCAGGTTATGTTGGGTTTTCGGGAATGATTCCACGGCGAATAATATGATCATTGTGTTCCTCCAAAGTCATTGTACTATTTGACTGTTGTGTACATAGAGCGGAAGTTTGTATGATTCTTTGCATTCCGTTAATGAACGTGTTTTCGTTATGATTCATAATTATCTTGGTTTGCCTTCTGTTTTTGCTCTCTGAATCTCGTGACTTTTTTATTTATTTTATTTGGATGTGAGAAGATACTTGAGAAAGCTAGATGCTAGAACAGAGTGGCTTCATCGGTCAACTAAGATAACGAGGTTTTGCTGTTCTTGTAAGATCGGTTCGAATCTCAAATAACTCTTGGTGAAGACATGACTGCTCGTCTGTCAGCAGCATTTGGTGAAGTACATTTTATTTTATACCAATATATGGTAATGCTGTACCGGATTAGTTGTAATCAAAATCCGGTTTAGTTGTGTGTCATTGTATGAGTTTTTTTTCTCGAAGAAAAAATAGGTTTAGTTTAGTTATGACTTATGATAGGTTCGAAACTACCAATCGAACAAATGAAGTTGGTTATGGCTCCTTTCCCAACTAACGCTGTTTTTTCTTTCCTACTTAACTTTACCAGCAATTATTTCGGTTTTGTTTAAAGAAAGCCAGAGAGAAGTTCGAATAATCAATCCCACGGAACATTCAATGTAACCGATATGCTGTTTTTTTTTTTAGTCCTTAAAGTACGAAACCTTATAAAGTTCCGTTTTGGACAAGAGAGAAACTAATGGCGTGCTTGGAGACCAAATATTTCATATCTGACCACTTTTATTTCTATTTGTGATAAAAAAATGTTTGACCATATATACGCGAGTATAACTGTTTTGTATAAAGATTACTCTCTGATTTACGCCATCGCCTCTATAACCAACCTCCAATTTATTTTAATTTTATTTTAATTTGAGTTTCAAATAATATATTTTTAAATATATATTTTGATTATTGATTTTATCTTGTTTTAAAAAAAAAATATTTTCTACTGTTTTTTATGATCTATGTAATCTTTTTTCATACATTATTTACGAATCTTTATTGATTTTTCAATTTTCTTACTCTTTTCATTTGTGTAAATCATAATATTCTAATAGTTTTTTTTTAGTTTTATCATTTTTATGATTTATTTTTTATTTCTTTCATTTAATCCATGTCTTTTTCCATATTTTAAAATTTTGTTTTTTTCTTTTTTTTTCTTCTTCTCTCTATATTTTTTAAAATAATTTGTGATCTTCTCGATTTTTAACTAATCTTACGATTTTATAGGTTGAAGTAAACTTCCTAATTTATTCAATATCACAATTAGTTTTTACTTGTAAGAAAGTTTAAATTTTCTAATATATTTGAAAATAAGTATTAAATCACTCAAAAACAAAGAAAATATAATGATATATTTAAAATTATGTATTATATAAGATTTATATATTTATTATGTTTTTAAATTAAATTTAAATTTCATCTTCTTATAATAATTTTTAAATAGTTGACTTCAAATTTAATAGTTTTTATGAATAGTTAATTGTACATATGTTAATATTTATCTATGTTATTTCATGTATATAAGAAAATTAATTAATTGATTTTTTTCAATTAATCATTTTGAAGATTTCTTATATAAATATCTCTCATTGAATCCAAGTCTGTTTCTATGTTTTTAAATTTTATATATTTTTGTATCCATTCTACTTCGCTATGCGTGGATATTTTTTAATTTAAGTTTTAAGTAATATGTTCTTAGATCTTTAATTTGACTATCGATATTCTCTTCCTTCTTTATACATTTATATTTCCTACAATTTTTTCTTGATAATCTTTGTAATATATTTCATTAATATGTTTTTAAAAAAAATTGTCATATTCTTTTCATTCGTCTAAAAAATAATATTATAATAATATTGAACTTTTCTAAAATTACCATTTTAAATTTTATATATATATATATCTTTTACTGAATCCATCTCTTTTTCATGTTTTTAAATTTTGGATATTTTTGCATCCATTTTTTCTCTATTTTCTCGTCCTCTCTCTATTTTTTTTATATAATTTGTTATTTTTCTAATTGTTTATTGAATATATATGTATCTTATCATTTTATAGGTTTTAGTTAACTTCTTAACTTATTCAATTTAATAAATTTTTATTTCTTCACTTGCATTAAAGTATAATTTCTAACTTTTTTCAGTTTAATATTTTGAGATTTTATTTATATATATATATATCTTTCATTAAATCCATCTCATTTTTATCTGTTTTTAAATTTTGTATATTTTCTTGTATTCATTTTTTTTTCTTTAGTTCTCATTTTTCGTATCTTTTGGTTTTATAGGTTGAAGTTAACTTCTTAACTTATACTCTCATAATTTTTTCCTTTTTCATTTGCATTTAAATTAAATTATCTTTATTAATTTGGAAATTTTGAGGATTAAATTCTTTTTAAAAATGGAATGATACATTTAAAATGTTATATTTTATAATATTTATATAATTATGACGTTTTAAATTAATTTTGAATTTTATTTAATTTTTATGTTATATTTAATTTTTAAATAGTTAAATTTAAATTAAATGAATTTTATATATTTTAATAGTTGGACTAATATTTATTGGTGTTATTTGATGGTTTTTGTTAAAAAATTATTGAGGCTGACTAATGAGAGGGGGGTGGGGAGGGGGGGGGCTAATGTGTCGAACACTGGAGAGTCCCCTTTTATCTTTTACAATATAGATGATTGTTTGTTATTTGTGAAAGTGTTATTTGTTTTTTTTTAATGATTTTTTTGTGTTGAATATGTTTTTTATTATTTTTTATACCGTAATAATTGACATTTTATTAAATACATAACAGAAGACACAATTTAATCTGAAAGAATACGAATGTGAAAATTGTTATTATTTATAATTATGTTTAATTTATATTTTTTTATCATATAAAGTTGGATGCGTTCAGATTGGTATTAACATGATCGCGACACCTGGTAAGCGATTCGATCAAATTTTGACTTGTGTCACGATTAGAATATATTAAATAGGTAAAATTTGAATTTATGAGTAGTTATATTTTAATAAATAAATGAGTGTTAGTATATTATCAACTAAGCAAAAAAAACATAAGTAAATGAGATTAACTTGAATTTAAGAAAAGATAAGCTGAAATGCTAATTCTTTTTTTTTTTAAATAACTTGAATGGTTTTTTTTTGGTTTTGGGTTTTGTGAATAAAATTTTATTTTTCATTAATTACAATAGATGTTGTATTTAATCTAGTGATTTGGTAAGTTGCAGCTACCTATGGTGTTCACTTGTAGTATTTTTATTTTTTAATTCTATTATTTTTTCTTCTTATTTATTTTGTTAAGTTATTTTTAAAATTGTAGTGTATTAGAGCACCTCTCATGGGAGGTTCTACTCTTGGTCTTTAAAGAATAAAAAAATCAAAAAAAGAGAGATTTTTAGAACCACCTCTTATTTTGGAGTTTTTATAACCAACTTTAAACAAATCCTATGATATGATTGGTTCAATTTAAGAGAGAAGTTTTAGATCAAACTTTATGAATAAAATATTAGTTAGATACCTTAATTTAGAGATTTACCATTGGAGGTGGTTTTAGATTAACATAGTTTTTATGTCTTTCACTATTATTATAGTAAATTTCGCAAACTTTGTCTATGAGAACACTCATAGCATAATGGATAATGTTATTGATTTTTATTGAGGAGATTGTGGGTTCGAATCCCCTTGTATGTTTAATAAAAATATTTTTTGGTTTAACATTTATTGTGTGATGATGTGTCATAACCATGAGAGTGTCATTCTACTTTTATATAGTAGATAAGTGTTAAACTTCGAAGTTTAGTAAGGGCGAGAATGATGCGATCATAATAAGCATCAATATATATATATATAGCAGTTCTTTGATAAAAAAAATGATTATAAAAATCAACAACAAAAATCAAAAGTTCAAAACCATTATAAAAATTTAGAAGTGGTGAAAGAAAAATCTCCCCATTGTAATATTGCTTAAAAAATATACTTAGTCCATTTTACAGGGGTAATATGTAAATAGTCGATTTATCATCTATTTTTTGTTTGTATTAATATAAGAAAGTTATTTGATCGATGATCTCTAGTCTAGTCAGTGTTGGTTGTTAAGGTTTCGATGTTAAAAAGCTGAATTAACTTGTAGCTAAATAAAGTTAGTTGTATGGTGTCCACGTTGGCATATATAGTTCGAATTAAGTTAGAGAAAACGTTGATTAGGTCTGAAAGGTTATCAGAACAGATCCATCAATATTTAACCAGAAGTCCACAACATCGTTACCAAACTCTCTCAATCTCCTCATGTTTTTTTTTCGGATTTTAATTTCCATAATTTATTTATATAAATGATATTTCAAAGTTATATAAGCATTTAATGAGCATTCTCCATAATTACAAAGATATCATGATCCATCAAATGTAATATTTCAAGAATTAATTCCCGATACATATATAAAGCCCCTTATAAATACAACACAGATTAATGTATATTTATATGACACATTAGTTAATTAATTATAATAAATTAAAAATAGCATATCTAGAAAGAATCATCGCAAATTAATATAAGTATTTTTTTCTCATATCAAATAAAGCAAGTTTTCGAAGCTTCTTATAAAAATTCATTCATACTTATTCTTATTATTATTATTATATATATATATATATATCTGTGTTTTTACTATAATAAAAATTAATAAGATGAATATATATGGTAAAAAGTTAATAATATGAATATATATGCGTTTGTGCATGAAATTATGTAAATATATTTAGTTTACATAAAATGTTACATTAACAATAATTCAGAAAATATCAGTCTAGGATATCAACGTTTTATTACATATGTAAATACGTAGGTTGCCCAAGATTACACAAACGTAGATGGGTATTGGTGGCTTGAAGTAGCGGGTGTAGGTTAGAACTTAGAACAAAAACCTTAAACTAATACTATACGAAGAGACGTTGAGAGGTTAACGAAATTCAGCCCACACCAAGCAATCTATACCTTTATCAACACTATAATTTTGGAATGTCTCTCCCACAAGCTGACAACTCAGTATTTTAAGTGATTATAAAGCTGCCATGTCAATAAATGAAAAAATTTGAACTATCAATAAAAACATTTCGTTTTTATATGTCACATTTTTATATGGGTCTAAATATTTAATTTGGTTGGGCCTTCAAATAAAATTCAAAGTGTTATTATTCATTAAATTAGAAAATAATTATATCAAATAAAAAAATATGTTAAAGTGTAGAAAATTAAAGAAGCGAGGTGGAAACGGCACAATCATTTCTTCAGGGGTAATTTTTGATATATTTTCAACTTACTCACTACGGAGAAAAAAATGGCTTCGGGAATCAATGAAAAAAGCAAATCTGATGAGAGATGATGTCTGGAGATTCAATTAATCTAAACTCTAAAGTTCGTATTTGGTTATGCAATTTTTCAACATTTTGTTCGATCGTTTATGAGACAGTCTTCTTCTTCTCTTTATGGCGGAATCTATGGGATTGATGACTAAATTAAAACCCTTTGTTCGATCGTTTATGAGAGAATCAAATGAGATGTTCGTGATGTATATATACACGATGGGGTGATATGCGTTACACTTGGGAGATGGCTAAGCTGTTAGATCCGAAAGGTGAGTATTTTTGGGATCAGATTATATCTGGTGATGATGGTATTATTTATGGTGAGACATAAGAAGAGTCTTGATATTGTCTTGGAAAACGATGAAGTTGTTGTTATCGTCGATGACTCAAAGAATGCTTTTGGTCAAATGAGCATCAAGGTAATTTCATATAGATTGAGAGGTACCACTTATTTGTTTGAAGCTCCAAACACAAAACTCTAATTCGTTATCAGAGATAAAGATGGATGAAAGTGAATCTAATGGAGCTCTTAGTACAATTCTTAACATTTTAAAACAAACTCATCGCCTAATTTTTTAGGACACAAATAAAGATCTAACTTATAAAAATGTGAGATCGATACTAAAACAAGCTCTGAAAAGAAAAATATGACATCGAGACAATATTATTCTAATAAGTATCATACATGTAAATGTAAATTATGTAAATAAAATAAATAATTCCATTGTTCAAAAAAAAATGTAAATAAAATGTTCAAATAAACTTCTCCGCACGTAGGGCGGGGGTCAACACCTAATGTTCTTTAAATTTAAATAAATCCCATATATACTATGAACTAATTATTTAAAATATAAATACAAAGAAAAGAAAAAGGTAGATTACTTAAAATGGGTGTTGTGTTGGTTAGGGAAGACGTTGGCATCAGTCGCCGGTGGAGAGGTCCGTCCAAACCCTTCCGACTCTCTAACGGATTTTTATTTTTATTTATTTTATTTTTCTTCATCGATTTTTTCTTCATATATATAAACTCTCTCTATGTAAGACTATATACAGTATCTCTATATATATGTATACGTGCTGTTGCTCTTCACCTTTCTTCTTGTTCCCACATACCCATCTTCCCCAACCTTTCCCCCAAAAAAAAAACTTAGGGTTTTCATTTCGATATTTATACGTGAACGCACCAAAATATTTGCGTACGTTTTTGTTATAACATCTGTGTGATTTCTTCCTTGTGATATATATATATTGCCTCTTTGTTCTTGTATTGGTTTCGATCGGTACACTTTGTGTTAATTATATAAATAGTTAGATATAGATCGGCTTAAAGAAGAGAAAGGATCATGTGTAGTCGAGGCCATTGGAGACCAGCGGAAGACGAGAAGCTCAAGGATCTGGTCGAACAGTATGGTCCTCATAATTGGAACGCCATAGCCCTCAAGCTCCCTGGTCGATCTGGTAATTATCTTCTAGGTTTGGTCCATATATTACAAAACTAGGGTTTGATATATATATTGGTTAAATAAAAATAAGATGAGAAATAATCTGTGCTGATGTATATGCAGGTAAGAGTTGTAGATTGAGATGGTTTAATCAATTGGATCCGAGAATAAACCGAAACCCTTTCACGGAAGAAGAAGAAGAAAGACTCCTAGCGGCTCACCGGATCCACGGGAACAGATGGTCGATCATCGCAAGGCTTTTCCCCGGAAGAACTGATAACGCGGTCAAGAACCATTGGCACGTCATCATGGCTCGACGCACACGCCAAACCTCCAAGCCTCGTCTTCTTCCCTCGACGACTTCGTCTTCTTCTTTAATGGCGTCTGAACAAGTCTCGAGGGCTTCTGGTGATCGGAAGAGAATACTTGGAGACGTTATTAATTATCCTTACCAATTCTCTCATATCAATCATCTTCAGTTCCTCAAGGAGTTTTTCACCGGAAAGATCGCTTTAAATACCAAAGGTAAACTCAAAATGATGGACCCGTTTTCTATAAAATGTGTTTACATCTTCATATGAGTGTCGCAAGGATTAGCGATGAAAATCTTATGTCTCAAACTTTTGCAATGGAGTTTAGCCAATTTTGTTTTTCATTGCATTATCAAATTTTCTGATAATTTTCAAAATTTTGTGACAAAAATTCATGTTTTTCTTCCTTGTAGTCATAGTCATATATCATTTTCGTCATTATTATGTCTATACATTTATAGTTGCAATCACGTAACTTATAATTTTAATCTTTTTTTCTCGATGCGATCGCAGCAAACCAGAGTAAAAAGCCTATGGAGTTCTACAATTTTCTACAAGTGAACACGGATTCAAACAAGAGCGAGGTTATTGATCAAGATTCAGATCAAAGCAACCCCAATGACTCGGACAACAGAAACGAAAGTCGTGTTCCTTTCTTCGACTTTTTGTCTGTTGGAAACTCTGCCTCCTAGGGTTAACTTGTTTGCAGCATATGTATAAGACCTGAAAATTTCTAGCTTAAGTACTATTTAGTCCGTATACGTACGAGACAATTTAGATCGATGACATGTATGTTTGGTGTATATATAAAACCACTAATTAGTGAGCTCTAATGTGAAAATGTACCAAAAGTTAATGCATCCACACCACACATTCTCAATCGGCTTAAGGTGGATAAAATGTCTAATCATATAAATCTTACGGCGGCGTTCTTAGTTTGGAAAATAATTAAATTAACGATGGTTTTTGTGGTTAAGTAAAAGAGAACAAAAGATGTCGTGTAACGAAGAAATAGATGCAACTACATCAGCGGACTATTCAGACATATCGCCTACGCCTACGGTCAAGATCATGCACAAATGAGACTCCTACATTATATTGTAGTTCCATCCATCATCCACATATATATAACTTATGTGAATTAATATAGTCGATATATATATTTATATGTATAGTGAAAAGTAAAAGCCCTCATATATTCAAGGTTTTAAGATAAAACCTCATTGCAATTTATTGAACTCAGGTTAGTTATGAACGAGTAAAAGAGTTCCTGATTTTTACGTAATCTATCAGATTTCTTTTAAGCACTCTCTTTCAAAAATGATGGTTTGTTTAACTAATGACTTAAAATATTTCATTAAGTTTCTTCTTCCTATCAATATCTTGAGCAGGTTAACGTTTTTTTACTGTATATGTTGTATATCTTGTTATTTTGATTAGTTTAAAGAAGAAAATTGTTTGCACGTCTTTGTGTTTTTTTTTGTTGTAACAGAACACCATGTGATATATATACTGATATTATGCAAACTCTAAAGGTTTTTTTTTTATGAAGAAACCTGATTTAATTGAGTTTTATATGGTGAAGTATGATAACGGAAAGACGAAATGGATGTTGGAGTGTAGATATGATTAAGTTGGGCGTAGTTATCAGCCACCAAGAAAGATATTTCAAGGCAGCAAATATAAAACCTTAGTCAGAATAACCAAAAAATACCAATTAGAAAAAGTAAAAATAATGGGATGTAGTTGGAATCTTGGAGATAAAAAAGCACACATCTTGACGGTTGACACGACTCATAACCCACACCTTCTACTTTATTTTTTTTCTTTCTTAAACATGCTTTCTAATTTCAATTTAATTTTCTTATAATTTGTTTCATAATAGAGAAGACGAAGCGAAAGTTTCAATTTAGAAGATTTGGGGCAAAAACTAAAATTTTAAAGAACTTGAGGATTAACTTGCAATAGCTCTTTGTCAACAAAAAAACTTGCAATAGCTGACATAAACAAGTGATTAATTTTGCGTAAGTCGAGACACGTGTGAGATCCCTACTCTACCTCGCCGTCTCTGAGCCCTAGATCGCCGGCAGATCTCGTCGCGCGTAATGGTCTAGTAGTATCAACGGTCTCGTTCCCGAACCTTTAATTGCATTTGTTGCGAACGCCAACGCGGAAAAGCGTTTCGTCCTGGCGTTTTGGTTCGTGTAACTGTAACTCCGTCTAGATCACACAATTAACCCAACAAATGAACACATTCTCGAGTTAAGAGTAAAGTTACGCACGGATCATCGTCTTTCTCTTCTTCCAAGCGACGAATCAAACTCGAGATTCGGAATCTCCTTAGTTTCGAAGAACCGCCATAGATATGGCGACTAAGGCGGCATCGTCTTCAAGCCTCCCCAAATCTGGAGCCATCTCCAAAGGCTACAATTTCGCTTCCACTTGGGAACAGGTAATCGCGAGATTCTATCACAATCTGAGCTCGAGATCCCGCCATTGGATCCAGGAATACCCATTGATGAGTCTAGTGTCTGGTGTGTTCGGATAAAATGGTTGGATCTGATTGATGCTCTGTTTGTTGAGGATATCATAGATTCACTGTGACCAGACCTGTTTTCTCTTCATATACTGAATTGTAATGTGGTTACTTCCTATTGCAGAGCGCTCCTTTGACAGAGGAGCAACAAGCAGCTATAGTGTCTTTATCACACGCAGTCGCTGAGCGGCCATTTCCTGCAAATCTTGTGAGTCTGAAATTGTTTTTGTTTTTGTTTTTTTTGGAGTGTTTTCCCTTTTTTTGTTTGATGTCAGTGTTAGTTCATGGTTTTAGGTACATGAGCATGTTCACCGGCCCGAGAATGGCTTGTCTGTCTCAGCAGAGGACACAAACTTGGGAAATTCTGGAGCAATTGAAGCTGTTTTGGTTAATACAAATCAGGTAATCTCTTGTCCAGCAACTTGATTTTCCAAGGATCTGTGACGTCTGTGGAGAAAGATTATGCTTAGCTGATTTGATAAAGAAGTTTTTATGCCGTACTATAGGCGTTGCATTCTTCCATCTTTATGTGTACTAATGCTTCTTCATTTCGACGTATGTTGTTTTTAATACAGTTCTACAAATGGTTTACTGATCTTGAATCAGCGATGAAGTCTGAGGTTAGTGATAGTCATGTTGTTCCTAGGTTAAAAGTCGGGAAACATTACTTGAACTGTGTCTAAATGATTTGTTCTTTTCTGACATAGACAGAGGAAAAGTATCGGCACTATGTCAATACTTTAACTGAGCGCATCCAGACGTGTGATAATATACTTCACCAGGCAGGTTTCCACCAAGTTTTGTACAATGCTGTGGCCTTACCTTTCCAAGAAATTGTAAGGCATCTGTTTCTGTATTGACCTTAGGATTTTTCCTGCGCAGGTTGATGAAACGCTCGACCTATTTAATGAACTGCAGCTTCAACATCAAGCAGTAACAACAAAGACTAAAACCCTTCATGATGCATGCGACCGAATGGTATTGTATTCTCTGTCTTTTATGCAGCAAAGTAATTTTATTGTTTCTCTTAATCTTTCGAATGTGTCTTCCCGCTGTAAAATTCGAAATGACAAACAAAAGATGCTTAATGCATCATGGCTGATCAAGAGTTTCTGACTCGCTATTTGATTGCTGCAGTTTACTGACCTGAGCTCTTTCTTCCACCTTTTTTTAGTTAATGGAGAAGCAGAAATTGATGGAGTTTGCAGAAGCACTTAGGAGTAAGCTCAACTTTTTTGATGAATTGGAGAATGTAAGATTTAAATACTGGCCTACCTACATATTTTTTTCATATGTTAAAGTATAAGTGTGTAGTTGCTTGAGATAAGGCTCTTGTTTTACTCATTAACATAATCTACATAAAACTTGGCCTACACGTGGAACCTTGGTTCATAGTATATGTTTTTCACTGAATAGTGGTTGTAAATTTAGGAGGAAATACCTAACAAGGTGTTAAACTTCCCTAATATCTTTTTTTTTTTTTTTTTTTGCAGATCTCCTCCAATTTTTACTCTCCAAATATGAATGTATCAAACTCTAACTTTCTCCCATTACTGAAACGGCTCGATGAGTGCATATCGTGAGTAAATGATGTTGCATTCAATATTATGAAATTTACATACACTACGTGGCAATTTTCTTAAAGAATGCCGCACTTAAAATTTTGTCCTGCTCCCTTGAATGATTGTAATATGCTTCTTTTACCTTGGATTCTGTAGATACATCGAAAGTAGTCCCCAATATGCGGAGGCGAGTGTTTATTTGCTTAAATTTCGTCAGCTCCAGGTACATCGAAAGAGCTCTCACTCTCTCTGTCTCTCCTCCCTGTTTCTCTCTCACTGAGAGACGCTTGGGTTTACAGTTCTTGCGCATGCACAAACTCACACATTGTTTCCAGATTTATAGGGGAGATAAATGATCTTGTAACCTCTGTTATGAGAGAAGACTAACATTTATAATTTTTACAGTCACGCGCCTTGGGCATGATTCGAACTTACATCCTTGCAGTGCTCAAAACTGCTGCTTCTCAGGTAGTTGTTCTTTGTAATATGCATATAGTCTTGCTCATCTTACACAAAGCATGTATTTAGTTCTCGTGACTGTGTATGTACATGTATTGCATATCTATATGCATGTAGTCTAGTCAGTTAGAATGTATTTTGTAGTTATCTCTAGTTTCCTTGAGACAGACATTTTAATTTCATTGTCAGGTCCAGGCAGCATTTCGCGGGACAGATGGAAACAAAGCATCTGTCTCGGAGGGTGTTGAGGCATCTGTAATATATGTTCGCTTCAAGGCTGCTGCAAGTGAGGTGATACCTTTTGATTTTTTTCCATGTTAGTGCAAAAATGCTAGGTTCACAATATTAGATAAGAGAAAAAGGAAATCTAGTTTTTGCAGCGTTAGTCAATGTGAATTTTGTCAGTTTAGTGTTGAAATTACATCATGACTGATATTTTCTTTCTTATGACATTGAACATGGATAAAATTATATATCCAGCTTAAACCTGTATTGGAGGAAATTGAGAGTAGGGCAGCAAGAAAGGAATATGTTCAAATCCTTGCAGAATGCCACAGACTATACTGTGAACAACGGCTTTCTCTTGTGAGTTCATTTTCTAGATTACAATATGGTTTAGTTTCTATTTGCAGGTAACTATAATCGCCTGTTTATTCTTCATTTCACATTATCAGGTCAAAGGCATAGTTCACCAACGAGTATCTGATTTTTCCAAGAAAGAGGCACTACCATCTTTGACTAGATCTGGTTGTGCATATCTGATGCAGGTATATGAAGGAACATAAAGGGATGAATACCTCTCTTTATTCACGAGGGAGACTAGGAGTTATACCAGTTTAGTAGAAAAAGTCATTGCTATCATCAAAGGGGATAGGAACATATAAGAAAAAAATAGAATATTAATATGGCTGTTAATCTGTGTGATTTCAAAGTTCAGACGAGGGTCTTTGAGAGAGAACGGCTGGATTATCAGCTTTAGCAACTGAAAATTGTAGAGATTGTTAATGGACTTGGTTTTGCAGATCATAAATTACTGCACCACATGTCTTAACTCGGTTGTAAATTTCAGGTTTGTCAAATGGAGTATCAACTGTTTACTCATTTCTTTCCAGCATCATCAGAAGAAGTTTCAAGTCTGGCACCTTTAGTGGATCCTTTGTAAGCTTTTATGTGCCGTGCTGTCCATGTTCACCATCTCTGTTTCTTTTCAATTTAACCCTCAAATGATTCTTGGGGCCTCCTATAGTGAAATATAGACAGCTAATACATATTGAAATATAGACAGCTAATACATATTGAAATATAGACAGCTAAAACATATTGAAAAATAGACAGCCACTACACTGTAGTCATTTTTCTTTAATCTGAATATGACTCTTGGAAATTTAGGATTCAGAAATTTGAGTAAGCATAAGTAATCCATATTGTTTTTCGTTTGTTATATCTTATGCGATGCATGCAATTTATCGTAGTTGCTTTGATTTCTGAACAGGTCTACGTACTTATATGACATTTTACGCCCAAAACTGATTCACGAAGCAAATATTGACCTTCTATGTGAACTCGTTCATATCCTTAAAGTTGAAGTCTTGGGGGAGCAGTCCGCTAGACAGAGTGAGCCCCTGGCCGGACTGCGGCCTACATTACAAAGAATTTTAGCCGATGTTAACGAGAGATTGACTTTTCGTGCCAGAACATATATTCGAGATGAGGTGCCGTATTTACCTTACCACAGATGTTTGGATAGTTTTCCTACAAGTATTACTGTCTCTATCCATGGCCTTTACTTCCACATGCGTGATCTTCTCATCTGTATCTATGTAGAAATATTGAAATTTGTATGTTGTCACCACTAAGACGACTCACCTAACAACTGATAAGATGAAATTGTGTTATAACTCTGATACTTACCCACTATTAAGTGGAAAATTTTGCTAGTTTCGGCTGTGTTATCCTGTTCAGTCTTAGAGGACTTTGCTTTCCGTGAATTGCTCTGTTTGAATCCCTTCTTACTTCTGCAGATTGCAAATTATATTCCCTCTGATGAAGATCTGGATTACCCTGCAAAGCTGGAGGGATCTCCTAATACAACATCTGAAACTAATCTCGGGGTAGAATGAAATTTTTCAGATTATTCCTATGGTTGGGTAATTTTTAGTTGTATACTTATATTCTAAGGTGCAGGATGATGAAAACGCTGATGTATTTAAGACTTGGTATCCACCTCTAGAGAAGACTCTCTCTTGTCTATCTAAATTATACCGTTGCTTGGAGCCTGCAGTCTTCACTGGATTAGCACAGGCAAGACTGCTCTATTAGTAACTTTATTGCTTCTCATTCTGTCAAAGAAGACATGAAAAGTTGTCTAACTCACCATCTCTTCTGTTCTACAGGAAGCTGTAGAAGTTTGCTCTCTGTCAATTCAAGTAAGCAAGCCAGAAAACCAGATTTTCCCCGCCTTGACTTTTGTTCCATTTTCAGCTGTTCTTATTTTCAATGACAATATCAATTTTAATTATACGAAGATGTGTCATTTTCCTGTATAGATTTTTTAGTTATTTTTGTTTATTTTAATTACGAAGTTTGTACATATGCTTCATGTCGCCATAGCTGAGAAGTCCACATTATTTTGTCAAATATGCAACAGAAAGCCAGCAAGCTTATCATTAAGCGATCAACTACAATGGATGGCCAGATGTTCCTTATCAAGCACCTCCTTATCTTGAGGGAACAGGTTATGGCTGATCTATCTTTACTTTGCTCCTATTTCTATACAATACAGTCAACGATTATATTTTAAACAATACTTCTATTTGTTTCCAGATTGCGCCTTTTGACATAGAATTTTCAGTCACCCACAAAGAGCTTGATTTCTCCCATTTGCTGGTTAGTTCTTCGACATTCAGGTCTACTTTGTATGATAGATCTAAAGCTTTCTCTATCGCCTTAGAGAGTGCTTATCTTTAGTGCAGATTTTAAGTCTTTCTCCTCCTTCAGTTTCTTTCTTTGCTGATGACTTTGCTAACTTTCTCCAATAACTATTTTTTTTTTTCATAAAATGTGGTTAGGAACACTTGAGGAGGATACTTAGAGGTCAAGCGTCACTTTTTGACTGGTCTAGGTCAACCTCCCTAGCAAGGACCCTGTCACCTCGAGTTCTGGAGAGCCAAATAGATTCCAAGAAGGTTTGTGATTTTCTCTTCCATCCACTTCAATTGCTGATTTGCTTCATGTTTACATAAGTTTGTCACTCAGATGTGTTGATATCATTTGGCAATTTAAACCATGAGCATCTTTCTGCAAGACTGATGTACCGATATTGATGAAAGGTTAAATTAATTTCATAGTCTGGGTTATTATTCTTCCGCTATGCTAGTGGGACCATGAGATATGGTAGGTTTTTAGCAGAATCCTTGCATTACTTTATATGAATGGGAATGATGCGTAGACGTTTATTTTGCAGGAACTGGAAAAATGTCTTAAGACAACTTGTGAGGAGTTCATCATGTCAGTCACTAAGCTCGTTGTGGATCCTATGCTTTCATTCGTAACCAAGGTGGGTTTTTCTTCTTTTTTTTTTCTTCCTTCTCTGGGGAAAAAATGATTTTCAAGGCTTCTTAAGATTCTACACGTTTTCTAAAAAATTAATTCAGCATCCTTGCACTGTTTCATTTTTAAGAAACTTCAAAATCTCCTTCTGTGCATTACACACTATCTTCCATTTTAATTTGTGCCGATGACATGTCCATCTATCTAATACAGTGCTCCAATTATGAGAGGAGGGACATTATTATCTAAAAAGGTTGCTTTGCTTATGTATTGTGTACTTGTATATGCAGGTCACAGCCATAAAAGTTGCTCTTTCCACTGGAACTCAGAATCAAAAAGTTGACTCTGTCATGGCTAAGCCGCTAAAGGAACAAGCTTTCGCTACTCCAGATAAGGTGGCTGAACTTGTTCAGAAGGTATGAGATTAGTAATGTACTCTTTGAGTGTAGTTTTTTTTGTTCTTCTAGGTATATCTCAGAAATAGAGATGGCAGCTATTTATTGTTCCCTATGAAGCTCTCCAGGATGCAACTTCCTTTGCTGAGCCATGATATTAATTTTTTTGCTCATCAGTATTTCTAGTACTAACAAATACATATGCTAATGATCCCTTAAATATGCATATGTGGTTCTTTAGTTCAAGAATTTATAACAGTAAGCACAGGGAAATGCTGATTTGTATCACACGTCCTTAAACCAGGTATATGCTGCAATACAGCAAGAGTTGCTTCCGATCTTAGCAAAAATGAAACTCTATCTGCAGAATCCATCAACAAGGACCATACTTTTCAAACCTATCAAGTAAGTCCATTTCTCAAAATCCTCTGCAACTTAGTCGACCATGTAAACTATCTTCGGCTTCTTTCATATGTGTGATTCTTCTACTCCCTTGTGTCTAAGCCCAAATATCTTTGCTAGTTTGAATACTAACAAATTCATCGATATGATGACCCTATTATGTATATGTTTTATATGCAGGACAAATATTGTGGAAGCTCATACACAGGTTGAGTCTTTACTCAAAGCTGAGTACTCAGCTGAAGAACAAGCCAACATCAATATGATCTCCATTCAGGATCTGCAAACACAACTCGACAATTTGCTTTAAGGTCTCAATATATGTTTTTGATTTCCGCACTACCTTGGGTTTTTTTTTTATATAAAGACTTTCTTCTTTTGGCTACTTTTAGCTACTTTACAAGAATTCACTTTAGAAAATAATACTCCTATTTTGTATCCAAGAACTCGTACATCTCTTGGTCTCTACATTCAATCTATTTAGTATTTACGGTCAAAGCTTGTAGATCCTATGCTTATATATAAACTAGTTGTCAAGTTCTTGTTGGTTGCTCGCATAAATAAACACAGACAAAAAAAACCTGTATTATAGAATTAATAAAATCTTAAAAATATAACAATCCTTGTTACCATCAAAGAAAATAAAATCCTTGTTTCACCGATAAGCGAGAAAATCCTTAAAAAACTTGTATTATTTTTAAGGATTTTAGGCCAAGACAGATATAAAACCATACTTTTTTTTTTTTTTATTATTTATAAAACCATACTTATTAATCTATTTTGCGATTATATATTTACATGTGGCATGAGAGCATCTCAGCCTCTCAGGTGTCGCAAAGAAGTAAATTTCAAAAAAAAGGGAATGATGTCCACAGTCCACACACTCTAAAACATGACTAAAGAGTAAAAGGGATTCGGACACGACTTTAACTCTTTAAGTTGACCACTTTTTAAAGGATTATACTAATATATAGTAAATTAATTATATTAACTGTATATCACCGTTTAAGCGATTTTGATTAAATTCGCTTAACCCGTTTTCATGATAATTTGATCCGAAAGAAATGATCACTTGGATAATGGTTCTGATTCGGCTTAAAAAGTAAAAAAAGTATTTCATCTTTTTTTTCTGGTCATGAATTAAGAAAATGAAATTTACAAAAGATATATAAAAAAAGTCGTTGTTACTTGTTCTAGTAGTAGTTTTGGCTTAAAGCAATTATGTTCAAATTTCAATATATTTAAATTCAGCTGTCCAGTTTAACTTCTAGCTGTCTTCTAACTGAAAATTTATTTGTAATTAAAGTTGTTTTACGCGATAAAAATATATTTTCATTTCAACAATTAAAAAAAAAAAAGCGTTTTCGAATATTTAGATTTTGCAATATGTGCGTGCGTGCGTTTTTACCATATGTAAGAGCAAATAGAATATTGGAGAAAGAACCCTAATTTAAATTTAGGAATTTTTAATTTTTCCAGTGAATGTCCGAAATCATTACATCCATTGAAAGCTCAACGTGGCTTCGCCTGCTTGTTCGTCTTCATTGATCTGTAAGCGCATTTTCTCTTTCGCGTACCAGAAGTTTCATTTCTCGTTGGATCCACTCTCCCTTATACGTTCGTTCTTCTCTCTTTTTGTTGCTCGGATCTCCAGCTGTTTTCGATTGAGCGTTTGAGCATGATTTCTGAGGATTTTTAGGGTTTTCTGCCTTGTTGGAGCTGGAATCTGCTGCGTCATTCCGTTTGAGCAAACGTGAGTCTCGTTTGCGCAGAATATCTTTCTCTTTGCCTAGTTTCTTAAAATGTGACTGAAATATTCGTTTTGGCGGATTTTAGATTCTCCTGATTTGTTTTGGGAGAAAAAAAGATTCTTGAATTGGTTTTGAAGTATCAGACAACATCTGAACAGAAACAAGTTTCTATCTTTTCTGTTGGTTACAGGATTGGTGGGATTTTATTGCCAGTAGCAACTTCTCCTGTATGTAGTGAAAGGTCAAATATGACGGACCAAAGCTCTGTTGATGGGATTCTAGAGTTTCTTAAGAGAAATCGTTTCTCCAAGGCGGAGGAAGCTCTGCGTAACGAGCTGAACAACCGTTCTGACTTGAATGGGTTTCTTCAGAAGCTTAACCTGGAGGGAAAAGATTCAAGTAAAGGTCCAGACGAAAGGGCTGCTGGTAATGAACTTAGGAGGTCGGGTTCTCGAGATAGCGAAGTCTCCAAGGAGCTGATTGTGAAAGAGATAGACTGCGGGACTGGCACGAATGGGTCTGTTATCAAATGGGAAAACGGTGCGGCTGCTGCTGAGAAACCGAGCAAGAAGGAAACGATCGCATCAAGTGAGATGAGCTTCACGTTCTCCAAAAACTCAGGTGATGCTGCTCCTGATGCGCGTTCCTATAAATTTACTTCAGGTAATGGTACCTTGGACCCTTACCGAAACGTTGATGATATTGGTGGTAGCAGCTTGGTGGATTCATATGCATTGGAACAGCCGAGGCATGGGGATTCGGCTGATGTCGATAAGAAAATAGTGGAAACTGGCGAAGATATCGTTTTCTTTGGCAATAAGACTACTTCGTGGTCTGGAAATACTAGTAAAGGGAACTCCGGATCCAAGATAAACGAGACAAATGAGATTGATCGGCTCATTGAAAATTTTGGAAAGCATGAAAACTATATGGGTAGCACTCGCTTAAGAAGTGAAGATGTCGTGGATACAACCTCAGAGAACTGGAAAGAGTGTTCTGTTAAGACTCTTTTTCAATCTTCGAGAGGGGATGCGTCAACCAGTTACAATCAAGCTACGAGCTCGGACAAAAGAGAGGGAAAGAAGAAGGCAGACATTAGTGATGTGAGGGCGGCAATCAAGGAGCAGGAGAGCGAGGTGGCAAGAGCTTTGTTCTTTGGTAAATCTCAGTCTAGTTTTGATGACAAGAGTATGAGTAGCTTAGGCTTTCCGCTTATCTATGATACCCGGAAAGAAGAGTTTCCTAGGCTGCCTCCTGTTAAGCTCAAATCTGAAGACAATCCTCTGAGTCTTTACTGTGAAGAAAAGTTTGAGCGTGATGGTTCAGGTCCTAGGCTAATCAACGACGAGGAAGCACTTCTCATAGGCTCATACCTTGATGTTCCGATTGGACAAGAAATCAGCTCATCAGGTGACAATCCTCTGAGTCTTTACTTTTTTTTTTAGTTTCACCTTTACCTTATCAATTTTAGTCGAGGTGTGAATGTAAGTTTAAATCTCCCAATGTTCTCATATAGGTGGGAAAAAATCTGCTGGGGGAAACTGGCTTTCAGTAAGTCAGGGAATAGCAGAGGACGCATCAGATCTTGTTTCTGGCTTTGCTACAATCGGCGATGGTTTGAGTGAATCTGTTGATTACCGTAATGAATACTGGGACTCTGACGAGTATGAGGATGACGACGACATTGGTTATGTCAGACAACCTATTGAGGATGAAACATGGTTTCTTGCCCATGAGATTGATTATCCAAGTGATCATGAGAAAGGAACGACCCGCGGAAGTCCTGATCGCCATGGAAGAGATGCAACCAAAGACGAGGATGATCAGTCTTATGCAGAGGAGGCCTCTTACCTATCTGGTGAACAGTACCTGCAAGCAAAAGATGCTGAACCTATTTCTTCAGAAAATGACCGAAGACTTACAGTCTCAGAAATCTATCCAGCTAGCAAGAAAAATGATTTAATAGCCCAATATGATGGGCAATTGATGGATGAGGAACTGCTCAATTCGATGCGTGATGAGCCTGTTTGGCAGGGGTTTGTAGCTCAGACAAATGAACTTCTCATGCTGGGTGATAAGAAAGGGGTGAATGTCCATCGAAAATCTCATCTTGATGATGTTTGCCTCGAAGATGATCAGCATGATTCAGTCAGGTCGATTGGTGTGGGTATTAATAGTGATGCAGCTGATTTTGGCAGCGAAGTACGTGAAAGTTTGGCTGGAGGGAGCAGTGAGGGAGATTTTGAGTACACCCGTGATCATGATGCTGTAGCATCCAGGTTTAAACAGCTTTACTCCGAGTCGGATAAGAAACATATTGATGGATCAAACAAGAATAAACAGAGAGCAAGTAAAAATGATGGTCCAGATTACATTGTAGATAATGATTTAGGCGGGAGTTTTCATGTGAAGATTCAAACTGATGGAGGTTTCTCGTTTGGCTCGTCGCAAAAAGATGGGCAGTTGATGCATGCAGAATCTAGTAAATCATTGTGGTCAGGCAATCAAAAAACAGTAATCAGAGATAAGAACGCCGAACGTTTGAGTGCTTCAACAGCTACTGATGATATGGTTGCAACTTGGAGACGGAAAAGTAGTGATTCGTCAAGTTCTCGAAGTTCCGTGAAAGAAAATAATGCAACGTCCCTAAAATCTGTAAACTCATCTCCCTCTTCTCGGTCAAATTATGCTTGCGAAGAAAGAAAGCATGCTGATAAAGAAGATGATAGAAATGATAGCAGTGAAAGAGAGGATGACCATGCGACAGCACTTGATGATGAAGAGGCAGTGGCTGTCCAAGAGCAAGTAAGACAGATTAAGGCCCAAGAGGAGGAGTTTGAAACCTTTGACCTCAAAATCGTGCATAGAAAAAACAGGTAAGATCTCTTCCCATGGTTTGAACTATAACAGCAAGTTACTTTCTTTCTTGTTCAAAGAAAGTGTTTAAGTTACTTTTTTGGCTTTATTTCCTATTTAGGAGAGCATGTGTTTTTGAGTTTCTGGTTGCTTGCGTTCAAACCAGAAACATCATGTTAAGTAAAACGGTAGATAGTATATTTGTTTTGTATTGGTTAGGGAGTACTGTGTCCAATGTTGAAAAATATTTGAGTATATGTTTCACTGTGATTACCTTGGATAACTGTTTTCTTCTGACATATTAGTTCCCAAGATTGGACTAGTCAAAAATTTCTACATCCTCGTAGTATCATATATATAGTTGAGTGCTGCTCTCTTATTATTTGTTTGATATTTATCAGAACTGGTTTCGAGGAGGAAAAGAACTTTCACGTGGTTTTAAATTCGGTCATCGCTGGGCGTTACCATGTCACTGAGTACCTTGGATCAGCAGCCTTCAGTAAAGCCATACAAGCGCATGACTTACAGACAGGAATGGACGTCTGTATAAAAATTATAAAGAACAACAAAGACTTCTTTGACCAGAGTCTTGACGAGATAAAACTTTTGAAGTATGTCAACAAGCATGATCCTGCTGACAAATACCATCTTCTCCGGTTGTATGATTACTTTTACTACCGGGTAAGTGATAAACGTCTCTTTTGTACCGTTTTATTCTGCTAGATATTTTTTTGCTTTATCGTTTATGTTATGAGCTCTGCAAGCTGTACATTCGTCCTCTGGATTAGTGTCTTTCTCTTCAAATATTTAGCCCTTAGTACCATTTAGACAATAGCGTGTCTTGGGGGATGGTTTGAAATAATGGTTTCCTTTTTACTGTATTTTGCAGGAGCATTTGCTAATTGTGTGTGAACTTCTCAAGGCCAATCTATACGAATTCCACAAATTTAATAGAGAATCAGGTGGTGAAGTTTATTTCACAATGCCAAGATTGCAGGTTTGTCCGGTTCATCATTACCATTCAGCATAATAGATGCATATCTAGCCGATTCCTGATATCTCTTTTGGACTTTTTTGTACAGTCGATTACTATCCAATGCCTCGAAGCACTTCAGTTTTTACATGGCCTTGGACTTATACACTGTGATTTGAAGCCTGAGAACATATTGGTGAAAAGCTATAGCAGATGTGAAATAAAAGTCATTGACCTTGGAAGTAGCTGTTTCGAGACAGATCACCTATGCTCCTATGTCCAATCAAGGTCATATCGAGCACCAGAAGTCATTTTGGGACTTCCTTACGATAAAAAGATAGACGTGTGGTCTCTTGGGTGCATTTTGGCTGAACTATGTACAGGGAACGTAAGTTCTTCGTTTCCGTTGACTTGGTCCATTTCTGATGCTATTGCTTCCTCATATCATTTTTTTTTCTTAATGCAAAAAACATATTTGGAAGAAAAACCACATTTCCACATTTACAATCCGCATAGTAATAGTTCTAATGCATCAATTCTGTCATTTATACAAATTTTTGCTGGAGTTTTAAGGTAACACCATGGTTATTATCTTGGATCGGTTGTTGATTCTGTGGAGTTGCATTTGCAGGTTCTTTTCCAGAATGATTCTCCAGCCAGTTTGCTTGCAAGGGTGATGGGAATCATAGGCTCAATCGATCATGAAATGCTTACAAAAGGACGCGATTCCCACAAATACTTCACAAAAAACCGAATGCTCTACGAGCGGAACCAGGTGAGTGTTGCAGAGACTTTAAAAGAACATTCCCTGAATCCCAAAAACTCTGCCAGCCACTCTTAATGTTGAATGGAAGAAGCATATATTATGTTAATAAGAACATTCTCTCTCTCTCTTGAAAAATCGAATTTTTTTTTTTTTGGTTTCAGGAAAGCAGCAGATTGGAGTACCTGATACCTAAAAGAACATCCTTGAGACATCGGCTTCCAATGGGAGACCAAGGATTCACAGACTTTGTTGCTCATCTTCTTGAGATAAACCCAAAGAAGCGTCCTTCTGCATCAGAGGCTCTCAAGCACCCTTGGCTTTCATACCCATACGAGCCAATCTCTGCGTAAACAATCTGTGTCTTACTTTGGCTAATCAAAAGAGAAGCAGCAAAAAAGCCCGGAGATTAGTGGAAACCTTATTATCTTTGCAAAGGTTCAAGCCTCTTTGGAGCGTGACCCCTTAGTGTAAGTGTTTGTTTCCGTTGTTGCTGTATCCTTCAGTCAAAGGTTTATCTGAGTCCAAAGGTGAGATGAAAAAGAAGCAAACAAACCTTTTGTGAAATTTGATTAGATGTAACACTGTGTTGTTAAACTTGTGATTATTATTCTCTTAGAACAACAGATTGTAGTTAAAACTTTAATTTTGTATCTTCTGCTGATCCTTTTACTCGTTTTGATTTATGAATCTTTTCTTCCATGTTATTTTTATTGTTACAAAACTCTGTTGAGAATTATCATTAGAGATAATAGCAAAATGGATAGTGAAACCCAATATAATCCTTTGAAAGTTATCATTAAACAAAAAAAATGGGTTTCTCATAAAAAATAAATAAAGGAAAACAGAAAGAGGAAGAAATTTATCAGAAGAAAATGAAGTAGTGAACAATTCCGTCGGTCAGGAAGCAGAGAGCCTAAATTGATTCCGATGACCACTGTCTCCGGCTCCGTCGTCTCATCATTCGTAGCTCCTCCGCTTCGTTCCCCATTCCCTCGTCATCATCCGAGTCTGACCAAGCTCTCTCTTCAAGTACTCTCTCTCTCTTTCTCTCTCTTTACCTTATCTCACTCTCAGTGTGTATCTTCTGACCTTTCGTCTTTTTTCTCTTCGCCTGTGATTGTGAAGATTCCTAGAGCCGGCTGGCGGAGGAAACAGCTAGGATTTTCTTTAGTGGCGGCGGCGGCGGCTTCACAATTGCCATCGGAAGGTGGAAGGAAAAGCTCTTGTGTTTCATTCGATTTCTTCCTTACATTGCACCAGCTTTTTTGTTGAACCTGTTGTGAATGTTGGGTTTTCCAGCAACTTATGATCCGGAGCTCCGTTTGGTTTTCGAGCTCGCCACCGATTCGGAGTTGTATGAGCTTGAGAATATCCTTTTTGGTCCCAGGTGAATTTCAGAAGCGATCCAGTGTTGTAGTGATTTGGGTGTCGAAATTCAAAGTCTTAAACCCTTCAAATTATTAGTTTCTGGAGATTCAGCACAAATATGAAGATGATGATGTGATTTTTGTGCTCTGAGTAACGTTTTGGGAATCACTTTGTTTGGTGAGCAGCTACTTCAGCCCTCTGCTGAAATCAATTCCAAACAAAGGAGGAAGTGAACGGCTGATGATAGGCCAAGACATTGAGGTGCGAGATGGTTTTATCGAATCCCTTGAATCGAGATTCTTGTTTCTCGCTGCAGATGCTCGCTCAACGCTGAGGTATGCTTTGCTTGTTCCTGTCCTTGGGATTAGAAAATCAATAGCTTCTTGTTTTGGGCTTCACTTGGATGCAAGAAAGGGTATTAAGTTTCGAATGAAGTAGATATGTCTAGAGTAATCTGTTCCATTGCTTCTGTTGCAACTTCAGAACTCATCTAGGTGGAACTAATCCATTATCTCTTACTATATCTGTTCATAGAGAGTCCGAACCAAAGAATTTGAGTACGCGTTATGTGTCTTTCATTGTCTAGGGGTTGGAGGCCTTCATACAGAAACGTCTTAATTGCGGTGAGAGATAAGTTGAGCATTCCCTGCTCCAGCCAATTGCCAACCGAGGACCTAGAAGCAGAGATTTTTCTGTATCTTGTCGACAATTTCTCGAGGTGACTCATTAGTTTCGCTGCAAGCTTTTTCAGTTGAGTTTAGTTCTTTGCACTCTTGTTTTCGGCTGAACCTCTTAACTTATCCATATATAGTGAAGCATCAGGGATTTTTCCAGGCTTGTGGGAAAATTCTCAAGCATCAGAGGTAAAGGGAAGCTTAGAACTCGGGCTCAGTAAATGGAAAGTTGAACTACTTGCTGCACTAGAAGTAGGTGCTGCAGAGGTCCAATCTATGATTCTGAAGGTATTCTTGTTTTAAAGGTGTTTTCACGTTAATAATACCCCGTTTCTTTCTCAGGCTTACATGTGTTTCTCTTTCTGCGATTCTCTTGCAGGGTGGTGGCATGATCACATTTGCCAAGGTTTATCAGTTGGTATGATCACATTTGCCAAGGTTTATCAGTTTGTGTGTTTAAACTTCTTATTCTTCTTCTTCCCTGAGGCGATACAAATAACTATTCTCTCTTCTGGCCCTTTATAGTTGGCTAAGAAACTATCGGGAAAAGTATTCCTTGAAGCTGCCAACTACCAGATGAGGAGAGAGATGTTAAAAAAGGTTTGCATTTGTATCCAATCCCATTCGCACTGCAGAAGAGTTTTATATCACCGCTCACGGATCTGAGAAGCTTTAAGACAATAAAACGTTACGTTACATATGCCAATGATGTAGTAATATGTCGTCGATACAGGGTGGACAGTTAGCCGCCATTAACTTGGAATCTCGAGCAGCTCTGCTTGCAGCAAAGCATGTAGTTACTTTCTCCATCCTAACTTAGTTTTTTCGTCAAATCGCTTTTGATCTATGTTCATTACATAAACTTCGTTTGTCCTTACAATGTGATCACAGGGATTTGCAGGAGCTGCATCCAGATACCTTGGCTTAAGAACAGTGATGCAATTACTCGGCCCAATGTAGTATACACTGCCCTAATCCTAGATTGTTTAAGATATGCATACCAAAGCTGATTGCACTAGGCACCTTACCTGCATTTACTCTACATGCACATGGATCTGAATCTGATTCTTATATAACGTTTTTTTTTTTAAATTCGGATAATTATTGTGGAATCTGCAGGATGTGGGGGACGTTACTGGCAGATTTGGTTATTCAGATGCTCGAAACTGACTACGCTAGAATCTTACGAGCAATTTACGCGTTTGCACAGGTACTTTTCCATTCGCGAAAGCCTTCATTTCTCGTAAGCAAAATAATTGTTGTTCAAAGAGTTTAAAAAAGAGATTTGTTTTTTTTGTTTTCCAGATTCGGATCACCAGGACATACAGGCTACCTTGTAAATGAAGTAACAGTTTTCCTCGAGATTCTCTCAATTTTCATCACGAATTATGTCGGTAAACAATGTTTTTTATCAACTAATATACTCGTATAAATTATTATCCGTGTGTGGTTGAAATGAAATTTGACGCTACTCGAATAGATTAGAAAGAAGAGAGTGGTCCACACCGTCCACGAGTGGGGGCGTTTTGTTTTGTAGCCATTTTTTTTGTTTCTATCGAAAGAAAAAAATCTGATTCCTTAAGTGGTAACGAGCGGATAAGAGACGTGAGGGGTTTCTTTGTGACACGTGTCTGGTCCGTTGGCTCTCGAAAGCAACGGCTCTGTTTCTTTCACGACGATAACCCGCCGCGTTTCCCCACGTGGCTTTCTGTCGGAATTTTAGACTATTCCATAATTGTTTGCTGATTCGTTTTTTTTTTATTATGCTAAAATAATATCCTCGGTAAATTATCTGTGTGGATAGTTGCGGCTAATGATTCGTTACAAAGGAGGCGGCTATTACTAGATGATCACTTTTCATATCCCTTTACTACTACTGTGGATGTTTAGTTTAGCTTTTTCTATTGATTTCTCCAATACAACAACTTGATGCCAACGTACAGCATTTGAATGCTTCTTACTTGAGTGCTAGTGAACATGCCTAAATCCGGATTGATTGTGACAGTTTTGTTTTTGTGGTTGTTGAATTGAAACATGTGTAAATTCATTCGTGTTTTTTAGTTGAGACTTGACTTTTTTTAGCAAGTTCGAATAAAATTCAAAACGAAATTTGATCACGATCGTACGAAGTAGGCCTGGGATTTCGGTTAACCGAAACCGAACCGACCAATATATTCGGTTTTTTGGTTAATTCGGTTATTGAAAAATTTACCGAAATTATCCGAATAAAATATCGGGTCGGTTCGGTTAGCGGTTAATTCGGTTATTAAAATTTCACCCGATTTGAATCGAAATTATCGGTTTAGTCGAAAAATAATCTGAAAATTCGATTAAGTGTAAAATTTCGGTTAATGTCAGTTAATTTCGGTTAATTTCAATTAATTTCGGTTAATATTGGTTAATTTTGGTTATTTTCGATATAAAAATGATTTTTAAAGATTTTGTTTTTTTCAGTTAACCATTCGATTATGGTGAACCGAACCGAACCAAGTCAATAACCGAACTTAATTATCAAAGCTGCCGAACGGTTATTGACTTGTAACCGAACGATAACCGAACCGACTAAAACACGGTTCGATTCGGTTCGGTTCAGTCGGTTCGGTTTTAAAGTACGAAGCATGGTTAGAAAAGCTAATATAGTTAGCCCGTTGGATAATATCCGATCAATTCTACTTGTGGAGCTTTTTATATCTTAGTTTTTTGAATAAATAGCTAAAATATATCCACGAAAAAGGTAACCTGTAGATTTTTATTCTATTACATCAAATAGCTAACAGAAATTAAACTAAGGAATAATTGAATAGTAACTTTTTTTATCAGTCGGTTTATTTAATTTAATTAATTTAAAATGATGAAATGTAATTTATTATTGTTGGGAATTTTGTTTTTGACATATTTCCTAGCTTTTTGTTTTCTATATCATAAAATGTTTTGTTTCCGTCAGTAATATATAATTACAAATTTTATTAAATAAAGGGATACGAAAGAAGGTGTGTACCAAAATTCATAAATTGTTGGAGGAGCTTTTTATAGATAGGATGAGACAGCCTTTTAGGGAAATTTCTTGCAGATATTATTTTGAGTTTAATATAAAAATAATCTGGACCTTCCACGTGTCAGTTCTGGAAGAATCTCCTCGTTTCTTCACATCCCGAAGTTACGAGGACACCTTTTCCAAGTTTCCCAAACAAAATTCTCAAAAACTAATAAATAAATAAAAATACAGTGAATTCGTTTATTTGAAAACTGTTCATTCGAATTATTTCTTTAAAAACTCATTTATCTCGAATCGTTTTCTTCTTAAATTTCTTCTTCAACAGCCATTGTTATCCAAGCTAGTAAGCTCTGTTATTTATCCTGTTCAAAACAGAGGAAGCCCTAATTTTGGATTTTCCATTCAAAATTTCCCCATTTCGCTAATTTTGGAAGAAGAAAAAAAAAACGATAGATTGTTTTCGTTTTTTCTCTTTTCTTTCTTCTTTTTCATTTTCTAATCCATTTCCTTCGGTTTATGATCTGTTCAAGTGGAGGAACGATCTTAATAGCTAGAGGAAAAAATTCAATCCCGAGATTACCCGTCACAGGGTCTTCACGAAATTACGCGAATCGAATTCGAAATAATCTCCCGATCAGTGCAAAAACTTTCCGACGATCATCGTCGTCATCGTCAATGGCGGTGGAAACAATGTCGATGGGATCAGATCCGTCAACTTTGATTCTAACATCAGGAGCCAGCGGTCGCGTCAGGGCACTCTTCTCGATGCGAGAGCTCAAGCGCCTCGTTACGATTATCCAGTCGCTGATACTCTTCCTGTTCCTTCCGTTTCGCGTCGTCGTCTGGCGGCGGAGGACCGGAGCGGTGGTCATCAGAGACGATAAACAGGAGAGAAAGGCGTGGGTCCCGGCGCAGATCGTGGTGAGGAAGAGGAACGCCGGCGGCGGAGAAATCGGCGCGAGCGGGTGCAGCGTCCCGCCTCCGTCGGTTCCGGCGGCGGTGGTGGATGAGGAGGTTGCGGTTAGACGGGAGCTTGCGATCAGGCGAGTTTTGGAGGATGACGGCGGCGATGGAAGCTCCGTTAGAGATTTTTCGCTTTTCACGACGAAGAGAGGCGATACGTTGTTTACTCAGTCATGGTCACCTGTTTCCCCAAATCACAGGTAATTAGTTCCCGTTAAGTGTTGTTAATTAGTCTATGTTATCGTCTTTTAATTCAAAAAGAAATCAATTGATTAGGAAGTCTAATTTTTAAAAATTCAGAGTGTCGAAATTGGTGGTGGTCAATCTTATGATTAATTGAAAACATGAGGTAATGGAAAACCTAAATATAACAATTGTCTAATTTATCCAATAGACTAATGATTTCTTATGATTCTCTTAACTAGTGAACAACATAATTGGATGTTTCTTGAAGTTATCAAATGTTTTTTCGTTTCATGTATGTTTCTTGGATTTTGTATCCGTGTGTTTTTTTTTTTGTCAGAAGGTCCTATTGATACTCTTTGGATGTATGTTTGAGATATTTTAATGTGGAATCCACTAGACATTTTTCCTTAACTCCTAGATTCAATTAGTTTGCTTAAACAGGGGGTCATAAATTTTTGTTGAACTAACCAATACTGATGATAATCTATTAAGTATTAAGATATGCGGATTCAGTATCAGGATTAGACTTAGTTGGTAAGCATTTCTTAAGATTTATTAAGAGAAGATTAGCTGGACAAATGTAGGAAAAGATTATCTTGCTTGTCAAAGTGGTTTTGAAGGATCAATGTATTTTATAGATAACAGAAGACTTTGTCAATAGAATCCTGGTCTCTATCATTTTCTTCAATGGTTTTGAGTCTTTCATGCCTTTGATTTTGTGAATTAATCCGAGTTTTTTTTTTTTTTTAAAGAAGTCAGTAATTTGGTAATCTTCCATCACTTTCTCACCTGTTTTCCTATCTTTGGATATGTTTTTGCAGGGGACTTGTTGTTCTGCTACATGGATTAAACGAGCATAGGTTTGAACCTATATCTTCTATAGCTATGAAACATTTGCTTTGATTATAGATTTCTTGGCATTAAGAAGCTTAACATCACTTTCTTTTCCCAAAATTTGAACAGTGGCAGGTATAGTGATTTTGCAAAGCAGCTAAATGCTAATGGGTTCAAGGTCTATGGAATTGATTGGATCGGTAATCTCACTTCTCTTTTAACTCTTGTTACCGTTTTGATGTTCATCATAGCTAAAGGAGCTTCTGTAGAAATAGAAACTCTCTTCCTCGCACATCGCATTAAAATTTACCAAGTATAAACCTAAACATAATATTCAAAGTTTTGGGATTAAATCTTTTGGCATCGTAGCAATGGTGGTAGTTTTGATCTTGAACTAGTGGTGGGATATTTGAAACACGGTTCTGGATGAATATAAACAAACCTTAGTACTTATAAAAAAAGCGGAAACATGAGTGTTTAATGATGCAGCTGTTTCATAGGCTAGAAACAAAAATCTTTCAACCATGCCTCTCTGTGTTTGAATGTCGCAGGGAGTATAGTGATTTTGTGTTGGGGTCGTGCTTAATTCGTGTGGAAAGGTGACACATGAACCTCATCTTTAGCTTAACAGTGCCAACAACTTAGGGACTGTGATTTGTAATATCCGCAAACAATTTTAACTTATAGCCTTTTACAAGCATCTCCCTCCTCAATGATAACTTCCAAATCTACTATATATTTGAATGCGAGTAGCAATATTTTTTGTTTTGATCTTAACAGGTCATGGTGGAAGCGATGGACTTCACGCTTATGTTCCTTCCCTTGACTACGCTGTCGAAGATTTGGTATGTATCTCTCTGTATAGTTGTAGCTTCTGCTTCGGTTTTCTTATTGCATGAACAATCTCACACGCCATCATCTTTGCAGAAATCATTTCTTGACAAGGTATTCGCAGAGAATCCAGGACTCCCCTGTTTCTGCATTGGACACTCAACTGGAGGAGCCATCATCCTCAAGGTAAAATCCTTAGACCCGTTAAGGTAACATCATATATGATCTCCCAGCTACTACAAAATCTAAACAATTAAGTGCAGGCTATGCTGGATCCAAAGATTGAATCTCGAGTTTCAGGCATTGTATTGACTTCACCAGCTGTTGGAGTCCAACCATCGCATCCAATCTTCGCTGTAAGTTTAATCCGGAAAAGTCATCATTTACGCATTTTCAAACGTTTTGTCTTAACAATCTGATCAGCTCTCTGTTTTTTGTTGTTGTTGCTCTTTTCAAATAGGTTCTTGCTCCGATCGTTGCGTTCCTGTTGCCCAGGTACCAATTCAGTGCAGCAAACAAGAAAGGAATGCCTGTTTCTCGTGATCCACAAGCTCTAGTCACCAAATACTCTGACCCGTTAGTCTTCACCGGATCTATCCGGGTTAAAACCGGTTATGAGATCCTTAGAATCGCTTCTCACTTGCAGCAGAACCTCAACAAAGTGAAAGTTCCTTTTCTTGTCATGCACGGTACATCAGACACAGTGACTGATCCAGACGCCTCTAAGAGGCTCTACGAGGAAGCTTCTTCCTCAGACAAATCAATCAAGCTCTTCGATGGATTGTTGCACGATCTCCTCTTCGAACCTGAGCGAGAAATCATCGCTGGAGTCATTTTAGATTGGCTAAACCAGCGGGTTTAACTTTTTCAAACCCCAACAAAATACTACTACTATCACGTCGAATCAAGAATTTCTTGATTTGGACCCAAAAAAAACAATATATTTCGCGGAATTTTCTGGGTAAATTGACTGAGAAACGTGAGGAGGAAAAGAGATAAAAAAGGAATTTTCCTGGTTGATTTTTTCTCAACTCGGAAGTAGAAAGAAGATATAGAGAAAAAGGAGACTCCCTTGTTCTTGCTATTATTTGGTCTCTCAGAACGTTTTGACGTCGGTATATTTGTCATTCATAATAAATCAATAATTTTGTAAACTCGGATTTTTAATACTTTATCTATCTACTACTATAATTCTAGACCTTATTTACATCAAATCTGTAATTTTGTTGCCCGTTTGTAAATATTTTGCTTAATTTTCTGATATTTTGTTGTGTGGGCTGGCATAAAAAAAATGGCAAAAGAAATTATGGTAGGGCTCACTCTAATTTTATGGTATCCACATATCTTTTAAAACACAATGAATCATTGATGATATATCGTATTCGTAAGTCATACTTATATGATATAGGGAAAAAAAAGGATGATGGCAGAGAAAATATGACCCAATCACAATAATCCAAAAAACAATTTTGGAAATCTGTTTTCACTTTGGCCATATTACATCAAGTCACAAGTCAAGGGGTGACATGAGAGTGATGATATACACCTTTAGGCTTTTCTTCTTCGTGATTCATCAATGCTACCGTAAGCCGGTACGTCAGCATTTCCCATTTCATATTTATTCAGGAATTTAGTGATTTAAGCAGGAAGAAAAAAAGACAAAAAAAACTAATAGAGTTGTTATTATCATCAACTCTTCCACTAGCCTAAATAAACCCCCCTCGAATCTTCGCACGAACATCCTTTTCGATAGAGAGATTTGCTTCAACCAAGTGGAAACCGAAATTATTTTTTTTTTTTCTTTTTGGCCGCAACTGGAAATTGTAACTTCGACTGCGCAGCCCCTTATCTTTTTTGCATTTTCCACCCAAAAAAAATATGTAGACTATAGTTTGTGGATATCTTTAGGGTCGCTAAGCTATATTCCTTTAGATTCTCGTCAACTTGTTTCGCTATTTTCTTCTAATTCTTCCATATAATGAAAATCTATTTTTATAAAGTAAAAAATGATTTTTAATTGATTTCTTTTGTGAATATTTTAATAATTTGAAGATTTAATGGGCCAACAAACATACACTATAAAATTAAAGGATCCATGATAACAACGATTCGCCATGATAACATTTTAGAATATATATATATATAAGATATCTGATCGTTTTCACAAATAAAATATGCTACACTTGTTAAAATCTTACGTTCAATAAATTACTATTTTTCGTATGCATGAATGTAACTGATTTTTTTTTTCTTTTTTTGAAGAAATAGATTTATCACTGAAGGTGTGATGTTACTATGCCAATGTTAGGGTTCTTACAATCTCGATTTTTCTTAAAATTCGGAGTATATATATGTAACAAAAAATTACGAACATAATATCTCCAGAATCTATTAAAGTTTCTACAAAAATAAAATAATTTGAATCCGATATTCGACTACGAGTCAGAATCTAGATTTAGATTCAAGATTCCACTTTCGTAATTTATACAAGAAATCGTATCGAATCAAACATCTTCCCGGAGGAAAGGATGGGCGAGAAGCTGCGACGCCGTCCATCGCTTACTCGAATCTTTACGTAGACAGCAGTCGACGAAGCTCCGGAACTCGTCGGAGCAACCTTCCGGCGCTCGCGGCGGTTCTCCAAAACACACGGCGCACATCAGCGTCGCCCAATCGGGTCTCTGTCCCGGCGGGAGCAACGGAAAGTGGCCGACGAGAAGCTCCAGCATCATCAATCCGAAACTCCAGATATCGCCGGCGTAGATATCGGAGCTTCCACCGGCGGATTCGGAATCGAATCTCTCTGGGCTCATGTAAGCGCAGGTGCCTACGTACGAATTGCACGAATCCAATGATCGGACTAAGATTTTGCTGACTCCGAAATCGGCGATTTTAACCTCGTCTTTCGAATTGAGGAGGAGATTCGCCGGTTTGATGTCTCTGTGAACGATTTTGAGGGCGTGCAAGTAACTCAATCCTTTCAGGATCTGTCGAGCGAATCCGGCGAGACGTTGCTCTGTCACGACGCCGCGGAGAGACTCTAGGGTTCCTCCGTCCATATACTCCATTAGGATCGATACCTCGCCGACGACTGGTTTCTCGAAGATCCCGTGACACCGAACTATGTACGGAGAATCGGTGCGGCGGAGGATCTCCATCTCGCGCATCAATTGCCTCGTGAGGATCGGATCCATGTCGCCGTTAACCGTTTTCAGCGCGTAGAGCTCCGCCGTGCTCTTGTGATGGACTTTGTAAACAACCCCGCCGTTTCCGCATCCGAGAACGTTGAGTTTCTCGAGATCAGCGGCGGAGATTCCGTTACAGACAACGCCAGAGGTAGCGACGGCGGAGACGGAAGCGACGGAGAAGCGGCGATCGGAAATCGGAGGAAGGGGAAGACGAAGGTTGAGCTGACGACGTTCTCTAACCAAAGCCATGGAAGAGATAGAAGAAGAAGACTGAATCTGATGGAAGAAGGAAAACAGAGAAGCTTCGGGTTTTATATGATTTTGAGTCTTTCAAGAGTGTGAGGAGACAACGAGGAAGGTGAAGATGACCTAATTATCCCTCTTTTTAATTTCTTCTTATCTTAAAATGGCAACTTTTTTTTTTCCTATGAGGCTATGAATATCGTTAAAAATGCAACTTGTGTGAGTGTTTGATTACGCACGTGGTTAAATGCATCAGACTGTAATTTGTCCAAATTATTATTATCATCATGGAAAATGACTAATCCTATATAGTCCTCGTAGTAATCATTTGTTTTTTATCTATATGCTAAAAAAACGATAAGGTATCTAAAAAGTTATTGGTGTCTACAGTGTAAGAAAATAACCGTAATTAAAACAATTATCGCTAATAAATGATAAGACAAAAACTTTGAAAAGATCGTTGTATAACGAAATGAGATGGATAAGAGTATTTACTTTCCTTGCACGGAAAAAAAAAGAAAATAGAAATTTCGGTGTTGGTGTGAAGGTTCGATGAACCGAAGGAGGCTAAAGGACGAGGAAACTTAAATGACTAATGATGTATGAGAACGACCAAAATTAGAGCATTAACATTTTTAACGCCAACGTGGAAAAGCTTGCAACGCCCATCTGTTTAATTTCTTAGGCCATCGCATTCAAATGTGGGCACTAATCTCATTTGTCCCTCCGTACGGGGGACACAATCTAATTACCCCTCTCAAATCTAACTACCCCTCTCCTTCTTGAATTGACTGTTTTCTCCTTTATTTAAAAAAAAAAAATTAAAAATCAAAAAGAAAAAGAAGGAATCGGGTAGGAATTTTTAATGGTCCGAATTTAATGCAAACCAGCTCTAAAATTAATTCACTAAACCAACCAAACCAACCACCAAAAAAGAAATCGTCCCCTCTCGTCGTCTTCTTGCTCTCTCGCGTTTTCCACCATTGACGATTTGCAGGCGTGAAATTGAAGGTTAGTTGTTGCTTTTTTTTATACTATTTTCGATTTCATGACTAAATTATCAAGTTTATGTCATAGGTAAAGCAATCCCAAAGCAATTAATACATAATTTCTTCTCAAGTAGAGAAATTCATGGTAAAGAAATATTTGATTTTTTTTTTGGTCATTGGAGTCACTGAGCTAGTTGGGTAAAGCTATTAGAAACTGATCTTGTTAATTAAATGAGATATCTTGGTTACATGAGCAAAAAATCGTAATAAATCGTGATGATTTGTATGATGAACTAAACTTTCTGGGTACAACTGGTACAACTCGAATAACTGGACATATAACACGTCTAGGATTAACCACTTTCTAGGTACTACTGGATACAACTAGAATAACTAGACATATTAAGTGAATTAGTATGACTAGGATGAACCAAACTTTTTGAGTACTACTGGTACTACTAGAATAACTGGACATCTTAAGTGAAGTAGTACGACTAGTACAACTGGTATAACTATGATAAGATTACCTTACGATTTTTTGTTCTTTTTCAGGGGAAATGAGTAGCAGTGGTTGCACAGTCATATGTTATGATTATGGGGGATTCTATTCAAAAGACGGTGATAAAATTATATGGAATTCTGTAGAAGATGAGATTCACACTTTTGTCATGAGGAAATCTTTGGAGGATGTCACTTATG
>JAHZTW010000001.1:20575260-20750765 GCA_020283515.1 Alliaria petiolata
TACCTTTATTGTCAGGATCGCCGGGCCATTTGCCGGCAGTGTGCTTAAAGGTTCCGGCTTTTCCTTCGTTTCTTTTCCAATCAGATAAGACCCACCTGCTTTTCCATCCACCTGAACACATCTGACTAAGTTAATTGCAAAAATCTATAAATAGAAAGCTAGAACAAAAGAGGGAAAATCCAGAATCATATATGATTGAGGGATGGGTTTGGTGGCTTCACTGTCCAAAATAACTAAAAATCTAAAAAGCAATATATTGAAAAGGCAAAAAAGCCGATTGTTTTTGTTTCCCCGGAGAAAAAAAAAGAAAGAAAGAAAGAGAGAGAGAAGAGTGCTATTATACTTCACCTTCGAAATGCTCCTCTAAGAAGATCTCGGAGAAAGCCAAGGGAGCAAGAGTGAGAAAAGATAAGAGGAAGAAGAGGGAGAGAGAGTTGAGTTTGTTTAGGGGCAAACCCATTTTCACAGAATAATCTCTCTCACTTGCCATGGCTGGGATATTGTGTGCTTCGGCTTTATAGCAACAAGAGGCAGAGTGAAGAGACTCCAGACTTGACTCTGGATGTTTGATTTAAATTACAATATTACCCCTAAAGGGTTGGATTATTCTTTCTTTTATGTTTTTATTGTTCTTTAAAGTTTCTACAAGTCGTCGCATGGTTGACTGGAGAATGTTCAAAGTCGTTTTTCCTGCGTAGAGAATGGTGCAAAACCCACCGTTGGTCCCAAATCATAATAATTTGCTATGTTTCTTCTTCTTGCACTGATCTGTTTTTGCCATTATGAGTTATATCATACAGGTCTGCCCCTAAACTAAATCCAGTAATCCTATTTTTTTTATGGACGTTGGTATTGTATTTTTTTTATTTTGTAATGTTTCAGGCCAATATTTTAACCGAATTCGAAAGATATGTAGATCATGATGATTCAATGATATTCCTTTTTTTTTTAAATTATATACTCCATGTATTAAGGGAAAATTTACTCAATCTACTATATAAAAGCTGAATGGCTCTCTCCACCAGTTGCCACGTCATCATCTCAAAGTGTGCCACCTGTATTTTATTATTTAATTTTTTTAAAAATCGTTTTATTTGTATTAAATACAAACCAAATAAAATATTTTAATTTACTTACATCTAGGGTGATTCGAACCCACAAACTTCTCAATAAAAGTCAATCATTTTATCAATTAAGCCATGAGTACTCCTTGCCAATTCTCTCTAAAGTTTTTTGATATTGCCTTTTTGTTCTAAATATTCTACGCATTAAATTGGAAGCATAGACCGTTGATAGTTTTAAATATTTGATATGTAAATTTGGACTTCAAATTTTGATTTGTGAAGTGACTCAAAATTTTAAATTTCTGATAAGTGAAATAACAAATTTAAATTTATTATATTCATGTTAGTATTAATCCATTCATATTTAACTAAAAGGCAAACATATTTTACGCATTAATTTCTTTAATTTCTCCAAAAAATAACATTTTCAATTTATCAAGCAGTGCCCGTTATTGTGAAATAGATAGACAAAAACTCCGCATAGATGTAATAGATACAAAAGGTAGCATTTGTCATTCATCAATTTTCAATCACAAGAATGCCTTCTTACTGAATAGTCAAATCAGAATTTTTGCATCTTCCAACAAGTTTGATGAATTCCGTTTAATATGCACCTCAGAGAGGATGTGCAGATCCCAGTAAAATTTTTTTAGGTGTGTTGTCTAATATTTATTTATAATATTTTTCATAGCAAAATCGAATTGCATCATGTGTGAAAATTGATCAAAAACTTTAAAATTTTGAAATTAATCAAAATTAATTTAAGGAATAAAGATAAAACCCATTTGTTAAACTTTAAAAATTCTGAATCAAAAAAAGAAATATAAGCTATAAATACGACTCTTTAACTTTATGGAGTTTGTGGGAATGGAACAAGTTGTGGAAGAAAACGGAAGAACTCTCGCCGCCTTTATTCTTTTCAAATTTTGCCCATGTGAGTTTTAGTTTATTTAAAAATAATTTTAGATTTTTAGTACCTATTAAATTTGGAATAAACTTACTTATAGAATCAAACCACACTTAATGCCTCACCATTTTTGCTTTTCCATCGTACAACAAAATTCTTTGCAAACAAAAATTTTATACTCTTTCAATATATAATGGTTAAGTATATCAAACTATAATTAATTTTGATTGTTGTGAACATATAAATAAAACATCTTCAAAATAATATACAAAAACCCGTGCATATGCGCGGGTATTCTCCTAGTTTGTATTAAAATTATGAGAGAATAAGTGTGGTGATGACACATAAGCAAAATGACACCACTATAAATATTTCAAAAAGTAAGCATACTCTCTAAAAATGTTACTCAATTAATATATAGGGGGATTATTGTTTAATCTGTTACATTAAAAAAAAACATTAGGTCATATGTCCAATGACCAAATGGTCCAACAAAAACTTTAATGCATACAAAAAAATTTAAACAATATATATATCCTCTTCTAAAAATGTTACTCAATTAATATATTGGGGGATTATTGTTTAATCTGTTACATTAAAAAAAAACATTAGGTCATATGTCGAATGACCAAATGGTCCAACAAAAACTTTAATGCCTACAAAAAAATTTAAACAATAAATATTCGGTTTTACGATATTATCCTAATTTTCTTCTACTATTAGGCAAATTTATCCGGTTCTTCTGCTTCACATTATAATTTTTATTTAATATACATAAGTTTGAAACTTTGCATATCAATTTTGAAAGTAAAAAGAACTAAGTGAGAATAATGGTCGTGATTAGGTAAGATGAGTGAGACATAATTAGTGATCCTCTCTTACTTTATTTGTAAAGCATAACCCAAACATTTTGAACTGCAAAATTTTGACCCTGTCCAGAGGGCTGACTGTAACTTTCAAGTCCGGTTTAAAGCCATTATTAATTTTTTTTATTTTTAGTAATCACTTCTTTACTTTTTTATAATCTTTAGTATTTTATTTATTAGTTAATAAGCGTGTTTATCACCCACCAAAAGATTACATTGATTTGCATAAACCATATGTGTGGTTGGCTGGTACATATCCATAGCTTTTTCTTGTTGGTTTACTTTGACTAGCTTCGCTAACTTCTTTGTTTAGTGTCGCCAAAACAATGTTTAGTTAGATGCAACGAAAAAGGGGCTAGACTTTTATGATTGTAGGGTATCAAAAGCTTAGAGTTTGGACTAATCTTATAAATTTTGTAGTCGTAGAGTTACTGTTCTTCACCAAATTTTGAGATGATAGAATTGATATTTTCCATTGACCAATATGATTAAAAAAAACTCAAAAGTTTACATTAGTCCTTATTATGGAGTTACCTCCGTAACAAAAAGACATGGTTAAGTTTTTTCGATATACATGATTCAAGAATTATACTCTATCCGTTTCAAAATAATTGATATTTAAAGTTTTTGCACAAATTAAAAACATATTTATTTTTTTAGACAAAAAATATCATTTATTATCTAGCTAAACACAATTTAACCAATAATAAAATAAACTGCAGAATACAAATGATTATAAAATATAAAAATAATTATTTTTCAGACAAATGTTTTTCTTCTTAAAACATCAACTATTTTGTAATAAAACGATAATTAAAAGAGGGGGATTTTTTTATGTGTCAACAACTAAACAAGTTTTTTGACAAAGAAAACAACCAAATAAGATAAATGCGTGAAATATATTATGATTTTAAAGATACTTTAATTATCAGCCATAACGAATTTTAAATGTAGAAAACAAAGAAAAGTAAATTTAAGTGATGACAAGTCAAAATGAAAAAAGACTTGAATACAGTTCTTGAACACATATTCTGGTCAATTATTCTCATGCATTGAGTTTGTAGTTCATTAAGTCTGAAAAATGGTAGTATGAAAAACCAAATTTTTGTTTTTGAACATTGATTTATTATTTTAATATAAAATATGAAAACTATTCTATCCACGACCTTGAATGAACCCAAAAAAAAAAAGTTTACAGGGAATAGATTATGTATCTCTTTTGGCCGACGTAAAGATGGTTTTCATTCTAAGTGGAAGAAATATTATATTTAGTAATTATAGACCTAACTTATATATAGATACTTATATATTTTTTTTTTTTTTTGTAACTGATACTTATATTTTTTTGCGAACTTATTGTTAAATATGTTCCACACATTTCGTTTTCAGAACCTTTTTTCACCACTTCATTCGATATGCATGTATATCTCTGTTGCGCCGTAGAACGATTTCAAAAAGAGACATGATTATTAATATAACATTAGTTAATTAATCACTGTTTTCCTCCTTTAAATAACTCTTCGAGATCATGATTATCACTAAGAATATTACAAGTTGGTCGAGTTAAGCGCATCATCATAAAAAAAGTATTATAGTAAATCCATCGTCGATACGCCGATCGTTTCAAAGAAAAAAGTTGTGTTGCAGAAAGGAATATGCTAAAATGTGAGTATTGTTATGTCTCGCTATATGTGTGTGTGTTTTTTTTTTTTATGAATTTTGGGAGTTCTTAACTTTCAACTATAATCTACTCGAGTCAGTTTTTAGATATTGTAATTAAAACATAATAATATATTCCAAAGAGAGTTTGAACTTCGAACACAAAAAACCAACTCCGTTGTGCTACAATTAGACCACTACTTTTTTGGTGCTAGAGTTGATGGTTTTTTTTTTTAACTCTGTGTTTCTAATGAAAAATGAATAAAGCATCAATTAGTTAGTAGTGAAAGAAGAAAGTAAAACTCTCTTATTCTCTCTCCTGCTATATTTCATAAACATCTATATTATAATATTAGTGGATGATCCGCGCTTCGTGCGGAATTTTATATATTTTTAATCATATAATTAAAAAAAAAAACTCATAAACCTTACTCCTCTGTCCCATTTTAAGTGATTTTCTAGAGAAAAGCACAAAGATTAAGAAAACTACTTTTTAAAAAGAAATTATCATTTAATAAAAAAATTGAAAACAATAAAAATAATAAAAAAGTTAGCAAACTCTTCAACTTCTTCAACCAAAACCTTTTTAGTTAATGTATTAGATTAAAATAAATTAAAAATTTGCATTGATAAGTGGGAAAATCACTTAAAATGTGACAAAATAAAAATCCTTGAAAATCATTTATAATGGGACAGAGGGAGTAGTAGATTTTGATTTCGTTTAATTATTTTGTATATTTTTTTAGGAAATGAATCATAACAGAAAATGAATAATAATTTTTTCGTTTATATTAAAAATTAAATATTATATTTTTATGTATATCATAAATTATTTGTAAATTTTGATTTCGTTTAATTATTTTGTATAAAATTATTGGTTATGAATTTTTTTTGCAAATGAATCACAACAAGGAATGAATTATAAATTTCTTAGTTATATTAAAAACTAAAAATGGATAATAGCATATAAGATAATTATTAGTTTATTGAAATAAGTCTTTTTTAGAAGGTTGGTGAGAATGAATGTGGTGGTGACACATCAGTAAAATGGCACCACTGTAAATATTTTAAAAAGTAATGATACTCTCTAAAAATGTTTCTCAAATAATATACAGGGGATATCCCTCTGGATGGATAAATTATTTTCAGACCTCAAATCCATCGTAGGCCTTTTGTTAGGTAGTGGTGAAGGGGAACATAATGCCAGTAGATGTGTTAGAGCATCCACATTGGTTATACTCCAATGAGTGTCTTAAAAAAAAAAACAAATATGTTTTGACAATTTAAAAAAAAAAATATTTCTTCAAATCAGAAATTGACAAGTGGAGATCAAGGGTGTCTTAAGTGTCTCTCCAAAGACATCCATTCTCTACTTTTTCTCTTTTTTCATATTTTTAAAATTTAAAGACACCTTCCTTTTTGTGCAATGGAGGTGGTCTTAGCTAGGATTCAATTTGATGATCCATAATAATAAATTGAGCGTGGTTGACTGATGATTGAGAATCTTTGAATGCTGAAAACTGAAAAACTAAGCCCAAATAATTTAGGGTAAGCATTGAAATGTCAATAACATAAGTGTAAGCATTCCAATGGTTTTCCGTTTACACAATATGATCATAACTAAGCCCAAATAATTTAGGGTTGCTTGAAAGGTTCTTGGTGTTAACAACTCAGGGTTCACCAAGTATATGGATGCCTCATATATATTGTCTTTGGGTCAATGAGAGGTTGCCATCCTCCTCCAAATAAAGAGACTCCACGAAACGGTGATCAAACCGGAGGTGGTCAACTTCTAAAAATAGTTCCCAAGCACTCTCGTGTCAGTCTCAAGTCTAGCGTTCTATTGGTTTTCGTTTCCACAATATGATAATAAGAAGAAGACAAAAAACACAAATTAAAAGAGGAGTTGTTGGTTCTGAGAATCAATATATGTATTAGTAATTTTCTTTAAAATTATAAACCGACTTAAAAACTAGATGTAAGAAGTGACTGGCGTCGTTTTTAGAACGGACTTGGTCAATGTTTATTCGTCCCTTTTGATGTATGTCTTTGATGTATAGCCACCAAGCCAGGGATCCATGGTCTCTGACCTAATCTGCCACATGTCAGATCAAACCCTTCCCATGGCATACTCTTGAGATCTTCCACCGTAACACCCAACTACTCATGAGACATGTGCCCATTGCCCTTATTACAACTAGTACTCTCACCGACACTCTCGGCTTCGCTCAAATCAATATCATAATGACCTGATGATAATGATCTTTCATCTAATTTTTTCTTCGGCTCCAAGGGTTTCCTTCTCCTCGTCGTTGATGATGATGACGATTGCATTAGTAGAGGGTACGTAGTGAGCATAAGGAGTTAACTGTCGGAGATTGTCGTCTGACTTCTAATTCTTCGGCTCTATGGTTTCATCCTCCTAGTCGTCGATGGTGATGATTGCATCAGTAGAAGATGGTGGTGATCCCAAGGAGTTGTATGTCTGAGGAACGAGAGAGCAGAGTTCTTCGTCGTCAGTCTGACTGGAACGTTGCTTCGTGAGTCTCTCTATCGCCATGTTTCGTTTCGTACCAATGGTTGAACCAAAGATGAATTTATGAAGAAATTCGGACAGAAACAAAATCGAATATATGAAGCTAGGCTCTTAATCTGGCTTTTGGTGGTTTATGCGTATGCGCGATCACAAATGGAAATTGTTTTCACAATTAAGGAAACAAAAAGGAAACTTCTTTGATCTTAGGGAAACTTGGTAAGAGTTAACCAACGACTCTATTGCATAATCTTAAAATTGCATTAAAATTTTACAGAATTACAGTACGAAAGGTAAAATCAAAACAGTCCACGTGCGAAGTTGTGAGGTTTGGGTTTAGCTCTCTGCCTCTTGGGATATATGATATGGGTTTAGCTCTCTGTGTATTTCGGTTTATATTTGATTGAGGTATAATTTCCTAAGATGTAGTAGGTTTTGTTATTAACATCCTTAAAATATATGTTTGTGATTAGATTACGTCAAATATATTAGACTTTTTCATGATTAACATTTTAAAATACTAAATGCAACTTAAAATTGATCGCAAATAGAAACATGTAATCATCTTTCATGTAGATGAGAATGTATAGTATTAACAAGATGAACATATGAACAAGATCACACTTAATTGACGTTGGTTTTACATAAGAAAATTAAGAAGCGATTAAAGAAAAAAAGAAGGAAGAAGCAATTAATTAAGCGTGGGAGGAGAGAGCATGTCTAAGGTGTCTTTGATGTAATTCTTGATCCCGATAGTGATCTCTCATCGTTTTTCTTTTTTCTTTTTGTGCGGAACATTAGAAAAGCGCCAATCCACTCTTGAAAATACAGCATCATCATTGTCGTCCTTCGACTTCGGTAACCCCTTGAACACGCTACTTACTTCGTTTTTGTCGTCCTCCTCGTCGTCATCGTCGAGGATGATGATTGCATTAGTAGAGGGTGTTCTCAGCGGTTTGAATGTCGGAGGATCGAGGAAGCAACTTTGCTTGGTGAGTCCGATATACGGCTCATGAGTCTCTTGTTTCACGATCGCCATGCTTCGTTTGAAACAGATTAAGATGAATTTTAAGACGAGATTTGGAGAGAAACAAAATCGAATTGAGAGACTATGAAGCTAACGAGCTCTTTAGTTTATATAGAGAGTAGAGATGTTGGGGTGATCCGTCTCGGAAAAGGAAATAACGTAAACCTAGACAAAAAATGGAAATTGTTATTTTCAGATAAGGAAAAAATGATTTTTCTTGTTTCTTTAAACGAAAAAACACAAAAAAAGAAATTTCTTTGATATTACATAATCTGAACAAAGGAAACAATTGTTAAGACAAAACTATAACCTGAAAATATTAAATCTAACATAATTATATTTATTTGGACCAAAATACTCTAATTCAATTACCATGATTCATACTTAACACTAAAATCAGTAAATCCTAAAAAGAATAAAGCATAATCATGATTTGAAGTTTTTTGTATCGTAAATTAATAATATCAAGCCTAGAAATGGGAAACTGATTACATTTGTTTTGAAAGACATATATGCATTTTTGACCTGACTTAAAGTTATCTAAAATACAGTAATGTTACTTTAGACTATTTTATTTCCCTTAGGGAACTTGGTAGATATTAACCAATGAGTCCATTTCATAATCTTAAGGGAAACTTGGTAGATGTGTTAACCAATGAGAGTCCATCTCATAATCTTAAAACTAGATTGAAAACATTACAGAGCTACAATACTGAGACAGGATCAAAACAGCTACCAGGTGCGAAAGGTGCGAGGTTTGGTTTGAGCTCTGTTGATATCTGATCTGGGTTTAGCTCTTTGAATATCTGATCTTGGTTTAGCTTCCTCCACGAATATAACTCTTCCATCCAAAAACTGTATAGAGAAACCAAATCAGAGTTTTTAAAAGATGGGAATTCTGATTTGCAGTTAACCCTTTCTTGTTCTTAATCGATTTAAGAATGAAGACAAGCGTGCGTGTGTGTTGTTGAGCTGAGTACCTTTCCGTGCATCCCTTCAATAGCTTTCATTGACTCCTCCTCTGTTTCATACCGCAGGAAAGCAAATCCCCTTGGTCTATTAGCTACCTTATCCATCACCAAGTTAACTATGCAGAGAAAAAATCAACTTTACATATTAGAAAATTAATCATACCCTGGGTCATTAAACATACAACTAGTTAGATGGATTTGACAGAAGTTGAGAGCTTATGGTGTTACCAAGTACAAGCTTGCCAAACTGTTCAAAAGCATTCCTTAAGTTATCTTCAGTTGTGCGGAAAGAAAGCCCTGTCCAAAACCATCAAACCATCTTTCTTATTTAGAGTTCAAGTTTCATATGGTTAAAGCAGAGACGAACGAGACATCAACAAAAAGGTTGCAGAAAGCTCAAAAGTGAAAGAAAACTGCTATTCTCTTTTGGCCATGTCTAAGGATCTCTAAATTCACCACTAGTCAACTTACACAAAGAAGAAGCTTATGCGGTGCTTGCTGCTACAAACGAATAAAGCAAACCACACTTAAGAGCAGTTCACACACCAACCAAAATCCTTCTCTGCCTTTACAACAAATCCGACAATGTCTTCGGTTCAGGCTATTCCTGTAAGTAACCAAACAGAGGCATCACCTCACCGAGACAATCTCTCGAAAAGCACTCTCAAGTCAGGCTATTCCAAAACAAAATCTATCATTCCTTTCCCTCTACATACGCAGTACATTTGTTTTACCCATTTAAAACTATCTCGCAAGGTTTGACATCTGAGATTCTAAGTTTATAAGGAATTGAATTATGGGTTGTTCTCAAAGTATCCACAGTTAACAGCTACATTTGATGGCGTTATACTCAAAGAAACAGTCAAGAATCACATCATGTATTTATAAATTCCACTACAGAGGTATAGCCAGCCACTCATGAATTGGGTTTAAGCAGATGAAGAATTGGAATCTAAGAAAATTTGAAAGTAGGAGGAGGAGGAACACAGAGAACTTACCACTGACATAGAGTTTCGTCTTCGGCCCAGATAGAGACGACGGTGGAGAAGAAGAATCCGGAGAGAGGCAGCTAGAGATTAACAACCCGCCAACGTCGCGGCGTCGGCGAGCCGAGTTTACGCCGGTTCCGACATTTACTCGACCGCGCCATAACCGGAAATAGGCAGTCGAGGAGACGCTGCAGATGGCCGTAAAGTTACGTCTGAAGAGGCCATCTCCAGAACACGCCGGAACTACGACTACCCCTAAGCTAACGGCCATCGTTTCTTCTTCTTCTTCTTCTTCCCCTCAAAACCGAATCCTATCGCAAACTCTAGAGACCTTGGTTTGTTGAGGGTAAAATTGGTACTTTTCTATTTATGAAACCTTGAAATTGATATTGTGGTTTTTTTGGTTACAATTCACTCTTCTTCTTCTTTTTTCCTGTCTCGTCTATAATTATCCATCACTCTTCTAATCTGCAATCTTTTCAAGATAGCAACAACGAACGGAAAATCTTATGAAACCACACAAAACTGAGACAAGTCTGAATTAAGATGTAGAATATTGATCCATTTTATATTTACACAATTACAGATTACGAAGCCAAACATTCAAACAATTAGTGATTTTGAATGAGTCTACCTAATTATATTATATTATTAACAAATGAATGAATCATGAATTCACAAGACTAAAACTTGAACTTTCCACATCATCCCCTAAAGCTGAGGAATTCCCATAAAGCTTTTAGAACGATGGAAAGTCTTGTTGTATGATGCATCAGCTTTTATCTAATTAACCTCTCTGCTTCACCAAGTTTTAAAGATCGTTTCTTTTGCTAATTTTTTCCTTTAAACAGCAACAACACACAAAACGAAGAAGATGCTTGCTGCTTTATCTATGGCATTTCCGGTTGATGAACGCTTCCAAAGCTTCTCTCATCCAGCAGTTCTGACATAGCTCGATCGCTTCAGACAAACAAACCCATCTCCGTTGTCTGAATTCAGACTCGGGCCATCGCTCAAACTGCTGGCTAACAAGCAGAGGAAACATGTAGCCGTCGTGAAGCATGCTGTGCCTTTTGCTTTTGTACTGCCATTTCCCAAGCGTTTCTTCGAGCTGCCCCGTTACGCCAGCTTCCTCGATTGTCTCCCTCAAAGCTGCTTCTTCCATTGATTCATCGATCTCCCAACCTCCTTTCGGCAATAACATCCCTTTCCCTTTCTTCTGTGCACTTATCAGAAGAACTTCAATCTCTCCGCCACCATGTTTCTTGTATCTGTAGGGTACACATCTGCATAAATTTTTCGAAAATCCGGATCAGATAAGAAGAAGTTCAATTTTTCTCACACCCGATTCAATACAATTTGAAGAATCGTAAACCTAGAAATTAGAATTTCTCCCCTAAAAAAATTGAAATTAGGGTTTTTGCGATTGGACGTACCCGACGACCTGTCGATACCCTGCGGTGTCGTAACGCTGCAAATCTCGTCCGGTTCGAGAGACGAAAGGGGCAACTTTCTCGATCGGTGTCGGTACGGTCTTCGACGGGATGCTGTCAAATGTCGGAGACAAGTGCGAGGCGGTCATATTTGAATAGTTTGAGATGAATAGAGACACGTACAATTCCGTCATTTTTTTTGTTTATCTTCTTCTCTCTCCGCAAATATTCCGATTGAGTAACAAACGAAAGAGAAAAAGTCGATTTGATGAAGTCTGAGAGAGATGATTGGATAAAGAAAGAGGAAGATGAAAAGATGTGAGTTTGAGAAGAGGATTGGGTTTTTGGGAACTTTATTTATATTGAAAAAATCCCACGCGCTTCAAGTGTTTGTCGTTGCTTTGTTCAACCAATTTATAAAATGATAAGTACACTTTTTTGGGTCAACTAGGTTCCCATCCAGTATTTGAAAAGAGAGTTCGGTTAAGGAATCGAGAGATTCAGGTGTTGTTTTAGGTTATTGAATTGACTTTTTTTTAGGTTAATCAAAAACCTAAGAACTTCTGTCTTCTGTTTCTGTTCTGTCTTTTACTATATCGAGATTAGTTCACGTGACAACTCTTCCAACATGTAACAAAATCAGATTAGAACGAGGTACATAACAACAATCTCACTTCATCTTTCTAGATCATTTTTTCACCGAATAAAAATCAAACTTTGATTGTCAACGAACGCGGATAAGAAGAAGATACTGTGTGAGACGCGCTTATGCGCGTGGAGAAGCAAGCAAGTGGGGTTACACAACATGAACACGTGTGGTGTGATGCGAACACGGTATTTACGGAGTATTTAGCATTGACTTATTTTAATTTTTGTTTTTTCCTTTAAAACAAAAACCAAAAACCAGATCATGAACCGTATATAGCCTAGTGAAAACCGGAGTCGCATCCCAAATCGGTATCGATGGATTTTTTTTAAACTTTTGGGTATCACGCACATTTCTAAACATAAATCTAGTTTATGAGACAACAATGGCATAAATACAAATCATAATACTAACATAGTACATACATGCTTTCAGTGGAAACTCAAAAGTGATGGTTAAATTGAAACATAAATATTTGTAAAGGTACATACTACGTAGTTCAAAGATAAAACAAACTCAAATAAAAGCAGAAATTAAGCTAAATCCCAAAAAGCTGATAGCTAGGGCTGCATTTTTCGTGGTGCTGGCGGAAGAGCTCCCTGTTTCAATTAGAGTGTCACATCGGTTACTTTATAAAATAGTTAGTTTCGTATTGATTACATTTCCGTTACGTTCCAATTTTTACGACAAGATTGTTGACAAACAAAACAAAAAAAACGTTAAGATTAAATCAATATAAACTTTTGTTTTTTAGAAAGGGTTTAACATTGTTTTCGTCATTATATTACATAAATAATGATAAAATGTAGAATTCAATAGCAAATCCAAAATTTAAAGGATTGATATCAGGGAAAGTAAGTGCATACCGGTGGTCGTAGATCCCGACGACGCTGTAGAAGAAGAACCTTCATAAAGAAAACAAACGTATAACTATATTAGAACGACGTGTGTTTATTTATAAAATGCATAATAATACTAATATATCTACACTCTTAAGTCTTAATGCAATAATTTACACTTGTAAAACAAGATGAAGAGAACTCACTAGCGGTATTGGTACAAAGTGAGTTGTCATAATTAGCTCCACATGATCTAAGGAGATTAAGAGCGCTCTCTTTGGTGAGTTCAATGAAACTGAGCATGTCCGGATGGTCGAGGGCGGCGCATAGACAGCTCGCGTCTTTCTCGACGATCTCTTTCATCGGATCGCAACACCACGGCGGCGGAGGAATATCCGAACGAATGTACGGACGACACGGCATTACTTTTTCTACGCATTGAACTTCTCCGAATTGCGCTGTGGCTTGTACGGAGTAGAGAATGACGACGACGGTGGCTACACCGAGAAATCTTTTAACATCCATTTTGTATATATATATATATATATATATGCAATTTTGTGTTTATTCTTAATGAGTATGTATATTCTTATATAGAGAGAGAAAACGGGGGAGTTAAAAAAAATTAGTGATTTTTTTGTGTGGGGTCAACTATGGAGGTAAGTTTTGTTTCTGAATTTAGTATGGGTTTTTACAATTACCTGATAAGTTTTGATATTAGTATTGAATGCGTACATAGGTTTTAGAACTACAAAACTAAAAGTCTGAATCCGGCCGGATTCGTGAAACTTGACTGAATATTAATTACCCGGTCTAGTACATGTAACAATGATGTACCATTTTATTAGTCTCCATTGAATGAGACTAATAAAGTAACTAATATTGTTGACCAAAAAGTGTATATTACTATTCCTTAGAGTTATTTTTGAGAGTTTTTCATATACTAATAAACTCTATTTTACCCCTTATCAATATATTAAATACATTTTTCTCTCTAATTAATACATTAAAACAATATGGTTAAAATTGGATTTTTGTTTTTTGATTGAAAAATATAAAAAACACTCTTTGTGAAATAAAAATTAAACCTTAAAACGACATTCTTTGTGAAACGGAGAAAGTATTACTAGTCTCACATTCCGAGAGTAAATATTAATAGTCTCACATTAGTATGTATTACAAATATAAGGAGCACCAGTCAAAATGATTTGTTGGTTTCTTAAAATGCAAATCAAATATCTGCAACAAAGGAAAACTCGGATCCAATCTGAAGTTTGTTCGATTGTAGGCTTGTAGCTTTACTTAATACTTAGTGGTTGATGCTGGTATGGTGGACACTTTGGCACTATCTTTAATTCTTTATGGTATGTTGGTGATATTAGGCTTGGCCGAAACTTATGTTTTCATATCTAACCCCTTTCTTTTGCCAATATCAAGGCTTACCAAAAAACCAAAATAGAACCAAGATTGAGAATTAACTATGTTAAAATAGACGACAAAAATGAAACGCTAACAATACTTTAAACATAAACATATAAAATGATAACAACAAAAACATGAAATATAAGGATGACATAATCACAATAAAATAAATATAGGGATGACATGCTCAAAATAAAATCATTGCCACAAAAGCAGACACAAAGACAACTCCGATGAAGCTGACAGCTTGAACGGAAGAGCATCCTGTTACACGAGAAGGTCACATTAATTAATTGTTAGAAATACAACCGAAACAATTAACTCTAATTAATCTGACGACAAAAAAACAAACTCTAATTAATTGTTCTGAGAAGATTAAATTGGTTATAACTTCAAAAACTAATGTATCAGTTTGTATTAGTTTAAATATGCGAGTTTATGTATTTTGTTTTTTGTATTTAAATGTAACATCAATTTCGACATTAATACGAAATACATACCGCTGGTTGATCCCGGCGATGCAGGAGGCGGAGAGGCTTCATTATTGATAGAGATAAAACATATGAAAACAGTGTCATTTATCTTTGATAAGATGTTTTGATTCAATTTAATATACATTAATTGAAGATTTTTTTTTTTTTAATATATTAATTGATGAGGATGATAACTTACAAGCGGTTTTGGTGCATTGTGAGACGTCAGGATTAACTCCACAGGCTTTAGGGAGATCAAGAGCGTTATCTTTGGTGAGGTTGAGTTTCTGAAGTATCTCCGGATTGTTAAAAACGGTGCATAAACACGGCGCGTCTTTCTCCACGATCTCTTTCATTGGCCCGCAACACGACGGTGGTGGCGGCGGATTCACTTTGTGTAAGTACGGCTGACACGGCATCAGTTTTTGTATGCAACTCGTCAGTTGACCATCTCCTCCTCCTTGTGCTGTCGCCTGGACGGAGTAGAGGACGACGGAGATGAATACTACGGCGAATAATTTGCAGATCTTCATTTTCTTTTTTGTAACTTGTCTTGTAGTTTCTTTGTCCCGTGTTCTTATAAATAGAGGAAAATTGGAAACTGTATGTAAATGTTTCTTTTGGTCATTATGAAGGTGAGATTTCTTTATGAATTTTCATGGATTTCATTACTTGATTTGTCTGATTTTTTTCTAATACTATAGGATTAAAGAGCATATCTCTGGATTAGTGCAAATTTCAATTATGTAACCCATTTAGTAAATTCTAAATCTTTTGCTATTAAATCAACCACGAGTCTAACAGATTAGTACTAAATAGATTTAGTAAATTATAATCTGAGTTAAAGCTTACGAGATAGATATAACTATACAAGGGAGTGTAACCCATTTCAAACCTTGGGCTATGCGGCACTTTGTAACAAAAAACAACAAAAGGGTTTAGGTTTAATCCACTATTTACATGATCACGTGGCTGATAGTTATTGGATCACTGATATTAATCAACGTGGCAACATAAGGGAGAGTGCCAAAATGACGTCATTACCCCCCACCTCCATTGTTTCTTCAATCCTTCTCAAATCGTCGTTTTGTTGAATCACTGAGAAATAAAGACGAAGAAATTTGAGAAATTAGAAATTAGAAATGAGAATCTCAGGTCACAGGATCACATTACTCCTTCTCTTCTTCGTCGAACTCTCTCTCTACATTCATCGCCTTCAGGCCCGTCCCTTGGTTCTCGTTCTCTCCAACGACGATCTCAACGGCGGCTTCGATGACAACGGCGCATACGGGCCCTCTGATTTCGACGAGTTTGGGGAATCCGAGTCTAAGTCCGATGAGGAACTTGATCCCGGTTCATGGCGTCCAATCTTCGATAACAACTCCGCCGTCCACGCCGCGTCACCGCAGTATTACTCCGGACTCCACAAGATTCTCTCGGCGGCGAGCGACGGAAACACTAGGTTGATGGAGGAGGCGGTTTCAGAGATAGATTCGTCTGCGTCTTCAGGAGATCCGCACGCGCAGTCGTTGATGGGGTTCGTGCACGGGATTGGGATGATGCGGGAGACGAGCCGAGGCAAATCGATTTTGCACCATCATTTCGCGGCCGAGGGAGGAAATACGCAGTCCAAGATGGCACTTGCTTTCAGATATCTTCGACAAAATGTAAGCAAGCAGTGCGAACATAGATTATCTCAAGTTGTTTGTTGCTCATTCGAACTTACCTCAGACTGTTTTTCAGAGAATGAGGAATGTAAATTAGCCTTCTATAAGTTTTTTTCGTTTCTTCATTAGATGTTCTTGTGGTGATCCTTTCACAGATGCATGATAAAGCTGTACAATTATATGCTGAGCTAGCCGAGACAGCAGTCAGAAGCTTTCTGATCTCGAAGGATTCTCCAATGGCTGAGCCAATTAGAATCCACAGTGGAACAGAGGAGAACAAAGATGCGCTAAGGAAATCACGTGGAGAGGATGATGAGGATTTTCAGATATTGGAATACCAGGCACAGAAAGGGAACCCAGCTGCAATGCACAACATGGGGCTGTTATACTACTTTGGTCTCAGAGGGTTAAGGCCTGATCACGCCAAGGCATTGTACTGGTTTTCAAAGGCTGTAGACAAAGGAGAGCCAATGTCAATGGAGCTTCTAGGGGAGATATATGCTCGAGGAGCTGGTGTTGAGAGAAACTATGACAAGGCACGCGAATGTCTTACACTTGCAGCAAAACAAGGTCTCTATTCAGCATTTAATGGTCTTGGTTACTTGTATGTCAAAGGCTATGGAGTAGATAAGAGAAACTACACTAAGGTAACCGTTGCTTCACACTTCCCAGGCTTGCTCTTTATCTGACTAGAAATTTAGGTTCTTCGTTTGTTTAGCTTTAAAAAAAAATATAATGATGGAACTGGGACAAGTGATGTAGATTCCTGATTGTATGTAAAAAAGTTGGTTAGTCTTAACGATCCATCTACCAAACTTAATCACTTCTCTTGTTTAGCTATTAAGTTTTGCTGACATTGCATCTTTAGCGGTGGGGACATAGAAGAGTCGCTGTCGAGTTATATGGACCAGCACTTACTTAAGTTTGATATTAGCAGTCTAAGACAATTTGATAGCACAAAATTATTTAAGCAATGTTTCATAGATGTGGTGTTTCTTCTTCAATCACTACTTCTGATCAATGACCCAATTACATTCCATTGATATTTCCCTTCAAGTTCAGGCGAGAGAATATTTTGAGAAGGCCGCTGATAATGAAGACCCAAGCGGGCATTATAACCTAGGAGTGCTGTATTTTAAAGGTATTGGAGTCAATAGGGATGTGAAGCTGGCAACCAAATACTTCTTGGTTGCTGCCAATGCTGGCCAACCAAAGGCTTTTTATCAACTCGCCAAGATGTTCCATACTGGCATTGGGCTTACGAAGAACTTGGAAATGGTAACTAGCTTCTTTTACCATGAATTCAAAATACAGAGAATTTTATATGCATACAGTTCAGAGGAATTGAAACTTTAAATTTTGCTGACTATAAACTTCAGAAAATTAATTGACTGGTCACCACTATCGGTAGCTCATTAACAGTATTTGATGTCTCCGTCCTACTTTTGCAAGAACTTACATTTTTCAGTTTGAAGTAGGAATGGTGTAATATGCTAAAATATATAAACATCAATGGTAATCTCTATTACTTTTTCACCGCGTCATGCTTTTGCTTTTGAGCAATCTGGATACATCATGGAGGGATTTTGTACTTTCAATTCCTTGTTCACGTTCCTAGCGTTTTGGCTGCAGGCGACGTCGTTTTATAAGCTAGTGGCAGAAAGAGGACCATGGAGTTCTCTCTCTAGATGGGCTCTTGAAGCTTACTTGAACGGGGATGTGGGAAAGGCTTTTATATTGTATTCGAGAATGTCGGAGCTTGGTTATGAAGTAGCACAAAGTAATGCCGCCTGGATCCTTGATAAATACGGGGTAAAAAGCATGTGCATGGGTGTATCTGGGTTTTGCACAGACAAGGAGAGTCACGAGCGGGCTCATTCCTTGTGGTGGCATGCCTCTGAACAGGGAAATGAACATGCTGCATTGCTTATTGGAGATGCATATTACTACGGTCGGGTAAGTCTACTTGTGCTCGAAGTTTAAGATCTGTTATGTTTTCAGGAAAACTGTTAAACATACGGACAATGCACCTAATTTATACTTATCCCCATCCGATTCATACGCATGTAGATTTTCCTAGAGAGAAAAAAATCTAGACTAGTTCAACTGATTTCTACGGGGATCTTACTCGTGTTCTCAGGGTACAGAGAGGGATTTCGTGCGTGCAGCTGAGGCATACATGTATGCTAAATCTCAATCAAACGCACAAGCCATGTTCAACCTCGGTTACATGCATGAGCATGGAGAAGGTCTTCCCTTTGATCTCCATCTAGCTAAACGTTACTACGATCAGGCCCTCCAGAGCGATGCTGCTGCCAAACTACCCGTCATGCTTGCTCTTGCGAGTTTATGGGTTCGCAAAAACTATGCTGATACCGTCATGGTAAGAGAGAGAGAGAGAGAGAGATAAGGAGGGTGTTGATTTTCCCGGTTCCCAAATTGTTTTGAATGAAACAGAGTGAGCAAGCCCACGTTTTTTTTTATACGGGATGCAGGTACAAGTTCTGGATTCCTTACCAGAAGTGTATCCGAAGGTGGAGGAATGGGTAGAGAATGTGGTGCTGGAAGAAGGTAATGCGACCATTCTAACTCTCTTCCTCTGTCTTATCTCCGTTTTATATCTCCGGGGGAGACAACGTAGACCGGTGGTTTTGGATCCCGTTGGTCCTGATGTGGCACATCCCCTCGCTGGACCAGTAATCGCTTAACTAGGTGAAAAAAATGATGATGAACAAAAGCACCAGAGAGACGAGTTACTCTGTACAGGTTCTAACTTGGTTAAAATACTCTCGAGTTTTGACGCACTGAACCATCATTAGCCCATAGCAGAGTTTTAAGGGAGACGAGAAACTTTCTATTTCGTTTCCCTTTTCCCTCTAATTTAAAGCATAGCTGTTTCGGGACTGATTTTGTAGGTTTCTCTGTAACCATTTCGATATTTTGTATGAAACTTTCAGAATACGATAATGGTTACATATTTACATTTTGGATTTGGAGTATATAATAATTGCTTAAGAATTTTCTCAGGTCTGTTATTAACTTGGGCTACAAGAGTTGCATCAAAAGTCGTTACAAAATCTGCCGAATTACGTAATTACCCCACACTTCCTCTCCATCGTTTTGACTTTTCAATTATTATTTTTTGTTTTGACTTTTCATTTTCCTCCCATTCTTCCCAAATCGATCGAATCACTGAGAAGCTACAAAGCAAGAAAGTAGAGGAAATAGAATGAGTGTCTGGAGTCACAAGATCATCGTCTTCTCTCTGCTCATTTTCTCGCTTTACATTCATCATGCTCAGGCGCAATACTTTATCCTCAAATTCTCCGATGACGATTTTCGCAGTGGCTTCGACAATAACAGCACCAACGAAGACTCCGATTCTGACTCCGACAACTTCGGGCAATCGGAGTCTAAGTCCGAGCAGGAGCTTGATCCTGGCTCTTGGCGCCCAATCTTCGAGCCGGACGGCTCAGTCGTCGACGCTGCGTTGACGCGGTACTACTCCGGCCTCCAGAAGATTCTCTCGGCGGCGAGCGAAGGAAACGCTAGGCTGATGGAGGAAGCGGTTACGGATCTAGATGCGTCTGCATCGGACGGAGATCCACAGGCGCAATCAGTGATGGGGTTCGTGTATGGGATGGGGATGACACGGGAGACGAATGGAGACAAATCGTTTCTGCAACATCAGTTCGCGGCCGAGGGAGGGAATATGCAGTCGAAGATGGCACTTGCATTCAGATATAAACGGTTAGAAGTAAGCAAGCTGAACAGTAACCCTTCGAATTCGATTTTTTATGATATGACTAGAATGTTCCTTGTGGCTGAGTTTGTGATTTGATCATTTTGACAGATGCATGGTAAAGCTGCCCAGTTATATGCTGAACTGGCAGAGACATCAGTCAATAGCTTTCTGTTCTCTAAGGATTCCCCCATGGTTGAACCAGTTAGAATTCATAGAGGAACAGAGGAAAATAAAGATTTGCTAAGGAAAGTCCGTGGGGAAGATGACGAGGATTTCAAGATATTGGAATACCAGGCACAGATCGGGAACCCTTCAGCAATGTACAAGATTGGAATGTTTTACTACTTTGGTCTGAGAGGATTAAGACGTGATAGCGCCAAGGCAATTTACTGGTTTTCAAAGGCAGTAGAGAAATTAGAGCCGAGGTTAATGGAGATTCTTGGTGAGATATATGCCCGAGGAGCTGGTGGTGTTGAGAGAAACTATACCAAGGCGTTTGAATGTCTCACGCTTGCTGCAGAACAAGGTCTCTATTCAGCATTTACTGGCCTGGGCTACTTGTATGTCAAAGGCTATGGAGTCGATATGAACTACACTAAGGTCAGTATTCTTCCCATGCTTACTCTGTTTCTGACTACAAGTTTAGTCTCTCTATTTTTTTTTAGCTGACAAAATATAATGACAAAAATAAGGAAAGATTCTTGAGTCTTGTGTACAATGCTCTAGATTAGTCTTAAGGGTCCAAGTAGAAGACTTAATCACCTCTCCTCTCTGCTGTTAAGTGTTACTGGCATTCCTCTCTGTAAACTCATATCAATAGGGTCGGGATAGACAAAGAATCACTGTTAGATTTTATGGACCAACAATTTCTTTAAGTCTGGTGTCAGTAGTCATGCCCTATCAGTAGTGTAACTGGAGTTACTAGCACAAAAAAAAAAGATTTAAGCAAGCGTTGAAAATGGCAGTATTTATTTTGTTTAGTTTCTTTCAACATCACAGCTTCCACATGATTTAAGCATATATCAATGACGCAAACAGACTCCATAGATATATCTCCTCAATTGCAGGCGAGGGAATATTTTGAGAAGGCTGCTGATAGTGAAGACCTAACCGGGATTTATTACCTTGGAATGTTGTATCTTAAAGGCATTGGAGTCAAAAGAGATGTAAAGCAGGCAACCAAATATTTCCTTGTTGCTTTAAATGCTGGCCTACCAAAGGCTTATTATCAAATGGCCAAGATGTTGCATGCTGCCGCCGGGCTCAAGAAGAACCCTAAAATGCTGAAATTGGTAACTAGTTTCCTAATATCCATATGGTCTAAGTTACAAATGAGAGTCTAAAAAGAAAATCTGATCGTCCTCTGTTTGAATTTATACCTTAAAAGATTTAACTGGCGAAGCCATTCATAGCATTAAGAGTATTTCAGTGCCTTGGCCTACTACTGTAAGAGCTCTCATTTTTGAACTTGATCGCTTGTTCACTTTCCTAGCATTTTGGTTATAGGCTGCGGGTTTATACAAGTCGGTAGGGGAAAGAGGACCATGGAGTTCTCTCTCTAGATGGGCTATCGAAGCTTACGTGAAGGGTGATGTGGGAAAGGCTTTGATATTGTACTCGAGAATGTCGGAGCTTGGTTATGAAGTGGCACAGAGTAATGCTGCCTGGATCCTCGAAAGATACGGTGAAAGGAGCATGTGCATGGGAGTTTCTGGATTTTGCACGGATAAAGAGAGGCAGGAGCGGGCTCATGCTTTGTGGTGGCGTGCCTCTGAACAAGGAAACGACTATGCTGCTTTGCTTGTGGGAGACGCATATTACTACGGCCGGGTAAGTTTTAAGACTTGTTCACAGATTTTGAATGCTGACTGGTTTCTAATGTGTGCTCGTGCTTTGTCAGGGTAAGGCGAAGGATTTTGTGCGTGCGGCTGAGGCATACATGTATGCAAAAACTCAACTAAACGCGCAAGCCATGTTCAACCTCGGTTACATGCATGAATACGGACAAGGGCTTCCCTTTGATCTCAATCTTGCTAAAAGTTACTACGATCAAGCCCTCGAGAACGAACCAGTCTCCAAATTGCCTATCTTGCTTGCTCTTGCGAGGTTGTGGGTTCGCAGAAACTCTGCTCATATTGCGATGATGCTGACTCTTCTTCTAGTCTCTCTTATAACCGTTCTACATCTCCGGGAGAGACAAAGCAGAGAGATCGTCGTGGATCCCGTCGGTGCCGACGTGGCACAGCCTCTCGTTGTGCCTGTTGCTTTCCTCAACTGATCCGGATTGTGCTTAACTGCATATATGTACAGGTTGACTCCTATTTGTTTTGTGTACATGTTGATATGTAATTATTGTTCTGTAATACAGTTTGATCTATTATATATGTCACCCAAATGAAATTTCTGATTGAGAATCGAAGTAGTTACATACGTATTTTTCTAGACAACAGTGGTCAAAGCCGTTGTTGGTAAAATTTGATTACAAAAACGTGATTTGCAAAAAATGGTATTGTTCATGACTTGCATGCATGTCTATTTTTCTTCTTTCTTAATAAAATACGAATCCACAAATTTGAACAATCGTTGAATATGCAATGTATAATACGAATCCCACGAACTTGCATTTAAGCGGTGTCCCCACGTTCAGCCAAACACAAATAATGTGATGATAACAAAAAAAAAATGTATATTTAAAATCTAATAAATATTTCGCTCCTTATAATAATAATCATTCACATTATTCGAACTAGTAGCCACACATTTCAATTTCGTTTGTTTGAATCAATTAATCGTTGTCTCGTCGGAGAAAGATGTCGCTGATGGATAATCTGCTAGGTATCCTCCGCGTTCGCGTCAAACGCGGCGTCAACCTCGCCGTCCGTGACGTTTCCAGCAGCGATCCTTACGTCGTCCTCAAGCTTGGCCGTCAGGTTCTCTCTCGATTTCCACAAACTTCTTCAACGATGATTGTTTCACCGACTTACAATCTCATTTTCTTTTTGCAGAAACTCAAAACACGAGTCGTGAAGAAGAACGTGAACCCACAATGGGAAGAAGATTTGACATTCACAGTCACCGACCCGAATCTCCCGCTTAATCTGGTAAAAAATTTCCCACAAATTTTAAACATTCAATTTCTAAACCGGACCGGTTTACATAATCGTCTTGTGTTTTTTTTGAATCAAAACAGGTCGTGTACGACCACGATTTCTTCAGCAAGGACGACAAAATGGGAGACGCGGAGATCGATTTGAAACCGTACATCGAAGCTCTACGAATGGAGCTCTCCGGTTTACCAGACGGAACCATCATATCGACGATCCATCCGAACCGCAGCAACTGTTTAGCCGAGGAAAGCTTCGTCCGGTGTAGCAACGACCGAATCGTTCAGAGCGTTTGTCTCCGTCTCCGTAACGTCGAGCGTGGTGAAGTCGAGATCGAGCTTCAGTGGATTGATCTTCCCGGTTCTAAAGGCTTGTAAACACAAACAAATTTGCGCGTTTGCCTTATTGGGCCTTACTCCTTTAATGGGCTCCTCCTGAACCCATTACATAGTACAAACATATACAATTTTAAAGGTTTTTAAATATTGCGGTTCGGTTCGATGATCTTTTAAGTAAAGTTAAATTATTAACATATGATATTTAATTTTATAGTATCTCTGTGTGAACCATTGGGTTTTGGCGTCTCTGCCCAAGACGGCACGAATTTTAGTGATTGATGTTTTGTTTAAAGGAATCGTCACGTTATCGTGAGGACAAAGATATTCTTACTTCGTATATTCTTTCTTTATTTTATTTTTTTTGTATTTTCTTTTAACGAAGTTAAGAATAGGGAAACAACAAAAAAAAAAGGGAGATGAAAAAGATACTTTATTGCAGCAATAGCAGCTTTTGAGGAACACAATATTTTTTTTGAAACGAAGTAGAAAAAGTTGGTAATTTTTCAGATCCTTTTTAATATTCTCTGTTCTATTTCTATATATTCTTTTATAGGTTCAGCCTTTTAGAGAACCCAAAACCGTGCAAACCAAATTATATTAAAAAAAAAAAAATTATAAAAAGAGAGTTTTGCGAAAGCAGCATCTACATAAATATATAATATGCTTTTTCCACTGATCGGTGTTTGGTCTGATGTTTTTCTTTTGGTCGGGGAAAACATTCGAAATTGTAAAACAGACCCCTTATTCTCGATTCATATCTTAAACATCCCTAACGTTTTTTTTTTTTAACACATCCCTTACGTTTTAGTATTAGCTAATTTAACGCAGAAACGACGAAAAAGTTAAGAAAATAAATGAGAGTTCATCGGAGCTTAATGAAGCTGACAAGTGCCACGCCTCTACTTTTATTCTCCATTTCTACCCTTTACCCCATCATTAACTTCTACGCATGCCCCCCTGATTCTCTCTCTCTCTCTCTTTTCATATACTAATAATTTTTTTTTTTCACTTTTATAACTCTTATCGATTATTATTTATTTCACTTCAATTTGTAGCGAAAAGAACAGAATAAATTGGATAGACTAACCCATTAAGACTGTCTGAGCAGTTGACACATTATCGGTATTCGATTTGTTATCAGATTCGTATTCGATCTGGAAAAAAATAGCCGTTGTTTCTCAGTAAAGTTATAGTTCTTCATCAACCGTATTTTCTACGAATTAAATTTGTAATCAGATTTTTTTATATATATATATATAATAAGCTACTTTTGCTGCTATCAAATCTAACCTTTTTAAATTTATGTCATTGAAAATATCATCTATTTGAATGTGTTCAGAGGTTAAAAGACAGAAACATTTCATATCAAACACGAATCTTCATTAGTCATCATCCGTTTAGTAGTGGGATTATCTGATTTGATTACAATTAGAAGAAGGCTTGCTTTAAGCGAAGCGTGTTAAAGCACAAACGCATGGACCATAAAAAGATGAAAATACTTGCAAATGCAATTACATTATTTTACGTTTGCACGAGAAGAGCATGCATACATAGTAACTTTTAAAGAAACTAATCATCTAGTTGGTTTCTTAGTTTTATTTTACGATATTTCCGAGTTATGATTGATAACCAAATAATGTATTTTCCTTTTGTGGTTCATAATTCTTATAACAATTAGTCACCAAATACGACTGTAGCTTGCTTACAATGGTAAAAAGAAAGAAAAAAAGTTGCATCTTTTTGTAATAACGTGAATTAACCTATTTCTGAAATACAACGGCTAGCTAGATACATCTCTCTCTACATGCTTATATTTAAATTTCACCCCATAAACTGTTCTTAATACAGTGTAAGAAAATATTGTCCCGTTATTAATATAAGTATTGTATTGTTAAGGCTTTGGAAAATCATTGAGTAGTGTTTTTTCATGCGAGTTAATTTTAAGGTCCGGTAAAAGATTTAGTGATCCGTCTGTTTAAAAAAAAAAACGTAATTTGAAGTATTTTTTTAGAAAAACAAACAAAGCATATATTGATGCAAAATATATATCACACACTTGATCATTCCATTGATTACTTATCGAGTGAGATTAGTTTCTCAATTTTTAGGATCAGCCCATCAGGCACACTTGATATTAAAACAATAAGTCAAATAGGCTTTTAAGTCTGAAGTGTTAATCAGTCAAATTTTGCTTTACGAAACCTAATTATCTTTACTGGCCGCGACTCTCTTTTCCCAAATTTTTGTTTTATCTTTTCCATTTTTCCCGTTTCAGATGTTTGCTAAAAGGTCAATTATAATTTTCTTGTTTCAAGTGTGTTTTGCGAAAAAGGTCATAAGTAGAAGCCGCAAATATATAGTAATTTAGGAAAAGCATTAGTCGCAATTGAAACGAGGATTTAAGCATTTGGAAAATATTGAATTTATGCTAGGTTTATTTGCTTATATTTCTTTTTAGGACAAAATAGAACAGAGTACAAACATAACTCGATCCATATAGTGTAAATGTGTAAAACTATATAGGTTTTGAAAGATTGCAGTGGACAGGACTGTTATGTAAAAGTGTAAACTGGACTATTTTTTATTCACTATTTATAAAATTGAATCTGTAATAATATACGTTGCAGTGGACAGGACTGTGGGAAAAAAAAAAGGGAACGGAATGTTATATTTGTTGAGACGGTCTAGTATTTATCATTTATGTTTAATACATTTCAAGATTCCAATTTTTTTTTAAAACTGCCTAATTATAAAATCCAATACTTTAAAATAAATAATTATAAAAGTTCTGTTTTTTTTTTATTTTTAAAGAAGCGTGATGTTAAATTATGTTTTGTTTATTCAGATTGCATAAACCCAATCTCTTCGCAGTGAAGGAAACTGGAATTACATTATAACTGTAATAGTATTATTGTACTTAAGCAAAAGCTGAAAAAAAACATGGGGAAAATAAAAAGCTGGAAAGAAAAACAAAAGAAGAGTTGTTATGTTTGGGATGGGATGATGAGAAAATATGAAGAGCAGGCTGTTGATGGAATATTGTGTTTCCTCAAATATCAGCACTCCTCATTATATCGACCGATTGCTTTTGTACGGACTTTTTTTTATACTAATATATACAAAAAAAAAAAAAACAAATATTGCAAAAACCGAATAAAAAATTTAAAGAAAAAAGGAATAACAAAATCAAACACATAAAAGAACCCATCAGAGTGATTTCTGAGCTCAAACCAAAACCAGCATTTTGTTTTAAAAATATTTCAGTACACTGTTACATATTTGTTTTTGCTAGATTTATGACCACCAGATGATATATTTTTTTGTATCTTTCTTTCTATTATGGCTATCCATGAAACCACAAGAAAAAAAGACCCCATCGTTCTATTTAGTAGATCGTTTTATTTTTTGTTTTATACTCTTCTGTTTTATACTCTTCGATTTTTTTAAAAAGATCGCTTTGACAAATTTCACATAAATTAAAAAAATTATTAAAAATTATGTTTTACCTTTTATTCACACATTAAATAAAATTATTTATCTAATTACTACATTAAATTAGTAGGGTCAAAACTGAATTTTTATTTAAAATTCTGCATTAAAAATGTAAAACGACATAAATAGTGAAACAAAAATAAAATTTTAAAACCACACTCTTTATAAAAAAAAAGGGAATATGATTTTATAGTATTACTAATGGATAACATAAATTCCATAAATTCTAAAAATTGGAAAATTTATAAATTAAAATAGGGGGTAAATTGATCAAACAAGATAATTAAAAAAGAGCAAAAACAAATATAATTAAACAATACAAAAGAGCAAAAACAGAGCCTCTCTGCTTTGGACTACGCAAAGCGCACAAGGCCGCCTCTTTCACTATCCCCAAAGCTCCACCACGAACCCAACAAAGCAACAACCATTTTTTATTACATTTAAATTTTCTTCCTTCATTTTTTGGCGTTAATTACATTCAAAATGATGTATCACAGAAACTCTTAAATATTTTCTTTTAATATTTTCACTCTTAAATGAAGCTTGTTTAAAGATAAAATAGCTAAAGAGTAGAAACTATACTCGGAAGCGAAAATTAAAAACAGAAACAGTAACGAATGACGAAAAACAAACAATTACGAATAATAAAACAACAGTATTAGGATTTAAAAAGAATATTAAAAAAATGTGGTATTTTCTCAACGAAACAAAAAATCAGGAAAAAAGAATATAAAATGTGGTCTCTTCTAACACTCCCTTTACTCTTTTTTCCCCTCTCCATCACTTTCTCTCAGAACTAAAGTCACAGCTTCTCCTCTCTCACTCTCTCTCCAGGACAACACGATGATAACGGCGACGGACTTCTACCACGTCATGACGGCGATGGTTCCGTTATATGTAGCCATGATCCTCGCCTACGGCTCCGTCAAATGGTGGAAAATCTTCACACCGGACCAATGCTCCGGCATCAACCGTTTCGTCGCTCTCTTCGCCGTCCCTCTCCTCTCTTTCCACTTCATCGCCGCCAACAACCCTTACAAAATGAACCTCCGTTTCCTCGCCGCCGATTCCCTCCAGAAAGTCATCGTCCTCTCTCTCCTCTTCCTCTGGTGCAAACTCAGCCGCAACGGCTCACTGGACTGGACCATCACTCTCTTCTCTCTCTCCACTCTCCCCAACACGCTAGTCATGGGGATTCCTCTCCTCAAAGGCATGTACGGCGATTTCTCCGGCGAACTCATGGTCCAAATTGTGGTTTTGCAGTGCATCATCTGGTACACTTTGATGCTCTTCCTGTTCGAGTACCGAGGCGCCAAGCTCTTGATCTCCGAGCAGTTTCCCGACACAGCCGGATCTATTGTCTCTATCCATGTTGATTCCGACATTATGTCGTTAGATGGTCGGCAACCGCTTGAGACTGAAGCTGAGATTAAAGAAGACGGGAAGCTTCATGTCACCGTTCGTCGCTCCAACGCCTCGAGGTCTGATATCTACTCGAGGAGGTCTCAGGGCTTATCGGCGACTCCCCGTCCTTCGAATCTCACCAACGCGGAGATTTACTCGCTTCAGAGCTCTAGAAACCCAACGCCGCGTGGCTCGAGCTTTAATCACACTGATTTTTACTCGATGATGGCTGCTGGTGGTGGCCGTAACTCAAACTTCGGTCCCGGAGAAGCTGTTTTCGGTTCCAAGGGACCCACTCCACGGCCGTCTAACTACGAGGAAGACGCTGGCGCTAAACCGACGGCTGCTGGAACCGCCGCGGGAGCTGGCAGGTTTCATTATCAATCCGGAGGTAGCGGTGGAGGAGGTGCGCATTATCCGGCGCCTAATCCAGGGATGTTCTCGCCGCAGACCGGCGGAGGAGGAGGTGCGGCGGCGAAGGGAAGCGCTCCGGCGGTTGGTGGGAAGAGAGGGAATGGGCAAGACGGAAACGGAAGAGACCTTCACATGTTTGTGTGGAGCTCAAGCGCATCGCCGGTCTCAGATGTGTTCGGTGGAGGAGGAGGAAACCACCACGCCGATTACGCCGCCGCTAGGAACGAACATCAGAAAGACGTTAAGATCTCTGTACCCCAGGGGAATAGTAACGGTATGGTCCCCCAACAACTTTACTGTTTTGTTACTGTAACTCCAATTTATTTTCTTTACAAAAATAACCCCATAATCTCTCTTAAAATCTATTTGGTTTCAATCTATAGATTCAGTCCTAAGTCCTTAGTAAACCCATCTCAGAACAATTGAAACCCATTGTCAAGAAGAATATCTTCTTTTGATATATATATGTATACACGTTTCGTATCTTCAATCAAGATTTGGTCGTTGATTAATATTGTCTTTTAACAAAGACGATGATAGCAAAGTTTTGGCTACGGACGGTGGCAACAACATAAGCAACAAGACGCAGCAGCAGCAGCAGCAGGCAAAGGTTATGCCACCAACAAGCGTCATGACAAGACTCATACTCATTATGGTTTGGAGAAAACTCATCCGTAACCCCAACTCTTACTCCAGTTTATTCGGCATCACCTGGTCCCTCATTTCCTTCAGGTACTGTTTCTAACAAATAAGTCTAATTGTATGTATTTTTGTTTTCTTGTCATTTTTAATAAAGTTTCTTGATAAAAAAAAAAAAAAAAACGGGCCAGTCTTGAATTGAATGCGTCTATGTTAAAAAGTTTTGATTGCATTGTAGTGAAAAAAGATTTGAGAAAGATCTTGTAATTAAATTGATTTGGTCTGTTGTGCAGGTGGAACATTGAAATGCCAGCTCTTATAGCAAAGTCTATCTCCATACTCTCAGATGCAGGTCTAGGCATGGCTATGTTCAGTCTTGGTCAGTTCCTCTTTTATTTTATTTTTACCTCTCCCTTTCATTTATTATATAATAAATACCATAAAAGTACTCTGACCTTCATTCTTTAAAAATATTTGTTTAAAACCAACATCATGTGAATGCATGATTCTCTCTGCCTTTTTCTTTTGAAGTTTTTTTCTCGAAAACTAGTCTAAAAACATGTTTGTATTTAAAAAAGCAAACAAATCTGGCTTCACAGCAGAAAGCATGCTCCACAGTTCTCTGCTTAGCATCATAACATGTCTCTCTTGGGAGAGGAACCTTATTTAATTTCTTTTTTACCTATTAATGTTTCAATCGAATTCCATCAACCGATTATAAAAATATCATTAAATCATTTCTTTTTAGAAAATGAATAGAGGATGATGATGATGATTATGTTATGGTGGTGGAACAGTGACTGTAATGATGATTTTTATATTACTTTTGCTGCTAGTCCGCTAATAAAATAGAAATTTAAAATTAACCAAAAAAGCAAAACAGTTTAATTTATGCTTCTTTTTTTTGATGTGTTTAGGGTTGTTCATGGCTTTGAACCCAAGAATAATAGCGTGTGGAAACAGAAGAGCAGCTTTTGCGGCGGCCATGAGATTTCTCGCCGGACCTGCCGTCATGTCCGTCGCTTCCTACGCCGTTGGCCTCCGTGGCGTCCTCCTCCGCGTCGCCATCATTCAGGTATTTCTTAATAGTTCTTTGCGCAAATATAAAATTGAATTAATGCTCTATCTATATATATATTCTGTAGTGTCCTTTATTCTTTTAACGACGTATTGTCCTTGTTTAATTCCAAGTAATTATTTTATTGATTAAAAAAAACAGGCAGCTTTGCCGCAAGGAATCGTACCTTTTGTGTTCGCGAAAGAGTATAATGTGCATCCTGACATTCTTAGCACTGCGTAAGTTTATTCATTTTTTTTTTTTGTAAACATGTTCTCGTGCTTCTTCTATATATGAAACTTTGGATTTTGATTTGGGATTTTTTGGTTAACGAGTGTTGTGATTATTTTGTTTGTTGCAGTGTGATATTTGGGATGCTGATTGCGTTGCCCATAACTCTTGTCTACTACATTCTCTTGGGGCTATGATGAGAAGATATTGCCAAGTTAGAACGAACTAAACACACGGGGGCTTTTTTAATCTTTTGGGGGAGGGGGGTTATGAAATGTGAAAAGAGCAGATTTAGACAAGGAAGCTCTTGAAGAAAGTAGAAGTAGGAGCTTGGCAAGTTTCCCTTTTCTTGATTTTATGTTTCTTTTGGTAGGTATTAGGAATTTGTAAAAGCGTTGCTACTTTTAGTGAATTTATAACGTTAAGAAAATTCACTAAAAACTCAAATTTCAAATTTCACAAAAATAAAAATTATTTAGTATCACATAAAATTATGTTTACTTAGCCGTTCTGTTTTTATTTGCCATGACTTCAAAATTGGATCAATCAGAACTAAAAAATCGTAAAGCCGGGCTTTTACACAAATGTAGTTGAGAGGGCTTGAAATAGCCTGTGGTTGTAACAAAAACAGAGGAATTTGGATTCAACAGAACACTCGATTACATGTAGAAAGATCGATGGAGCACTTAGAGATATTGACGTATGGCACTTGGTGCATGCGTACGTTATTCGTCTTGGTCAAGATTCCTCTTCACTGCGTTTGTCGAATCTTAAAAGATTCGTTTTAGTATTGTGTATCCTTTTTCTGATTCTTCTCCGAATCATTACATATCACTTCGACGCTGATGCTGATGCTTTGCAGGGGTTTTATATGTGAAGGACATGAAGGCAAATAAACCGTCGTATTTATAAAATATGATTCATTTTGATTTTAGTCCATGAAAAATTAATCCGTTTTTTCTTATGTTTGATACATCAAATGCATATGTAGTTAAGTTGGTTTAAATTGTACTTTTTCATGAAGAAAGGCAAAGTATGTGTTTTTTTTTTTTTTTACTTAAGAACAAAAATCATTTGCTATAGTAGTAAATATTAAACAATAGATATTTTTGTTTTCGTGCTATAGTTTTATAAATCTATGAAATGATTTGGAAGCTGAATAGATCTATTTAATGTTAAAATGGGTTTATACTTCATATAGCTTTGATGGTAATACTGTTTATAAAATGGGTTTATACTTCATATTTACTACTAATAAATAAAGTAATGATATGGTTGGAATGAAGATATTTGTTGAGGTACCTAATTAAATTTGCTATGATAACAAATAAGGTAACGTGTAATAATTAGACGAGAAGAAAATAGTTAAAAGGAAGCGATCCTCAATTTATGGGCACGCCTCACGTAAAAATCCATCATCTTATCATTCTGCATGAAACGGCTATATATATAGCCGCCGCTTGCATTCTTTTTAATTTTTAAAAGGTCTCCAATTAATAATACCATCATAGTACATTAAAAGTTTTAAAATTATATATTAAACATTAGTTTTCACTTTTCACAAATGGTTTTTCACATAGTACATAGATTCATTTAAAAATAAAAATAAAATAATTAGATGGGAAAATAAAAAGAAGAATGATGAGACAAAAGAGGGGAAGACGAGGCCGTGTCACTTCGCTTTCGATTGTCAATCAACAACACTCAACACACAAACATTAATCAGAAGCTTCCAATTCTGTGTTATTCTCTGATTCTCTCTCTCGATGTATTTCCCAAATTCAAAAAATAGACAGTAGTAGTTGGAAATTACCATGAATACCACTTATTACTACTCTAATAGTAGTAGTACCTATTATAAATAGTAGTATAGATTTTTTTTGTTTTATTTTTCAACAGATGAGATTGTGATATTACAATGAGCGATTGAAAGGACCGAGGATGTCATAAATAAGTTAAATACGTAAGATTTTCGTATTTATTTGAGATTAAAATAGGTCATATATACGTATAAAAGGGTATAAACGTCATTTTCGAAAGGGGCATAGTTGCAGATGTTAGTGTCTGCCTGCCACTAGGTGGTGTTGGGTCGGCCGTCTCCCAGACACAGTTTTGAGAGCTTTTTGTCATTTGTCTTTCTCTCTCTTTTTTCCTGGCTTTTAATTAATTTTACTATTTATTTTCCTCAAAAAAAAAAAGAATATTAGATTTGTTTTTCTGGTTCCTTTCGCGCATTTGATATTTTTTTTTTTTTTCTGAATATTTAGAGAGAAAAAAAAATCCACTGCTTAAGAAAAAGAAAGGGAGGATTTATTTTTCGTTCGTACGGGAAGATTAGAATGACATGAAGATCAAATAAAAACAATGGCTTCTTTTTATAGGATATAATATAATCTTTTCAAAAAGTAAACTTGTCAACACGTGATTTGCCATATAATACACCCATCGAATTTAACCAAAGTTCTAACAATACGGCTGGATATTTCCTCCATTTTGACAAAATAGGTCAAAAAGTCAAATATAGTTTCGACTATAAGCGACTTAAGCATTTGCATATTGACCCTAATATAATAAATAACCAAATAGATATCAAGTTTTTATAAAAAAAAAAGGGGTTAAAGCAAGTGAAGTTTGGACCTGGAACTCTAATAAATAATTTTTGGGATTACTTCTAATAAGAAAAGGGTAACGTTTGCAAAAGATAAAGAATTCAAATCTTATTTAGACCATTTCCATTAACGGAAAAAAGTGATATACTGTAAAACACTAAGTCACACTAATTACAATAGTATATGTTTTGGAATGACTGTTTTAGAGTCGGGATTTGTATTCTCTCTAAAAAACCCGATTAAATTCACATCGGTCCCATTAAAAATCTTACTGTTGGCAAATCCCAACTTTAGATCGACTACAAAAATATTAGTACACGAGTTTACTCGCTTATCCGGAGAAAGCGCCAACTCGACCATCTTTTAGAAAGTGGAAAAGGCACAAGATCGGCTATCAATGGACGAACGGGTAAGATTCTTAATCAGCCACCTTTCGAGAAACTCCTCCGTTTGCAAGTCTCCATCACATGCCGACCTGAAGATATTTAGAGAGGCCGACCTGAAGACATTTAGGAAGGCCGACCTGAAAACATTTAGAGAGGCCGACCTGAAGACATTTAGAGTTGGCCGACCTGACGGCGTGGCACAATCCGTCTGAGTCCACTCAGTCTCCTAATCAGCACCTTGCCGCGTTCAATCAGCGCCATGCTACATACGAATCAGCGCCATTGCGCATGCGAATCAGAGCACAGACTTCACTCAATCAGCGCGCAGACCGCACTGAGTCAGAGCGCAGACTCTACTCAGATCAAATATTATATTTAAAGTCATGTCTTTAAATGTTAGCCTTTCGATCAAAACGATCTGGGCCGCCCGATATGAGGTATACCCTCTATCAATAGAAGGGAAACTCGATACGGAAGTGGGGAGGCAGTCTTTTTCTCTCTCGAGACTCTGGTAACCAACATCTATTCCGACGATCGGAACTATCAATAAAAGATAAACAGCTCCGGCTAAAGCTTAACTCAAAAATTTTTTGAACCAAACCCATTAACTCTAAATCTTTTCTACTAAGCCGACTTTGAGTTATTACAACTGTCATTTTTTTTATCGCGTTTAAATTATGATGCACGTGAAAGCTTACTTCGAGTTACTAAAACCCCAAAAGATTTACAGAGTTATCTTATCTGCCTCTTAAAATGTTTTTGGAGTTATCTTATCTGCCTCTTCAAATGTTTTTTTTTTTTATAAACTAAAAAAAAAAAAAGACAAATGAGGCTTTTAAATTCGAGGAACAACGACACAAAAAAAAAAATTAATAATCGAGGAACAATCACCTGTTCCCAGGTGCACTACACACATTCCTATATCCCTTACTTTGGACTTTGGAGTATCGTAAGCAATATAACAGCGGGTACAAATTCTCAAATAGATGTGTTCATTGTTGCTAGCCCTGAAAATTTCGGGAAACGGGACGGGTATTTACGGGTACAGGACGGGAACGGAAAATTCGGGAATTGATATTCAATTCCCGAAAGGGAATCTATAAAAACAAGACGGGAACGGGACGGGAACGGGACGGGTTCGGGAAATTCCTTTACGTAAAATTTTTTCCCAAACGGATAATTATTTTGGATAATTCGGGAAAATTCGGGAAATTTCGGGAAATTTCGAGAAAATTCGGGAAATTTCAGGAAAATTCGGGAAATTTCGGAAAAATTTGGGAAAATTCGAGAAACTTCGGGAAGTTCGGGAAGTTCGGAAAGTTCGAGTATTCCCATTCCCTTCCCGTACCCTTCCCGTACCCGTTTGAAAAATATAAATGGTCCCGAACGGAAATTTTTTTGAACGAAAACGGGAACGGGACGGGAAATTTGAAACGGATACGGATGGAAACCGGATACCCGTCCCGAAATTTGCAGGGCTAATTGTTGCTACCACTTCGTGGATCCTTGTAACTTTTAAAATGATGAAAAATGTTTCAATCATACTTGGGCCTGTTTTATTTTAAATGGTCCAGAGTGTTAGATCTGTGTAGCCCGTTTAGATTATTCCATCAGAAGTCCGTGGAAGCTTGGTTGGGTGGGTTTGTATCTAATTAAAAAAAAAGTTTTCATGTTTTCTAATTTCGTCATATATACAAAGAACTATAGCGATATCTTGATTCTCTGTATAACATATTTATGTTTGAATATGCTAATGACTTGGGTGATAACCAACTCAATGACTCATTAATCATTATCTTGGTAGATGTTGCAAATGGCTTTACCAATAAGATCGCATTATCAATAGATACATCACGAGACGAATATGTTTTCTCGCCATCACAACGTCACATATAGAATCACACCAATATATCTCTACGTAAATCATTTTTGTTTTAACCAAGTGGTTCTATTTGGAGAGGAATTACCTTGTTGATATAACTGTATAAGGTAGAAATCGAATTTCTTCAAACGTGAAATTATCTAATCACTTTTAATTTGTCAGTTATGCTCGTTAGAAAACTCCGTGAAGTATGATACTCGACGACTATACTCATTTTGGAGAGATTAATTGGGTGATAAAAATCCAAATCACTCTTTGCTTATAAAAAAAATACATCATTTTTTTTTCTCAAAAAACTAATAAATAATCATCAATGCAGTTTTAAAAACTCTCGAACAATATTGTATACAAAAAGAGTCAGTATAATAAAACCCTACAACATATTTTAACAAAAAGTTGAAATTATGATTAGACCACAAAATGTAATAAAAGAAAGTCGTTAAGATACTAAAGAGTTAAAATTGAAAGAGTTTTCTTCCAGGGTAAAACCCACTGTATATATATATATATATATATATATATATATTTAAAGGTGTTTAGTTTTTTCTTATAATCCTTCGGATCTTTTGTGTATAAGTTGAGTTACTTATGGACCTGGTGTAATGAAAATCTTCTTATAACACCTCAAAATGTGGAAAATATATTATTATTCGTTTTTTGTTCTTTTGTCTACAAAATACTATTCGTTAATAAGAAAAAGAAAATATAATGGTGGGAGGGAGGGGGAGGGGGGTGGGGGGGGGAGAGCAGTAGGAATAATAATTAATTCTTTAATATGGTTATTTAACCCTAAATCATCGGCTGAAAATAACAAGGTCCCATCATAAAGTTTATATAATTATGCATAGCCCATTTGTAGGATTCTTAATTAATATATCTAATATATAACATAATCACATCTGACCTTAATTACTTCATATAAATAATGACCAGGGCAAGTAGGCAAATCAGAAGAACAAGATTGATTTATAATGGAGTGTAGGCTCATTATTATGAGAACCATGCTCGGCCATGAACTTAAGCTGGGCTAGTATGAACGTAACTCTCATTTTTATAAAATAGATTTGGCTTTCAAAACAATAAAATCTCTTTTAAAAGATTGAGAGTTCAAAACTTCAGATAGTAAATCGTTTTTTTTAATGGTCTTCTAAAACTAAAACTCAGGCCCGACTTTGATGTGAAGTCGAGGACCACTAACTACTCTATCTATACTTCTAGTGAATTTGTTATGGTCGTTGTCACTTGTCATCAAATATAGCATTTTAATTGACTTTTTAATATGTAATATGTGTCGGGTTGTTAAGTTATATATGATTCTATTTGATAATTATGATGGAAGCCTAGCTAAAACTAATATGGAATTATGTCTTAATCACAACATAGACTAGTTGAAAGAAAGTTAGAAAAAAATCCAAATTCAAAAGGGTCAATGAATTTGTTTAAGTTATTGTTTTAAAACTTTTTTTACATATTTTTTCATAAAAACTAAAAATCAACGAATAAAAATGTGAATGGTGTGATTGATTGTCTGTTGCGGTTGGAGAAATAGAGTGGTAAAATCACAACAATTTCATATGATCACTATTCAAGAAAAAAATTGTCAATGACGAAAAAACCAACCAAGTTGTGTGTGGTCCAAGGAAAGATAGTAGACTAGACCCACTAACCTCCCATTATATGGATCTTAGCAGTGTCAAGTGGTCTGCTTAAATTTCTTCTTTTTTTTCTCCCAACATTTTTCTCTTAGCTTTTTGGTTATTTGCTTCTTCTTTTTTGGGTGCAAATGGTTATTTGTTTCTTATAAAATCAAAAGTTATCGATAAAGTTGTAGTATCTCGCTAACCTAATGGACACTACTATGATCTAGAATCTTCGAAAGCGATGCAAATAAAAGACATGTAGGTCGGAATCATGAATATTCAGATATTTTTAGATAATATAAGGCTGATACAGTGATACTACTGAAATTATTGATAACAATGTTGGTCATGGAAAATAATTATCTAACAATTGCTTCCGTACTAGGGCAACCGTTCGTAGCATACGTGTAAGGATCCGATTAGTAACGTAAAACGGTATGAAATTTTTAGCGGTAAGCTGGATCGTTTAGCGGTAAACTGAAGTTGATAAGTGTTTATAAAATAGTTAAAAACTGTAAACAAAAACGGTACATAAAAGCTGAGCTTTCTATACGGCTTTTGTAATTGTTAATTACTAAAACGTTATAAATTGTATCGCAACTTTTTAATAACCAAACCCTAATTTTTTTTAAATTTAATCAGCTAGCTATTTTTTTTCTTTTTCAGCTATTTTTTTGTTTAAAAATCAGTTAGCAGTTGATCTTGATGTCTGATATGTTAGAATCTCACATCACATTATTCGATTGCATATGGATAGCCAACGTTCCTAGCATATATATATATATATATACATTAATTATTCGATTTTGCATATAAATTTATGTGGTCGCAATTTCAAATTTAACGATTTTGTCATTCTATTAATTTGACTTTTTTTTTCTTTTTTATAATTTCGTAGTTTTAGTGAAACTTTTTTATTTAATGATTATCGTTTGGTGGTAATCATACAAATAAAAATGTTTTCTATAAATAAGAGGGCAGGGAGAAAAAAAAAAAGGATGTGGCTGTGAGCCATTGGATTGAAAGATTCATTTCAAAAGTTGGCCATTCGGAGCATCTTGGGATCACTGTCTATTCGCCACTTCTCAAAGACTATTAACTGTTACTTACTTGCGTTAAACAGTGTTTTATTTCACATTTACCTTCATACCCCCTATCACATATAAGTACTAACTAAAATTGTTTAAAGTGGCCATCGTAATCATTGAATCATGGAAAAAGAAAACGAATCTCTGAATCTAAACAATCAAGAATCTATCAAACTATAATCTGTTTTTTTTCTTTTGAGAAAACTAGAATCTGTTTGTACCAATCAAAATGATATGTTCCGATCCGCAGCTCCATTCGACGACTAAATTTAAGCTATTGTTCACTTTCTGTATTGGTTGATACTGGATATCTATTTAATACTTATAACGTACGGTTATAGTTTTTTTTGTTTTAGACTCTGTTTTTTTTTATATATATAACGATTTAGTTTTTTTTTCTTCTTTAAAGTTGATTTAGTTTTGATGCTTGGTTTTCTTAACTATCATAATTTTCTTCAGCAAAGCTACTCCATTAGAGAAGCTATAAGTATTTATATTGAAAATGTAGATATACACATATACATATAATACACATTATACACATACACACAAAACAATTAAATTTGAATCTTAAAAACAAAAAAACTTGAATCCACCCTAGATTTAATTGGTCTTCAAATCCGAAAACCCTAGATAAGCAACATTTTTGACCATTAGGTGGAATACTACTTCATTTTATTTTATTTATTTATATGGAACTTAATTAATTACATTGTATTGATTTTTGATTGCACGGTAGTGAAAAAAACATGAATATTTTTAAACAAATAAAGTGTTTATTTTTTTTTTTCCTGTCAAGAGCTAACTTGCAATTTCAATTATATATATATATTCTGCATACTATCGTTCAATTAGTTATAAAATTGTTGTTGCAAAAAGTATTTTTGGCCATGTTTTCTTTTATAGATTGTAATTTTATTATATGAAGATGGAGATGGAAAATGAAGGATTTCTTTCTCCAACCAAAAGAAAATAAAAATACAAGAAAATTTCAAAATAATCATATTTTTCTCTATATAATGATGAGAAGAAGATCGGAAGGAACAACACAAAGAACCACAACACACAAAAAAAAACCCCTAAAACTCTGATTTCTTTTAATTTATCCTTCTTGCCAGTAGTGATCAATGGCTCACAGTCACACTAATGGCAACATCTCATCTTCCTTCTCCAAAAACTCATGTAAGCTTGCTCTTCAATATTATGCTGTTAATATCTCTCACTTGTTCACCGTATATAACAACAATTCCCACAATATCCTCAATTTTCAAAAAAAAGTATAGCACTTCGAATCCTCCGTTTTACTTTGATCCAACACACAAATCATTTGAATTATACGTTTAACATTCACATACTGTTTTGTACCTATCCAGTTTCATTAATTTCGTCATTTTGTGTGTGTTAAACTAATTTCGTCATTACTACTACTCAAGTTCTTTCTTCTTCTTTTTTTGTTTCCATTATTTTCTATGTACATGATCTTCTCAACATATAACATTTTTTCCTCGAAAATTACTGAAGTGTATTTAATGACACTGTTATTTAACACTAACTGTTATTCTAATTGTAAATTTAAGTTAGATAATTTACATGTATACATACTATAACGACTTCTTATGATTCAAGTTGGGTGGGTACCGATAAATCATTCGAGAGGAATGATTCACCTATCTCTCTTTCTCTGTATCTACTCTCATGTCTCTCTTTTGAAATCACCACGTGATGTAAATTGAAAAAAAAAATTGGTTCATTGAAATTTAATCAAAGAATCTCAAGGGTTATAAAATAGAAATATATATAGAAACCAGAGTTTCTACTTTCAAAAGCATAATTTCTGATTTTAGGGCGTTAGATATAAAATCTGCTTATTACCTTATCGTAGTCGACGTTGAATAAGATTCCCTGTAGTTTTTTTTTTCTTTTGATAATAGAATCCGTGAAGTTATTACAAATAAAGTAGAATAGCTAGCTTGATCCTATTTTTCAAATTTTTATAATTATTCAGATAAACATATATAGAAAAGATGTTCTTGTTCACCAGAATTAATAGAATATATTTGTCGTTAAACAAAAAAAAAAAATCGGATATCTTAGGTTTGTGCTACAAAATAGTTGTAACTTTCTTATTATTATTTTTTTTGTCACAAATAATTGTATAAATAATATTTCTTGTAATAGTTTCTTCTTCTAATGAAGGAAAATTACGGACCATTTTATATGGAGGTCGTAATTTCCGTGGGACACACACTACACTTTCATGCCCTTAACATGTGAACAGCCCTTTCTCAAAAAAAAAGAAAAAAAAACATGTGCAGACGAATCGGACGGTGTAGGAGATGCCACGCTTTTGCACGTAATGTCAAATTAGATTCTAACGGCCCAACGTCCCTCACCAAATGTTTCCCGTATATGAATTTCGGATCCATATGATAGAGAAAGGTTTTCGGTTCGGTTGAGGATAAACCGATCGATAACCGGCAGATAGAAAACATGTAAACCGAATTTGGATGTAACCGCTTCGTGCTTCACAGCGTGGTCGGCGAAGAGAGTTCAGTCCGGGAAGAAGAAGAAATCGAGAAATCGATCCACAGAATTTTGGATCCGCGAGTGCTGATGCAGCCGAAGGGTAGACTTCACAACCGTAGGTCAAGGAGCTTTTCGAGATCTAGACTCGCCATCGAAGGATCATAGCCATAGTTTCCTACTTCTTTCTTATTTCCTTTCAGCCATCTCCGTCTCGATTCTCTTCTCAGTTCATAGATTTCATCATCCTCGAGAAAAAAAAAATCGTCTCTTTCTTGTTTCCGTGAGAACGGCTGCGTATGGTGAGTTTCTGGCGTAAATCACGACGAAACTGTTCAGGATTCCCAAGCGCCATTAGTTTTTCGAATTCTCGAACCGAAACCATCTTTTACAATTGAATAATTTCATCGAGCTCCTCGTCATGATGTAATGCAGATAGAAGATAGGATTAAGGACTTCCGATGCGTTTCTGGATATGAGCATTGATTTGTTGAATTTGGTAATCTTTTCTTCATTGAGTTGTTGATGATCGTTTTTCACTTGTTTCAGGGGAGGAGCGTGAAATCCAGAAGAATTACTGGAAAGAGCACTCTGTGGGCTTGAGCGTGGAGGCCATGATGCTTGATTCCAAAGCTGCTGATCTCGACAAAGAAGAACGACCTGAGGTTAAATCTCGCCTGACATAAAGCTATTATCTTTGTTGTTCAGATGAGTTCTCAGTATATATGCCTTTGGGTATACAAATCAGCAGCAAATTAATTGCCTTTATTCGACCCAAATAGAAAAAATTATCCTTGTTTACTTTGTCATCACATTGCTTTTATGCAGTTTCTTAGTTCTTTGCTGTCCTTTTGCCATTTTTGATGGAAGCTTTTATAAAATTGTGTGAGTATGCACCAGATTCTTGCGCTTCTTCCACCGATTGAAGGGAAAACGGTGCTCGAGTTTGGAGCTGGCATTGGTCGTTTCACTAGTGAATTAGCTCAGAAGGCCGGCCAGGTCGTTGCGGTTGATTTCATTGATAGTGTTATCAAAAAGGTTAGATCACGCCTATGCCATGTTCTTTATAGCTACTAACGTTTTTACCGCTTTTTCCCCTCATGAGAGTCTTCTTTTGCAGAATGAAAACATTAATGGGCACTACAAGAATGTCACATTTATGTGCGCTGATGTCACATCCTCGGATATGAACTTTTCAAACGAGTCTATGGATCTGATATTCTCGAACTGGCTGCTAATGTATCTCTCTGATAAAGAGGTAACCAATCAACTTATTACTGCGGGAACTACTTTAGAACAGTACACACTTAGGCTAAGTACGTGTGGTAGTGCAAAGAAATGCACTTTGGGGACTATTATGTTATACAAAGACCGTACACGGCAGTAGTTGCTAATATTTCTTGGCCTTTCGTATGACAATGCTACACCATAAGGCATTTTAGCTTCATTAATCACCTGTGCATATTTAATTTTGCGGTATCAGGAGTGGTTTTAATCATCAAATAGTCGGTCAATCATATCCATTGACAAAGTTAATGTCTGAAACCACTTTAGAACAGTACACACTTAGGCTAAGTACGTGTAGTAAGGCAAAGAAATGCATTTTGAGGACTAATTAGCTATACAAAGACCGTACAAAGGCAGTAGTTGCTTTTGTTGGCCTTCCGAATGACAATGCTACACCATAAGGCATCTTAGCTTCACTCAGCTGCGTGCCATGTGCTAGAGACGCTAATCACCTGTTCATATTTAACTTTGCGGTATCAGGAGTGGTTTTAATCTTCAAATAGTCCGTCATTTATGTCCGTTGACAAAGTTAATGTCTTTTCATCAAATTGCAGGTTGAAGATTTGGCGAAAAAGATGTTACAGTGGACGAAGGTTGGCGGGTATATTTTCTTTCGGGAGTCTTGCTTCCTTCAGTCCGGTGATAACAAGCGGAAGAACAACCCAACACACTACCGCGAACCCAAATTTTACACAAAGGTGTGGTACCTTTAATATCCCTCCATTCTTTTGTTTCTCTAGACAATTATATTTTGAATTCTGGTGCATGAATACCTTTCAGCTTTTCAAAGAATGCCATATGAATGACGATGTTGGGAATTCGTACGAACTCTCTTTGGTTAGCTGTAAATGCGTTGGAGCTTATGTGAGAAACAAAAAGAACCAGAACCAGGTAATATGCATCTTCATGTGATGTTTTTGCCACCCTTTGATCTTATCTATCGTATGAGCGGATTCATATACTTTTTCATAAATTTCAGATATGCTGGCTTTGGCAGAAAGCCAGTTCGGATAATGATAGGGGCTTCCAACGCTTCTTGGACAATGTCCAGTATAAGTCTAGTGGTATCTTACGCTATGAGCGTGTCTTTGGACAAGGGTTCGTGAGCACAGGGGGACTCGGTATGCTCTTTACTCATCGAGTTTGTATCAACTTTGCAGTATTGATGGTTCTGTATTTGAAGTTCGAAGTTAATTGATCTACTTAAAGCAAGTGAAGCTATCTTTTCTTCTTATGATACTCTGTTCTCTTGTTTTGACCTTCGATATAGAGACAACAAAGGAATTTGTGGAAATGCTGGAGCTGAAACCGGGCCAGAAAGTTCTAGATGTTGGATGTGGAATCGGAGGAGGGGACTTCTACATGGCTGAGAACTTTGACGTGGATGTTGTGGGCATTGATCTATCTGTAAACATGATCTCTTTTGCCCTCGAACACGCGATAGGGCTCAAATGCTCTGTAGAATTCGAAGTTGCTGATTGCACCAAGAAGGAGTATCCAGATAACACCTTTGATGTGATCTACAGCAGAGACACCATTCTGCATATCCAAGTATAAGCTTCCGCTTTTTCTTTCTTCCCTTATGGCTTCATTGTGTAGCTTTCTTTGCGAAGATCTCTAAGTTTTTCTCCAATTTGTAATCGCTGGCTTTACTCTCAGGACAAGCCAGCATTGTTCAGAACATTCTACAAATGGTTGAAGCCGGGAGGCAAAGTTCTCATTACCGATTACTGCAGAAACCCCAAAACCCCATCTCCAGATTTCGCAAACTACATCAAGAAACGAGGTTATGATCTTCATGATGTACAAGCATACGGTCAGGTATACAGAGATAGAACCCTTCTCCCATTCTACTTAAAAGTCGCCTAAACATTACTTGTTTCGACAGATGCTGAAAGATGCAGGATTCGACGAGGTAATTGCAGAGGATAGAACTGATCAGGTTAGAAACGCTTCTCTATGCTCTATTGAAAATGACCCCATATGCTTAAAAACGAAGTTGAAACCATTAATTTTTCTGTTGATGATCAGTTCATGAAAGTCCTGAAACGGGAACTGGACGCGGTGGAGAAGGAGAAGGAGGAATTCATCAGTGACTTCTCGAAAGAGGATTACGAGGACATCGTAGGCGGGTGGAAGTCAAAGCTACTCAGGAGCTCAAGCGGTGAGCAGAAGTGGGGTTTGTTCGTCGCCAAGAGAAACTGATTATGGCATTCTTATAATTAAACAAAGTTATAAATAAATTTGGTGATCAAAACCCAGTTCCCTCCTATTATCTCTTCAAGCTATATGTTGCTTTCTCCATCCCTGTGAGCTTCTTTAATCGTTTCTATTTTTAAATCCTGTCCAGTTTGGTATTTAATGTGATATTAAATTTGTAATCGGATTAATCAAGTTTGACAAAGAAAAGCTCGAACTCTTCATTATTGGACAGAAACAAAAAACAGTGGACCAGAGTGACAGTAATTCACTTGGCCACCGTGGAATTACATAGCAGAGATTATTATTCTGGTTTTTCACCTAATTACTATCTCCGTTTAAAGTTGGGAAAGCAACCACACATCTTAACGCTAAACAGAGAAGAAGTCGGTTTTAGAGAAGGACAAGATCTCGACTTCAAATTTGATTGTATCGTTGACGAGGAAACCTTTGGTTGCGTTTTTGATATCTGCAAGAGGTATAAACTTGTCCAAACCCCATCCATTTCCTGTTGCATCGGGCCATCCCTCCACTGCAGGAACAAATCAAAAGTTAATTTATAAAACCTTTAAAAATAAAAAAGATAAAGCTCGTTAATTAGGCTCAAATAGTCTACATTAGTAGTAGAGGATGAGAAAGGACATGTAGAGTAAAACACTGACCCTGCTTCTCCAAATGGTTAAGTTGGAAGTTGGTCAAGAACTCGTAACTTGGCTTGTACGTAATCAGTTTCATTCGACGCACTCAACAAAAAGAGTGACAAAGAATTACCCGTCGCAGGTCCAACTCCATTTGGATACACTTTCAACACCCTACACACCCATCACATATATTATCACATATAACCGTGAATCTCGATATCGAGAGAGAGAGAGAGAGAGAGTTACCAGTTTCTTCCTCCGGAAGAAAACGAACCAGAAGTGTACCAGTCACGATCGCGGGTAGATAATTGGGTGAGCTTCCAATCAAAAAAAGGATCACGAATGTTCTCTTCGTTGGAGTAAACTTCCCAATTCTTGAAGGGTGGAGTAACGAAGACGTCAACCCCAAACACACTCTGTCCACCATTGAAAACGAATCCATTTTGGGCCGCTTGGAAACTCTGAAGAGGATACAAGTTTGGCATTCCCCATTCCGGGTTAAACATATGAAATCGCTTCGGCACGTTGTCTGCAAACCGATCAAATTCATCATTAATCTCATGAAAAATTAATCAATGGAGATACACATACGTTAACGTTATCCGTACCCACGAGTGTATAGTACTTGTCTTGAGTCTTACTGTACATGAAGAACTTGATCTCTGCATACACATCATTGGTCATGAGGCTTGAGTTATGGATTCTTACGTATACCGAAATGTATCCAGCAGGCGCCCGGTCTTGCTTGTTCCCGTTCGGGTATATTAGAAGCGACCTTACGAAACATTTTAAGCAAAACGGTCAAATTACATAGTTAAAGACTTATACACAAAATGAGACTGAGAGCGACGTACGTACCAATTGTGTCCACCGACGGAGAAAGGGCGTGACTCGTACTTACCATCCTTGACCTGTTTCAACATGGTCGCAAAAGACTCGAACTTTACGCAGTAAGAAGTTGGAGGAAGTTCTCTGTAGATCCACGCCGGTACAGAGAGCTTCTCGTGAGCAGGAACAGAGATAGAGCGAGATCTCGAGGACTGACATGGCGGATTCCCTGAGTTCTTCACATCAAAGAATCCTTCTTCTACCACTGCTGCTGTCTCCTCCATTAGGTTTTGCTTTAGGTTGTCGTAAGGTTTTGCGAACCTCACGAGTCCCACAGCCAAAACAACACAGAAGAAGCAGTACACAAAGACTGATCCATAGTTTGTTTTTTCTTCTTTTCCTCCTCTTCTGTAAACATTTTTCTTTCGTTTTAGTATATCTATCTATAATAACAATCTGAATAAATGCCAATTGTTTTTCAATAAGTTGTGTCTTTTCAAAATTGTTATTCGTATTTTTTCATAAATTCTAATTTTAATTCAAGAAATGTCATGTGTGGTTGCGTCTTTTCAATTATAAAAAATTGCATCTTTTCAATTATCAAAAATTGCTTCTTTTCAATTATCAAAAATTGCTTCTTATGTCTTTTGAAAAGAACATAAAAATGATCATTTGATCTTTATAAAACGAATTGTTATATTCATTTATTTTATCGGGAATCGGTAGGAATGATAAACAATGCCATTATTATTTCTAGAAATGTAACTTTATCTCCAGAACAGTGGCGGAGCCACATGCATGGTAGTGGGGTCACTTGCCCCCATCAAAATTTTAATATTAAGTTCTAATTATAACTAAATCCAATTAATGCCCCCTAATAATTTATAATATGACCCTAGTTCTTTTCTTCTTTTCCTACAATTTCCTATTTTTAAGTGATAGGTAATTTTAATTCTATTTGCTTAAATTTTTCTTTTTTGTTACCAATTATTTAAATGTAAAAATCTGGTTCTCATGCTTTTCTTTGTGAAACGATTGGTATAGATTCTATATATATATTTGCACAAAAAAATAGATTCTATATATATTAAAGATACACTATCATTCATAATTATTGAGATATTTTGTTGGAGAAAACATATTTTATTCTTATGATTTATTTTCCTTTTTCTGACTATCAAATTTTTTTCTTTATCTAAATTTATGGTTTTGCAATATTTTTTTTGGATTTTTCAACAGATACTTGATTTGGTTTTTAGCTTTTGTAAAAATAATTTTTATCATTTGTCAAACTTTTAATATTTGTGAAATAATATTAACATACAAAACTTTGCAAAATATATTTATTTAATATATTTGTTTTATATTTTAAATTTTAATATAATTAATATTTTAATATATAGTGTGCCCCGAGTTAAATAAGTTTTTGGCTCCGCCACTGCTCCAGAATATAGTTCAAGGAATCTGCTTCAATTCTTTTTTTGTATGTTCTGCTTCGTTCTCTTTGATTATAAATTTTTGTGTTACTTAACTTCATTTACGATATTGGTTTTGATCGTCAAACGATCATATTGCTTTACTCGACTTATTCTTTGAGGATAATATCGCTTTATCTAAGTCTCTTAGTTTTGAGTATTTGTATCGCTTTGTGTAACTATAATAACAATCTGAATAAATGTTAATTGCCTTTCAATAAGTTGTGTCTTTTCAAAATTGTTATTCGTATTTTTTTATAAATTCCAATTTTAATTCAAAAATGTCATTTGTGGTTGGGTCTTTTCAATTATCAAAAATTGCTTCTTTTCAATTTTCAAAAAAAAATCTTTTTACTTATGTGAACTTAATTAGCAAAATATATATTTAAAGCTTTTTTTTATTAAACCATTTACATTAAATTGTGCATTTCAAAATAGAAGAGATAACAATCTTCTATTGTTTCATCTTTTTATTATTCATTATATATATATTTTTTAACCGTTTATTTATAAATAAACATAATTAATAATGAAGATCTTCATGTTTTTAACACATTAATCTATCTATAATAGCAATCTGAATAAATGTCAATTGCAGATGAATAAGTTACGTTTTTTCAAAATTATTATTAGTATCTTTTTGTTAATCCAAATTTTAATCCAATAAATGTCATTTGTGGTTGCGTCTTTTCATCAATTAAGTATATTTTTGTTATAACCATTTTTATGAAAAATTACTTCTTTTCACTTATGTCTTTTCAAAATTATTTATATCGCTCAAAATCACATAAAATTAAGGGTCATTTGATAGTAATTCTTGATATAATGGTTTATCAAAAGTATGTTATCTATCTTGATAGGGTTCCCTAAATAAAGAATAAAAAGGTAAAAAATCCAACATATGATCATTTTCCAATAAAATATTTATTTACATCATATTTTTTAATTGCATATTTTTATATATAATTTTTTTAACACTACAAAAAAATACTCTATAGAACTGTGTGTCTTATAACTTTTTGTTTTCTTATTTTTTATCTTCGTAGTTAAATTCTTTGAAAATATTTTACAAATTTTATATTTGAATTATTTTATAACTTTCCTTTTATATTGTTAATAATCCAAAATTTGTTTTTTTAGGAGATCATATCTTTTTTTTAAGAATTATAATTTTCTAAATATTTACGTATTTTGTCATCATTTTTTGTTTTATATATTTTCACTTATAATAATTTAAAATAATTTTTTTTTAAGTTTTAATATACGACAAATACCTCCGCGAAGCGAAGCGGGGGTTCTAGTATCCGTAACAACGTCTTCTGTTTTCTGTATATATATACACACTAATTATTCTACTGAGCCTTTAATAAGTGTCACGGGGCAAACATTTAAAAAACCAGTATAAATTGTTCGTTATACCTATAACTCCAAAATTGGACCGACTTCTGTTAATTGCCATCAGATTTTCGGGACCCTTTCATCTCTCACCCTCTACTATATATATATCCGATCAAAATATCTATTTTACTATCAATTGGACCGGCCGACTTCTATTAAAATAGATATTTTTCTAGTTCAGAAAAAATTATCTATTTTACTACCAATTATTAATAATAGATTGTTGAGCTATCGAGTTAATATCTCGATGTGGAGTGTGTACGGGTGGTAAACCCCCTCTCGCAAGGGGTTCAAAGGTGGAGTCTCTCCAAAGTGAAAATTTTAAGTAAGTGTTATTAAAAGTATTTTGAATATTTTAGACATTTATTCGTTTGTCCAAAAGTTATCCATGTATGATGCATCTCATTTATTCTTGATAGTCGTTTTTCATTTTTATGTAGATCAAGAAAAAAACTGTAAAAATTTCTCAAGGTAGTGGTTAATTCAACACTTTTGAGTTCACCTACCTTCAGAGTTTACACGTTTGAGTTAACCTACCTTGAGAGTTTACATTAATTCAAGAAAAAACACTTTTGTACATCACTGCGACTTTAGTTGGAGTTTCGAGAAAAAAACAAAACAATGCAACATGATTTCTAAAATTTAAATCGATGTAGCAAAGCAAGCTCTTTATTGTTGGACAGAAACAAAAACAGTGAACCAGAGTGATAGTAATTCACTTGGCCACCGTGGAATTACATAGGGGAGATTAGTCTGCTTTGTCACCTACGTACTACCTCCGATTAAAGTAGGAAAAACAACACACGAATGATGATTTTGCGATAATATCTTAAGCCCTAATTAACAGATAAGGAGTTGGTTTTAGAGAAGGCTACGATCTCCACTTCAAATCTGATGGTATCGTCGACAAGGAAACCTTTGGATGCGTCTTTGATATCTGTAAGAGGTATAAGTTTGTCGACACCCCATCCATTCTCTTTTGCATCGGGCCATCCCTCCACTGTAGGAACAAATCAAAAGTTAATATTTAACATTCTTCAAATAAGCTTAAATAGTCGTCTAAACTAGTATTAGAGGATGAGAAAGGAGATATCAAACCGAGACACTAACCTAGTTTCTCCACATTGTTGGATCGGTTCTTGTTAATAACTCGTATCTTGGCTTTCACGTAACCCTTTTCATTTGACGCACTCAACAGATAGAGTGACAACGAATTACCCGCTGCAGAGCCAGCTCCATTTGGATACACTTTCAATAACCTGTACACACCAAACACACACATTAACACGTGTATTTTGTATATATATATATCTCTATGTAAATATATATGTGGAGATAGAGAGAGAGAAAGAAAGAGAGTCACCAGTTTCTTCCTCCGGAAGAAAACGAATCAGAAGTGTAAGAGTTACTGCGACCGATAGTAGAGAATTTGGTGATTCTCCAATCGAGAAGAGGGTCACGAATGTTTTCTTCGTAAGAGAAATCTTCCCATGTGTCAGAGGGTTTAGAAACCACGATGTCAACGCCAAACACACTCTGCCCGCCGTTGAAAATGAATCCATGTGCCGGGTTTTGGAAATACGCAATCTCAAGAAAGTTTAGCTGTCCATACTCCTGTTTAAACAAATGAAATCGCTGCGCCTCAGTCGCTGCAAAGCCGATCAAAACTAATTATTAGTCTGAAGAAACCACAAAACAATAAACAAATATATATTATATATATGTAACTAGATTAATTAGTACCATGGAGCTCATGGTACGTGTCTATAGTGCTTTTATATACGAGGAATTTGATCCACGCATACACTTCGTTTTGACTGGTGATGAAGCTTGAGTTGTCGATTTTTACGTAAAGCGAAACGTATCCACCCGAGCCAACTGGCTTGTTCACGTTCGGGTAGACTAGGAACGTCCTGATAACATTTAAAACATACACAAATTAGAATATCTTGATGAGCTTTAAAGCAATTTATTAAAATATCTAATATCAAAAGTGGAGGATGATTCAACTCATTAAAAATTTGGTTTTGAGTAGGAAATTGTGCACGTACCAATTGTATCCACCAGCGGAGAAAGGGCGCGACTCGTACTTGTCACCGTTGTTTTTGACCAGTTTGGACAGAGTGGCAAAAGACTCGAACTTCACGCAGAAGGAAATTGGAGGGCGTTTTCTGGTCTCTTCCCTTACTGTTGCCGAGAGCTTCTGGTGGTTCCGAGCAGGAACAGAGCTAGATCTCATGATGGTACATGGAACTATCCCTGAGTTCTCCACGTCCAAGAATTCTTCTTCTACTAATGCTTCTGTCTCCATTAGGTTTTCAAGGTTGTTGTAATAAGGTTTTGCAAATCTTGCTACCTCCACAACCAAGACAAAACAGAAGAAGCAGTAGACGAATATCGATCCATAATTAGTGTTTTTCTTCTTTTCTTCTGTATACATTTTTCTTTTTCTTTTGTTTTGAGTGTGTCTGTAACGGTTTTTGTGTTGTGTATATGTAGACAAATCATATTACTACCTTATTGTTCACCAAAAAATAAAAAAATTACTGCCCTATTAAAATATATGCCACGAGAGCCCACGTTTCTAGTATTTTATTAAATTATATATTCACGAATTGCCACGATTATAATCAGATAATGACATTTATTGGTACCTTTTTATTGTCGGACCCACTTAGATGCGGTTTAGGAGAGTCGATTCTTTTAGTGGTTGGCACGTACGTATTAATGTTTCAATAAATTACATCAAAAAGAATACGCTGTTTTTCTTCAATGCCTATCTAAAATGAAAAGACAAATTACCCATTTTTTTGTCGTATAAATGATTCAATAGAGATGATTACACGCCCGAACATTAAATTTTACACTCCTATTTGAAGAAAATATATGAATCGAAGTACTAACAATTTTATGAGTGTGATACAAACTCTGTTTTGGCCATGATGAAACCATGCCTGAAAAGACTTTTAGTGATCAGAGGCTTTCGTGAAAGTATTTGGGCATGGTTATTATAGGTATCTGATAGTTTTCTTACAGAATCAGGTTGATTTTTTGTTAAGTTATAAAAAAGATCGGGATTACAATTTACATCGTCGATATTATGTATCCTTAAAAATTGTTGGTGGTTTGATGTAAAAGTTAAAAAAAAACAATATTATTACGTTAGTTTTGTGGTGTTATATATATATTTTAGAATCCTTAATGTATGAATAACACATACCTTAATTTTGGTTTTTCGGTACTGAATTGCAGATTTAAAGATATGAGAACTAAAATAAAAATAAAAATAAAGATAAATGAAACTAAGAATAGAAGAGTACACGTCATTGACTTGTTTTACATATTCTAATGTTAAAAAGTAATTAATGAAAAAACCCCTCTAATACGGTGTTGGTCATGATGAATTCTGGTTATAGCCATTAATTAACAAATAGAAAATCTCATTTTTAAATGAATCGAGTCTAATATGGTTCTTTTGGATTGACGGTTCCCAATTTTTTACCGGTCTAAAACCGGTTTTTAACCGGTTCAACTTTATGGGGGTTTTAGTATTAACCCAACTCAGATATGTTTCCGGTTCATGGTTAAATCTGGTCCGGTTTTAAAAGCACTGCTTTATATCGAATCCTGATATTAAAAAGAAATCCTATCCAGCCTACATTTATCCACCATAACATCTCTATGTACAAACATACATACAGTCAGGTATACATAGAACCCCTCTAGCTCCTCTTCTACTTAATTAACTTTTATAAAAACAAAGTCGCCTAGATACATTTACTTGTTTCGACAGATGCTGGATCCATTGACGTTCGCAGAGAATAGAACCGATCACGTAATTAGAAGTACTTCTCTGCGTAAACTATACGCTTTTCGGAAAATGATCCGTATATGCTAAAAAAGAGCTAAAAACCATTTTGCTGTTTGCTTTATCAGTTTACGATTTTTCAAAAGAGGATCACGAGGAGATCGTAGGCGGGTGAAGTACTCAGGAGCTCAAGTGTGAACAAACGTCCAAGAGAAACTGGTTATGGGATTATATTAAACAAATACATAAACAAAATCAAGTTTGACATAGAAAAGCTCGAACTTTTCATTATTAGACTGAAACAAATACAGTGAACCAGAGTGATAGCAATGACTTGTTCTAAACCAATTCTGAGCTCGTAATATCTCTATTAGTAAATTGAGGGCAAGGGTTCTACATTTTGAGACTGGCCTTGAAAGTTACTCCCAAGATTACTACGTACATATCTTCCCAAAAGAAAGATCTTGTTTTCTTGTGAGAAAAGTCCAACGGTTCTGGTAATATTGGTGTTGGTTTGTCCAAGACTTGAAAAAAAAAATATCAATCTAGAAAACCTAGTTCATAGAAGAAGAAGCAATCATGGATAAGGATCTCCACGATGGATACAAAAACCCATGATTGATTTGTATATGTTTTTAGTATGGTTAGAGTTTGTTGTTTTGCTTCGTATGTACTTTTTGTGAATTTTGGGTGTTTTGATCACATCTTCTTCTTTAAGATAGACAAAAAAAAAAAAAAAAAAAAAAAACAAGTATAGATTTTGCTTCTTTAATCTATGGTTTTTTCACCTGATTAAAATCTATGGTTTAAATTAAAAGAGAAAACAACAAAAGAGTGATTTCGGGATCATCTTAAACCCTAACTAGTAGGAGTCGGTTTTAGAGAAGGACAAGATCTCGACTTGAACTCTGAGGGTATCGTCGACAAGGAAACCTTTGGTTGCGTTTTTGAGATCTGCAAGAGGTATAAGTTTGTCGACACCCCATCCGTTTTCTGTTGCGTTGGGCCATCCCCCCACTGTAGGAACAAATCAAAAGTTAATATTTAACATTCTTCAAATAAGCCTAGATATATAGTCGAAAGTACTAGTTGTAAAGGATGAGAAAGTAGATATCACACTAACCTTGTTTCTCCACGTTGTTGGATTGGTTCTGGTTAATAACTCGTAACTTGGCTTTCACGTAGCCCTTTTCATCTGACGCACTCAACAAAAAGAGTGACAACGAATTACCCGTTGCAGGTCCAGCTCCATTTGGATACACTTTCAATACCCTACACACACCCATCACATAAATTCACACATACTGTATCTATATCTCTTTATAGATTGTATATTAATATATGTATAGAGAGAGAGAGAGAGAGAGAAAGTCACCAGTTTCTTCCCCCGGAAGAAAAAGAATCAGAAGTGTAAGAGTCAAGAATGCGGGTAGAGAATTTGGTGAGTCTCCAATCGAGAAGAGGGTCACGAATGTTTTCTTGGGAAGAGAAAACTTCCCATTGCTCAAAGGGATTATAAACCTCGATGTCAACCCCTAACACACCTTCTCCGTCGCTGGTAACGTATCCATATTGCGGATTAATGAAATAATCATTTAACAGAAATTGTAGCACTCCATACTGCTGTTGAAACAAATGAAATCGCTGCGCCTCAGTCTCTGCAAAACCGATCAAAACTAGTTAGTCTGAAGAAACCACGCACAAAAGATTAAACATATCTCTCTCTCTCTCTCTGGATTAATTAATTATTACCCTGGTACTCGTAGTACGTGTCTGTACTGCTTTTATAGCCGAGGAACTTGATGCCCGCATACACATCTCTTGGATTGGCGATGAGGCTTGAGTTGTCGATTCTTACGTAAAGCGAAACGGATTCACTCGAGCCCGCTGGCTTGTCCCGGTTCGGGTAGATTAGGAACGTCCTTATAACATTTTAAGCAAAAAGGGTCAAATTATATACAGTTACAACATATACAAATTAGAAGAATCTTAATGAGATTTAGAGCAATGTGTTAAAACATTCCACATCGAAAGTGGAGTTGATTCAACACTATTATATATATACATTGTTTTTTTTAATTAAGTGTTAATTCGTTTTGAATTGGAAGCCATCCAACATGTGCACGTACCAATTGTATCCACCGACGGAGAAAGGACGTGACTCGTACTTGTCATCACCGTTGTCTTTGACCATTTTCGACATAGTTTTAAATGACTGGAACTTCACGCAGTACGAAGATGGAGGACGTTTTCTCTTGTCCATGCTCGTTACTATTGTCGAGAGCTTCTGGTGATTCCGAGCAGGAACAGAGACAGAGCTAGATCTCTTGAAGTTACATGGAGGCATCCCTGATATCTCGCCCGAGAATCCTGCTTCTACTACTGCTTCTGTCTCCCTTAGGTTTTCCAGGTTGTAATAAGGTTTTGCAAATCTTGCTACCTCCACAACCAAAACAAAACAGAAGAAGCAGTAGACAAATATTGATCCATAATTGGTGTTTTTCTTCTTTTCCTCTGAATACATTTTTCTTTTCCTTTTCTTTTTTAGTGTGTCTTTTAAGATTTTTGTGTTGTCTATATATATAGACATAAATTATTTTACTGACCCATTAATATATGTCACGAGTCCACACGTTTGTAGTATTTTATTACCAATTATTAGTATCGTCAGATGTGTATTCACGAGTTGTCGGCACGTACAGATGCGGTGGTTTTGGGGAGTCGAGCGATTAGTGTGGGATTGCACGTCTTCATAAATGATCGAAACTTTTTTTCTTTTTTCGAAACAGTTATTACTCCCTCTTTTTCACAAAGAATGTGATTTGAGAGTTTTTTACACATATTAAAAAATCTATTAAAAACTTTATTTTAGTTCTTATTAATACATCAAATACAATTCTCTCTCTAATTAATACACTAAAACTAGAAGTTAAAAGTGGATTTTTTTTTCAAAATTTGTATTGAACATAAAACGATACTTTTTGTAAAACAAGAATTAAACCTTAAAACAACACTCTTTGTGAAACACAGAAAATATTATTTTATTTTTTTGAAAGTAGAACTATTTTCTCACGAGAATTACCTCTCAAACTATGATCCCGTATTAATTATTCTTGAAATTAAAGTTAAAGATCTAGTTTTCTCGAAATGAAAGTTCGAAATTTATATCCCCACGAAACCACCGACAGTTTACTAAATAACCATAAACCAACAGTAAACCGAAATTAAACCTAATTACACCTAACTAACTGATTGATGACCCAACCAAATGACTAAACCAATGACTAAACCCATTTAATCGAGAAAAAAAATCCACAAATCCAGATTAGGCGTGTTGAATTTGCAGAGAAAGAACATGTAGTTCCGATATCCTGCAAAGACTATCACGGTGGTTCTGATACGTACGGAAACCGGAGAGACCGCCGTTCATCTTCGCCGGATGAAGAGAAGGCGAGAAAGCAACAATCAGTGAGCAAATTCGTCACGTATCAATCTGGATTCCAAGATCGATGTAGCAGCCTTTTGAGCGTGAGACAGCGTTAAAAGATATCATATATCTAAACGAGACATTAGAGAAACTCTCTGGTAAGCCTCATGTTATCGAAGAAGAAGAAGAATAGGATGAGATAAGAGAAAGAGATTCAAGTTACTCCAATTATACCGAGGAACAAGTCAAGACGTGCTTCATATGTCTTCCCTAGCTTCATGAGACCAACAGAGGCAACAAAAGATTATCAGGGACAAATTTTAGCGTATTCTCCAATGGTATAGGCTTTAAGTCTAGAAGAAACTCAATGATATATGTTTGAGCTGAATCTGTATGTCTTCTAGTGAAGAAGAACGGATTTGATTCTGTGTGTGACTCATCGGAGAGGAGCGTGAGCGTCTCGAAGTTGACTTACGTTATGTGTCTGAATACTGTACATGATGCAGCAACCGCGCAGGCTAAGCACAGACAGCTCGTTGGAAAAGTCGGCTGCAAAGAGGCTTACAGCTGAGAAAATCGCTAGCAATGAAATATTTGAAAAACTGTAAGATATACAAGAGTCTAAAACAGAGGAGGCATGGATTAAACCTACACTGATGGTTAAAGATCTGATTGAGCTGCAATGTCTCTGTTCTTTCGAAACAGAGGAGCAGATTCTGTCCAAATACCCAAATCCTGACGATGAACCTCCTTATCCTCCCAACTTGAGGATACGATGGACTTAGCCAACACATTGACAATGTATGGTTTGGAGTCGATCACAGTTCGGATTGGGAGCAAAAAAAATTTACAGGCCTCGATTGATGTAGCATAATACATCTTCTTTTGATTTCCTTTTTTGTTGGTTTTGTTAGAGTTTTCCATTTTGTTTTGATTTTCTTTTGCTTTAAGTTTTTCAATTTTCCTAGAAGAGGTCTCGTTCACGAGCTTATCAATAGGAGTGTAAGATGTTTGTATTCATTACCTTCGATTTATATTTATAAAAGCTTGCATAGAGATTTTGAAAGAAAACTCTTGACAATTAACAGTCGGACATTTAGAACTTAAACCTGCTTAAGCAAATCATCTATTATTCAGAGCCGCACAACTAACTAAAATCGAAGCAGACGCTCGAATATCAAAAGCAAAGAAAACGGACAGAAAATCGGATCCTTCTTCACCAGAAGAACACAGCGAAAAGACAAATTCTAGGACAGAGAAACGGATACTAGAATCGGATCCTACTTCACTCGAAGAACACAGTGAAAAGAGCGCTCGTGATGACGAAGGCTTTTGTTACCGGAGCATTTATCTGCAACGCCGAAAAATTCAGTCACAAAAATCGAATTAAAATCTGGAAGCAGCAGAAGTGGGAATCACAGAGAAGAAACTGAGCAATCGATGGGGGCGGGGCAGTTCCGATACGTACGGAAACCGGAGGAAGAGTAGAAAAGCAAACCGGGTTGGGTTTAAGTTTGGTTTGGTTTGAGTTTGGGTTATTATTTCGGTTTGGTATCTGATTTAGGTGGTCTCGTATCAAATTTAAGTTTGTGGGATAAAAGTTTCAAACTTTAATTTTGGAAAGAATTGAATCTTTAACTTTGTTTTCAAAAATATCTAGCACATGGTTATAGTTTGGGAGGCATATGATTATAGTGTGATATGTTGTTTTTCATTGATTATCTCAAATTAAAATATTCAAAAGAGAATGAATGTGATAAATATTCTATTTTGGTTATGTAGTAAGATGATCTAAAATTATAAATTAGGCATTGGTATTCAGGTATTCGTTTGGATTCAAATCGGTTTTAGTCGGGTATCGAGTATTCCAGTACTACACTATAACTTCTATTTGGATATTTTTTGGGGGTTGGGTTTAGTTTGGTACATATCGGATCGGGAAACGTCTTTTACCCAAATTTGATCGGATATGGGTCGGTTTGGATTTTTTCGGTTTAATTTGGGTATGTGTACACGAAAATATCCGAAAATACCCAAAAATACCTTATATACCCAAAATTGTTATCCGAAAATATTTGAAAATACCCGAAAACTGGAAAATACCTAAAAATAAATACTTATAAAAATCAGGTTTTGGATATTTCGAGTTCAGTTATTTTCGAATACCCGTTCGATTCTCGGCTATTACCCGAATCAAACTGATACCCGAAGTTACTCGAAGTCAAGCAACATACGGTTATTTCCTGAGAACCAAACTGGTTTTTTTTAGTCGGCTCCAATTCGATTTTTTGGATCCGACTTTTGTGGATCCGACTTTTGTGTTCAGGCCTAAAACAAATAGTTAGATTAAAATATTAAAAGTTTTAATATATAGTTAATTATAAATTTATAAAAATCTATGTACTATTATTGTTATTATTTATAAAATCATAAATATTAAAAATAGTGTGTTAAATCAATTATTATAATATAAATATCATCTACATTATAATTTTTGTATATATATATATATATATTTAAATAATATTTTGTATCAACAACATGATAACTAAATGTTATTTTTTTTCTTTAATAATCAGTAATATTATGCCTCGAATTTATACGTTTCTCACACGTTTGTAGTTTTTTATTACCAATTTTAGAATATCTGCATGGCTGGGTATCTAAAGGGTCTCTCAGCAATATGAAAAAAATAAATAAATAGAAAAAGTAAGAGAGAGACTTATGAGAGACGCTTATAACAGGTGTTTGTGTATAAATGGTCCAAAAGTTTTAAAACTATTAAAATTTTATTAAATTATTAAATCCTATTAAAATATTAATACTCTCTCCGTTTACATTTAATTGTCGTTCTGAAAAACGTATTTGCAAAAAACTGGATGTATCTGGATGTGTTTTGAGTTTAATACATCCAGATACATTTTCTCCAAATGACAATTAAATGTAAACAGAGAGAGTATTAATTAGTATCAGATGTGACACGAATTCTTACGTTTGTAGTATTTTATTTCCAATCACTAATATAAAAACTAAAATCCGATCTAAAGAAAGAATAAGAGTTTGTGGGAGAAAAGAGTAAGTCTTTATTGATTTAAGTCGGAGCTCGGAGATAGTACAGCGGTGGTTAGGTCGTCGGAATAAGAACGCCGACCTAAATCTTTTAGACGGTGAATCGAGATCTATAACTAAATGCCGAAGCTAAGTTTGTCTTAGGTCTCGAGAGTAAAATTGCGGATCTGGCGAATGGACCATCCTTCCTCTATTTATAGCGGACCTAAGTCGGTCATTCGAACTACTTTCTTTTCGGAGAAAAGGAAGATTTCCTTTATCCTTAGCCGATCTCCACCTTTCTCGGAAAGTTTCCTTTCTCTTCGGAGGGCGGCGCCGACCTCATCGTTGCGACGAGCCGAGTGGACCTGAAACCCTAATTATTTAGTGGGCCGAGCTGAATTTAGGAAGAGCCTTTTAAAGGGGTACTAAACCCATCTCTAATAACTAATAATAGATCAATCTTAGTATCAGATGTGACACTTATGACACTTATGTATTCACGAGTAGTTGGCACGTATTCTCTTTTCTTTTTACTGTCGGATCCACAACAGTAAATACGCATGGTTTTTGATGGACTACGCTGTTGAGTTGTAGAGTTAATCTCCCGGTCTCGTGTCCAAGGGGTGGTAAACCCTCTCCAGGAATTGCAATGGGGTACGTAGTATCCAATATGGAAATTTTAAGTTTTTTCATTAAAAGTATTTTGGACATTTCAGACATGATTCGTTTGCTTGTCCAATCTTATTTACTTGTCATTTGATGATGTAGAGGACCAATAAAAAAAGAAAAAATTAATCGCCGTAAAGCGGGTGAAAATGTTATTTTCTTGGGATTTGTCCTCGCTAGGAGGATTGTAGTTAAGTACTGTATGTATACATGCTTTTTTACTCGGCCCAGCCTTGGCCGTCCAAAGCTCGGCCCGCTATGAACTCAAGTTAATATTTGACATTTTTTCCAAATAAGCCTCGATAGTGTAAATTAGCACAGTAGATGATGAGAAATTAAGGAGATATCAAATCAAAAGTTAATATATTTGACATTTTTCCAAATAAGCTAACAGTAACTGAAGAAGTGATATTTTTCCAATCACAAATGGGGCATTGAACAACCAATAGAATTGTATGTGCAATGATACTAGAAGATCATAAACCTAATTCTAGGATCTCCACGATGGATACAAAAACCCATGATTGATTTGCATATGTTTTTGGTATGGTTAGAATATGTTGTTTTGCTTCGTATGTACTCTTTGTAATTGTGAATTCCGGGTGTTTAGATCGCATATTTTTATTTAAGATTGACAAAAAAAGAAAGAAACGTGTGTAGATTTTGCTTCTTTAATCATTTGCGGATTGATCAACTTTGACATAGGAAAGATTCGGACTCTTTAATACTTAATAGTGACCAGAAACAAAACAGTGGACCAGAGTGATAGTAATTCACTTGGCCACTGTGGAATTACATACCCGAGATCTCCGGTTTAAAAAGGGAAAACAACAAAAGAGTGATTGTGATGAGATCATATTAGAGAGAGTCGGTTTTAGAGAAGGACAAGATCTCGATTTGAACTTTGAGGGTATCATCGACAAGAAAACCTTTGGATGCGTCTTTGATATCTGCAAGTGGTATAAACTTCTCAATACCCCATCCGTCTTCTGTTGCGTTGGGCCATCCCTCCGCTACCGGAACAAATCAAAAGTTGATTAAAAACATTTTTTCTTTTCTTTTCAAATGAGCCTAAATAGTCTAAATTAGTAGTAGAGGGTGATGAGGATGGAGATATCAAACCTTGTTTCTCCACATGGGTGGATCGGATCTGGTCTAGAACTCGTAACTTGGCTTTCACGTAACCCTTTTCGTTTGACGCACTCAACAAATAGAGTGACAACGAATTACCAGTTGCAGGCCCAACTCCATTTGGATACACTTTTACTACCCTACACACACCCATCACATAAATATTAAGACATCTTCTTTATCACTATCTATGGAGTGAGAGAGTCACCACTCACCAGTCTCTTCCTCCGGAAGAAAAGGAACCAGAAGTGTAAGAGTCAAGATTGCGTGTAGAGAACTTGGTGAGTTTCCAATCGAAAACAGGGTCACGAATGTTTTCTTCGTAAGAGAAAACTTCCCATTGCTCAAAGGGATTAGCAACGAGGATGTCAACGCCAAACACACTTTGTCCTCCGTCGAAAATGAATCCATCTCCCGGATTTCTGTAATACCCAATCTCAAGAAAGTTTAGCTGTCCCCACTGTTGTTTAAACAAATGAAATCGCTGCGCCTCAGTCTCTGCAAACCGATCAAAACTAATTAATTAGTATGAAGAACCCACAAAAGATATTAAGCAAATCAGCTCTCTCCCTCGCTCTCTCTAGAATAACTAGTACCCTGAAGATAATGGTACTTGTCTATAGTGCTTTTATAGGTGAGGAATGTGATCTCTGCGTACACATCTCTTGGATTGGCGATGAGGGTTGAGTTATTGATTCTTACGTACATCGAAACGTATCCACCCGAGCCCTCTGGCTTGTTCTCGTTCGGGTAGATTAGTAACGTCCTTGTAACATTTTAAGGAAAAATAAGGTTAAATTATATATAAATAAAACATTTAAAAATTAGAATCTTGATGAGATTCAGAGCAATGTGTTCCCACATCAAAAGTGGAGATGATTCATCGCTAATACATATAAGAGATGGGCTTCTCAGCTTAACGCAAATTGGTTTTGAGTTGAAATCCATCTAACATGTACGTACCAATTGTATCCACCGACGGAGAAAGGACGTGACTCGAACTTGTCACCGTTGTTTTTGACCAGCTTTGCCATTGTGGCAAAAGACTGGAACTTCACGCAGTACGAAGATGGAGGACGAGCTCTATCCTCTCGCCTTATTTTATCCGAGAGTTTCTGGTGGTTACGAGCAGGAACAGAGGCAGAGCGAGATCTCATGAAGGGACATGGAAGTATCCCTGATTTCTCCACGTCCACGAATCCTTCTTCTACTAGTACTTCTGTCTCCATTAGGTTTGGAAGGTTGTTGTAATAAGGTTTTGCGAATCTTGCAACTTCCACGACGAGTACGAAACAGAAGAAGCAGTAGACAAAGATTGATCCATAATTTTTGTTTTTCTTCTTTTCCTCCGTAAACATTTTTTCCTTTTTAGTTGAGTGTATATATGTAATATTTTTGTTGTTGTCTATATAGACATGAAATTTTGTACTGACCCATTTGCTATATGTCACGAGGGGAACGTTTCACAAACCGGTACAAAGGGTTGGTTATACTTATACATACTGAACTCGAATATTGGACTGATCTTAGATTTCCTCTCGGACGACCCTTTCATATCTTATCTTTTACCATATCCGATCGATCTATTTTATTACCAATCATTAATAATATAATGGATCAATCCCATCAGAGAGTGACACGTACGTATTCACGAGTTGTCGGCACGTGTTCGTGGATGGGATAGTTTGGAGAAATATAACAATTTTCAGATTAAATTATTTGTAAATTAGTGATTGTTGTTTCATCACAAAGAATAATAGATAGATGCTGCTTTTCCTTAATGGTTATCTCAAATCAAAAGACAAATGACACATATTTTCTCGTATAATGATTCAAAAGAGGATTGTACGTCCAAACATGAAATTTTCTCCTACTTGAAGAAAATCTTTTAAAAACTATATAAATTTGTAATGCGTTAATGAGTGTGCTAAAAACTCTGTTTTGATTATAAGAGCAACCCTAATAGAGACACCTAAAAATAAAGTTTTTAACTATGAAAATATATTATCTTAATACAATTTAATATTTACAGTTCATTTTTAATATAAAATAAATTGAACTAATAATAACATGACAAGTGTTTTAAAAAATGTCTTAAAATTTAAAAATTGTTCTTATTTAAAATTTTCTTTATTTTCCCTTTTTTATTTTTTGATTTTTTTTTTCTTTTTTTCTTTATTTTTTATGTTATGAACGATAGTTTAGATCTTTTAGTATGATTGTCTAAGGTGAGATGACGAAGCCAAACCTGAAAAAGCAGTGGCAGCATATATTAATTTAAATATAATATATATACAATGCATGTGGCACATAGCCAATGGGCCGAATAAAGTACAGATTTTGGATAGAAGCAAAGAGGAGAATTAATCCATTTTTTTCTTAACTAATTACTATTCCTTCTGTCCCATTTTAAATGATTTTTTAGTTAAAAATACAAAGATTAAAAAAACTAACTTTTTAAAGAAATTATCATTTAATAAAAAAATTGAAAACAATAAAAATAATAAAAAAGTTAGCAAACTTTTCAACTTCTTCACCCAAAACCTTTTTAGTTAATATATTAGATTAAAATAAATTAAAATTTTGCATAGATAAGTGGAAAAATCACTTAAAATGAGACAAAATAAAAATCCTTGAAAATCACTTATAATGGAACAGAGGGAGTAAAAATTATTAAATTTCTACAATTATATAGTCCACCAATTAAATAATAATATATAGACCTGGTCTAGAACACAAGTGGGCTAAGCCATAGATTAAGACCACCAAATTTGTTTATTAATTACTGGGCCACATATTTGTTGTAAAATTTGTAAAATAGCGCATTTATAAAAAGGGCACAACTATAAAAATAAAATTAAATACAAAATAATTTAGATTTTATATAGCAATATATATATAATTATTTATTTTTTTTAAAAAATTAATATTATTTAATAATTATAAATATATAAAAAATTATATTTATTTTTTTGATTTTACGCCACCAATTTAGTTGAACCAGCACCGTATATATTTAATATCCACACTTATAAATTTTTTTGGGTGAAACACTCGTTAAAATGGCTCTTAACGAGATAGAAGGTATCATAAAAGTAAAACTATCATGCCATCGTTATAACAGCTATTGATCTTTTCCTTTTAAAAAAAAACAGCTATTGATATTTTTAACATAATTGGGTTGATCTTTTTTAAAGATAAGTATATACAAAAATGAAAAGAGATCGTCCGATGACGAGGATTAGATCGCCAATTCAATATTCTTTCAAAAATAGTGAATCTTGGTGTGAGTATGAATGTACCATATCGACGTAAATGGAGAAGAAATATAACGTGGGTCCCACTACATTTAGTTTGGTTCTAACTTGAATTTTTATAATTTATGTGTAAAAATCTGCAGAGAAAATAAATGGAAGGATGCTGATGCAAGCTAATGGCCAATAGTATTTAAGTTTTTTTTTCTTTTTCTATTAATTATTTACAAATAATTCTATTTTTTTAACTTTTTTATTCATTTTCAAATCAAATTATTTTTTTTTCAAAGTAATTTTTATTTTTTTAAAAAAATTTTTAAAACGATTTTTAATCATATATAAAATATCTTTTTATTAATTATCATCTATAAATATTAATATATATATATATATATATTAATTTATTTTACATATAAAAATTATAAATTCTAGATTCTCCTCAATTTAAAATATATTCTATGATTTCTATTTCTTTCTTTTGAGCAATATTTTTTGTATTAATTATCTTTTGATATATATCAATGAACATAATAATCTTTAAATTAAAAAAGTAATATATACATATATATATATATATATAAATCGTTATAAATATATTTTCAAAAATAATAATTCAGAATTAAAATTCCAAACAACAAATAAAATATTGCAAATACATTATGCAAAATCCAGAAAAATATTATAAATACATTATGGGAAAAAGCAAATATTTTTATTAATTTTTACTTTTAAATATTCTTCTTATGTTGTAATATCCTTCTTAACACTTGTAAATCTGTTTTTTTTTCATTTTTCTATTAACTCTAAATTAGTTGTAAATGCTAGATTTTCAATTTATTACTTCTATATTTGACAAACAAATCTATATATCTGAAATTTTCTCTAATTTTAAATATGTTTTCTTCTTTATTTAGTGCAATATTTTTTGTATTAATTAATTATTTGATAAATAATTAAATACTAATAAATGTTACAATCTTTATACTTAAAAGAGATAATAAATATATACATAATTTGTTTGCAATCACTATTTAGTATTATGCATTTTTTATATAATTTGTTTGATAATATTTAAAATTCATTTGTATTATTTATTGTATTTATATGTATTTTTTAACTTTTTAAATATTTTATTTGCATTATTTTATATTGTTATACTATTTAATATAATATGATTATTTGCAGATCTGCATTTGTTCTACATTTTTATTTGATCTGTATTTGTTCTGTTTGATCTGCATTATCTGTCCTTCCATTCAAAGCTGAGTCAAAGACGATGATTGGAATTTAAATAGCTTTTGGTAAATATCCCCAATAGTTAACGGCAAAAAAAAGACCAAATACAGATCCATTGCTTTGTTACATGTATGTACTTTTAGTGTCGTGCTAAATTCTATATAGAACTCGTTGAATTTGAGATTTTTTTCCTAAATCTGAATACAATGATAACATTCAAAATCGATTCGTTGAATTCGACTATGTGCTGTTTTTGAAAGCCGTCGTGTATAAATATTTACTCTTTTCTTTGAGATTAAAAAATATCTCGTTTAAAACTCATATTCGTTGATTAACTAAAACTTCTAGCTAAAATAATTTGGGAAATATAAATTTCGCTATGATCTCCAAAATGCTGCTGGCATTCTTGTTCATTGGCCTGTTCTATGTTGGTTCTGCACAACAATCATACGGAAATTCAACGGTTTCGGCACTTTTTGCATTTGGAGACTCAATACTTGATACGGGCAACAATAATCTTCTTTTAACTGTTACTAAAGTCAATTTCTTCCCATACGGTAGAGACTTTATAGGCGGAAGAGCCACGGGAAGATTTGGAAATGGGAGAGTTTTTTCGGATATGATTGGTATACATATATATATATGTAACTGTTTGCAACTGTTTATTGTTTTTTTTTTTTGAAATTTTGCAACTGTTTATTGTTGATAGTTTGTTTTTGATGTTAATTTTGGGAAATATTATATGTCACAAAATAGTATCATCATCTAATAGCAATGTATTTGTGTCCAGCCGAAGGATTGGGTTTGAAGAACCTCTTACCAGCATATCGTGATCCAACCCTCTCGAACAATGATTTACCGACTGGTGTTTGTTTTGCATCCGGTGGATCTGGACTTGATGTAATCACCGCTAGAATACAAGTAAGGGTTACTTAATTGGTTCAAAATAAAATTTTACTCCCTTTTTATTTATTTAAAATTTTAATAAGTTATTATATTTTGTGTTTTGGTGAATGTTCTAGGGAGTTATATGGGTGTCGGATCAGGTGAAGGATTTCCAAAACTACATCACTAAACTAAACGGTGTTGTAGGAAATCAAGAAAAAACAAACGAAATTATATCAAATGCCGTTTATCTAATCTCAGCGGGAAATAACGATATTGCTATCACATATTTTACGACGGCAACTAGAAGATTACAATACACTGTTTCAGCCTACACTGATCTCCTGGTCACTTGGACTCGTAATCTCATAAAGGTAAAAAATTAAAAGTTTCAAAATATAACAATACTGTCGTGTGGTTATTTTTTTGGGGGTCAAAACGTATCTAAAATATTGTATTGTTTATTCTTGTTATTCGAAGAGTTTATATGATTTGGGTGCGAGAAAATTTGCGGTTATGGGAACGCTACCGCTAGGTTGCTTACCGGGAGCAAGACACGGGATTGGAAATTTATTTAGTATATGTGAAGTCTTCGCAAACCAAGCGGCTGATATGTTCAACAAAAAGTTATCTGCCGATATTGACAATCTAAGCGCAACATTTCCGGGTGCCAAATTCATGTACATAGATATGTACAATCCTCTACTTGGTCTCGTCAACAATCCTCTAGCTTCAGGTATATGACATGATTCTCAACTACGTACAGCTCATATATGTACATACACGTTACATCATAATTTAACATGCTATCATTTGTCGGAAAATGTAGGGTTCATTGATGCATCTGATGGATGTTGTTGTACGCCAACGTCTATAGTACCGTGCTTAGACGCGTCTCGTTACGTGTTTTGGGATGTTGCCCATCCTACTGAGAAATCATACAAAACGATCACACCAAATATTATTGAAGATATCAAAGCAAAGCTCGCATGATCAATTTCTCAAGCTCTTTAAACTTGTTATAACTAATAAAATGTTTGGATATCCTGTTCAAACAAGTAATAAATTATCTCAGTGATTTCAAACTCAATATTTGTTTCTGTTTAACATTTTGGATCTTAAGTGTTGACTTGACCCCTCATATTCTCTAGTCCATATTAAATCTCTATAGTCAATATATATTACCATTGATATTAGGGTTCGAATTTCAATTATAGGCCTTTATATGGGCCTTTGAGCTTTCTGATAACACTTGCCAGTATCCTCAAGATATATTAACTATCATCAAACGTTGGATTTATTCGATGAACATCACTATCAACAATTAAAGAAATTACAATCTTGTTTTTTTTTATCACGTGTAGACCTTTGTTATGACACTTTAAAACAGGACTTTCTAAAATATTTCATAATTAGATTTATCTAATGCTATTGTCAATTTCTCTTCGGCTCGATCCATATTCCTACTTTATTCAGAGAGCCTTCAAACACCGTATTCGTGGAGCATCTTTTTAGGTCGATTGTGATAATACCGGAAAAAAAGTATTGTTTCTTTATTAGTACAATTTTTGTTCTTTTGTAAAAAGGAAACACTCGATTTAAATCTCACTGCTCCATAGCTGGATTCTTTTGCCTCTCATGTGATTCCAAAACCTCACGTGAATGTTGATCTTAACTCTTAAAGTACTCCCCATTTTTCTGTTGCTAAAGAAGTACTCCCCATTTCGAGAAATTTAGCGTAGTAGTGGTGATATTCATTTATAGAATCATATTAATTGGTATACCAATCAAATTATAAAATTATATCATTAAACTAATAACAAAATTAGAATTAGTTAACTGTGTAAAAATGTTTTAACTAGTTGAACTTATATTGTTTATGATACCGGTCTGTCTTATGATTATACATACCAATAAGAGAACAAGAAAAAAAATTCATTTATTTTTTCAACGGAGAAGAAAATATAGAGATTGCTCATAATTCGTGAAGGGGATCGTAAATAATTGACATGACTATTAGGAGTCATTAGTTTTCTGACAGCCTCGAGATATGAGATAAGTTTTGTCATTATTTACATTCCCAAAACAAATATCCTTTCTTTGACACCATTCTTCATTTCTTCTGCAACAATGCAAAAGTATAATTTTTATTTAATGAATCAGTTTGATAATGAAGTTGTAGACTGCATCTCTAAAAGTATTTAGAACATGTATAAAAGTGCCGTTAATTATTTTCTACAAAAATACGGATGTTGAAATATATAGTTTAGATGGTAGTAGTAAACAGTTCAAAAATACTTTTAAAAAATCTTTGGAGTGGTACATAATAATTTCAAATATTTTGAACTTAGCATCCAACATTTTCAAAAGACAATTAATGCATAATCGCTCATTTGTTTCAAAACCGTTTGTTTCAAAAGTATTCAACTCGAAAACTCCTAGTTTCAACTACCAATATTATTAATACTCCTACTCGTAATTTGTTAATAAACATTTCCTCTCAACTTCGCTCTTTCAAGTTTTAATATATTTATAGACCCTAAAAGAAAAGAAAATGAGAAAAAAGGACACCGGCTTTTTCTCTCTATAAAGAGAAGATCCCCGAAAGCAAACGAAAAAATGAGAAGCTGCTGCTACTCGACTTGAAATCAGAAGAACCATCAATGGCTTCTTCAGTATCCCTCTTCCTCCTCCCTTTCCTTCTTCTTCTCTCCCACGCTTCAGGTATTCTTCCTCTACCTCTATTTTAATTTCAGACATTAATCACATTTTATGAAATAAATGACATTCGGGTTCATTTGACTTTATTTAAGCTTCAACGGTAATATTCTACAACAAGTGCACGTACACTGTCTGGCCTGGGATCCAGCCTAGCTCCGGTCAGTCGCTACTCGCCGGCGGCGGATTTAAACTCTCGCCGAAAAGGGCTTACACTCTCCAGCTCCCACCGCTTTGGTCCGGTCGGTTCTGGGGCCGCCACGGTTGCTCCTTCGACAGATCCGGCCGTGGTCGATGCGCCACCGGAGACTGCGGTGGTTCTCTCCTCTGTAACGGAGCCGGCGGTGTACCTCCGGCTACTCTTGCCGAGATCACCCTCGGTCATGACCAAGACTTTTATGACGTCAGCCTCGTCGATGGGTACGTAAGAATATAAAATAGTTTGTTACGGTAGTATTTCGAGTTGGTTTAGTAACATTTCGAATTCAGTTTAGTTTAATTTTTTTATTTATATTTGGTTCAACGATAGAAAAAAATCAAAATAATCGCTTAATAATATATCTTTTAATATCTAATATACATTTCAGCGGATAATGATTTGGTAACATTAGTAGTTTTGACATATTTGGTTAATCTTGATTGTTCGAAACTCAAATTAATCCGTTTTTTTTTTGTTTGTAAAATTAATATAAACATTGTTGTTATGAATCGAATGAATTGTGTTGTATTATTATGAGGACCAAAGATTTCTTTATATAGTAATTACATAAAGGATAGAAAAGGAAATAGTCCTTTTATTATTCCTACAAGAATAAGAAAAACATCTATTAATCATATTGGACTTAGGAGTCCTGGCCGCCTATGGTTTAATGGACTGGACCGGTTATGGAGATCCAACCTCGATGGATTATAACATTTCCCCTTGATTGACATAACCGGTTGTGATGATGGGATCATAGTAATACGCTTGGGGATGCTGCCTCATTAAAACCTTTCTAAGGAAAACCCAGTGGGACAAAACCTTAGCGAGGAAAAAGAGTACAGCACGCATTACTCCCCCTGAAAAGATCATCACTCTAAGTCTCTTAATCGGCACATGCCGATCTGATGCATTAGCTTCTTCAATGTGGAGGTTGGAAGCGACTTAGTGAATAGGTCGGCTGAGTTGTCGCTGGAACGGACTTGGAGCACTTTGAGTTCACCGGTCTTCTGTAGGTCGTGAGTGGAAAAGAACTTCGGTAAGATGTGCTTCGTCCGATCTCCTTTGATGTATCCATCCTTCAATTGAGCTATGCATGTGGCGTTGTCCTCGTACATGCTGGTCGGTTCTTCTTTCCCTTCTATCATCCCACAATCTCGTCTAATGTGTTGAGTCATTGACCTCAACCAAACACATTCTCGGCTGGCCTCATGGATCGCCAATATTTCCGCGTGATTGGACGATGTAGCCGTGAGTGTCTGCTTCATGGACCTCCACGAAATGGCTGTTCCATCGTGAGTGAAGACATATCCCGTCTGGGATCGACCGTTGTGCGGATCCGAAAGGTAACCTGCATCAGCAAAACCAACTAAACCTTCATTGTTAAGGTTAGTGTAAAATAGACCCATATCTTTCGTCCCTTTCAGGTAACGAAGTATGTGTTTGATCCCACTCCAGTGCCTTTGGGTCGGACAAGAACTGAATCTTGAAAGGAGGTTCACGGCAAAGCAAATGTCCGGCCTAGTGTGACTAGCCAAGTACATTAACGCTCCTATGGCACTGAGATATGGCACTTCGGGACCAAGGATTTCTTCATCCTTCTTCTTTGGACCGAATGGATCACTGTCCAGACTAAGGCTTCTCACCATCATTGGGCTACTCAGTGGGTGAGCCTGGTCCATATTAAAACGCTTGAGTACCTTTTCTGTATATGCCATTTGATGCACAAGGATTCCATTATTGACGTACTCAAGTTGTATTCCCAAACAGAACTTAGTCTTTCCTAAGTCTTTCATTTCGAATTCCTTCTTTAGGTATTCAACCGTTTGGGATATTTCCTCAGAGGTTCCTAGGATGTTCAGGTCGTCTACATACACCGCGATGATTACGAATCCCTTGTCAAATTTCTTTATAAATATGCATGGACTTATGGGATCGTTTTTATAGCCCTCTTTCACTAAGTACTCGCTTAGTCTATTATACCACATGCGACCTGATTGTTTTAATCCATAGAGCGATTTATTCAGCTTAATACAATGCTGGTCTCGAGAACTTCTTTTATCTTTCAGCTCTATTCCCTCTGGGACTTTCATATAAATTTCGTTATCCAGTGGACCATATAAGTATGCGGTTACAACATCCATTAACCGCAAATCCAATTTCTCTCTTATGGCCAGACTTATCAGGAATCTAAAAGTCGTTGCATCCACCACAGGGGAGTATGTCTCCTCATAATCGATTCCTGGCCTTTGTGAGAATCCTTGTGCCACAAGCCGTGCTTTGTGTCTAACGATTTCACCTTGTTCGTTTCTCTTCCTCACAAAGACCCATTTATGTCCAACTGGTATAACATCACGAGGTGTCCGAATTATGGGACCAAAAACCTCTCTCTTCCTTAAAGAGTTTAACTCCACGTTTATAGCTTCTTTCCATTTATTCCAGTCTAATCGACGAGTGCACTCTAAAATGGACGTGGGTTCTAGATCCTCATTCATGAGCTCAAGTGCTACATTGCATGCAAATATTTCATCAATGTCGACATTCTTTCTGTTCCATTGGATTCCAGACGAGACATAATTGATCGCGATCTCTTTGTTATCAGGAACTTCAGGCCCATGAAGCTTGGCGTCCCAAGCAACATTTTCCGGCACCTTAGGTTCATTTATGTCTGGAACGTCCACTATCTCCTCGGTCTGAATTTCAGCACCTTTCTTTAATTTCCGAGGAGTCTTATCTTTGGAACCAATTGGTCTTCCACGTTTCAATCGTGGTTTAGACTCAGTAGCCGCTTGACTCGGTCCTTCTTGGACATCAATACGAATTGGTGCATTCACGGCTGGTATATATGATTTCGTTACCCTCTTTGGGTCTGCAAAGGAATCTGGCAATTGTATAGCTAGCTTTTGCAAATGTATTATCTTTTGGACCTCTAAATCACTTTCACGAGTCCGGGGATCTTGCCATTTTAAGGATGTTTGATTCCATGCAATTTCTTTTACCAGCCGGTTTCCATCACCTAATGTTGGAAAAACGGATTCGTCAAAATGACAATCCGCGTACCTGGCCTTAAATAAATCTCCGGTGGTCGGCTCAAGGTACTTTATGATCGTGGGTGAATCATATCCAACATATATCCCCATCCTCCTTTGAGGTCCCATCTTAGTCCTCTGTGGTGGTGCAATCGGCACATAAACTGAGCAACCGAATATCTTAAGATGGGAAATGTCTGGCTCTTGTCCCGATAATAATTGGGATGGGGAATATTTATGGTCACTAGATGGCCTGATGCGAATTAGTTCGGCAGCGTGTAAGACAGCATGTCCCCAAGCGGATACAGGAAGCTTTGACCTCATGAGTAATGGTCTAGCAATCAACTGTATGCGTTTTATAAATGACTCGGCCAAGCCGTTTTGTGTATGTACATGTGCCACGGAGTATTCAACACTTACCCCCATGGACATACAATAGTCATTAAACGCTTGGGAAGTAAATTCACCAGCATTATCCATTCGTATGGTCTTTAAAGGAAAGTCTGGAAAGTGAGCCCTTAGGCGTATTATCTGAGCAAGGAGTCTTGCAAATGCCATATTCCGTGATGACAATAAGCATACATGTGACCATCTTGTAGATGCGTCAATGAGGACCATAAAATATCGGAATGTCCCACAAGGTGGGTGTATTGGTCCGCATATGTCTCCTTGAATTCTTTCCAGGAAATTTATTGTTTCCTTAGTCACTTTCACTGGTGATGGCCTTACAATGAGTTTCCCTTGTGAACATGAGGCACAAGTAAGATTCTTTGGGATTACTCTCCTTTCTTTCAAGGCGTGCCCATAAGTATTGGCTATCAATTTTCGCATCATATTCGACCCGGGATGTCCCAGCCGGTCGTGCCATAGGTTGAACCTATCCGTAAACTCTTGGTTTGCGGTGGCATTGGCCTCAATCATATTGACCTTAGTGCAATATAAGCCGGTAGCTATAGCAGGTATAGTCTCTAGGACTTTCTTTTGGCCTTGGACGATTTCAATTATTTGGAGGAACTCTCGGTTTCCTTCGTCCATTGTTTCAACATGAAGACCATTCATTCGAATGTCTTTAAAGCTCAATAGGCTTCTCTTTGAGCTGGGGGAAAACAATGCATCCGCAATCTCTAGATGCGTCCCCTTAGGCAATAGGACATTGGCCTGGCCGTAGCCTTCTATTAGGCTGGCCATGCCTGCTATAGTATTTATATTGGCCTTTTTCAATGTAAGATTTATGAAATATCTCTTGTCCTTTAAAATCGTGTGGCTTGACCCACTATCCACCACGAATTCATCCATGTTGCCTTTCATTTTAAAAACAAGAATTATGTCTTAAAAGCCATTAATTATTAATTAAGCAAATCCAAACAAATCCAAAGACATAAATCCAAATGAAAACAAAACATGAATGCAATACAATTTTAATGCCTATTTTAAACAATCTGATGTCTCCATGAGATCATCCATAAGGTCATCACGTTCATGATCGAAGTCGCCTTCCTTATCATGCTGGATCATGTGGGCTTCTGGATTCTTCCCTTTAACACTCTCTTGATAAAGTTCCACAAGGTGTTTGGGAGTCCTACATGTCTTGGCCCAATGATTGTCCATCCCACATCGATGGCAAACAGACTTAGTCGGGTCGGACTGGTGTCCGGTTTGGTTCCCGTGGCCACGCCCTCGGCCACGGCCTCGACCGCGGTTAAAATCAGATCCGCGGCCATTCCCTCGACCATATGGGTGGTAGCGACCACGCCCTTGTCTCTTTCCACGTCCACGGCCATTATCCTTTTGGTATCTCTGGACATGGTTTGCCTCGGTTTCCATCTTAGTGTCCTCGGCCACGTGGGCTTCAGGAAGTGGGGTTGATCCAGGAGGTCTCATCTCGCTGTTTCTCATCAGCAATTCATTGTTCTGCTCCGCAAGCAATAAACAAGAGATCAAACTTGCATAGGTCGTGAAGCCTTTCTCACGATACTGTTGCTGTAGCAACACGTTGCTTGAGTGGAAGGTCGAGAAGGTCTTTTCAAGCATATCCTTCTCTGTCACAATCTCGCCACATAGCTTCAATTTTGAAACTATCTTAAATAGGGCCGAGTTGTATTCATCCACGGACTTAAAGTCCAGGAGCCTTAAGTTAAGCCAATCATATTTGGCCTTAGGCAGTATAACCATCTTCTGATGATCATATCTCGCCTTTAACTCCTTCCAGAGATCAAGAGGATCCTCAAGCGTCAAGTATTGATCTTTGAGACTCTCAACGAGATGGTGGCGTATGATTAAAATCGCCTTATACCTATTTCTCTCGGATTCGTTATTTGCATCATTAATGCATTCACCGAGCCCTTTTGATTTCAGCATGATCTTTGCATCTAAAGCCCATTGCAAGTAATTATCTCCTGAGAGATTAAGGGCTGCGAAGTCCAAATTATTGACTTTCGCCATCTGAGATCAAGCATCGGTTTTTCTCTTAGGATTTTTAGGGTTTCTTTCAACCGCTTTTATTTTATGCACATATCATGCGATTTTAATTCAAGCAAGTTTCCAATTTTAATCCTAACATGTAATTCTAGGTGATAAAAGTAAACAGGAAATTTTCCAAATTCAAATAAGGCAATTTCCAATTTGCGATTTCTATGTGGTCAAACAAAAAGGAAATTTTCCAAATTCAATCCTAACAAGGAATATCTATGATTTTCGGTTTTGGCCAACAAAATTTTAATGGTCCGATTTTTATCATGCAATTCCTAGTTCAATTAGGATTTGACCAAGCAATAGATCAAACAACCAAATTTGATTTTAATTAAAGCATGCGATTATAGATTAGGGTTTTCAAGCAACCATGCGATTTCAAACAAATAGGATTTTAGGGTTTGATATTATCATGCAAAAGTTCAAGTTCGATTTAGGCCAAACAATCAATCAATCAATTTACAAGCAAATCCGATTTTAGGGTTTTATCTTTTCTTAGGTTCAATTCGATTTTAGGTTCTTAAGAGATCAAACAAGTGGAACAATCAAAATCGGTTTTTAGGGTTTGATATACATTAGGTCCGATTTCGATTTTATGGTGTTCTTGAGTTTTAGGGTTTTGATTATACCTTTGATCTTTCTTTTGGGTTGACTGGAAAAGAACCGGGAGCTAAAGACCTCGGAAAACACTTAGGATCGGATCGCACAACTCCGGCGTAGAACGGCGACGGACGGCGGCTGCGGACGGCGGCTACTTAGGGTTTATCAGAGCAAGCTCGTGCTGATAACGTGTTATGAATCGAATGAATTGTGTTGTATTATTATGAGGACCAAAGATCTCTTTATATAGTAATTACATAAAGAATAGAAAAGGAAATAGTCCTTTTACTACTTCTACAAGAATAAGGAAAACATCTACTAATCCTATTGGACTTAGGAGTCCTGATCGCCTATGGTCTAATGGACTGGGCCGGTTATGAAGATCCAACTTCGATGGATTATAACAATTGTCCTGTTTTGGTTTGGAAAATGAAAATGCAAGTTTGATCTAGACTTTAATCTCTAGTACTAATTTTCTTGTTAATTAATCATAATGACAGATATAACTTGGCGATGTCGATAATGCCGGTGAAAGGTACAGGGAAGTGCAGCTACGCCGATTGCGTGAGCGACCTGAACCGGATGTGTCCGGTCGGTCTGCAAGTCCGTTCACGTGACGGGAAACGGGTAGTAGCCTGTAAAAGCGCGTGCTCTGCCTTTAACTCACCACAATACTGTTGTACCGGCTCGTTCGGTAGCCCACAGTCGTGTAGGCCCACGGCTTACTCCAAGATCTTCAAAGTAGCTTGCCCTAAGGCCTATTCCTACGCCTACGATGACCCTACTAGCATTGCCACGTGTACCAAAGCTAATTACGTCGTCACTTTTTGCCCCCACCGTGGCCGTTGATTCAAAGTCTCGCTTTTAATATAATTAAGAATAATTTTACATGATTATTAGAGGTTCTTCTTTTGAGTTATGGAGACATTATTAGACCGTTCTGTCTGTTCTTGTTCGATGATCACTTCAGATTTCATCGATTTGTTACAAAGAGCATGCATTACGCGTTTAATATAATTAGTGATGTCCAATTAGTTTAACGGCGCTTAAAATTAAAAATAAAACAAAAAAGGATCAAAAAGGTTTTTCTATTCATGTAAAGTTGTAAACACCGTATTAATATGCCCTTCAACAAAATTAATATCAGATGGAACTCGGTTTAGTTAGCTCGATTCATACTTCTATACCATTTCAGACTATAAACTCAAAACTAATAAAATTTCCCCCCACCCAAAATGAGTTTGGACACGCTCGTGTAAAATTCATATGATCGATAAATAAACATATCATTGAATTGTTACCATGCAAGTTTGAATTAATTACCATCGTGAAGCAAATAATAAAATCTCAAAAGTAATTGGACACTACACCGCTAAAAATGAAACCCTTTCCCATCTACTAGACTCTAGACCAAAATAGATCAGGAGAACAAAATAAAACGAAAAAGATGGCTCGAATTGTTTTGGGGAGATAACACTTATGTCAATAGACGGAGTTGCTACTTAAGGAAGTGTGCGATTGGTACGATTTGCTATCACCAAAGATAAAAAAATCGACGTTGCTGATGTCTTGCTTTATGTCTGTGGCTTTATTTTTTCTCCTCATCGTCGTCTGCATTTGCTTCAAACAAGCATTTCTTAGTTTCCGACATTCGACCCACTCATACACCCCGGCATAATTATAATTTTTAGTTACAAAAATGTATAGTGATTAATTCTCCTATATAGGAACTGATATTGAATCTTACGTTATATAACTGTTTTTTATGCATGGATGTGATTTTTTTTTGTGTGTGCATAACAGTTTGTATATACATTATTATCAATACATTTTTTCATAAAAATATCATATGACAGGCATAGTTCAAAATTTCAATATATATCTTTTTGTGACAAAATTTTAATATATATCTTGCCGACAAATTTTGTCTTTAAAATATTCGTAACTATTCTACTATCGTTTATTTATACCTTTTCTTCCCGCTAATCTCTTTATACCACTTTGTATCATACCAGTTATATCTAATATATACTTCCTCTGTTTCTTAAAGAAAGATTTTTTAAATTTTTTTTTATTTCAAATAGATAGCAGTTTTAGATTTTCAATGCATTTTTTATGAATTAATAATGATAAATTGTAAATTTCAATAAAAGTAATTGAATTTATTGAATTGCTATTGGTTTAAATTTATAGGAAATTGTTAATCACAGAAAATAATATATTTATCATCAATTTTTAATGTATTTTTTTAATATGTGTAAAAATCCTAAAAATAATTTGTTTAAGAAACAGAAGGAGTATCGTACACGGTAAAGGTCTCTCTCCCACTTGTAGTTTCAGATTCTCCAAAGAAGAGGCAGAGATGACTTGTCGTTAAGAACATATTCCTTATTTTGGATATCCACTATGCATGCAAACAAATTGTAGCATACTATATAGTCTATACATCATGCAAGTATACAAGAGAGAACACTAGAATCGAATAATTGATAAAGGAAACCGTAAAGAAGATTGAATATCATTGATAAACGTTTTTTTTTTTATATATAGAAGCATCTGCCAGAGAAATAAAAAGCCATTTTTTTTATTCTGCTAAATTCTGTTGTTAGACGATGAAATTCATTGTTTTTTTTGTTGTTTCAAACGTTTGTACCTCAAATTTTAAATTATCTAAACTCTAATTTTACGATTTGAACGTTTTAGAATATGTAATTCTACCATTGATCAAACCTACTATCAACTTGCTGATAACAAGAGTAATTTAGTCGCTGGAAAAACTGCACACACAGATTATAGCCATGGTGAAAGCAATACTCTTTTTTCTTTTCTTTTTTGGGTTCAAAAAGTGAAAGCAATACCTATATATATATATACTGCATTAGCTAATAAAAATAGAAAGAAATAAATATATTTAGTTAATTTAGAAGCCTTGAAGGGTAGCAATAGAAAGGGAATCGAGCATCGTCCAAAAAAAAAGAGAGAGCATCAAACGAAAGCAATTATCGCGAAAAAGTCTATAAAAACGTCAAAATCAGAAGCCAAAGATTACAAACACAAACTGAAAACGAAAAATGGCGACCAACAACTCTACGACGACGCCGTCGACGGATATGGAGCTTAAGAAGGTCTTCGACCAGTTCGATTCCAACGGCGACGGGAAGATCTCGGTTTCGGAGCTCGGCAACGTTTTCAAGTCGATGGGGACGTCGTACACGGAGGCGGAGCTCAACAAGGTGTTGGACGAGATCGACATCGATCGCGACGGTTACATAAACATGGAGGAGTTCGCCACCATCTGCCGCTCATCCTCCTCCGCCGCAGAGATCCGCGAGGCCTTCGATCTCTACGATCAGAACAAAAACGGTTTGATCTCCTCCTCCGAGATCCACAAGGTTCTCAACCGCCTCGGTATGACCTGTTCCGAGGAAGACTGCGTGAGAATGATCGGCCATGTGGATTCCGACGGCGACGGAAACGTCAACTTCGAGGAGTTCCAGAAGATGATGTCGTCACCTGAACTCCTCAAGAACCAAGGATCCGCCTAGGGTTCCGATTTGCCCCTTTTTGTACGAGTCTGGATCGATCTATGGAAGTTAGATAGATCCATGGTCATATTATAATACTATGCCTGCTACTTTTTACATTTCTAGGCTAACAACAAATCCATCTCTTCCTACATGGAATGATGTATAATTACTTGAAATTTAAGCATTCGATACGCAAATTTAAGCTTTACGTCTTCTCGATCGGCATTATATTAGAATTATGAATATAGATTTCTAATGAGTTGGATCTGAATTTTGATTAAATTTTTATAGGAACACATAAAAAAAACATTCGGTTATATGGATTAAATCGGAAGCTAGCTTCTCAAACTTGGTTCGCAAATCGCAATTCTCCACCATTACGTCTCTATTCTACCGGAACTGGTCAATAAAGATGCTATTTGTGTGGGAAACCTGTTCAAACATTTCACTTTTTAATGATTTATATAGTATATATATATATTTCTTTTTTGTGGTCTGAAAAATTACGAGGGCTCAAATCACGCCAAGGACGAGAGGCCCACACGTTTCTCACTGGAGCTAGAATCCTTTTATCCACCAAAGGCCATTAAAAATAGGCTCATATTCCCTATATTCAGTTTTACTATTTTGTTTTTGATGTGATTAAAGAACTCGAGCTGTCACGAATCTCACAGCTATGTTCACTTTAACAAATAGTGGGCTTTTTAAGGGCCCAGTTACGAGTCTACGGAGTACTTTAAACAGCCCGATGATTTCCTTTTGTCAACTGAAGAATATGTCTATACACACACACACATATATAATGTATATATATAAAGGCTGGACTGTGAAACACGTGAAATGTCACTTTCATAGTTCTTAAAAAAAATGGTACAATTATTTGATGATGTCTTCATCTCACCATTTTGGTTGAGAGTTTTGGTGTTTCCTTAGTTATATAACTTGCATTCAACTCAATGATGGTACGTACGTAGCCACTTTTATTCATCAAACAAATTACTTCCATTCCATTTTTTTTTTTACTTTCAGGTAATATATATAATGTTTGCTAGTATACGTACGTTGGAATGTAACATTTTTTTTAAAAAAAACCTCCAGCCCATAATATTCTCTAGTATCTGGAATCAACGTTAAAAAAAAAATAACATTCAATTTCAAAGAAGGTTTGAACCCGTAACACACAAAGAAATTAAACCAATACTTCTTTGTCCTACCACTAAATCACCACTATTTCCTGACTTATTAACATTTTTCTTGCCAACCATGTAGCATGCAAAAACAAAAAACCATTTAGCATGCAAAAACAAAAAAAATCTAAAACCTATTAACACTTGTATTGTATATATGTATTAGAACCAAAATCTGAACGCAGACTAACCCTTGTATTATGAAGTTATTATGAAATTTTTTCAGCAACACAAAATATTTTGCTCCTTTGGTTGCATCTCTAGTCTCTTTTGGCGTATTCAATCATGTAAAGAAAATACTTTAGCGGCTGCTAAGTTCTTTCCCCCTCTTCTTTTATTTTAATTTCCTTTTCTTCCCCTTGTACGTAATGGTTTGTTTTGATTTCGTTTTGTAAACTTTCTCTCAATTTATCTTAATGAAAACCCTTTAACAAAAATACGCATAAAGTAAAACTTGGTGTAAAATATATTTGTTTAAAAACTACTTTAAAAGCGTGAAATTGTGAAAAAAGCGTGTAAACTTGGTGAAAATGTCAACGGCAATAGAAAATAGGTATGATTGATAGATATTATTGAACATCGTGATAACTAATATAATATTTTCAAATCAACAACAAAACTACACATGGTTTTAGGAAACTAAAAGTAAAAAAAACGAAGCAAATGAAATAATATTTTGTTACAGAATGTGAATGACGATAGCATGACTTTTGTAACTATTTGTTTTTGTTTGTTTGTAATCACAACAAAAAACAATCATAAAAGGAAGATAACGTTATCATTATGTTGTAATCCATGATTTCACATGCCAACAGCTGCACTTATGATTATGCTCTCTTATTAATCTTAAAACCCAATCAACAAATACTTAATTAACACATAACCACAAATCCTCAAATCTGTTGATTCAATAACAAACATTATTACATGACGCCACATTTATCTGATCCTATAACTTTTTCCAACCCAAATTTTATTTTCCTCTTTTATTCTTCTAAATAAAAGCACTACATAATATTATATTATACTATTTCAAAAAAAAAACAAGAATGTTAATATTTTGACTATAAAAACATTATTAAATCCGATTTTCAACCAAAAGCCAAATTCAGCGGAGAAAGAAACTGTCTTTTTCATTTCTTCTTATTATCAGCAGATTTTATGCTTCTTCACCTTTCTCCTTCTTCGTCGTAACACCTAGACCCTCTAGTCATCATAAAACCATAACTACAAGAGGAACTTTAGATTTTATTCTTCAGACAAATGACGGAAGATTCGTACGAGGAAGAGTGCGACTACCTGTTCAAGGCGGTGCTGATCGGAGACTCAGCCGTCGGAAAATCAAACCTCTTGTCGAGATTTTCAAAAGACGAGTTCCGGTTCGACTCTAAACCAACCATCGGAGTTGAATTCGCTTACCGTAATGTCCACGTCGGAGATAAAATCATCAAGGCTCAGATTTGGGACACCGCCGGTCAAGAAAGGTACTACAAAACTATATAAGGGTTGAATGTTAATTGCGTTTGCGTTATATAAACGCAAATATAACGCAAACGCATTAAACTACATCTAAACGTATGTAAAATGAAATATTTGTGAGAAATCAAACTCACGGACCTAATATTTTTACGACCTCGTGACTACTCTACTCTGTTCCTTATTTTGTATCTTTTCTCTTTTGATATTTTATTTCGACATTCTATTTTAATATTTTTGTAAAACTAAGGAAAGAAACAATCTAATAAACTAATAACAACCCACCAAATTAAGTCAATTGGAATGTTAATCTTTAATTAATCGATCATTTCTCTATTTATTTTTTTGTTATTTATTTTGTTTTTGTGAGTGAAGATTTAGAGCAATTACAAGTTCGTACTACCGTGGAGCATTAGGGGCATTGCTTATTTACGACATCACAAGAAGAACAACTTTCGACAACATCAAGAAATGGCTTTTTGAGCTCAGAGATTTCGCCAATCCCGACACCGTCGTTGTCCTCGTCGGCAACAAATCCGATCTCCGTCAATCCAGAGAAGTCGAAGAAGATGAAGGCAAGACTCTAGCTGAGTCAGAAGGTCTCTGTTTCCTCGAGACTTCGGCTTTAGAGAACGTTAACGTCGAAGAAGCGTTTCTCGTGATGATCGGACGGATACATGAGGTTGTGAGCCAGAGGATCGCTTTGGACAGCAAATCCAACGGCGTTGCGACAGCTGATGTTAACGGTAACGGTAACGGTAACGGTACTGTTCTTCCCGTCGGGAAGGAGATTGTGAATATCCATGAAGTCACTGCTACTCAAACGTCCAGCCCTTCTTCCATTTGTTGTTTTCAGTAAATAATTAATGTATCTTTAATCTTTTTGGTTACTAATGTTTTGGAATCTTTTAATGATGTTACTTTCATGTACTCGTTAAAATTTTGACTTGGTTGGGTACTTAGATTTTAAGACAAGACTCTATATCCAAATAAATATGAAGATCACATGAATCATAAATACAATTAACCAATCACAATCTGAGATCCAGTTTTGTCACTGATGTCCAATATTTTAAACAAATTCAGTGTCTTACAAACAATTTTTTACATAACTTTATGAGAGTGTTATAAGAAGAGTGTTTTTCTCACAAATCAGTGATCTTTACCTTGAATCTTCTTGCCGTTCTTGGAGTCTCCTCTAGCTTTCTTGCACGTAAGAAAAGAGAAAGCCAAACTCATCACACACTAGACAAGATACAAAAGAGATGAAACTGAAATTGGTTAGAGGTACTTATTACTTACTGACCAGCCGCTTCTTCAGGGAGATTTCGGCTGTAAAATGGAAGCTCCAAGAGAAACACCGCCTTGCACCATCCTGGTAAGTTCCCATACACTCCTCTCGGTAACAGAATCAGAGGACTAAAGATAGATCAAGATAGAAACGAATTAGCTATATATATATATAACACATCTTCAAGGCTTATCTAACGGTATCTATAGCATGTTCATATCGTTAAACCTTGTTGTCTTCTTATAGAAACGGTAAGCTTCCAAGTGGCCATGCTTTTTGTCAGCCGATGCCTGTTTATGTTCAAATCAGCCATATGTGATTCTGAAATTGACCAAGTAGAGAGAGAGAGAGAGAGAGAACCTCGAGTAACGGTATGCCACTGACGAATAGAAGTATCAAAGTGAGAAAGACAGGTCCGAATATGACAAGATACTCTGCACCTTCTAGAACCGGCGATGCAGCCACAAAGATTCCCCACCACAGTAATATCTGATGACATAATCCCATTTATGCACACGGCAATCAACGAGTTTTACGATGACCATTTATACGGAAAAATTCAATATTTCTTCTTATATTATCGAAATACTAACCTCGCCAAAGTAGTTTGGATGTCTTGAGTACTTCCACACACCAACATCACACCATTTGCCTCTGTTTTCTGGAGAGTTTTTAAATGAGAGCTTCTGTTGATCAGCTGCAGCTTCGATCAAGAAACCGAAAACCCACATCGTCCAACCGATTACATCTGTGGGTCTAAGAGATCCTCCACCATCACTTGCGTTAACAACTGTTACAGGTAAGCTCACCGTCCAAACCCACACGGCCTGCCGTGAAAGAAAACAAGAAGTACGGGTAAGTAAAAAAACTGTAGTTTGAGATCACAAGCATCAACTCCAAATTGGCTAAAAAGAAGAGAGATCAAAGGTTTGATAGTTGAACACGTTACCTGGAGAGTCCAGAAAACTAATAGTCTCACCAAATTTCCACGCATTTCATCAAAGCGTCGATCTTCGCCCCATTGCAAGATCCTAAAACGACAAGAGTATCATGTTAGTATGATCAGAGAGGTAAGGAAATACTTGTGCGGTCATCAAGTGTCCGCAGTACAGACCTCATTAGAAGGAATATCCCCAAGCGAAGACCCCATACAACAACTAGCAAAGTCAAGACTATCTGTGAGGACAAAAGAATCTCAGTGAACAGAAGAAACTCAAAACATGTAAGAAAACAGAGAGAAGAAGAGAAGAAGAGAGTCAGAGGAGAAGAAATGGGAGTTACCTGACGAAAATGCCAAGTGGCTTTAAGAACAAGAGTCAATACAGCGAGTATAACGAAGTTTGTGCTTCCTGAACATACATACAGAGTGATATATATTTTAATTGAAATGAAAACCAAATCTTGACTCCTACGTAACAAAAAACTCAAGGACAAGAAACCTCTCTCTATATACAACAATTGGTAATAAAGGTCGAACCTGCAAAATCAGTGACTTGATCGATTTTGAAAAGAGCGGTGATTACGAAGAATATGAACTGGTAAACCACCTGCAAACCATGGCAAAGAGAAATCAGACCCATCAGTAAGAACACCAAATCGGATATCAATAAAGAAAACCCAACCCGTAATTTCCCGAGAAAAAAAAAGTGAAACGAATATTCGAAATGGCAGAGAACTTACAGTGACAATGGCAGTGAGAGCCAGGAAATGCGAATCGAGAACCGTTCCCATTCTTATCCAACGAGGAAAAAAAAGAAACAGAGTAATTTTCTTTTTTAAGCTGGAAACTTGGATCGAAGAGAAACGATTCGTTATCCTTTTCTTATATACTCGCCGTCTTGAGAAAAAAGATTGCGTAGACTTAGAGAAAAGTCGCCATTTTTAACATTGGTGTATGGCTGAGACTCCGATGGATTTATGTGGCTGCGAATCAAACACCGTGCCGTTTTGCTTAGTACACCAGAAAATAAAATTACTCATTAAACAAAGATATACACGGAAAAAATACATGCGCTTGATTATTTTAGAGACCTCTCTCTCTGCACATCAAAAAAAAAATGTTGTGAAACTTTAATACACTCATTTGCTTCATAGTCTCTCTCTCATACAATAGTTTGGAAACAATAGACTGTATCAACCTCGATGGTGTAATCAAGTGTTGCAGACAGAGGAATCTGCGAACCCGGTCCGAATTCGACATTTTTGTCTCCAAATCCCAAGGACGGTGGGATGATCACTCTGCGTTTACCTCCAGCCTTCATTGACCTCAGAACATACTCTACGCCTTGGCATAGTCCCTTGCTATATGGTCTCGAGTCCATTACCATCGCAAGTGACTTCTTCTTGTCTTTGCTTCCAAATGTGTCGACAAACACTTGTTCGGTTCCATGTACTTTTCCCTTTACATCAAACACTACCAAGTATCCTGAGCTTGGACTAGCTCCACTTCCAACTTGTAGATCGTAGTACCTGTCACGTGAGAGCATGAGTTTGTGATGAAAGTTATGGTATATACAACAAGCTTCAGGCTCAGATATAGATTCAGAACCATTGCAACACCCAAAATTTCGATTGGTGGAACATAATCAACATGTGTTTTGGGAATTTACCTTATGCCGTTTGGTAAGACGATCTCTTCTTGCTTTACTAAATCTCTGCCAAATCCAGAAATTACACAAGACATTTCAAGTTTGTGTGAGTATGATCACAAAACCAAAATGCATTCAAGGACAATAGACTCTGAGCTCAAGCCCTAATTTTTCTATGTATCTTTGTTTGAATTAAAAATCTATTATTCAAACTATTGGTCTGGTGGAACCTAACCTTGTGTTAGTGTCTTCTTGAAACACATCAAGTCGTGACTTCATCTGCTCGGAGACAACGCCGAAAGCTAGAAACCCCGCCCAGGCAATTCCGGCGCCGATTCCGGACCGTCGCGTCACAGGAGAAGCCACCCAATCCGTCATCATCTGCTGCGGCTGCAATGCGACTGCCGCCGGCGCCGGATTCTCCGTGAAGGAGACGCTTAGCGGCTGAGATGAAAGGTTCTGTTTCGGATGTTGGGAAGAAGATACGAAGCGGTGGTGAGAAGGAGCCGTCGCAGTGAAGAGAGTCGCCATTTTCGGAGGATTTTCAAACAATTTGAAGGAAATGTATTTTCTGTTTTTTTTTTTATATATCGAAAAAATAAAACACTACCTTATCTTGTTTGTGTGATGAAAAACTTCGACAAGACACAGTTCTCATTTCTCTTTTTTTTTTTCAACGATTTTACCATGATACAAATAATTCTTTTTTTTTTGTTTGTTCTCTCTCTTTTTTACACTTTCAATGTTGTAAAACAAAACAGAGGAAATTACGCATGAACATGATGAACATCACTGGCAAGAAACACAACACAACACGCGAGAATGATCATCCTTCACCTTCCTCAATATTCAATCTTCAATCTTCCAATGAAATTACTTTTAATAGCTCTAATCACAAGCTGTGCGAAACACTGAAGCTGAACCAAAAACCAGAAAAAAGGAAAATTCTGTAGCTTTTCCCTTCAGCTTTCCTTCAAACATTCAAAAAAATGATTTGCCACTTTGGTCTTCTTCTTCTTCTTCTTCTTCTGTTATCAATCTTTTTGTTCTTGTTCAGTTGTTAATGAAGAAGAACTGGGGACTGATCTTGGGATGTTGGAACCTGTTACAGGTTTCTGGAGCCGCTTTAGAGAAGCCATGATCTCTGCAAAACTTGGCCTTAACCTTGAATCCCTAATAAACACACACACACACACACGCACACAAAAACCACTAGATATATCAGCCAAATCATAACAATAAGATGGCTTAGAAACCAAAGTCTCAAGGTCGTTTACAGAGCTATAAGCCGTAAGAGATTCATGACTCGTTAACAGAGACATGGTCCAGTGAATTTTGCTGCGGTGTAAACACTAAATACTCACGTTTGCCAGCATTTACTGATTATATCTGCAATTGCTGGATCGACAAAGTCAGGAATGTCAAGACGTCGATGCTGAAACCCAACTGCCCCAACAACTTGCATCGGGTTCATCTTTCCCCACGGTTGCTGTAACGTAAAGAGCTCCCATAGAATCACACCGTAGCTGTAAACATCGCACCTGTTTCACGTATTGTTTTCCTCCTGACATTAGGCCTACTTCATAAATATGGAACAGAGAAGATTTTTTATGAGCAGAGCGAACAAATTTTTTTTTTTTGAAAACCATACTTCTCATCAGCAGGTTCGTTTCTTAGCACTTCTGGAGCCATCCATTCAGCCTGAAAGAGACCAACACAGATTCAAGCCTGACTTAGTTAGATTAACAAACTGGAGATTATGATAACTGCAAAGAGAGATGACTAAGACGCTAACTTCTTAGCAGCTTACCGTGCCTGCTGTTGACTTTGAAGAGAGGTATGTGCTGTTTTTCATTCTAGACAACCCGAAATCACACACCTGATAAATATGAAAAAGCCCTTACTGTTATGCACACTAATTGCTGTTACATAAGATATAATCATTATCGAATTAGCAAGAAAGAACAAATTTTATGGAGAGAATGTTGACCTTCACAACCCAGTTTTTGTCAACTAGAAGGTTCGGGGACTTTAGATCACGATGGACAATTATCGGATTACAACTATGCAAATAATTCATTCCACGAGCCTGAAAATTTTAAGAGACATCTTTCAGGTAAATCTATTGGAAGAATCGAGAAGTTACAACAGATGACAGAGATCAAAAGTAGGGAGAAAGAATGAGAAAAAGAGTAATACAGCATCAAGGGCCATCCTCAGACGCCTCCTCTCGTCTAATTGGTTATTAGGCCGATGGATTAGCCTATACAAGCTCCCTCTGCACAAGTTTTGGACAATATTACTGTAAGGACAAAAGAGAAAGACAAAAAGCACAACCAGAAGAGAAGCTTTTCAAGCCATTTTGTAAGCCACACGTGACTAATCTCCATATTTTAGAAATTCAAGGAAAATATGTGACCAACAATCATTGATGCAAAGAAGATTTGGTATCTAGAGGTCACAAAAATAGTTATTTCTAAAAGAGAAACACAGAGGCACGCCTCTGACGAATAAGGAGATGGAATGTCATTGTAGAGATGAGAATCATTTGGTATCAATCCTGCAAAGATCATAGAATTTACCGAGGAAGAAACTCTGTAATAATTGAGAGATTCGGTGGACGGGTCACAGCTCCCATGAAGAGAACAATGTTGGGGTGTCTGAGCTTTTTCATGATTTGGACCTTGAATCAGATTAAATGTTACAAGAATATATAACATGGATTTTTGATATAGAACTATAAACAAGGAACAGCAGCATAAGGAAAAGGTCAGAATAAAGGCTCGCACCTCACTTCTGAATTCCTCCAATGCTTCTCCTGTAATATCTTGATCAAGGAACTTCTTGGCAGCCACTTCCTACCAAGTCCAAGAGTTTCAACAATATGGAACTCAAACTACGGAATTGCTTAAGTCTTTCTTCATCCAGTTCTATTCAGAAAGCTTAGTGGCTATAATATTCCATGAATTCTAATTTTCTTAGTATAAATTGAAAAGCAAATATAATACTCACAGTCCCGTGCCAGTCTCCCCGATACACTTCTCCATAAGATCCTGTATCAAAAGAGGTAACTATTTAGTTCTTTGTAAAAACTAGTTACACCAAAGCAGATAACAGATGATAAGTCAGGTACCGAGTCCAATGCGTTCTCCCAAAGTAATTTCTTCCCACAAAATCTCACAGTCAGATACATCATCAAGTGCAGCATCCAACTTGGAAATTTCGTTCCCACTAGATCTGTCAGATATTCTGTCCCCTCCTGAATTTGGCCCATGATGAGAGTCCCCACTACCTTGAGGCTCATGTCCACCAGAACCAGCATCCCCATCGCTATTCGAGCCTAATTCAAGTTGCTTAGACACGGCTGCAGCTGTTGCCACAACTGCAGCAGCAGTGGCCGTGGCAGCAGCTGCAGCAGGAAGTTCTACGGTGGAGGAGTCTGAGTTTGCAGACTTGGCAGCAGCAGCAGCAACCATTGAAGATGCAACAACAGCCGCTGCAGCCACAGCAGCAGGTACGGTTCTGGCATATTCTGTAGAAGATGCTTCAGAATGTGAAGAATCAGACTGACTAACAACTTTGCCATGATCATGTGCATTTGCTTTAGATTGCAGTCTTGGTAATGGAGGCAAAAACTGCATTGGACCAAAATCGTTTTGGTGTCTTCCTTGCCGAGCTGCCTCTAAATCTTTTCCTTTCTCTTTCTTGGCTTCAGTTGGAGTTTTGATTTCAATGGTTGCCTCCAACTGCTGGGGATAAACTTCGGAAAATAAATTGGGCGGAGCTACAACTCCGCTTTCCAGTAATACATCATGAAGCTTCTGAGCTAACCGTGGATTCTCTTTGGCAGCATCAATCATATACTGTGAAACATCTTTAACTTTCATCCTCCGCGCAGCCGGGGAGCTAACACCTTCAGTCCAAGACGGTGATCTCATATGGGTGAAAGAATGAATAGGCCTGCTAGAGAGATTTTGAACTGGAGCGTTTTCAACATCTGTCACATCTTCCTTAGAAATACTTGGATGAACAATGAGATCGCATCCACCTCCGGATTGGTTTCTCTCCTTGGAATTATTGGTACTAGAACGATATTCCCCTGTCCGAAACTCTGCATTCTCTTGAAATGAGCTCTCAATCCCATTGCTGGAAGAAGCTACATGAAATGGATCTTTGTCTCCTGGACTAGCTGAATAGACAGGTTCATCATAGTCTATTTGTAGTCCTGCTGCATCAGCTGGAATAAGCGTTCCGGGGTCTCCCATGAGATCAACAATGTACTCCCTGAAATTCACAATTGTATTTGTATTGCATATAACTCAAAGTTTCTTTCATCAAGCCTCAGTGCCTCAGTATTAGCTTCAGGAGGTGCAGATAACATATCAAAGTCTATATAGACCTATGAGCATACACGCCTATTTAAACACAGCAGATATACTTTATCTATACCAGCGTACATAAACCTATACATGAATGATGGGAAAATGTTGAATCTATACATAATGCCTGAAGTTAGTGTGATGATTACCTGCCATCATCAGTCTTAATAAAGTTCATTGCCACATCTCCGGAACCGGTATATTGATGTCCTTTGACTATCCGACAAGGAACATCAACGCTATCACACAAAACCTACAAAATTTCATATAAACAAAGAGACGGAAGAAATGAAATCAACTTAAAAAGTAATATAAAAAGGCACTGCAGCCTCCACATCGTTGATTAAAAATGGATAACAATGAGCTGAAAATGTTTTGAGATTCAAAAGAGAAAGACCCTCTTGTGCAAATTTCCAGGAAATAAGTAAGAAGATAAGCCATAGAACATACTTTGAATAACAAGGCACGGTGACGAGCCAATCCAATAGTTAGAGAACCAAGTGGCAAAACCATGCTTCCGAGGGTTGCTTTCAAACTGTAACTAAGACTCCACCAAGCTCTCAGCATGCTCTCTGGATCCACGACAGGCCCACCCATGTAATCTCCAACTAAAATAGCCAGTTTCCTTACCAATTCACTGTTCACGAAACCAGAGGAAGAAACTGATCTCGATTTCGCGGCGATATCAAGAGCCGTCTGTTCAAGTCTTAACAGGTTATAATCCCCACTTCTGTTCACAAGAACAGCTTCCCATGTCACACCGTCTGAAACAGGCGTCCCTTGAAGATCGAGTAAAGGAGGTATTCTTTCTGACGAGGATGCATTCAACACTCCATACAGGTCATAAAAACCATCCAAGATCTTGTCATCATAGCCAAGACAGTTGTAATTCTGTGAATGCAAAAAACAAAATCCAGTTGATATGAGCCGGTTCAGAGAAAATGAACACTGACAAAACGTCCTGAGGTGGATTCATATTTCACAACACAATCAACCCACTTGAAATTCTATAAATAGTAATAATCAGAGAATATATGCTACGCAGAGAAAACAAAGAATAGTATTTTAATTCTGAATTTGTACTTACCCAGTACCGATAAGCAATGAGTTCTGCTGGAGAGTTCTCAGGAGCACAAGAGCCTAAACTGAATTGCTTCATAGCCTCGATCTGAGCAGCTTCAGGATCCTCCCTGGCGCTTAACTCTAAAGCCAACTGTATCTGATACTCTTCTTCAACCTCTGGGTCCTTGGAATTACTCGATTCTGAATCCTGCTGCCTCGCAGTAACATCGGGATCACCATGCTCTATGGCCTTATTAGCCCCTCCGTCCTTGGCATTGAAAGAATTTGGTGGACTAGGGCTTTTTCTATTACCGACAGAACTTAACCAATTCGATAAACCAGAAAAGGGTTTGAGCTCAGGGCTGTTGGTATGGTGAGACCTCGACGAATCCGGAGGTGACGATACATCGCTCGACGTATTGTTCCTAGTTGCCGAAATTGATCCTTCGGCTTCATCTGATTGATTCGGCGTGATATGGAGTTTCTTTAGAAAGTTCTTCATGTTCATCTTCATACTTCTTCGAATGCCAGAGAAGTGATCATCAGCCCTTAAAACTTCGCTACCGCCATGAATTTCCTCCTGCACTTTCATAAACCCTAATGCTTCGCCAAACACGACCCCGGAGATCCGGAATTTGAACCCAGATCAACGACTCATCAAAAACTTAACAAGATTTTTTTTTTTTCTTTTTCCCAATCAACACCGTTGGAACTTTCGCCGGAATTAAAGTAGACCCATCAAAGAAAGCAAAATCATCATTCAACAAGTAACAACATTTTCTGGATTTCAAAGCTGGGAAATCAAACGGCATGAAATTCCAGAGCTTGAGCTAGTGAGCCACAGAAGCTAAAACACAAGGGAATTTTCGCATCCACTCTTTTTCGATAAATCACGAAAATAGTTAAAAGCACACAACCCACTCAAATGAAAAATTTAATGCAGCAACAAAAAAAAAAAATAAGAGCATAAAACTGACAAATTCTCCGTACAATGAACCTCTCTATCTCTCCTTCAACAACAACTTGTATCTCTCTCGGCCAAAAAAGCTTACGCCACTTTTTTTTTCCTTTTTTTTTTGTTTCTAAATGGTTTCTTACGGCACTTTCTTTTCTCTGTGGAGAGTGGCTCTTCTCTGGAGAAATTGAAATTTTTGTTTTGTTTTTTTGTGGGTTTATTGAGAATTGAAAGAGAGAGAGTACTTACTGTGACATGCAAAAAAAATAAAAGAAAGGAAAGGCGTATCTTTTTCTCAGTGCGTGAACCTGAAAAGATGACGAAGAAAAAGATATACGGGATAGTTAAATTGCACAGAGACAGGCCTCACGATGCATTTAAAACGGTTGCCTTTTGTTTCTATAATAAAACATATAGAATCTACGCCATTTCTTTTTTTTTTTCTTTTCATTCCTACACAAATATTTTTTTTGAATAAATTATTGTTTTTAAATTATATGTGGATCGGTGAGCAAAAATTAAATGAAAATTATTTCCCATTTGTTCATCTTTCAAAAGGCTTTTAGTCCAGGAAACATTCATAGAAATAAATAAAAAAATTCATAATAGAACACCAATAAATATTGACGAAATATAAAACAATAAATCAAAAGGCTTTTATAAAAAATGTCTTATTTATTAAATATCGTTTGGATCTTAGGTATCTCTTTTGGGCGTAAAGGACTAACCATAAATGTCACATAAAAATTAAGTCCAGTAACCTTTTTTTTTTTTTTTTGACAGGTCCAGTAACTTTCTATTTTGAGAATGACTAGAAGAAACGGCTTATTGATCAAGTAAGCTGTCAATTCTGAGGAAAAAAGAGAATTTAATCGAATATTCCCATGAAAGATAACTCTATTATGCACGTGATAAAAATCATAAAATACAGGTGAGTTCAATTCTTTATTGTAAAAGCATCGAGAAAATCAAATCAATATGTATATAACATAGTTGTTATATATTTTTATTTTTTATCTACCTCCATATTCACTTATTTTTCATGTCATATAATATAATAAAGATTAATTATATATATATATATATATGTCAAAAATATGGACGACCACACACGTATGCATGTATGTATATGGTATATATGACTATAGGCAATCATTGAATGAATCCCTTCCGATCCCCTTGAACGGAGAAGTGAGCTGTGTGCCAAAAGTCGGCCAACACATCCACTGCACATTTTATTATTTTATAAGTATTGGTAATTCCGGATTTTTTTTTAGAATATATATAAACTAGCTCGGGGTCAACTAGATGGTATCCACAACCACACGACTGTGAGGTCAGGAAACCATACATTTAAGGTAACTTATGGGTTAGCTTGCATTTGTTTTCCACCATTAATTGTTATGTGTTGAAAATTGATTTACATGTTTTTTTTTTTTTGAACTTTTTGATTTATATGTTAGTTTTATACAAAGAAATAAAATTATAACTTTTATTTTTTGTTTATTGGAATGATAGACATAGTTAAAAAAAAAACAGTAGTTTGTATTTTGTAATATTTTCATACACATCTACCGGCAAGTGTATATGATTATAAACGACAACTAATACACGAAGTATTGTATTTATTAACCATAAAGAATACGATTGGAAAATTTTAAATGCTGAAGGGGTAGTTGGCCAACAATTAAATTTTGGGCGGCTTGAGATTTGTTTAAAAACTTTTTTTTTTTAAAAGATTTTGATTGCCAAAGTTAAAGATTGATTTGCTCGAATATTTTGCCCACTCCTAGAACACATCATCACTAAACCCTCCTGTTTATAAATTCATTATTTTATACTAGTATATAACAGAAACGCAAATGTGAATATTCGAGTAATTTGGCGTAGGTAATATACGAACACAATGTTAATAAGAAAAACTTTTTTTTTTTGATAAGTGTTAATAAGAAAAACTACTGGAAGGGAAAATAAAAGTAAGTGGAGGTCTTTTACCACCAAAAAAAAAAAAAAGAGCAAGTGGAGGTTTACTAATCACTGCACGTTATGTTTGGTTTAAGCCAATTAAAAAAACGTTTACGTAATAATATACGTGTGATTGTTAGAAAAGAGTGTTTCAATAGACAGTAGGCCAAAGCAAAGCAGGATTAAAAAGGTAAAACCGTAAAAAGAAAACATTCGTTTTGGAACGGGGATCTTTGGGTTTTGACTACTTTGACCGAAGCGCGGGAATGGTAGTGACTAGTGAGTCTAAGCTAGTGCTGATTCATGCCACGTCATAGTTATCCAATCCCAAAAAAGCAATCCTTTTACATTTTTTTTTTTTTGGCGTAATTAAGAGAAGAAAAAATAAAAGAATTTGGTGCACTCCAATTGGTGACAGCCACACGTTTTGTTGGTGCTGGGGACCACTTCCCCACCTATCACCTTTCTCCTCTTTGGCTCTTTGTCTCTCACTATCTCTATCTCTCTAAACTCTTTCTTCCTTTGTTAAGAAAACGTTAAATCATTGACAATTTATATATTAATATGCATACCATGGTGGATTAGGAATTTAGGATGTCATTATACAGTATATACGTTTCAAAAAATTTGTTAGCAAAATGCTTAAATTAATTAGACTATTTGATGATATTATATAAATAAGTTTATTAACAGTGTTTTTTTTGTTTTAACCTGCTGTTTATTTACGTGTGTGAATCGTAGCTTTTTTTTTTAATCATGTTAAACAGTTAAAAGTGAAAATAGATAAAACGTTTTTGAATCTTTTGATGGATTTAGCATATTTGTCGCACCGAATCGAAACCATGGAATGGATAGTCCCTTGTCTTTAAATGGGCTAAGGCCCATTTTTATTTTATATTACGTGAACCCCCAAAGTTAATTAATGTTCACAATCAGACCGAGTAAGTAAACCAAAATCAAACCGATTTGATTTGGTCAATAGATTTTGTGTTCTCCAATAATTTGACTTATCATAGAATGAATAATTTGTTCTTCTCCTGCGCGCGTCTCTCTCCCTTGCAGTCTTGCAGATAGATCAACTGGAACAACAAGTAGGAAAATAAATAAAGGAAAAAAAGAAAATGGAAAATAGTAAGAGAAAAAAACATGTTTTCAATTTCAACTCCTCGGGAGAAAACATTTCCCTCGAGAGAAGCGGCGAATATCGTGGAACGATTGACGAAGAACGCTTGGCTGAGAGTAAAACCGGAGACTCCCAAGTCTCTGATTAATTAGCCTCTAATCATATTGATCGATGGGTGGTGGTGGGAGTCTCGTCGACGGTGTTCGCCGATGGCTCTTTTTTCAGCGTCGTCCTTCTTCTTCCAGTAATCACAATCCTCCCACGTTTTCCAATCCCGATAAGTTAATCGACGAGGGCAACGACGGCGATTTGAAAGAGGTTACTCGTATTGTAGATTTCGATCTGTCTAGGCTAAATCAAATTAAGGTTCCAAATCGGAATCACTTACCAATGGATGCTCACAAGAAGGTAGATTTCGATTTGAATCTGATTTCATTTTGGTATCTGAATTGATTTTGTAGGAACGTCGTTTCATCCGCAAAAGCTTTGAATTTATTGACCAAATTAAGTAACTCATATATAAATCTGGTTCTCAGGTTATACCTAATGCTGAATTCTTCACCGAGTATGGAGAGGCAAACAGGTATCAGATTCAAGAAGTAGTTGGCAAAGGAAGCTATGGAGTTGTGGGTTCTGCTATAGACACACACACTGGAGAAAGAGTTGCGATCAAGAAGATAAACGATGTGTTTGACCACATCTCTGACGCAACCAGGATTCTGAGGGAGATCAAGCTGCTACGGTTGCTTCTTCACCCTGACGTCGTGGAGATCAAACACATCATGCTGCCTCCTTCCCGGAGAGAGTTTCGTGATGTTTATGTCGTGTTCGAGTTGATGGAATCTGATCTTCATCAGGTGATCAAAGCAAACGACGATCTAACTCCTGAGCATCATCAGTTTTTCTTGTACCAGCTTCTTCGTGGTTTGAAGTATGTTCATGCTGGTTAGTTGCTGCTTTTCCACTCTCTTCCACTTGTGTTTTTTTTTTAATAAGATTAGTGAACAACTATGTCTCTGTTTTTCAGCGAATGTGTTTCATCGGGATTTGAAACCGAAGAACATTCTAGCTAATGCTGATTGCAAGTTAAAGATCTGCGATTTCGGGCTGGCTCGTGTATCCTTTGATGATGCCCCGTCCGCTATTTTTTGGACTGTGAGTCATCTATTACTAAAGCTTGCGCGAGCAGTCTGTTCCTTAGGCTTAAGTTGGATAAGGTAATATTTTCTTCTAGTGCTTGTCTACTCACACTTACTATCTGTTTTTTATAGGATTATGTTGCTACTCGATGGTATCGTGCCCCTGAACTCTGTGGATCTTTTTTCTCCAAAGTAAGCTTCTAATTATTTTCTCGATTCCATGTTACTGATGTAGAGAGGCATGTATTAGAATCATAATGTATATGCCTTTTGAGTCCACTTTTGTATATTGTCCTCCTTAAGTTCTCATTGCTAACTCTACTTTTGCTAAATCTAGTATACCCCTGCGATTGATATTTGGAGCGTCGGTTGCATATTTGCCGAAATGCTTTTAGGAAAGCCGTTGTTTCCTGGAAAAAATGTAGTTCACCAATTGGATATTATGACAGATTTTCTTGGCACCCCACCTCCAGAAGGAATATCAAAGGTCAGTTATACTATTCTAGATGCTCGTTTTAGTAGTTTTGGAACCTTGAATTATACTTATTTCTTCTGTTGAAAAACTATTTGATCAAACATGTTACATCTATGAAAGTAATCTTAATTTGCCTTATAAATGAATATGCTATCTTCATATTGACAGATCAGAAATGATAAGGCGAGAAGATATCTTGGCAACATGAGGAAAAAACAGGCAGTCCCATTCTCTAAAAAATTCCCTAAAGCTGATCCTTCGGCCCTCCGCCTGTTGCAACGCCTGATTGCCTTTGATCCAAAAGATCGACCATCCGCTGAAGAAGTAAGTTGAAGTAATGTTTGCTTTGTTTTAACTTCTTTTCGAAACTCTATGCTCACTGTATTGATATCTTCTCTTGCCTGTATTTACAGGCACTAGCTGATCCGTACTTCAGTGGCCTGTCAAGTTCAGAGCGGGAACCATCGACACAGCCGATTTCAAAGCTTGAATTTGAGTTTGAGAGAAAGAAGTTAACCAAGGATGATGTCAGAGAGTTAATCTACCGAGAGGTTTTGAGCCTTCTACATCTCTTATTTGGTTTGATTCTCTCCTCTTCATGATGCTAATGGATTAGTTATCTGGGAAAAAAACATAGATACTGGAATATCATCCTCAGATGCTGGAGGAATACCTTCGTGGTGGCAATCAGCTCAGCTTCATGTACCCCAGGTTAGCCAATTGATCCTTAATTAACTGACTAAAAGTATATATAATTTTGAAGCTAATATGAAAGGGAACCCCAATATGTGGAATATCAAGCAAAGTAGATTTCTTTTGTATTCTTTAAAATCTGTTTTGGAGTTTCTGCAATAATTTTTCTAGAAATTAATCTGTGCTTAACCGGAATCTTAGTGATAACCCATCTCACAGCATCGTTTGTGACTGATGTCAAAGTTTTGCATCTTAGGTTTTCAGGTTAAAATGTTTGTGAAAATCAAAATTGTCATGTTAAAAAGTCACTGTTCTGGTTTAAAAAAAAAACTAATTGGCTGAGAATTTTCCTTTGTTGATACAGTGGGGTAGATAGATTTAGGAGGCAGTTTGCTCATCTCGAAGAAAACCAAGGTCAGGGAGGAAGAAGTAACGCACTTCAGAGACAGCATGCTTCTTTACCAAGGTACAAATAGATTAAAAAAATAAATCTCAGTTTCTTTCATCTAAATTACAACTATTGTCTCTACATCAAGTACTTGTATTGCATTTCCAGAGAGCGAGTTCCTGCATCCAAGAATGAGACAGTCGAAGAAAGCAGCAATGATATTGAGAGAAGAACATCAGCTGTTGTAGCTTCAACTTTAGACAGTCCCAAAGCTTCACAACAACCCGAAGATACAGACAATGGAGGAGGATACAGTGCACGTAACCTGATGAAAAGCGCTAGCATCAGTGGTTCTAAATGTATAGGTGTCCAATCTAAAACCAACATTGAGGTATATAGAGAGAAACCCTTTTTTTTTTTTTGAAACCCTTTTTTTTTTAAGTGAAAAGATTTTGTTCAGTGACTGCAGTCAAAAAGTGTTGCTGTGTTATCTTGCAGGACGCCATAGCAGAGGAACAAGATGATACAGTTGCTTGAGGTGGTTGCATCTCTAGACAATGCTTAGTTTTTTATTTATTTTCTTTCTATTTTTATACAGAGTTGTAGAAGCAAAAGTTTGGTTTCTCACTCTTACTCAGGAATGATTGTTGTAGAATGAAAAGTATATTTAAAACTTAGTTGTCTTTTATTTCCGGAAAAACTTAGTTATCTATGTAATCTTCTTGTAATTTATGAGGGTGGAAATTGAAAAAGAGAAGAAAAAAGGTACTTGAACACACTAATGACTAAACCTCTTCTACTCATATGACCAAATCCCCCCTCCAAAAAAGATATACCAAGAACTAACCACGTGACACTTATGCACATATGCCACGTGACATCTAAAGGGCTTATGGTGCGGGTCGGAGGTACAAGGGAAGCCATTTGGTTGGGTCAGGATCTGAGCTCCAGACAGAGAAGGCGCTCCTACATCTCATCCATTGGTTCGTTAAGCTCGGAAAATGTCGGTCTATTACATCCTTTAACGTCTCTGTTGTATTAACCCACTCTAATCCTTCCTTGGTATAAGTCTTCTCGTTGAAATTCGTCGTGAAAAACCGATCTGCTTCTAACCTCCTAATTATCGTTAATGAAACCAAGTCAAGTGAGTTTAATCCCTTGTTACGCAAGAAAGTCCTCTGTTTTAATAAATGTAGAAAAAATGATTAGAAACCTGGAGGCGACTAGGAGGAAGATGAAGAAAGCAGTTTCGCTGATGGCGAATCCTTTGATCTTCTTCTCTGCGTGCAATCCAACGTTTAGATCAAGCTTATCTATATCGCCTCCGTACACTTCTCTTAAAACCTCGATAGCTTCTACATCATCTGTCAAATCTTCCCATTTGCTGATCGGACTCATCAACAGATTCTTTCTGAATTCGTTGTATCGAGGAACTCCTCTCTCCCTGTCTCTATAAACTGAGGAAAAAATCCAAATCAAATTCGGTCAGAGAATTGGTAATATAGAAGAAGAAGAAGAAGATGCATTGATTTTGACTTACTCTCCAAGGCAGCCATATCTATAGGGTGAGGTCTATCTTCTCCATCGATGTCTTGAGCCACAAGGTTCCTCATCCAATTAGGGTAATTCCACAACGTCAACGCACCACAAGATTGGTGTCCCATTGAAACCAGTAACTGCTCAAACCCGATTCTCGAACCCTTTTTTCCTCCTTCTTTTCCGATCAATTCCGTCATCGGCACCCTGTTATAAAAACATATTTTTAGGTTAACAAAAACTGCTCTTGGATCGGCCTAAACAATGTACCAAACACTCTATTCTATGTGTCTTACTCTCGTTCTATTGCAGGGTTTGCTTTGTCTATATTCTCAGATCTCATATCTCGGAGGCTAAGTGTGTCTGGTAGAAGACAATGCATCATGTAGACACTAACGAACTCTTCGGTAAGCGAATAAGGAACTCCATGATCTTTCGGTTTCTTGAGGCCAACTAATCCGCTAAATATGGGACCAAATCTTGACCCAATCGTGTCCTTAACTTTCTTCCCTAAAAACCCATACCAATTGATCCTCATTCCAGCAGTAAGTGTGTCTGTCTTCAAGAGCTCTATAGTCCAATCGATAGTGTGAACTTTAGCGATAACCGCTGCTGTTACCAATCTTGCAGTGCGGTAGAGTTTCTCATCATCAAAATCTGGATACCGTTCCTGAAAAAGGTTGAAACTTAGTGTGTGATTCAACAACATAAACAGAGAGGTTACTTGCAACACAAGAGATATACTAAAACCTAATATATGGATGACTTACTTTGAGCATTTCACAAACAGCGTTGTGTTCTTTGACAAAGAGAGCTTGCAACAAGGAGAAACCTGACCAGCTGTTTCTTATGTCACCGGAGATCGGGATACCTCTTTCGTCTCGCTCCAACAAGCCATCATCACCAGAGATTTTTAGCTTTCCGTCCTTGAAAACTCTAACTCTTCTCATTCCAGTCTCATCATTTCCATATATTACACTCCCATCCCTATTTCCAAAATTATTCATAAAACCGACCTTGGATAATAATTAAACAACAATTAAGCAGTGATTAATCACAGGTTTTATCGCAAATACTTACCACCAAGGGGTTCTAGTGTTGACAGCACCAGATTTGTGGTGATCACCAGAGAGAACTTTCTTCGTTTTGAAGAACTTGAATGACTTCAATGGACATCCACTTGCTACTTCTTCTGGAGCATTAAGCTCGATCTGGTTTAGGTTTTAAAATCGTAATTAATATTTAATCTAAAGTTTTTTTTTTTTAGGGAACAAAACCAAATGTTGAATATTGAAGGGGTTAGTTTCAAGAGAATAAAAACCTGGTGGGTGTCTTCTAAATGATCAACCCAATCATGGATCATGAACTGAATCCAAGAACAAGCTATCACGTTGAATTGGTCCCCATTGTCAATGAATCTTTTTCTCGCTAGCAACTTTGTAGCCACCTCACTTGGATGTGGATCCAAAATCTGTAATAGTCAACAATCCAACAGTCTGTAATAGTCAACAAACTAGTGATGATAAAATAAAAACAAATTTTCTAGATGAATTACTAATCATGCAAAAAAAACAAAATCAGTTTCATAACAAACAAAAACTTTATTCCATAAAAAATCAAAAGATATTTAAAGTTAAAGCAAAAGAAGATCATACATCATGTCAACCACTAGTGAGTAGAGATAAGAAAAGGAAACGCGTCACAAAATTTGTTTCTACTGTTTCATTCCGCTAATTTTCTCCTTTTTTTTCCCTAAATTATCAATTCGATTAACATTTACAATTTGATCGATTTTTTTTATTATAATTAATTTCACAAATTTGCTTGCATGTTGTGTAAGAGTAATAGTAAATATAATTGGGGAAAAAAAAAAAACTTACGCCGTACTGAGAAGTACATGGAGGCATATTCCGGCCAATAAAGGTGCCTTGGCTACCGACGGAATCATCGGAGGGATGATTACACTTGCCGTCAGCCGTACGATAAGAGAACTCATCGGTGTCGTAACCCTGACCGTTGATTCCACCGACGTGTATCAGATTGTAACGTTGATGTAGATGTCTTCGTATCCCCAAGTAAGCTACTCCCAATAACACTGGAAATCTATGCCACAATCCTACCTTGTCCACTAAGTGCACAATCTACGTAAAATTAAAAGAAAAATCAAATTATAATAATCAAATAGAAAAGAGAATCATTATTGATTTAATAATTTTCTTAGAAGGAAAAAAAGAAGAATCACTACAGTTATAAGAGAGAGATAGACAGCGAGATGTTGTACTTACATAGAACAAAAAGGAATCAAAGAGAGACATCTTGGAAACAACATGATGAAGCTCAGGATGAAGAAACCAAGAAGAAGATGGAGAGAAACTCATTTTGATCTTGTTTAAAAAACTTTTTTTTTTTTGTATCTTCTTTGGATTATGTATTTGCTTTATGCTTTAAATGATAGTCACACAATTGTAATGGTTGTATTCACACGATTACTCACAATATATTTATATAGACCCACACGCATACTCACATATTTACATATATGTATGTATGAATTTTTTATTATTGTCAATTTATTAAAGAAGTCAACGACTCGTCGTCAAGCATTGCCTTGACTAGGGGGAGTGACTGGCTAAATAGATTTTTATTAAGATTTTTCCTAAACTAAATTCGAGATTTTGTTTTTGTAAAAGAAACTAAAGTCGACATAATTGGAATCATTTATATAAAAAGAGAGTAGTATCTTAAAAATACATGATTCATACTAATATTAACAGTGTAAATGGTCAAATTATTGATATTTCATTCTCTATTTGATCGACCTTTCTTATCTTGCATTATTATACTATATATAAAGAGAGTAGTATTAGCTAACAATTGATGATAAAATTGATGATAAGATAATGTGTATTCATGTCCAGGTCATACATATTGTTTAAACCACAGACAAAAAAATCATGCATTTTTTTTTGTATTTCATTCCTTATTTGGTCAACCTTTCTTATTTTATCTTTTAACCCCCCCCCCCCCCTTTTCCAAAAAAAAAACCGCAAAAAAAACTTTCTTATTTTGCATAATTATAATTATTATATAAAAGGAGAATAGTATTGGCAAATAATTTATTAATGTTGATATTAATATTGTTGAATCATATAGTCAATACATGCATTATTGATACTAGATAGCATATGTACCAGGTCAAGTGGGGATTTTGAAAATTTAGGAGAATTAATGTATATAAGGGTTTAAAATACTGATTTAAAATATTACTAGTTTTTATAGTATTATATATATATATATATATATTATCACAAACTTGATGTACTTAAATATGACAAGTACAATTTGAAAAACACCTATTTATATATATACCTTTTACTTTTTATTATGTTGAAGCAATTCAATCAAAATTTGTAACATATTCGATAATACATTGTCTCATAGCAGTATTAAAAGATTTCGTTTTCTATTTGATGAACCTTTCTTGCATTTATGTAAAGCTCACCTGGTTTGACTCATCTAATTTTAAACCTCAGTTATATTTAAATATATTTCTAACTATATAAAATACTAAGATAAAATAATAATTAAATATTAATTATTTAAAGTATAATATTCTTCTCTGTTTCATATTAATTATCGTTTAAGTTTTTTTTACACATATTAAAAAACTGTTTAATTTTTTTATTTGATCTCTTATTAATATTTTATTTAATATTATTAATTAATAAATTAATAAAATAAAAATAAAAATCGAGTTTTTGTCAAAATTTTATATTGAAAACATAAAATGACCACTAATTTGAAACGTAGAAAGTACATATATAGTAATATGGATTAATTGAGTTTATTACCAATATTAGCCACGACTTATAAGGCGTGTGAAAGAGTCAAAAGAGGCTGAAGGATAAAAGAGATCGACAAATCAAATCAAAATTTTAGATAGTTATACAAAAATGTTACTACTGTTTTTTTTTTCGCTTCTTAATTTATCGAAAAAATGTTTGCATGCAGTGCTGCTCAAAATTCGAGAAATGAATTTAAGTCGGTCGCGTAACGACCACCTGTATTATTAATAAATACTTATATTTATAGAGAGTTGTTTAGTTGTTGTTTTTTTTTTTTAAAGAGTTGTTTGGTTGTTACCGGTGAAAAAAAGAAAGAGTTGTATGGTTTTGTTTTCTTTAGTGGTATTGGTTCAATCCATAGAAATATATATATATATATTTTTTTTTTTTGCTAAAAGGTTTTCCATAGAAATATCTTAAGTTTTAGGGATCACATGAACCCTGGTTTTGAATTTTCTACTCTGATATTGAGTCCTAAATATAATTAGATGGGTTGGTTACCCAGTCACAGAAGTTGTGTTGATTTTTATTTCTTTAACTCATTTATTAATTATAGGACAAAATGCCGCTGATATTTATGAGTTCGATCTCCAGTTTGTCTACTACTGTACATGCATGTTTTCTTCTTTTCGATAGATATACTCTAGTCTTGTTCTCCGGTCTCATAGTTTCTGGTCCGTATACGTATCAAATTATAATTAAGGAGTGGGGACAAGAAAATACATCTTTTATTGCTTGTCGAAAAATGAAATTACATTATATATGAATTACGATGTGTAATTGAACCAGTGGGCTCGTTTTGCCACTCACAATTTTGTCTAGGTAGAGAAACTTGCCCACATATGGCTAAAAACACCGTCCAATATAAGACCTTCTTGTGCGATTAACCATCGATCAACCTCTTTCTAAGTTCTGCAAAGGAATATAAAGAAATAAATTACAAGCAATCAATTTAGCTATAGATAACTCGTTTCCCTCTTAACCTGTTCTTCAAGCTTTAATTTTACTGTTAGTCTGTTAGGTTAAACTACTATAATCAGTCATTAACAAAATGATTATGTATTACAAGTAGACCACGGTTAATTTTGTCCATAGCACTAGATACAAATCATGTAAATATATACATTTTTTTGTTATAATTTGGACTTGGAGCTCAAAACCGAGATGAAATAATATTAAGACACGACAAGTGTACGGATGTGAGATAGTGGTGTGTCGTAAGGGTTGACTTAGGTGAAGAGAAAACGAAGGAGTGAGAGAGAAGGCTTCGTGAACTAATAAATGTGTAGATAAGCTCTAACTATATAATAATTTAGTTATCCATTTTTGTGCTTGAATCTCGGTTTTTAGATTAAAAAAAAGTAGAAAGCAGTTTCAATATATGCGTGCTCTAAAATTATCAGAATATTTGGCTGTTTATTTTTTTCATTTTTAAATCATTGTTAAACCCGAATACTGAATGTAGTTCCTAATTAGTTATAGGGCTTGTCACTTGTCAGTTTAGTAACGCAATCAAATTATGTAGATGATCGTGACAAGACACCAATACTAACGACAATATGATGCAGTTTTGTTGAAACTTAATACCCTATACGGAAACCATGTTCGATTTTCATAAATTTATAGAACGTAACATACTTATATATAGTTTATAAAAATCCTTTACATATAGACAGTTTTGGTCTCATGCACTTTGATTTCCTTTTCAAGTAGATAGATTGTCTCACCTTCCAATGCCATTCTCACGGAATTTTAGGAAAAATTCATTGATTTCACCGTCTGTTATCTGGTAGCCAATCTTTATCGCCAAAAGTTTTCTACTTACAGCATTATTCATTTTGTTAGATCTTAATTTTCACTAATGCATCTGTAGAATATTTTACCAGAAACCTATAGATTCAATAAATCAATAATTGATTCTCTTTTAGTTTGCAGTAGAAATTAAGGGAAAAAAAAAATGGTAGAACAACAGTCCACCACCATTGTACGTGTTAACAACTGATGTACTACGGCGAATGGATAAATTTCAAAATATTTAACACTATCAAAAAGAGAATATTCGTTATTTTCTATGTATACGTTTAATTATAAGAAATTGTAATTCCAAGGGCCCAAAAAAGATTGACTCAGTTTTAGATTCATTAAAAGCATCATAAATATTTTGTCAACTCGTGGAAGAGTCACTTTCACTAATCAATAATGCAAAGGCATATACCATTATGGCTGCTTGACTTCTATGGAAGAGTCGAAACAGTTTCATCTATCAAAAAAAGAGAGTCATCTTTTTGGATTAATATGAGTGTGCAGACAAATTCGTGAGAAACCACCACCACTTTTTCAACTATGCTCTTCCTCTGAAGATCACATATCTTAATCCCCTGTCGATGGTTGGATAACTTCTGTTAGAGAGAGAATTAGCACATTGCTTATTTACTTAGGTGATATTCTGAATCAACAGCTTCTCAAAACTTTTGGCTATAAATGGGATTCCAACGAAAGGAAATGGGAAAATTTATGAAGCACATTTTTTTGTTGTTGTCGAGAGACTCGCCGCCAATCAAAGAAAACGATTAGAGTTGATATTAATGGGCCTTAATTTGGGCCTATTGAATGTGCATGAATTTTAACTTACGTTGGGCCTATATTTCGGTCCATATCTGCGACAAACCTTCTGCCGTAAGAGGAAGGCGAAGATTTATTTTGTGTGTGTTTTTTGTCATTTCGTTTCCGAAGTTCATAATGATTCTGTTTTCACAAATGAATAGTAATAAGGTTTTTTGTTCCCGTTAGGCCAGTACAAGAGTTTAAGATTTTTGTTTACAAAATCAAAACATCAATCGCGGGAAAACATTAATGTTTTTTCAAAAATGTTTATTGATAGAACAAAGTACTAAAACCCAACGTCTTTAAATTATTTAAACTAAAATTTGCTGAAGGCGCACATACGGTAGTAAGGATATTCTTTGGTTATGGAAGAGCCCTTTCTAGCTCAATTGAAATCACATTGCTCCTTCATGTAATGTAACCACGATTCTGGACTTAGGAAGCCATGCCGTGCGTAGATAACAAGTTATCTTCGCCATCTCTTAGTATTGTCTAATTTATAAGCTCCGATAACCCACGAGAAATCAACATTTCACTTCATATTCTGGTAAATGAATATACCTAAAACACGTTAAATAATAGTAAAATCTAATTTAATAGATTTTCTGTTAGTATGACGAAAATAAAAGTTCAGTTGATACAATCACTATACATAGAGAAAAATAGCATATTACACACCAGAAAAATACACATCCAACATGGCTTAGTTTCCCGGACAAAAGAAAGATTTCAGTTTGTGTTTATCTACTACAAAGACCTCTTCTGTTTTTTTTTTGTTATCTCAACAACTTAGAAACTAATGTGTGTTTGACAATTTATGTTTGCCATTTATCAACTAAGCTTTACCAACATTACCCGCACTACATCGAAATAAATAACAATGATTACTTTTTTCTACTGTTTCACTGTGTCTATTTCTACTGTTTCACCGTGTCTAGTGGAATGAATTTAAGGTTTTGGCCTTTTGGGTATGGCCAAGAAAAATAAGAATCACTGTTCCGTTGCAACTCGCAAGTCCATTTTAAAGTTTAACCCGTTGAACTACCTGTTTTTTAATTTTGTTAATATATATTTGAAATCTGATACAATTAATAGTCATACCAAATGATCTGACAAATGAATTATATAAAATGATCCGATCATAATTTTCAATTGATATGGGAAGAAATTCATTTTCGCAATAATTTAAGTACTGAGATTGACAGATAAAACCATTAAAGTGCAAGTCAAAAGATATTGGTAACAAAGAACGAAAAATTTTAAGCAAGCTCAAAATTAATATGGATCTTTGCATATGCCGAGGCATTTACATAAACTCTAATTTTGAAAAAGTAAAAAGGCAATGCAAAACCACATTACACAGTTCTTAAGAATAAAAACCATCACCATAAAGAACATATAATCTGGAAATTAACTAGAATATCTCTTCAGATTAATACTTGCTAATACATAATAATATCAACACCATAACTTAATTAATTACTGTAGAGAAGTAAATTAAGATAAAGTGAAAGAAGATGTAGAGCTCCCTTCAATCCAAAGAAGAGTAAAAGCCATTAAAGGGCAAGTTAAAGCTCCTGAGATATGCAAGCCATAGAACCTTATCCTTTTTTTCTTTTCAAGGATTAGGGCTTATGGGATCCATAGCTTAGCAGCTTTTCTTTACCCTACTAAACTCTCGTTTGAACTTAAAGGAGCTCTACTTCTGATCTTCTTTTTGTTCTCGAGAAAATCATTTTGGTCTGAACAAGATCTATCAAGAAAGAAAATTACACTTTTCAAAAACGATTCAAATATGTTATGGATCTGATACGTATATACATATTTTCTGCTAAAACTCAACAACAAAACAAATTCTCCGTTGGTGAAAATAGAAACAACCCTAGAAGTTAGATCTTAAAAGAACTAAGAAATCGAGAAGTAAAAAGAAAAGAGATACTAATACATCCAACTCTTCAAAACATGATAAAGGATAGCTATCCCAAAGAAAGATGAAGAACCCTAGTTAACCCTAAAGAGATATAGAGAGAAGGGGAAAGAGAGAGAGAGATAGAGGACACGTCAAGTTTTGGTAAGAACTTAGAGACAGAGAGTTGTAATTATAGTGGTTTAGATATTCGTTCGTTATTGAAGGAAGTAGAAAAATAATAAAAATGAAAATCAGAAAAAGAAATAAACAGGTGGGTATCTGAAAAGACATGGGAAGGGTCTGACATTGTTTAGTGTTAGATTCCCTACGCGTCACATGCGTCCTTCTCGGCTTTTGTGCTTCACTCTTCTTTTTTCAAGATTCATTATTATTTATAAATATACTAACTACTACTATTATTATTCTTTCCAACCACTAGTCACCACCATTTCCCACTACATTTTTAAGATCCAACTTTAACATTGTGTATTTTGGCCTACCAAATTTTCTTTTTAAAAATGTACAAAGTGTCTTCTTCGTCGTCTACAAAATTTTGTTAGCCCTAAAAAAAAAAGCCACAATACCTAATTGCAACACGAAATACAGAAATAGCTTGTTGTGTGGTCAAGATTAAGTCAGATGATGTGGGCACAAAAGCAGGTTATTATTACTCTGAATGAGAATCTATGGCTAGATTTATTACAGCGAACTTGTCTTATTACCTCACGAGTCTGGTCTCTATCACAAATTCACAATCCACGCCGATGTTTAAACTTATTCAATGCCTTATTTTAAAGTTTGTTAAAATAAAACAATGGTATGCGTTCAAACAAATACTTGACCTTGCAAATTCCGAAATATCCTATTTTTAATTTTACTAGTTTCATGATACTTCTTGATCGATCCTTGTTTCGGATTAAAAAAAAGAAAAGAAGCATTTGTCCCCATATATGATGCTTGTGCCGAATAGTTTTTCTTAACGGTCCATAGAAATGAGCATCAAAAGTATATTTTTTGCTTTGTATAACTGCCGACGGAATTATCATTTGGGCCTTATTGTTAGGCTTGGCCCTATAACTTATCAAATCACAAACCAAAGAAACTTGACGAGTCAATGTTGAGTAAACCGGACCGAGCCGAACAAATTTTTTTGTTGTTGTTATGAATCTAAACGACGTCGTTACCTGGGACGGACGCTTCCCAGCTTTTGCTTTTTGTTATTTTCCTGAAGAACTTGACGCAAAACCCGTTTCCCAGCTTTAGAGCGTCTCTTTCCTTTTTCGTTTACTTTTTCGATATTTTCCCTCAAATGCCGATTTCTTCTGTAAATCCTCCAACGGCTACTTTTTCCCAGGAGCCGGAGCTTCCAACATAAAGCCAACCTTTACATTAGTAAGAACAAATATCAAATTCCGTTGTTTGGTTGTAATCGGGTGGAGGAAAACAGTGAATCCCGGAGATGGAGCAGCCGAAGAAAGTTGCTGATAGGTACCTGAAGCGAGAAGTTCTGGGCCAAGGTACTTATGGAGTCGTCTTCAAAGCTACAGATACTAAGGTGATTCCTCACTCAATTCTTCAGTTTTTGTAAGCGATCCCACGAAACTAGGTTTCAGATTACGTCGGCGATTCTGAATTTCTTCCCCTTTTGGTTTCTCATAGCTTTAGGGTTTCAAAATTTAGCTGTGAAGGCCAATTTGTTTCGGATTTCTTTTGGATGATGCAATATGGGGAATTACTTGTTTGAATCAAAATTGTCATTTTTCTCTGCGTTTTCTTCGTTAATGGATTTGAAGTTTATTAGCGTTTGTTCCTTTTGGATTGTTTTCTTTGGGGGAAACCTGCAGAACGGACAAACTGTAGCGATCAAGAAAATAAGAATTGGTAAACAGAAGGAAGGTGTAAACATAACAGCTCTCAGAGAAATCAAATTGCTCAAAGAGCTTAAGCATCCACACATAATTGAGCTGATTGATGCATTCCCTCACAAGGAGAACTTGCACATTGTGTTTGAGTTCATGGAGACTGACCTCGAAGCAGTGATTCGAGATCCTAATCTGTTTCTTTCCCCCGCCGACGTCAAATCGTACCTCCAAATGACACTAAAAGGTCTTGAGTATTGCCATGACAAATGGGTTTTGCACAGGTACTCCTACTGCTACTAGTTATGTCATACAGAAGTGGCTTACTCTCCGATAAGTACTCTTCTGATTGATTTTCTCTTGGGTTGTGTTCAGAGATATGAAGCCGAACAACTTGCTAATAGGCCCCAATGGACAACTGAAACTTGCAGATTTTGGGTTAGCTCGTATATTTGGTAGCCCAGGTCGTAAGTTTACTCACCAGGTAATCTTTTTTTTGGGTACATTGCTAATTTATCTAGCTGCTGCGTTATCTTTCACATCTTTGATTTGATACCAACTATTTCATAGGTCTTTGCTAGATGGTATAGAGCACCTGAACTTCTGTTTGGTGCAAAACATTATGGTGCTGCAGTTGATGTTTGGGCTGCTGGCTGCGTTTTCGCTGAACTTCTGTTACGCAGACCATTTCTTCAGGTGAAACTCCGTTTTTGTGTGTGTTCATGATCCAATTCGTTTGTTTGCGCTTTTCTCTATGCTTGCTTATTCCATTATTGCAGGGAAACAGTGATATCGATCAATTAAGTAAAATCTTTGCCGCTTTTGGGACCCCTAAAGAAGATCAGTGGCCAGATATGCTTTGCCTTCCTGATTATGTAGAGTATCAACTTGTCTCCGCGCCGTCTCTACGTTCTTTATTCCCAACGGTTAGCGAGGATGCTCTAGATTTGTTGTCAAAGATGTTCACCTATGACCCCAAGTATAGAATATCGATTCAGCAGGCTCTACAACACAGGTACCGAAAGCTTTTCCTATGGAGAATACATAAAGAAAAAACACCAGTTATTAGTTTTGTGCTCAGACCTTTGAATTCCTTTTAATAGGTACTTTACATCTGCACCTTCTCCTACTGATCCTTTGAAGCTCCCAAGACCAGTTCGCAAGCAGGACGCGAAATCATCTGACAGCAAACTGAAAACCATTAAAGTGTTATCACCTGCACATAAGCTTAGAAGAGTAATGCCTGACCGAGGAAAGCCTGTTAGTGGTTTCAAGGACCAGAGTGTTGACGTCATGAAACAGGCTAGCCATGATGGACAAGCACCAATGTCTTTAGATTTCACCATCTTAGCCGAGCGGCCACCAAACCGACCAACCATCACCAGGTAAAAAAAGAAACAATTGGTTCAGTCGTTTTTGCAGTTAGTTCTTGTTCAGCTTTAAAGAAGAAAACTTCTGATGGGTTCTTGATATTTGGTTTTGCAGCGCGGATAGATCTCATCTGAAGAGGAAACTCGATCTCGAGTTCCTATAGGATATAACGGTAACAGGATGGCTTCTTCATGTCATTCTCAGGTGTTCATGGCTTTTACTGGTTGCTTTTGGTCACCAGTTCCTGAAATTTTGTCATATACAAATACAACTAGTATAGTGATGATGAATATGGCGAATCATTCTTTCTGTTTACTGTAAAACAAAAAAAGCAAAGAAACATTAATTGACAGATGATTAACTAATCATCATGTACACCCATCATAAATAAACATATCTGCTTTTTTCTGGCCTCTGTTTAGTTGCGACTTACAGAGAGAGTTCTGATCCCAAACTCGTTTCTTTATCGAAGTTTTTTCATTTATCATAGAGTACTATTGAAACTCCAAATATATTGAGATTGTGATGCATGGATTTTTTGTAAAAGCAACGAATACTCCCAGATTCTTCTTAAGAATGCTTTACAAGAGACAGACTCTCATTAACCAACACCCAGATTCCATTTTTTGTAACTGACTTCGAAAATAAGCACGTCTACCACAAGAAGCCACGACACAATATACCACAAGTTGACAAGTGAAAAATAATAGCATATGGTAGATTGTTTCAGAAACAATTCTTGAAGAATCAAATACTCTTTTATTCATTAACGTAAAGTTATATGCTCATTTGCAAATTCCAATGCTTTTCCTCATTGTGGAATTGATTATTGGACATTATCATCTTTGTCATCTGAAGATCCCACTCTGTTTGTAGCTTTCTTTGCCTATTAGAAGATAACAAAATCACATCAGGCACAGTTTTGGATTTGCTTATATAAAAAGTGGACTTAAAAAAGTCGAAAAAATAGTTACCTCTTTATCCCAGTTTGTAAATATAGTGACTAGGGAAAGACACAACACTTGAACAGCCGGTGCTGTTACTATTCCAAGCCAAAGCCCCTAAAAATGATATAAAAAAGAGATTAACACCACAAATATTATACACTTATTTTTGACAATGAGAAAGATGAGTTTCAAAGATTATTACCCGACCACCGATGTGGAAGTGGAAACCAAGTAATAAACCTAACGGAACTCCTACAAGATAATACGATCCAAGATTCACGCACGCTCCAATTTTCTGCCATCCACATCCTCTAGCAACCCCTATGCAACCATAATAAATCAAAATCATTTAAACCGGGTTTAATCGGATACACATAAGTCAAAGAGCCAAAGTTATGTTTAGTATCAAAGAACCTGAGAGAACGCATTGGAGGCCATCAAGGAAGTTTCCACATGCGACAATCGGTATCATTGATGCAGCATATGCGATGATTTTCGGGTCACTGCTAAAAGCGTGGCCTATGATCTTCCGAATCGATAACAAAACCGTCACGACCACAATACCCTCAGCAACTGCTATGCCTACGATGACATATACTGCCACTTTTGCCACTTGTGGGTTCCCAGCTCCTAACTCGTTCGACACCCTTATGCTGCAAGTTAACAACAAGTGTAACAGAATTGAGATAGGTTGGTTTGTTAAAATTCTTTTATATATGTGCTTTTCGATAGTTTAAAAAAAAAAAAAATTTGTTACTCATGTACTAACCTCGCAGCACCACCAAGACCGACCGAGATCTGCCAGATTGTTAGTGAAGTATTTAGATTGAAAAGTTGCAGAATAACAAAGAAGTACAAACTCTCAGAAAAGAAAAATAGACGACAATGATTAAAAAAAACTTACCAGATTGAAAGAACCGAAGTTTCTAAAACAGGGCTAGGGAGAAGGCCCGAGGCCAGAACCAGAAGCTCGAACGACCACAGCTCCAAACTGTCTTAAACAGAACCGAACTAAATCAAGACAGTAACTAGACCTGAACAATGCAGCGATTGTGTTTCTATAACTTACCAGACCATGACTGCTGAAGGAAAAGCAATTTTAGAGAAATCATAAATCTCATGAAAAGCCTCCTTTGAAAACCCGGTCCAGCTATGCGAGCAAGAAGGCGAGAACTTGACATAGCACGAGAGGAGAATGACATTGAACCAGTAAGAGACCGAAATGGCCAGAGCAGCTCCTCTGTATCCTAAACCAGTCTTCAACACAAACAACCAACAGAGAAGCAAATGAAGACAAGTGGTGATTCCAGAGGAGACGAAAACAGGAAACACATTGTTCTGCGCTTGCAAGAACCTGTTGATGCATTGGAGTAGCCCGTATGCGAAGAGGCTCGGGATCATGTATCTCGCGTACGAGCCAGCAACGCTTGCAATGGACTTGTCTTGGTGTACAAGTACGAGTATCTGTTCTGTGTAAGCCCAAATGATGGAGAGAGGAACAGAGAGTATCAGAAGAACAAACATTGCTCTCTGCATTTGAATCCCCAATTTCCCGTACAGCTTTGCTCCGTACGCCTGACCACATAGCGTCTCCAACGCACTCGCTGTTCCCAACTGTTCACATACACAACACACAAATGCGTTGAATTCGAAATTTGGTTTTCACAGAACAGAGGAAGAAGACGACGAGGTTATTACACCCACAAGCCTGAAACGCAGCGTTTATGATTTTAAAAACTGAATGCAATCACAGATCTAGGAATAAAATTGTGTCTTTCTTTTAAATCGGATAGAGACACGTACGAGGAAGGTGAAGCCGGTGACGGAGGCGAAGGAGGTGGCGATAGAGGCGGCAGAGAGGGGAAGAGATCCGAGATGGCCAACGAACATGACGGAGATGACTTGGAGAGAGTACTGAAGGAGGCTTACACCAATGAGCGGTGCCGAAAGCCATAGCTGTTTCTTCACTTCCTCCTTCACACGAATCGTCTTCGTCTCTCTTTCTGTGATCAGAAGCGGAGGAGTCACACCATCCTCCATCTTCTCTGAATCTCTGTCTCTCTCTCGCAGAAGGTAAGAATTAATGTAAAAATAATCAAAACAAATAGAATACAAACTCTCTCTCTATCTCTCTGTTTCTGTTTTTTAGGGTTTCTGTGAAGCCGTCGTTAATATTTATGTTTTTCCCAATAAACAATTCTTGTCTCTGGTTTTAAATTTCTGCGTTTGTGGCGAATGTTGGTGGTATACATACTTGGAAATAAATCTCCATTCTGTTTTTAAATAAAAGAGAATTTACTAATTAATTCCTATTACTACTTCTCCCAATTAGGCAAATGATTTATTATTAACGTTTTTTTACGATACTGCATATTGACTCAGACAATTATGATCGAAATATGCTCACAAATCCACAACCATCCATTTTTATTCGAAGCTTTCGATTATAGACAATGACGTGAGTGGCTCCTACTTCTCTTCTCCAGCGAGTCAGGACACAACCACCACCGTCAGATCCTGCAATCTCCGTTTCCGACAAAATCAACGCCGCCAAGAAGAAGTACGCTCTGATCCCTGATCGCTTCTCTTCCCTTGATCAAATTCGTTTTTTCTTTTCTTTTGTGTTGTATCTCAATAACTGGTGTTGGCTGGACATTTACTTCCATGCTCTTTTGAGTTCTTCAAAGTCTAATAATTTAAGATTGATTATTTTATTTGGTTCTCTACTCAATTTTCGTTGATAAATTTTCTGACAAGAAAAAAAAAAGGGAAAAATGTCTGAAAAAGAACATGAAGAGTTGTGTTCACTTTGTTCTTGAGCTATCGAATGGTGTTTTTTAAAAAAATGTATCAAAGGCTCTAAGAGAAGCTGGTCTTGAATCATCCAACCTCATTCTCGAATGGGCTGGTAAGTATAAATACAACTTATTGTTGTAATTATTCGCATATTTTGAATGTAACAGAGTATCGTTCTGTTTTCAGGGAAAACTTATTTCAAAGGAAAATGTCTGCACGAGCTCGGTGAAACTCCGAATCCATATGAAAAGGCGATATTTGTAATCGGCCAAACATTGGCTCCTTTCGACGAAGACAATCTTATCCCTTGTTTCGGTTATTAGACACAGAGATTTGTGTCTTCGAACAAACCCACCAAATATTCCTCAGCAGCTTCCAACTAAAGAAAGCAATCCAAACGGAACACTAGGTGAACTTTTTCAGGACAAAAGAAATATCCTAGTGTAGGGCTTCAAGGTTACTTGCGAGTCAAGGGAGGATCCTACTGGTAACCGTTCTTCTCCGGGAATGGTTGCTGCGCCAAGAAAACAAAACATTAAAGAAACAGAGAAAGTCAGGCTCTTGGACCTCATATGCATAAACCACCCATCTTACATCGAAAATACAACAATGAAGGACTAGTGAAATCAGGTTTCAGAGCCAACACTTACACGGCAAGAAGGAAACAAACAACCCAGATTCTCACAAGTTCTCTAGAAACATAATAAACTTAGTATGAATATGGCTATGTTGATATTTACTAACCTGCCGATTCATCTGTGCAACGCATAGGCTTTAGAGATTCCAAATCAGCATCGTCTTTCTCCCCAGTCTTCTGTTTCTTATTTTTGCTCTCCTCAAAAGAGGAATCTCCTTCAAGATTGCTTAAACCCTCCTTTTTCTTCCTCTTGAATGTGTACTTGATACATCGGTTTTTATTAACTGCCAAAACTGGAGTTCCTTCACACAAAGGAGATGCCGAAACATCCATGCCCTCGCAGCTCTGGTTTTCTTCCTTCCTTGCCTCTGTTTCGCTAATCGCAGACTTTCTGTCATTTTCATTATTCCCTCGGAGATGTTTTAAAGGGTATTGGGAGTGCCAAAGTCCTTCTGAGAAGAGTTCTGAGACACCATTGGGGCTTCTCCAGCTACAGATGTTTTGAGGATCTCGATTTACCAGATTCTGTCTACATTCCGCAGTGAGATGTTCAACAGTGACAAAACCGGGCTTCTTGGTAGAGACTGGATTGGAAGCAAGAAACCGCCATTTGGAACAAACGAGATGTTGCTGCAGAAACTTAAGCTCTTCCTGGAGTTCCATGCTTGATGGAAGACTAACTAAATACAGTGTCTCTGTTACCTTAGAAGAAGTGCGGTATGTTCCAGCTATGGAACAAAAAAAAGAGAACTAGAGTGTTTCTGTTACCTTAGAAATGCCTTGTATCGACTTTGCAGAAGTTTTGGGATAAAATACATTTATTCTTGTTGGTTGCGTCCGGTTTGGCCTTGTCTATAAGGCTAACTTGGACATCGGGACGAAACTGGCGGTTAAGAAGGTCACAGTCATTGCAGACTATGGTCTGACGGAAAAGGAATTCAAGGCAGAGGTAGAAGTTCTGTCCAGGGACAAACACGAAAACCTGGTCGCTCTTCAAGGTGATTGCGTCCATGATAGTGCCCACATACTTATTTACTCGTTCATGGAGAAGGCAAGTCTTGATTATTGGCTGCACGAGGGTCCAGCCCAACTGGATTGGCCAAAAAAGACTTCACATTATAAGCTTGGTTACTCTGCCTCATAAAGTGTGTGCACCAAGATTATCCAATTTGGTTGAATAAATAGGGGGAACAGAGGACATTTATCATTCTAAAATAAACCAAAATTGTAAGCATAGAGTCTAACAACTATTCATGTCAATGAAAAGGAATCTTAAGTACCAGTCGTTCACAGAGCATAGAGAAATCACAAGTTAACTGAAATGAAGAATCGACAAGAACAAATGGACAAAAATAGGATGACTCTTTAGAGCAGAAAAGAAAAACCCAATAGTCCACTTGATTCGAAGAAAAATCTTCACAATTTGTTACTTCAGCTTCGGTTTGTTTTTCAATTCCGAGAGTGAAATCTTCTAATTTGTGCACATCTTCTTCCTCTTCCACTTCTGCAGATCTTCGAGAGTAGTTTCTTTTTCTTGTCCATGGCGCAGAATCTCCACCTTGACCTTGATAGACAAAATTCTCATTGGGGTCAATAAAGATTTCATTTCATGTTTAACAGATCAACCAAGAAAATTCAATTCAAGTTTAAAAGATACTAACCTTTCAGATATTTAACTGCCTGCTCCAAAGATCGATGCGGTGGAAGGAGGAATTTGGGTTGTAAAAGTTGTAAAATACCTTCGTGGCGACTTCCAAGTCCCTTGCCAGGATATAACCCATTTTCACCAACATTTTTGAACCAAGGCCACTTGTGTGTTTCTCCCATGTAGCTACTTCAGTTTCTTCTTCTTTGGCTTCAGTTTGTTTTTCAATTTTCAGAGTAAAATCGTCCAATTTGTGCACATCTTCTTCCTCTTCCACTTCTGCAGATCGTGGAAAGTAGTTTCTTTTTCTTGTCCATGGATCAAAATCTTCACCTTGACCTTGACAGACAAAATTTTTATTGGAGTCAAGCTGCCCTCTCTTCAATCCCATCTTGGCAAGCATCTTAGAGCCGAAACCTTTGGTGTGATTTTCCCATTGAGCAAATTCATATATCTCCCAGTCTCCCAAAATTTCAAAAGAAGCCACTTCAGTTTCCTTTTCTTGAGCTTCTTTGTCAGTGATCTCTTCCACCTGTTCTTCCACCTGTTCTTCCAACTGTTCTTCCACTTGTTCATCCAGTTTCTCAACAATCATCTTCTCTTTTCCTTTTAGAGTCCAATAAGGAAGGTAAAACTCACCTTGACCTTGAGAAACAAAGTTCTCATTGGGGTCATGTATCTTTTCTCTGTCTTGTTTCACATTGGGTGAACCATCACGCCAAAACGTGGAAGAGTTTGATGACTTCAACTCCAAGGACTTTTTGGGTGTGCCATCACGCCAAAACGTCTCAGGACAAGAACTGGAACAGTGTGTGATTGTTTCACAGCTGAAAAAGAGGAAAAAATTTGTTAACACAATGAAGAAAAACCAATAAACAGTAAACATAAAGTAACTAAATCATACTAATAGCAAGACTTCGGGCGAGTTCGCTCCTCAGGAAAGATGAACCGAGAACCCAAACCTTTGAAAGGATCGTGTTTGGATGAACAAAAAGCTGAAAAAGAAAACCCAATTAAAAAGGAGAAGGAGAAACCGAAAAAGGAACTTGATTTTGCATGGAGCATAATAGATTCTGCCTTGACCTTGAGAGACTAAATTTTCATTCGGGTTAGCCTTGACTACCAAATAGGCTAGATGAGATCTCTGACTTTTCTTCAAAATTTTTGGCTTTGAGCCTTGAACCGTAGATCTTTTGGCTGAGTTTGAGCTTTGAGCCGTAGATCTTTTGGCTGAGCTTGAGCTTGCAGAGAAGAAATGCTTCTCATGACAGGACTCAGACTTGTGGCTGAATGCTCCACAATGATGGCAAGTAACAGGTTTAAGGGTTCGCTCAGTGGGGAATACGAATCTAGAACTCGCACCTACGAAGGATCTTCACCATCTAATTTTTTCTTTCCTTTTTAGACCATGCCGCGTATAGTTTAATCGTCTCTTTATGTGAGGGTTGATTCTCCGGTTTCAAATATCTTTTTCCATTAGGAAGCTCTAATCTGTTAAGGATTTGAATGAATGTTTGAACAATAATTTTTTTTTTTTTGAACAAGTGATGCACTACTATATCTTACAATTCCCATTATTTTGTTTCATCATGGAAAACATGTAAACTTTCTTTGGTAGTTTAGGAAAATATGCAATACCATAAATAGAGTTTTGTTTACAAAAAGTCTTTTCAACCTAATATCTTTCTGTTTTCAGTTCTCAACCTCAAACAAAAATTCTAATTGTAATAAGGGTTTTTTATTTAAATATAATTTTACATAAAAAATTAAAGTTTAAACTTAAAATATAAATGGTCAATGTTAAGTTAATTTAATGAAGAATGGAAAGATATAGAGAATGAGTGAGAGTGAAGGGGACACTTGAATTCGAAGCAAAAGCTGATTAATCACAAGCCTCATGAAACTTCAAGTTATTAGTAGATCAAAGAAATGGATTTCGTAGTCAGTCACAAGCAGTTCTAAACTTTTGTTCTCATCATATATTATCAGTTCACATAAATTATTTACATGGAATGCTCAAAACTATTTTAACTATATATATTATCGTTATTATTGTTATATAAACTTAGGTGATTTTAACTTCTTCCTACATCAAAATACTGAGACATACTAATTGTTAATCATCATCATCATGAGAACAATACATAGCTTCCCTGCTTAATCAAGCCCTCACTTGTATCCTTTAAATGAAATCATTTGTTTCTAACCAATTCATTTTCTGTCTTTTGATTTCTCTTTCTCATGGACTTTGCTTCCAAGTTCCATCACACAAATCAAAGTCACTAAAATGTTTCACAACATTCTTCCAACAGTAATATTTTTCACCCAAGGCAAACCGACCTCTTGAGCAACCTTCACAAGCTTCTTTGATTACTTTTTATATCGCGCTATTCGTAAAAAAAAAAAAAAATGTTTTTCTCTCGACTATCTCAACATTTATTGATTTTTGAATTCGTATACCAACCCATTCATTCACTGATTTTGAATTAAATCTCCCAATTTCTCTAAATGCAAAAATTAAAGCTCAAGTCTAGTGTATGTGACTGTGAACTAATCGACACAGCAGACTGTCGAGTTTACTCGAATTTATACAACCCATACCCAATCATTTTACATTTTCACAGGAAAATCCGTTTAGAGCGTTTTCATCACATGCCAGATATTTTTGCATATTGTAATGTAAAATGCAAATTGGAGAAGAGGATGAATCTTCAAAAACCACCAACTACAAAACATGAATTTGAATTATTTTAGATTTAAATGGATTTTGATAAGATTTAAGAATTTTTTTGTGACTTTTAATAATATTTGAAAAACAATTCAATAATTTAAACTAAGGATTTGGAATGACTTAAAAAAAAACTTTAGTGAATTTTGTATAATAATATATATTAAATATTTATTATGATAATTAAAAAAGCAAAACATAAATAATATCTTCAAGACTACAATCTAATCATAGTTCATCACAAAACTAAGTGATACTATTTTGAATTAGTTATTCATAAGTGAAACAAACATACATGGCTTAATATCAATTATGATAATTGATGTTATAATTAACTAGTTTAACATTAATTCAATAAAAGTGATACAAATTTTATTAGTTTGTATCACTATAAAAAAAATTGTTATTAAAATATAAATTTACATCAATTAGGTGATCGATGTATTTATTAATTTTTGTTAACATCACTTCTAAAAATGATGTAAAATTGCTAATAAAAATTACACTAATAATATAAATATAATTATGTTAATTAGTTTCAATTATTAAAACTGATGTAAATGTTTTATTCTTTAACATCAGTTTATTAAAAATGATGTATTTGATCTTAACTTGTATAATTTAATACACTTGATACTAAATCAAACTAATTTACATCAATAAAACAATGAACATATATATGTTAATTTTTTTATTATTATATAATATAATATATTGTACATGGTATATATGTAGTATTCACATGTTCACTAGAAAAGGATTGATTACATCAATTAAATAGTATCACAAAATTAAATAATTTTATTTTGAATTATTTAATAATAAATAATATAAAATAAATCGTTTAACATCATTTATGGTAATTGATATTGTTATTACCTAATTTAACACATGTTCAATTAAAAATCGATACAAACTTATAATAGTTTGCATCATTTTAACAAATCGATACAAAACTATAAATTTACATCAGCTAAATAATCGATATAACTAATAATTTTGATTAACATCATTTAGAAAAATAATATAAAATTTATATCAGTTAAAACTGATGTAACTAATTTTTTTTATTTTGTCCCACGTTGCTAATGGATGAAGAAGTGAATGAGAAAACATGTCTATATATATTGAAACTTAAATATCTATATTCATATTTATTGGTGAATAAAATTAATATTTTTATTTAGTTTTAACCAATAAGATTAATTTTATTTTTAGTTTTAACCAATCATATTTTTGTTTTTTAATCAATAAAATTAATTATATAAAATAAATGGCACAATTATTACAATTAATTATGAAAACTCGCATAAATTTAACATCAATTATGTACAAGTGATAGTAATATTTTAAATCAAATATTTAAATGATACAAATATTAATCCAGTTATTGTAAATGATACAACTATTAAAATTACTTAAATTGACGCTAGTTTTAACATCAATTATTATAATCAACACAAATACTATCATCACTTTTAAAAATTGATGTAAAAGATAACATATGTTTTTTTTCTAATTGACACATATTAAAATCGATTATAACAATCGATGATATTTGCATCGAACTAACTGATGTTAATTATTTGCATCACCACGTTTAGAGTTATTTGTCTAACTGATGGAAAATTCATTTGCATCAATTATAAATAATGCAAAAAATATATAATAAATGATATAACAAACTCTTTTTTTTGTTTTTGTAGTTTATTTACACTCATTTAGCAATTAACACTCTCTAATTGTTCAATTTAGCAATTAAATAACTCCTCCATTTTTTTATAACTTTGATCAATTATGAATTGTAAATTATTTTAAATTACCTTAAAAAAATTTATACGTAATAATTTACATCTAATATGGGTGGACTTTTTCTACAAATCCATGATTCAAAGCCCCCTTTTGAGATTTATCGGAGAGCAGAGACATGCTTCAGCCAAATTGTCGTCACTACTCTTCCTCCAGAGATGTAGCCTCCTCTTCCTCCTCGCTGAGTTCAAGAGCTATGGTTTTACCCGCTCCTCCTCTTCCACTTTCACTCCCCTGGAACTTCCCCTTTAGGGTTTCTTTTGGGTTTCAACTTCATTGCGCCTCTTCTTCCTCAGTTTCTCCAGCACGATGTTCTAAACCTAATCCCAGCTCTCGCAACCGCAGATATGGCGGCGTACTCCCTTCGATTCTGCGGTCTCTCGACTCTTCCGCTGATATCGAAACGACCCTCGCTTCTCTTTGTCTCAATTTGAGTCCTAAAGAACAAACTGTTCTCCTCAAGGAGCAGACTCGCTGGGACAGAGTTCTTCGCGTGTTCCGATTCTTCCAGTCTCACCAAGGTTATGTACCCAACGTGATTCATTACAACATCGTGCTTAGAGCCCTGGGGAGAGCTGGGAAATGGGATGAATTGAGGCTTTGCTGGATCGAGATGGCTCACAATGGCGTTTTGCCGACTAACAATACATACGGGATGCTCGTTGATGTCTATGGCAAAGCTGGTCTTGTCAAGGAAGCTCTTCTTTGGATTAAACACATGGGACAGAGGATGCATTTCCCAGATGAAGTCACCATGGCTACTGTTGTTAGGGTTTTCAAGAACTCGGGAGAGTTCGACCGTGCTGATAGATTCTTCAAAGGCTGGTGCGATGGTCGAGTTAATTTGGATGATCTTGATTTGGATTCCATCGATGATTCTCCCAAGAACGGCTCAGCTTCGTCTCCGGTAAACTTGAAGCAGTTCTTGTCCATGGAGCTCTTCAAGGTCGGTGCAAGGAGCCCTATTGAGAAAAGCCTGCATTTTGCTTCTGACTCTTCTCCTCGAAAGCCAAGGTTGACTTCCACTTTCAACACTCTGATTGATTTGTATGGAAAGGCAGGTCGCTTAAACGACGCAGCTAACCTCTTCTCTGAGATGTTGAAATCTGGAGTCCCTGTAGATACTGTCACGTTTAATACGATGATCCATACCTGTGGAACTCATGGGCACTTGTCAGAAGCTGAATCCTTGTTGAAGAAGATGGAAGAGAAAGGAATAAACCCTGACACAAAGACATATAACATCCTTCTGTCTCTTCACGCCGATGCTGGGGACATTGAGGCAGCCCTTAAATACTATAGGAAAATCAGGAAAGTGGGGCTTTTCCCTGATACGGTCACTCATCGAGCTGTTCTTCATATCTTATGCCACCGGAAAATGATAGGAGATGTTGAAGCTGTGCTTGCCGAGATGGACAGAAATAGCATTCGCATTGATGAGCACTCTGTTCCTGTTATTATGCAGATGTATGTTAATGAAGGTCAAATTGGGCAGGCGAAATCTCTGTTTGAGAGGTTCCAGTTGGATTGTGTGCTTTCATCAACCACACTTGCAGCCGTAATTGATGTCTATGCTGAAAAGGGATTGTGGGTTGAAGCGGAGGCTGTTTTCTATGGGAAGAGAAACATGACAGGTCAGAGGAATGATGTTTTGGAGTATAATGTCATGATCAAAGCTTATGGCATGGCCAGACTTCATGAGAAAGCACTTTCTCTCTTCAAAGGGATGAAGAACCAGGGGACTTGGCCTGATGAGTGCACTTACAATTCCCTTGTCCAGATGCTTGCTGGGGTTGACTTAGTGGACGAAGCGCAGAGGATCTTGGCTGAAATGATGGATTCGGACTGTAAACCGGGATGCAAGACCTTTGCTGCTTTGATTGCTAGCTATGTGCGGCTTGGCCTGTTGTCTGATGCAGTTGACCTGTACGAGACAATGAAACAAACAGGGGTGAAACCGAATGAAGTTGTTTATGGTTCCTTAATTAATGGATTTGCTGAGAGTGGCATGGTCGAAGAAGCAATTCAATACTTTCGGATGATGGAGGAACATGGCGTTCAGTCCAATCATATCGTTCTGACTTCCCTTATCAAGGCTTATAGCAAAGTGGGGTGTCTTGAAGAAGCTAGGAGAGTGTATGACAAAATGAAGGATTCAGAAGGTGGCCCAGATGTTGCTGCATCAAACAGCATGCTAAGTCTCTGTGCAGATCTCGGCATGGTCTCTGAAGTAGAAACCATTTTCAATGATCTGAGAGAAAAAGGCACATGTGATGTTATTTCGTTTGCGACAATGATGTACTTGTACAAGGGTATGGGCATGCTCGACGAGGCCATTGAAGTGGCTGAAGAGATGAGAGAGTCTGGTCTACTTAACGACTGCACTTCGTTCAACCAGGTAATGGCTTGCTACGCTGCTGATGGGCAGTTGCGTGAGTGCTGCGAACTGTTTCATGAGATGTTGATTGAAAGAAAGCTCTTGCTGGATTGGGGAACGTTTAAAACGCTCTTCACACTGTTGAAGAAAGGCGGGGTGCCTAGCGAAGCTGTAGCACAGCTACAAACCGCATACAATGAAGCTAAACCACTGGCCACACCAGCAATCACTGCAACTCTGTTCTCAGCCATGGGTTTGTATGCGTATGCGCTGGATTCATGCCAAGAGGTCACACGGGATGAAATCCCTCTCGAGCATTTTGCATACAATGCGGTGATATATACATATGGTGCATCAGGAGACATTGACATGGCCCTGAGGGCATACATGAGAATGCAGGAAAAAGGGTTAGAACCAGATATTATCACGCAGGCCTACCTTGTTGGGGTTTACGGGAAAGCTGGAATGGTGGAGGGTGTGAAGCGGGTACACAGCTGGATTACGTTTGGGGAGCTTGAACCAAACCAGTCGTTGTTTAGAGCGGTGAGAGATGCTTACGTGAGTGCAAACAGACAGGACTTGGCAGATGTGGTAAAGAAAGAGATGAGCATTGCTTTTGAAGATGAAAAGGAGTATAGCTCGAGATCTGGAGAAGAAGAAGAAGAAGAAGAAGACGAAGAAGAGGAATCGGAAGAAGACGAGGCATTTTGAAGTGTAGCCACCGATGCGTGTATGAAAAGGTTATAGAACTTAGGATTGAGTGGAAATGGAATGTACAGTTTCACAGAAGCCAAAGGAAATATGCATAATTTCAGTCTCAGATTGATCTCTGTTAAAGAAATGTGAATCCAAACTGGAAAAAATCGAACTAAGCGATGAGGAAGATGATGTTTCAAAAGGTCTAATCTATATCAGTGATTGATCGTAAGGCATCAGTGATAATCGAAAACTGAGGGATGAGGAAGATGATGTAGAGACCATGGACTCTAGAGTTTAAGATCAAGCTCTGCGCTTTTTATGATACATGGCAGTTACACAGAAAAACCCCTTCAATGACCCGGTGCTCGAACCCGCAGCTTCCGCGGTAATTTGGAATACTTTGAAGACCAGAGTCAATGAAAATGTGTTTCAGTAAACTCTGTAATGTCTGTGTCCCTCCGTTTAAGTTTTAAAAAGGGTGTGAAGCTAAAGTGTATCTGTGTCTGTAAAACAATTGTTTCTGAAAATTTAATTTTATTACTCTTTTTCAAAAAAAAAAAAAAACAAGTTAAACAAATTACATAATAGCACCCAGAGTTTCTGAACATTTAATTTTTGACCCCTTACTTCTTTTTATCTATGACATTTGGGATTGTTCTGGAAATTAAAAACTCAATTAAAACTCTTTCGTGCGTCTCTGCTCGACTCTTCTTTACCCATTCCGCGTCTCCGGCGAAAACCCGCTACGACTGACTATGGCGCTCGAAATCGAAGCTCGAGAGTAAGATTTCACTTTTTTCAGTACCCTAGTATTCTTCCTAGTCGCACTAATTGTCCTCTAAGAACCATCGTTCACGAATGCTCAGACGGATCTTAGGTTAAATGTTTGGAGAACACCTCTTGAATATGCGTTTTCATATATTCGCCCTACTCAATTTGTGATTTTTAATCTACCCAGATTTTGTTAAAGCATGGTTTTTTCTTAAGCTAATGCCTTATGGTTCTTTCTTCTAAATATTCCGACTCTTCCCGTAAGTGTTTGAGATAATTGTTCTTAATTCTGGTCTCGGACTTGGAACCAGTTTTTGGGATAATTCACTCTCTTTTCTAGTTAATGATAGTGAATTAATCAGTGACAGTAGTATTAGCTATTTCGTTAGTGAAATTGGGTGATGAACATTATGATGCTCCTAATTTTAGTCACTAAGATTTTGATAGTATATGTTAGCTCTGGGTAGATCTTCATCCCTAATAAGGCTTTATTGTGTCTTATATCTCAGTGTAATAAAGATTGTGCTTCAGTTCTGCAAAGAGAACTCCTTGAACCAGACGTTCCAGGCATTACAAAGCGAGTGTCAGGTTTCTTTAAATACAGTGGACAGCGTTGAGACGTTTGTTTCTGATATTAATAGTGGAAGATGGGATTCGGTACTGCCTCAAGTTTCTCAGCTCAAGCTTCCCAGGAATAAACTAGAAGACCTTTATGAACAAGTTTCGTCTTTTGCTTTTTGGAATGTTTAAGTGTGTAAACCAGTGATTGTCATTATCATTTTGGTTGAAGCATCTGTCGTTCTACTGCCAAGTCTCATAGAAATTTATTTTCCATTTGGGGATGATTCATTCAGATTGTATTGGAGATGATAGAACTTCGAGAATTGGACACCGCCCGAGCTGTTTTGAGGCAAACTCAGGTGATGGGTGTCATGAAGCAGGAGCAACCAGATAGATATTTGCGGATGGAGCATCTTCTAGTCAGAAGCTATTTTGATCCGCATGAGGTATGGAAGCTAATATTATGCTCGACTATTCACTATTTCTTATGTGGTTGGTTGCTACCTATGTCACCGTAGCATGGTGGTCTGTAACTGTTCAGCACTTTAAACAATGTTGGCATATCTTTTAAAAATTGTATATTGCTTGTTTTCTGTACCCTGATTTGATTAGTATGTGCGTCTGTTGATATCCTTTAAAGTCTTAAGTAGAACCTGTGAGCTTAGCATCGGTTGGATATGAAGTTGTTTCTAGATAAGGGTCTTAAACTATAACACATGTTCCGTGTTTGTGAGAACAAAAGTATCCGATCAGTCTTCTGAGGTGCATGGTCTCCTAGTCATTGTTCATTTTATGCAAAGAGGGCGGTTGCTTTCATATAATCATTTCCTTGTGTATTTGAAAATCATGCTTTGCTGATATTACAATTGTTTCGAAGGCTTATGGAGACTCAACTAAAGAAAGAAAACGTGCACAAATTGCTCAAGGTTGGCCATTTCTTCTTTGTTTTTTAAGGGAACATCCTATCTTTAATTACCTGAAGGAACTAAGTGATGTTCCTTTTTACTTATGTACTCAATCTTTACTAATTAGTTTTTCTCCTACTTTATTAGCTGTGGCTGCCGAAGTTACTGTGGTACCACCTTCACGGTTAATGGCTTTAGTAGGTCAGGCTCTAAAGTGGCAACAACATCAAGGTGAGCATCTAAGAAACTGTGCATGCTATCAAACAGTTGTGTAGGATTTTATGTCAAACTCATCTCGTTTTCTTCTTTTTTTTTTCAACGTTTCTAATATATCAATGGAATCAACATATGTACCCTCATTCATCTCTTAAAAATTTACATACACTTTTGTGTTTGTGTCAGGCCTGCTCCCTCCAGGAACTCAGTTTGACCTCTTTCGTGGAACAGCAGCTATGAAACAAGATGTAGAAGACACATATCCTACTATTCTTAATCATACAATTAAGGTTCATATTCATCACAGCAACTTGCTTGTTTAGCTTAGTGGCCTATGACCACCTATCATTCATAATTAATTTAGGTTTACTCGGCAGTTGAGTTCTTTTCTAATTTGCATACCTCGTTCCTTGTGCTGGTGCAGTTTGGTACAAAGAGTCATGCCGAATGTGCTAAGTTTTCACCAGATGGACAGTTTCTTGTATCTTGTTCTGTTGATGGTTTTATCGAGGTGAGTTGATGGGGAATCTGTTTGTATGTTTATACATCTTAAAAGCCTTACGACTTGTGATCAGGATTGCTCAGACTTGAAAAATCCCATTGCAGGTATGGGATTACATTAGTGGGAAGCTGAAGAAGGATTTGCAATATCAAGCTGATGTAAGCTCTCGTGTCTACTTTTCACTTTTTTTATCCCAAATTCTAACTCAGGACGGGGTCATATGAGCTGTTAGTACATTTGAAACGAATGAATTTTTCTTACTGCATCTGATTGTTGATGGGTGATAAGTCAATGAGAATGATATGGTGGATTACTTTTTGCTTTTAGTTCCAAAAATGTTCGCCCATGAAATTCCTGAAGCACCGAGTCCTTTTAATATTTATTTTTTTTAAAATTCCAATGGAAACTCCTAAAGGACCAAGTATCTTGTACACAAAACTGTACTTAGCTTTGGATTGGGAGTACTCATTCCATCCTCTTGACTTATAATGATTAATTCGTGACAGGAAACTTTCATGATGCATGATGATCCTATCCTTTGTATAGACTTTAGCAGAGATTCAGAGGTGCTTGCATCTGGGTCACAAGATGGAAAAATTAAGGTAAGTTTCAGCTACAAATGTTTTCTCATAGTTGAATTTTCAGGCCAGGAATGATTCCTTGTTTTCCTCATTATATTGTCTTCTGTCTGAAGATAGACTATTACAGCAGCTTAGTATATATATCTTCTTCCACTCATTGGTCTCATATGAATTCTTATTGTATAGAGTAAGAAGAAACTAGACTTAGATGCATGTCACTTTTACAGGTCTGGCGTATAAGGACTGGTCTATGCTTTCGTCGTCTTGAGCGTGCACATTCTCAAGGAGTTACAAGTCTTTCCTTCTCTCGGGACGGAAGCCAATTACTGAGTACCTCCTTTGACAGCACTGCAAGGTTTTAATAGTTATATCTTTTTCTTTTGTGTTTTGCAACATAAATCTCGTCCAAACAAAAACTTGAGGTTCTTTGTTTATTTGATGGTAGAATTTTCTTTTTCTCTTTTCTTACTTCTTTCTGGTATATTTTCCTTTCATCATGTAGTTATGCTAGTACTGATTACTGGTTGGTAGAGCGTCTGGTTGGGTTGAGTGTAATATCAAATTCACATTTTATTTTTTGCTATATTTTTTGCAGAATCCATGGTTTGAAATCTGGGAAATTGTTGAAAGAATTCCGCGGACATACGTCTTATGTAAATAATGCTATCTTTACAAGTGATGGAAGCCGTGTAATCACTGCCTCCAGTGATTGCACAGTGAAGGTACATTGTATTAGTATATTCTTGGGTTTTGGCTGTCTACTGTCGGCAGTATCAGTGTTTTCCATATGGACTCTGTCTTCTCCATTGTAACAGTCTTGTTTCCTTGCACAGGTCTGGGATTCAAAGACGACAGATTGTCTGCAAACATTCAAGCCACCTCCTCCATTGAGAGTATATTTTCTCTTACTGATTCATTTACATCTTGTTATGCCCTTTATGATCTTCTATGACTAAGTCAGCTCTTTTGTTTCCAAATCTGTGTTTTGAAATTTAGGGAGGTGAGGCTTCGGTCAATTCTGTTCATCTATTCCCCAAAAACACAGAACACATTGTTGTTTGCAACAAGACATCATCTGTTTACATCATGACACTCCAAGGACAGGTTAATTTCCAGCAATAGTCTCCTGCATACCAGTGTAATTTGTCATGGCAAATCTAAGTCAGTTCACATGTTGCTTACACTTTAATCCTTTTGCAGGTTGTGAAGAGTTTCTCAACCGGTAAGAGAGAAGGAGGAGATTTTGTAGCAGCATGTGTATCTACAAAAGGAGATTGGATATACTGCATCGGTGAAGACAGGTATTACTCTACCCTCTTATCAATTTTTCTTGCGTATGGGTAAATTGCAGGAGTTTGTTTTAAAAATGGTTCTTTTCTCCTGTGGTTTGATCCACTGCCTTTGATGCTCCTAACACTTGGTGTGCACCAACCTACAGGAAATTGTACTGCTTCAGCTATCAAACCGGTGGACTTGAGCATTTTATGATGGTAAGTTTATAACCAAATAGATTCTGGGTGGTGGTTGAAATTTAAAAGTTGCATTTGGCATTTGACCAAAAAAAAAACTCATAAAAAAAAAGCTCAGATTGTTATTATCCATACTCTCTCTCTCTCAATAGCTGTCTAGTCTTTTATTAGACCTGGTTTCTGATAAGTCTATGGTTATGACAGGTGCATGAGAAGGATGTGATAGGCGTAACACACCACCCACATAGAAACCTCCTCGCTACCTATAGTGAAGATTGCACCATGAAGTTGTGGAAACCCTGAGTTCCTCGTCACCAAGGCGCTTACTTTTTGTATGATTAAATCTCTGAGTTTGTTTGATTTGCAACTGAAACTGCAACAAGACACTTTGTGCTCGGGTTAGAACTAGTGTAAGTTATCTGAAACAATCTTTTTGCCGTTTCAAAAGACGTGGCCTTTTGGGGGGAACACTACTCAGAGCCGTGTTTAATATTTAAGATTGTGTTAAGATACCAACTTTGTATTAGTCTCTCAACAAACGGATTACAATACCAAGACATAAGTCATAACGAAGGCTCTCTGAAACGAATAAAATATGTCAGTAAGGTTTTTCTTAAACTCACCTTTTTACTATTTTTTCCGATTTCAAACTTCAAACATTTTTTTAGTAAATGTAAAATTATATTTAAATAAAAAAAACTTTGTTACAATGAATGTATTTTTGTTCAGTAACTGAAAATAGAAAGATATAAGCAGAAGAACATAGGTAATCAGTATCTGCCTGCAATTAAGTCTCAGGAAATCTGTAAATTGTTATATAGAAAGTCTATTCCCAAATCGAAAGATAAAACTTTCGAGTCCAGAAACTCGTAAATTCATTGAAGGAGATTAGGTTTACTCACGGATCTATTTTCTGATCAATTTCTTTGTTGTTGAATCCAGGAGAAAACAACAATGGCTCTTTTTTTTTTTAGCTCTGAGTCTGAGATCTCTGGATTTTCTCGGGAAAAAAAGAAAAAAAAAAAAAAGTGAGAATTTTCGAAGAGGAGAAGAAGACGAGAGGCGGCAAGGATTTAGGGTCAGAGTCGGTGAGCTTGTCCACGTGAGGGTCACGTAACATACTTAAAAGAAGAGCGCGAAAATTGAAGCTGTGATTAGGCTTAAACAAGCGAATGTGGTGCATGTACAGTCAATTCAACAGCAGAAATTAATAATCAGGTTAAGTGATAGATAAAGCGTCTATATGCCCTTGAGATGATGTTCCAATAAATGTTTCCCACATGGAAAATTATAATGTTTTAATTAAGATGTTTTAGATTTCTTCCTTGTTTTTAAAAGGTTGATGTTTTAGCTTTTAAGAGTAATATTTAGTTTTACAAAAAAAATTGATAATAATATTTGAGTAAAATAAGTTAAAAAGACTAAAAGCACAAAGCTTTATTACCTTGGAAAGAGAAAAACAACATTGTTAAAGCAACAATTATTAATATAAAAGTAGAACATAAAAAAATAATTAAAAAATAAAAAAACAACTATTGTAAGTTTGTCTTAATAAGTGTGAAAATCTTAAAACACCATACATTGAAAAACGGAGGGAGTAATAAAGCTCATTGGAAAAGATTTATGTCAACCATCATCTTTGGCTCTTTGCAAAACATTTTTAAGGTTAAGGTCAAAGATCTCATAATCAAGTTCATACTTAGCCTTAAAAGAACAAAAACAAAAAAAGTAAGTCAAAACGCGGATATTGCAACAAGTTGAAATAGAACAGCTAAAAATCATGATTCTCTTAACTTGATGAATTACTCACAAGGTTAATTTACAAAAGATACACTAACTGCTTTCCCTGACGAACATTACAACGGGAAAAGCAGAGTGTGTGGGGGCAAATTATTCAGAATGAAAAATTGTTTCTCTTAACAAATCTAAGAAAAATAAGAAAACGAAGAATTTAAGATCAGCAGTAGAGAATGTAACTGTACTACCCCAGACTATTGCCATGTCCCTTTGAACCTGCAACATAACAGTGAAAAAAAACAAAAATATTTAAGACGACAATACCAAAAAAATTATAAACTACCGAGTAAAATATCTAATATGGTGTGGTGTATAACACAAACTTACCATGTAACCTTCCAACAAAATCGTTAAGAAACTAAGCTCCAAACCAAGAGAAATCATCATCAAATGCACCATAGGAATCAAACCCAGAGTAAAAGGTGCTACTATCAAACGCCAAGTCATTGAATGGAGACAGAATGTTACTGTCCAAGAGCTTCTCTTGGTCACTTTGAAACTGAGGAGGCAAATCTCTTCCTGTGACGATGTCTTCATTCCCATGGGTTTGAAGTACTCCTCCTGGAGCTTCGAACGCGCTGTTGTGAGGCGGTGCTTGTGCATTCATTTCTATCTGTGTATGGATAAGGTCTTCTTCCTGATTATGCACAAACACTGCAGAGGGATTGTAGAAGTTATAACCTGACCCAAATTGCAACTCCTGGTTAGGGTTTGGTCCGTAAAGCATTGGCCTTTCCTCTACAGGCATCATAATTTGTCCGTTGACAGGTGGAAGATAGGTATAGTCGTTATTGAACTCAGGAACCACCACCAATTCCAGACCGTTCTCCTCTGGTCCAAAGACAATGTTTGGTTCTACAACACCATCCTCGTGAAGAGTTCTGTTGATATTATACTCTAGCAGAGGTGCATCAACATGATTCATATCAGGTAAAATATTCCTTTGCTCAGCTTCTGGTTGATCCTCCTCTTGTCGACTGACAGTTCCGGATCTGACTCTGGGTCTTTTCCTTCTCCGGTGTTTCTCTGTTTTATCTTGCTCTCTCACTGCATGTGAAGTTGCTGTTGGTTGTTCTTTCTGAATTTGATTTCTTCTTCTGTCTTTAGACGAAACTGAACCTGAAGCATCCTCTGTCCCATCAACATCATAGTCACTGTCACTGTTGATCACAGTTTTTCTCCTGTCAGCGTTATTTCCCCTTTGATGCTTCTCGGTTACATTAGATGTCCCATTGTCGCTGCTAGGCTGCTGGATGAGGGACTCCTCTTGGTTCAAAACCGCCATCCAAATCGCGCTCTCTTTAGCCGTCATCTTGTCCTGTAAACATTTCGACTGTCGAACATGCCTCTTGATCTTCGCGATGTCAGGCGACATATGGTTGATCACAGCCGTTAAAACCCCGACTTTCCACATCTTCTTGAGTTCGTGCGGTTTCCGGTAAGGAGGACTCTGGCTTTTTGGCAGGCCGAGTTTCACCCACCATTCTTCATTCCCCGTTGGCCACCAAGGCGGAGGAGTCCCTTTCTCCAACGGATACTTCCTCTGAGGAGGTTCACAATGCTGCATCAAAGAAGATAACAGAGACCCTAGAGTTGCATCTTGCAGGTCTTGGAGAACAAACTGCGAGTTCCTTTTCCCATCTGATTTCCCAAAAGCTAAGCACTCCTCTTCGTATTTAGCAATCGCGGCTGGCCCGTTCTTTTCGAACTTCACTTTCTCTTTCCACCAAGCTCTTATATTGTCAGAGGAACCGCTCACTGGCTTTCCCTTTTCAGGTATGATGCCTTACACAAACCCTCGAACTTTGCAGACTTCCATCAGCTTCAACATGTACTTGAGTATACCGTCTTGAGCTCTCGACATTTTCTTCCTCTGCGCTTGATCAGAGATTTTCTTGGGCGTCTCCTTCGTTTGAGCTCCCTGAGAACCGTCTTTCTGTCGCTCTTTGATTCTTTTAAGCCTGACACGATCCTTCCACATCCGTCTCTCCAGGTCTTCCGCATCAATCTCTTCATCACTCACATCAATCTCCGCGACATTATCACTAGCCAAGTCATCAGGCTCATTCTCCATCCTACACCAATACATTTACGATATTCAGCAAATCAATTAACAATAACCTTTAAATATTGAGCGACGTAAACATAAATCACGGAATCAGTTTGCTTCGATCAACAAAACAAAAAAAAGATCATCATCTTCTTCCTCTCTTTCTCCCACTATGAGAGAAAAGGCTCCACTTTTGCTGTGAGCAGTAACTCAATTTAGAGGAAAAAACGATCTGGGCAACTCAATTTTTCATTGATCAATCAATTTCGACTGACATTTGAACCTTAAGGCCAAACTCTGTCCAACGATCCCAAATAGCTGTTAAAACTCAATTCAACCGAAACTTATCTCTGCGTATTGAAACTTCAAAAAAAAAATTGGGAATCCCGTCACCAGTTCGAATCAACCTCAATATTAAGAAAGGAGCATAAACCCAATATTCTTAAATTCACAGCATAAATTTTGAAATTCGAAAGCAAAACGATGAGATTGAATCCAATCTTCCTCACCTGATGTCTGCTACGGACATAGCGAGATCCCCCATATACAAAAGTCTATTCGAAAATGATCAAACCCTTTCGACAACAAAATCTGAAACGCCGAAATTGGCAGGAAGCTTCGCCAATTTAGGGTTCTCTCTCCTGTCCTTCAGGTGAGAAGAGTAAAAAATGGCTGCGAATTGAGAAGAGGCGACGAGATTAGCGGCCAAATCCAAAGTATTGTGGCAAAAAAAAAAAAAAAAAACAAAGGCCAAAGTTGTTATTTTTCTTTCGTAACGAATTTTGTTTTACTTTTTGTTGCAAAAACCAAGTTGTTTTCTTTCGGCTCAGTTTTTTTTTCTTTTAAATGTAAAAAAAATTCTTACTTTATCTGCTCCTTTTTTTGTTTTTTTTTCATGTCAACGATTTCTCTTTTTATTGCAAAGAATATTCTTTTCATTTTTTTTTACCCGAAACCATCGGTGGTCTTGACACAAACACTACTGATTTTTACTTACAAATAGATGCATAGATGGAAAAAAAAAATATAGGTCGGAACTCGGAATGTAATAATGTATCGATTTTTCTGCCGACAAAAAAAAATGTATCTATTTTTCATGGCTGACAAATACAATGCTATTTTCCCCCCTTCTCATTTCTAACAACAATATCATTTTTTCTGAACCATATTTGTATAAAGGAGAAGACAAAAGTTGTAGTGGTGAATTAGCATGTTGCAGCATCATTGGGACCAGTTTTGCATTCAAGACCACACGACCTACCCACAGACCACAACTATGATTTTCCTGTACGGCGACCATTTTAGTATATTGATATATTAATAGTTTAATACATCTAAATTTGTTTTAAAAAAAGAGAGTATTATTTATCTTACTATTAAATATAGCATAATACACGCTTAACGTGCTTCTTCCATACTCATAAAAGAAATATAAATGGAGCGTATAAAAAAAAAGGATGGATCCGAAGGCTACTTAAATTCACAGTGAGAGAGTCAGAGAGAACCTGAGCTCATCATCTATCTTCTTTTTTTTTCTTGAATTAACTTTAGAATGCTTTAGGTCCACCTTTTTATATTTCCCAAAAAAGATTTGAATCCGGAATACAAAGGAACCAACCCCTTGTAGTACCACCACTTTAATTCTCATCGGCTATTTTTTAAGTTATAATTATTCGTAGTTTGATCATCCCTCATTCGTTCGTTTTATAATTTTCACACGGCAATCATTTATTTTTCTTTTACTAAACTGTTATTTTTTTTTTAAATAACAGTATTTCCCTCGTGGCAACAAAAACAGAAACAAATAAGGTACAAAGAGGTTGATTTTTTATCGCGACTTTAATAAACTTTGACTGTACCGACAAGAAAAACCTTAAGATGATCTCATCGCTTCTTCCTAATTTTAGTTATTTTGATTCGTAAGATCGCGTCTCCGATCATCTTCTTCCTCTCAACACTACTGATATTTTCACATTGCATCTCTTACCCATTCGAAATTTCTCGGGATATATAAATTCATATGGTATGTAGCTCGAAGCATCATCATCGTCTCCGTCTTCTACCCAAATGTCTCAGTGAAATTGTGACTTTGAAGCTTCTTGTCTTGATCTACCATGGCGATCTCCTCCTTCCCCTCTCCGAAATTACCATTTTATCCTTCAACCAAACTCGTTCCTAGTCGACTCACCCTTTCCTCCTCCTACTCCGTTCGCTGTCTCTCAGTAGACCGCCGAATCAACCACCCTTCCACCGCCTCCGCCGCAAAGAACGACGAAATCTCCGGCTTACGAGTCGTGATAACCGCCGGAGGCACTGCCGGACACATCTCCTCGGCGCTCGCGATCGGCGACGAGCTGAAATCAGCTGACCCACTCACTCGGATCCTCTTCATCGGATTCCCAAACAGTATGGAGAGCACGACGGTCCCATCCGCCGGATTCGATTTCTCCGCAATTTCCACCGTCGGATCATCATCCTCCCGGCCATTCCTCTACTTCACCTCTTTCCTCCGTTTCCCTCTCCGCCTGATCCAATCCACCTTCGAGTCCTACAAAATCCTCCGCGAATTTAAACCCCAAATCGTCGTCGGCACCGGAGGACACGCCTCCTTCCCTGTCTGCTTCGCCGCCGTGATCATGGGACTCAAACTCGTGATCCAGGAACAAGATTCGATCCCTGGAACCACCAATTGGATTCTCTCCTTCTTCGCAGACACAGTTTTCGCTCCTTTCAACTGCACAGTCACCAATCTCCCTAAAAGTGCCGCCGCGATGTGCGTCGTCTACGGGAATCCGATAAGACAAGCGCTTAGACGGTACGCGTCGAAAGGAGCGGCGCGTGTGAGCTTCTTCGGACAGTGGGCAGGAGCTGTGTCGGAAGCGAGAGTTGTGCTTGTGCTTGGTGGGTCTTTAGGAGCAAACGCCATCAACATAGCTTTGCTTAACTGCTACTTGCAGATGTTGTCTGACCACGAGAACTGGTTCTTCGTTTGGCAAACTGGTGTTGAAGCTTTTGATGAAATGGATAGTCTCGTTCGAAGCCATCCTCGTCTCTTTCTATCTCCGTGAGTTGCAACATTTAAAACTGTTATAGCTTTTGTAGTCTTTTGTTTTTTTTTTGGTTTTGGTAATGATGTCAAAGAGATAACTTTATTCTTTTCAACAGTTAAAAAGTCTCACAAAGTAACTTAGATCTCAAAATGTGGTTTTTGGTACAAGGTTCTTGCGTACGATAGGTGTAGCTTATGCGGCTGCAGATTTAGTTGTCTCGAGAGCCGGTGCTATGACTTGCTCAGAGATCATGGCTTTAGGCAAACCTTCGATACTGGTATGTTAAATTCTTTAAAGCTGATCCATCGAATCTGCCTCTACAAGAGATGGCAACGTGTGAATGTTCTTTTGGTTTTTGTTTTTGTTTGTTAGATACCATCGCCACATAGCGATGAAGGGGATCAAGTAAGTAATGCTTCTTTAATGGCGGACATTGTTGGCTCAAAGGTTATAACAGAGGAGGAGCTAGATTCGATCACTCTTCGAGCTGCAATGGAAGATGTTCTAGGTAACTGAAATTCCACAAAAGTAGAAAACAATCTCAAATTTCCATCATCTTCCTCCTCTCATTTGTCTCATTGAGTTGGTTCCAAATGGTAGGGAACGAAGAACTGATGACAGAAATGAGGGAGCGGGCGTTTAAAGCTGCGAAACCTGACGCTGCATCAGATGTCGCTAAACACATTATTTCGATTATCAAATACAAAGATAAGTAAGTAGATTTCTTCTGTTGTATAAACTCTCTTCTCCCTCTTAAGAGTTTTGACTCAGTTTCCCAGTAGCTAAAGACCTCTCTAGATCCAACAACCCCCCAAGTAAAACCTCGGTTAGAAAAGTAAGTGTGCTACAGATTACAAAAGTGTTGTGAAACCAAATAAATGTGTATGATGGATGAGCCCTTGAAGATTATGAAGAACTAACTATTGTTGATTTGTGTTACCAATTTGGCCTTCTGAATCTTGCAATGGAGAAACTATAAACAATCTAAAACTTGGCTGGCCTTTTTGCAAATATGCATTTATAAGGATCTCAGAAAATGTTTGCATCTGATCTTCACGTGTAAGTGTTGTTGCATCTGAATCAAAACTTTTTTTCTTTCTCACAGTCTAAGACTAACTGTTCTATTGACCGACCGTATATAGACGGTCATATTTTAGAAGAATTGTCTAACTAAACATTCTATTCGAATGAGGTACTTCTCTCTGACTCAGAGTCTCTCCTTTGCCTTCGCACTTGCGTGTATAAATGAAGTTGAGTAATTTTCAAAATTTCAGTAATCTAGATCAACCATACATTGGGATATACAATAAGTTAGCAATGAATAAAAAATTCACTAATTTAAGTCAATTTTTCAAAATTTGTGGCGAAGGATTTAAAATGAAAATCTTAACCACAAAAATTAGGAATAGAATTAGAGCGGAAAGCGACCGAGTGAGAGATCTTTCATCGTCTATATAATCAAATAAACCGTTGTTCTGCTCCGGCGACATCGTCGGGATATTGGTGGTGATGGATGCTCTCCGATTCGAGCTAAGCTCGTCTTCCCTCGCTTCCTCCGCCGTCGTCACCTCTTCTCTACTCAGTCACTCTCGGCATTCCTTCTCCTCAGTGCAACTCGGCCGATTCGGCTCATCTCCGGCGATCGGATCGGTCGCGAAGACGGCGGCGAATGAAATCTGCACGGCGGACGAACTCCACTACGTTCCTGTTCCCGATTCCGATTGGCGCGTCGCTCTCTGGCGATATCTTCCTTCCCCAAAGGTAACCGATATATACGCATACATGTGTATATGTGCTGTCTCTTATACACATCTAGATGTGTATAAGAGACATCATGTGTGCAGTCTTCCTTTGCAAGATTCATGTCTGGCTCAGGATTTGATACATGGATTCTTGAGCTCCGTGGAGCCGGGTTGAGCTCTCTAAGTGTTGATACAGATCTTGGTAAAGGAATATATGATCATTTTCTTATGATTTTCTTATGTGTGTTTGTGATAATTTACTTTCTGATAAACACTGTTCGTTGATGAAAAGAGAAACCGAGAAGGATAGAATCCAGAAATGACAAGCGGCGGATAGTTTCGGATTTACTGGAGAATCTCATAAACGTATCTGAGAGGATGGAAAATGTTCTTGATGGAGGTTAAGTCATTACCTCTCTCTCTCTCTCTCTGTTTTTATATTTGTCTTGTTATGTTGAGACCAGAGAAGAGAATCTTTGTCTGGTTACTGAGAAAGAAGAAGCTGCAGGTTTCAAGATCCTCGGGCTGCAAGACCGTCTATCCAAGAGAGTGGAAGATTTCAAGCAGCGGCTTGAACTTATCCCTCGTTACAACTGGGATTTTGATAACTATCTAGAAGAAGATATTCCTTCTGCGGTGAGGTGACACCTCTTGTTTATTCTTCTTCTGTATAATTGAACCTTCACTTTGCAAGGCTTATTCAAACAATACGTCATGAAAACGAAAAGAAAAACAGCGTTGACATTTTGTTTGACTCGTGCCCACCGGCTTGCTATATCCAGTTACGTCTAAGTATGAAATGTTGATGTCAGATGGAGTATGTGAGGAGTCAAAGCAAGCCTAAAGATGGGAAATTGCTCGCAATTGGTCACTCAATGGGTGGTATCTTGTTATACGCCATGCTCTCAAGATGTGGTAAGTTCTCTTATATATTTTATAGTCTGATCTTTTCTCTGTAGTCAGATTTTGGCTCAATCACGTTTCTTCACTAGGCTTTAAAGGAATGGATTCGGGATTCGCTTCTGTCACCACTCTAGCATCAACATTGGATTATTCATCCTAAGGAACACTCCTCAAATACATATTACCCGTGGCAAGTATTTAAGAACCAATCACGGCACAGTTACACTCTCTAAAAGGGAAAAATATGACTGAGAAAGTGATCTTGAATGTCATTTGGTTTCAGAAAGAGCCCGTGCAAGCTCTTAACTTGCCTGCCCTTCCGGTTGATACAATGCTCGCGATGATTCACCCTCTAATGTTTCGTCCTCCATATGCTTTGTCCTGGTTAACCGCTAATATCTCTGCTCAAATGATGGACCCTGAACTGACTGAGAAACTAGTTTTGAACAGCTTATGTAAGCTCAATTACTTGACATTTTCTCAAACTTCTCTACAAATTTCTTAGTATATTCCAGATAACAAAACGTTCTTCTGGGGAAAAAAATATATTCCAGATAACAAATTTCTCTACAAATTGGTTTTTTATGCTTTGATTATATTCACTCTTCATTCTCGTTACAGACCCGGAGCGACATATATCCTTTGATTGTTAAGTTTCATGATGAGAGTTAAACGATCAGAGAAATTTCAAATGGATTGATTCTTGTTTCTGTAAAAAAAAAAAAAGGTACACATAACATTCCAAAGATACATTCATGTATAATATCTTCACGCAATTAGAAGCTTAAACTTAGGGTCTCAAAGGCGTCGTTGTAGAAAATTGAAGTAAAATCTTCTATCAGACTGAAGAAGGTTTCAGTTAGACGTTAACATTATTGAATTGATCTGGTGTATGTGTAGATAACTATAGAAGCACGGAGTTACTTGCACGTAACCATTTCATCATTTTCATGTGATTTAATAATGTTAGATCTACCTAATAAATTTTTGAAGGGTGACGACCTAATAATCACCAACAAACAAAATTGATCAAACCCACACGCAATGTGGGGTTTCATAATGTCTCCGAGACTTTTCCATAGGCTAGTAAGAAATTGGTGTTTCTTACAATGTTTCAATAGTTGTTTTCAGAAATAAAATAGCAATCATGAATAAAAAACCCCCGAGAAAAGAATCTAACATAATATAGCGACTGTTTTCAATCAAAGGAGGAGATATATCTATCTATGGCTGAACGTACGGCATCGTTTTACAGACCGGACAAGAGTTCTTCCTCGACAGCCATTGTTTCACACAGCGGATATGGAACCTGTGCCCACATCGTAATTTCCCTACCTCGTCCTTTGCCTCATACTCTTCCTGTCGGCAAACAAACACATGAACATTCTTTAAGGAACACATTTTAGTTTTCTCAACAATCTAAACATTGATTATTTTTTTCTAATTATTTGAGCAATGAAACCACATCTGGACTTACTTGACAGATGATGCACTTTCTATCTTCTAGTGGGGTATCTTTCCTGAATGGTTTGACTTTCCGGAGACAGGTTTTGATCTGTTTTTCATGAAGTCCAGTGTCCACATAGCCAATTCTATCACCAAGCTCCAGTAGTTGCTGTTTTTTATACAGCAAAGCACACACAACACTCAAGAACATAGAGACATCAGGGATCATTTATGATACTTTTTGAGAAAGGCACACAAACCTCGTATGACATGTTATCGACGTTGAGCCTCAAATCACGGAAGTGGTCGTAAGAGCTTAAGATCCCTCCCATTACAAAACCATTCTGTAGCATCATCATCTGCAAACGAAAGATCCAGATGAAAATACTCCACAAGCTACATGAACTCTAAGACCTGAAACTTAGTCAAGAATGAACACTCTACCTCGGAGAGTCCATCGTGGTAAGGTTGTCGTAGATGACGATGATATCTATCCGAGAACAGCGTCTGTTCAGCCCGCGGTGTCAAAAAAGTTAAATCAGAGTCGAAGTAAGGATTGGATTCTTGATTGAGAGACCGTCTTGAGGGAATAGAAGAACCCTGCAAAGAATGTAACAGTTGAGTCTACAACTGAAACTACTACAAAACAACTCAAAAACTTGAGAACCAATCAAAAGGGGGTTTATATGTGGCATCAAAATCAACTTAAATCAGTTCAATCAAAAAGAGTCTGATGTTAAATTCCGAACAAGAAACAGTTTAAAAAAACCTTAATTTCCTCGACAGAAGCTTGTGATAATGTCCTCAACGGAATGAAGATTAAATAACGAGGAAGTTGTATCGAAGTGCAAGTTGTTATAGATAGGGCAAGACGATAAGCCTAAATCAAAACGAAAAACCCTAATTCTAAATCGACTGGATAAAAGGAAATCATATATTCTAGTAGATATTATAAACTAACAAAATAACCCAGCAAAATAACTATCTTTTGAAGTTTCTATATTTTTTTTGTCAAAATTTTTTTTTTTTTTTGGATGGGTGTATCTATCAATCACCTCCGGATATTCAAAAATCATAATTAAACAGAGACGCAACGAATAATATTAGACGGAATTCAATTATGGAATCGAAGAAATCATAAGAGGAATGTAAATGTACCTCTCTCTGATTAGTGTTGCTACTGTTGGTCTTATCTCCATCGATTTTGCGTCTCGCCGGGATATTCCTTCTCGGAGGATCAGACTCGACGGGGTCAATCGAGCCGCCGACCACCGCATCGGTTGAAAACCCAACTCCGGGTCCGCACCAAACGTCAGGAACCGCCGCGCAAGCGCCGCCTCCTCCGACGCTTTTATCTGCCTCGCTCAGAATCTTAACCGAACCGCCACTGTAGCTACCTTTGTTCTTCTTCTTGCTCTTCGTTTTCTTAATTTTGAGATTACTGGCATCCCAGTCGGCGGAGGAGCGAATCACGGCCGGGATGGAAACCTGCTGAGAGGCGGAGGCGGTGCAGCCCAGCCCAGCCCACGAAGAACCCGTCTGCAGGAAACCGTTGGGTTTCTTCCTGGTGGTTTCGTTGGATGACGATGGCAGGAGGAAGAAGGAAGACATGGCGGATTTGCAGACGCGGCTAGGTTTGGGAATTAGAGGCTCATCGGCGGCAAATGGTGAGAGATTCCTGGGTCGGAGTCTGATGTGCTGACCGATTGTCGTCGAAGAAGAAGAAGAAGGCTCTGCAGAAACAGGCATGGTCTTCTCGCTGAGAGAGAAAGAGAGAGAGAGAAAGACAAAGAGAGAGAGAGAGAGAGAGAGAGAGAGAGAGAGAAGGAGAAAGAGATAATTGAGAGGTGGGGAAAAAGACACAGCGCGGGGAAGAAGGGAGTGATGGTGTTTACTGAAACTTAGTTAACGTATAAACTAATCCTTAATTAATCAAATCCACTCTTCCTTTATTTTTAGTTTTGTGCTTGAAGTACTACAAGTAACCGAATAAAGATATTTTTCTTTTTCACATGCAAAAGAACTGTATATATTATGTGTGTGGTTTAAAAGATCAATGAAATTCACAGATGACAAATGTGTGGTTTACAATTTGGTCTTTAGAGTTTAGCACTGTTTGGTATGTTTGAAATTTTGAAGTAAATGAGGGTAAACTAGGCATTTGTTTGTTCACTTAATAGATCCCCACCAGTCTTTTGGAATTTTCTTTCTTCCTTTTTTTTTACTTCCAATCAATAAAAGTATCAATATTTTGACTTGATTTAAATACAGTAGAACCTCTATAAATTAATACTTGATTCATTAATACCTCGCTAAATTAATATTTTTTGTCAATTTCAAAATTAGTTTTTCAACCAAATAATATATTTATAAATTAATAATCACTATAAATTAATATTTTTTTATAAAATTTCACGGTCCCAACGTTATTAATTTATAGAGGTTTTATTGTAACTTTTTTCTTTTCCCTATTGGATTCGCTTTTGTCCACAACCAAAAACGAAGAGATATATATAGATGAGGAAATTTTATTGTCTTTGCTTGTATAGATAGAAAAGGTCTCTCATGTCACTTTTACTTTTTTTTTTCTTTTTTGTCAGATGTATTTCAATTTTTATTTATTCGAGTTAAGAACGACAAAAACATTTAGAGGGTCACAACTCACAAGTCACAGGTTTTCACACAGGTCAGAGATCACACAACTCACAAATCACAAATCACAAATCAATATAACTGAAACAAAATTGTATAAAACCTGCCACTTGATTATCCAAAGAGTATTGGTCCGGATTTGCTGGAAAATAATAGTTGTAATAAACCATTACCGTGATTGAGAATTTGAGGGAAAATAAAAAATGATTAATCGTCGAGAGTGTTAGGTGTGTCCCCATAAGTGATGAGTCCAAAAGTCTCAAAACTTTATTCTCGTCGGAGCGTGGCCCAAAAACTCCACGACAAATTTTATGATTTTTTTTACGTTTGCCCAATTATATTTCGGACATCTACTTAAGTCGTGTGATTAACAAGAACAATCTAACACAAATATTAAAATCATACTTTTCTCTAACTATCTACCAAGTTTTATCTGTGGCCTACCACTTTAAACCAGTTAAAGCAATTGTTTGCATCTTAAAATAAATTCGAAAGCGAAAGAATCAGGTTAAAAAAGAAATAGAGAGAAGTTAAACATTTGTTCTATTTTTCTTTCGGTTGAAAATTGACATATTAGCCTAAGAAAAATATAGTAATCCACTGCCACTGGTTGAAACTTTTTAGTATGGATCTTTCCAATACAATTTCAATCATAGTTGGTCTCATAATAATACATCACCACTCCATATGTTCTGGATATTAATATACATTTTAGGTCTTAAACATCTGATAATGTAAAAAAATATATGATGTGGCAGGTAACTCAACAACAATTTTGCGGTTTATTTAATTAAAGCCAATGTATGTTTTAGCCCAATTGTGTAAAGACGTACGTGTATGTCAGGAAAGAGAGTCAAAATTGGGCTTCTGTGTTACACAAAGACTTTGTATTAGCACGTTCTTGCTTGTGGAAACAAAAAAAAGAGAGTCAAAATTGGGCTGGGCCGAGTATGGGAAGTCCATGTGGTTTTAAACGACAACGAAACTAACATACTCGTCCTGATCCGGTCGGATCATCAATTGAGAAAATCGGAAACGAAGAAAAGAGCGGTTAAAGTTGGAAAAAACCATTATGATTGATGGGTTATCCTCTTCAAGTTTCCTACTTTTAGCTTTGGTTAATGTTTTTTGTGCAAGTGTTGTTTGTCGTCAAAGGAATGAACTTTCCATGTTCGAGGTAAANCAATCACGTTTCTTCACTAGGCTTTAAAGGAATGGATTCCGGATTCGCTTCTGTCACGACTCTAGCATCAACATTGGACTATTCATCCTCAGGAACACTCCTCAAATACATATTACCCGTGGCAAGTACTTAAGAGCCAATCACCGCACTGTTCCACTCTCTAAAAGGAAAAAATATGACTGAGAAAGTGATCTTAAATGTCATTTTGTTTCAGAAAGAGCCCGCACAAGCTCTTAACTTGCCTGCCCTTCCGATTGATACAATGCTCGCGATGGTTCACCCTCTAATGTTTCGTCCTCCATATGCTTTGTCCTGGTTAACCGCTAATATCTCTGCTCAAATGATGGACCCTGAACTGATTGAGAAACTAGTTTTGAACAGCTTATGTAAGCTCAATTACTTGACATTTTCTCTAACTTCTCTACACATTTCTTTAGCATATTCCTGATAACAATAACGTTCTTGTGGAAAAAAAAAACAGGTACAGTACCAACTAAGCTTATCTATCAGCTAGCAACAGCCGTGGACCAGGGTGGGCTGCGTGACAGAACCGGTACTTTCTATTACAAAGATCATATCGGCAAAACCAATGTCCCGATCTTAGCTCTTGCAGGGGACTGGGACATAATCTGCCCTCCTGACGCAGTATACGGTAGTTACTCTGCAACATCTTAACCGCGAATTCAAGATTCCTTTCTCTTAATTGATCTAATCGTTAACCGGTGCGTTGATCTGATGGATCAGATACTGTCAAGCTGATTCCAGAACATCTAGCCACTTTCAAAGTTATAGGATCACCCGGAGGTCCACATTATGGCCACCAGGATATGATTGCTGGTCGAATGGTATGTATGATCAATATATCTCTTCATTCTTTTTTTTCTTTCTTTCTTAACAAATTGTGTATTGGTTTTATGCTTTGATTATATTCACTCTTCATTCTCATTACAGGCCCGGAGCGACATATATCCTTTGATTGTTAAGTTTCTTCAGCGCCATGATGAGAGTGAAACGACCAGAGAAATTTCAAATGGATTTTGATTCTTGTTTCTGTAAAAAAAAAAAAGGTACATATAACATTCCATAGATATACACACATTCATGTATAATATCTTCACGCAGTTAGAAGCTTAAAGTTAGGATCTCAAAGGCTTCGTTGTAGAAAATTGAAGTAAAATCTTCTTTCCGACTTTATTGTATGTGTAGATAATTATAGAAGCACGGTGTTACTTGCACGTAACCATTTCATCATTTCCATGTGATTTAATAATGTTAGATGTACCTATTGATCAAACCCACACGCAATGTGGGGTTCATAATGTCTCGGGGACTTTTCCCATAGGCTAGTAAGAAATTGGTGTTTCTTACAATGTTTCAACAGTTGTTTTCAGAAATAAAATAGCAATCATGAATAAAACCCCCGAGAAAAGAATCTAACATAATATAGTGATTGGGCTTTCAATCAAAGGAGGAGGAGATATATATATCTATCTAAGGCTGAACGTACGGCATCGTTTTACAGACCGGACAAGAGTTCTTCCTCGATAGCCATTGTTTCACACAGTGAATATGGAACCTGTGCCCACATCGTAATTTCCTTACCTCGTCCTTTGCCTCATACTCTTCCTGTCGGCAAATAAACACATAAACATTCTTAAGGAACAAAATTTGTTTTCTCAACAATCTAAACATTGATTATTTTTTTGAGCAATGAAACCACATCTGGACTTACTTGACAGATGATGCACTTTCTATCTTCTAGTGGGGTATCTTTCCTGAATGGTTTGACTTTCCGGAGACAGGTTTTGATCTGTTTTTCATGAAGTCCAGTGTCCACATAGCCAATTCTATCACCAAGCTCCAGTAGTTGCTGTTTTTTATACAGCAAAGCACACACAACACTCAAGAACATAGAGACATCAGGGATCATTTATGATACTTTTTGAGAAAGGCACACAAACCTCGTATGACATGTTATCGACGTTGAGCCTCAAATCACGGAAGTGGTCGTAAGAGCTTAAGATCCCTCCCATTACAAAACCATTCTGTAGCATCATCATCTGCAAACGAAAGATCCAGATGAAAATACTCCACAAGCTACATGAACTCTAATACCTGAAACTTAGTCAAGAATGAACACTCTACCTCGGAGAGTCCATCGTGGTAAGGTTGTCGTAGATGACGATGATATCTATCCGAGAACAGCGTCTGTTCAGCCCGCGGTGTCAAAAAAGTTAAATCAGAGTCGAAGTAAGGATTGGATTCTTGATTGAGAGACCGTCTTGAGGGAATAGAAGAACCCTGCAAAGAATGTAACAGTTGAGTCTACAACTGAAACTACTACAAAACAACTCAAAAACTTGAGAACCAATCAAAAGGGGGTTTATATGTGGCATCAAAATCAACTTAAATCAGTTCAATCAAAAAGAGTCTGATGTTAAATTCCGAACAAGAAACAGTTTAAAAAAACCTTAATTTCCTCGACAGAAGCTTGTGATAATGTCCTCAACGGAATGAAGATTAAATAACGAGGAAGTTGTATCGAAGTGCAAGTTGTTATAGATAGGGCAAGACGATAAGCCTAAATCAAAACGAAAAACCCTAATTCTAAATCGACTGGATAAAAGGAAATCATATATTCTAGTAGATATTATAAACTAACAAAATAACCCAGCAAAATAACTATCTTTTGAAGTTTCTATATTTTTTTTGTCAAAATTTTTTTTTTTTTTTGGATGGGTGTATCTATCAATCACCTCCGGATATTCAAAAATCATAATTAAACAGAGACGCAACGAATAATATTAGACGGAATTCAATTATGGAATCGAAGAAATCATAAGAGGAATGTAAATGTACCTCTCTCTGATTAGTGTTGCTACTGTTGGTCTTATCTCCATCGATTTTGCGTCTCGCCGGGATATTCCTTCTCGGAGGATCAGACTCGACGGGGTCAATCGAGCCGCCGACCACCGCATCGGTTGAAAACCCAACTCCGGGTCCGCACCAAACGTCAGGAACCGCCGCGCAAGCGCCGCCTCCTCCGACGCTTTTATCTGCCTCGCTCAGAATCTTAACCGAACCGCCACTGTAGCTACCTTTGTTCTTCTTCTTGCTCTTCGTTTTCTTAATTTTGAGATTACTGGCATCCCAGTCGGCGGAGGAGCGAATCACGGCCGGGATGGAAACCTGCTGAGAGGCGGAGGCGGTGCAGCCCAGCCCAGCCCACGAAGAACCCGTCTGCAGGAAACCGTTGGGTTTCTTCCTGGTGGTTTCGTTGGATGACGATGGCAGGAGGAAGAAGGAAGACATGGCGGATTTGCAGACGCGGCTAGGTTTGGGAATTAGAGGCTCATCGGCGGCAAATGGTGAGAGATTCCTGGGTCGGAGTCTGATGTGCTGACCGATTGTCGTCGAAGAAGAAGAAGAAGGCTCTGCAGAAACAGGCATGGTCTTCTCGCTGAGAGAGAAAGAGAGAGAGAGAAAGACAAAGAGAGAGAGAGAGAGAGAGAGAGAGAGAGAGAGAAGGAGAAAGAGATAATTGAGAGGTGGGGAAAAAGACACAGCGCGGGGAAGAAGGGAGTGATGGTGTTTACTGAAACTTAGTTAACGTATAAACTAATCCTTAATTAATCAAATCCACTCTTCCTTTATTTTTAGTTTTGTGCTTGAAGTACTACAAGTAACCGAATAAAGATATTTTTCTTTTTCACATGCAAAAGAACTGTATATATTATGTGTGTGGTTTAAAAGATCAATGAAATTCACAGATGACAAATGTGTGGTTTACAATTTGGTCTTTAGAGTTTAGCACTGTTTGGTATGTTTGAAATTTTGAAGTAAATGAGGGTAAACTAGGCATTTGTTTGTTCACTTAATAGATCCCCACCAGTCTTTTGGAATTTTCTTTCTTCCTTTTTTTTTACTTCCAATCAATAAAAGTATCAATATTTTGACTTGATTTAAATACAGTAGAACCTCTATAAATTAATACTTGATTCATTAATACCTCGCTAAATTAATATTTTTTGTCAATTTCAAAATTAGTTTTTCAACCAAATAATATATTTATAAATTAATAATCACTATAAATTAATATTTTTTTATAAAATTTCACGGTCCCAACGTTATTAATTTATAGAGGTTTTATTGTAACTTTTTTCTTTTCCCTATTGGATTCGCTTTTGTCCACAACCAAAAACGAAGAGATATATATAGATGAGGAAATTTTATTGTCTTTGCTTGTATAGATAGAAAAGGTCTCTCATGTCACTTTTACTTTTTTTTTTCTTTTTTGTCAGATGTATTTCAATTTTTATTTATTCGAGTTAAGAACGACAAAAACATTTAGAGGGTCACAACTCACAAGTCACAGGTTTTCACACAGGTCAGAGATCACACAACTCACAAATCACAAATCACAAATCAATATAACTGAAACAAAATTGTATAAAACCTGCCACTTGATTATCCAAAGAGTATTGGTCCGGATTTGCTGGAAAATAATAGTTGTAATAAACCATTACCGTGATTGAGAATTTGAGGGAAAATAAAAAATGATTAATCGTCGAGAGTGTTAGGTGTGTCCCCATAAGTGATGAGTCCAAAAGTCTCAAAACTTTATTCTCGTCGGAGCGTGGCCCAAAAACTCCACGACAAATTTTATGATTTTTTTTACGTTTGCCCAATTATATTTCGGACATCTACTTAAGTCGTGTGATTAACAAGAACAATCTAACACAAATATTAAAATCATACTTTTCTCTAACTATCTACCAAGTTTTATCTGTGGCCTACCACTTTAAACCAGTTAAAGCAATTGTTTGCATCTTAAAATAAATTCGAAAGCGAAAGAATCAGGTTAAAAAAGAAATAGAGAGAAGTTAAACATTTGTTCTATTTTTCTTTCGGTTGAAAATTGACATATTAGCCTAAGAAAAATATAGTAATCCACTGCCACTGGTTGAAACTTTTTAGTATGGATCTTTCCAATACAATTTCAATCATAGTTGGTCTCATAATAATACATCACCACTCCATATGTTCTGGATATTAATATACATTTTAGGTCTTAAACATCTGATAATGTAAAAAAATATATGATGTGGCAGGTAACTCAACAACAATTTTGCGGTTTATTTAATTAAAGCCAATGTATGTTTTAGCCCAATTGTGTAAAGACGTACGTGTATGTCAGGAAAGAGAGTCAAAATTGGGCTTCTGTGTTACACAAAGACTTTGTATTAGCACGTTCTTGCTTGTGGAAACAAAAAAAAGAGAGTCAAAATTGGGCTGGGCCGAGTATGGGAAGTCCATGTGGTTTTAAACGACAACGAAACTAACATACTCGTCCTGATCCGGTCGGATCATCAATTGAGAAAATCGGAAACGAAGAAAAGAGCGGTTAAAGTTGGAAAAAACCATTATGATTGATGGGTTATCCTCTTCAAGTTTCCTACTTTTAGCTTTGGTTAATGTTTTTTGTGCAAGTGTTGTTTGTCGTCAAAGGAATGAACTTTCCATGTTCGAGGTAAATCCCACGAGTGGGATCTTGCTTCTATGCCATAAATCTCAGATTTAACTATGTTTTGATAAATTGTGGCTGATAATTCCATTTACCACTAACATAAGCTAGTAAACGTTCCAATATCGATGATAATATTACAAAATCAGTAACCAATATTTCCAGTGTCCCTAAAATCGGATGCATTTTTGTCAAAATTGGCCAAATCAATGGGTTAGATTAATTACTTTAGACGCCGGTTAAATATTGCCGACAGCTTTCTCCGAACCGGCGAAATGGTTAAAACATAATTGCCTAGTTTATTCAAATGAAACGCCGTCGTTTAAAAGGTAAAAGCTTTTATTCAAAAACCCCTATAATTCTATTTTCTGGCCCATTTTCGCCTTCACTTCGTCTTCTTCGACTCGTTTCTCTCAACTCTGAAGCTCCGAGATCTCAGATTCGACGCCGTTCGTTTGTCTCCGTCGCATAATCGGTTTGTGCATCTCGTTTGTTTCCTTAGAGTTTTTAAGGATCTAATTTATCTATTGAGCAGTCGGCAGTCGAAACTCTCCGATTTCCTCCTTAGGGTTTTCACTCTGTGCACATCCGTGGAGATCTGTACAATTACATGATTAATTTGAACTATTAGAAATCGAATCGTTTCCTAAATTTCGGAAAATCAAATTGATTTTTCTCTGTGGATGATCTTGGTCAGAGTAATGGATCAGGAAGCAGCTGAGACCGCGAGGGAGTCGCTGGAGCTTGTGTTTCGAATGTCGAACATCTTGGACACTGGGCTGGATCGACATACCTTGTCCGTCCTCATAGCTCTCTGCGATCTTGGTCTAAACCCTGAGGCTCTTGCTGCTGTCGTCAAGGAGCTTCGACAGGAATCTGGTAACAACCACGGCAGCTTAAGATAATTCAAATCCTTTTGGATTCATTATATGCTTTGTTTGGATGATGGATCTCATTGAAATCTGTAATTGATTTTCTTCTTTATGCTTCGATTTCATTATTGATGTCTGGAGTAAGAAGCTAATGAGTGTTCTTGGGCTATATAAGATGGTACGAATCTTTTATGCATTTCTCCTGCTGCCACTTTGCTGTTTTATTCTTGCTGCAAAGACCGTTGGATCATCAATTAGCAAAATTCGTTTTTTGGTAAATTAATCTAACCAGTTTTCCATTTTTACTCCTGAACTGTGATCTCTGGCTACAACATCTAGTTCCGTAACTCAGCAGACTTCACTTGAAGCATCGAATTTCGCCGAAAGTGGAAACTCTGAAAAAGATCGCACACTTTCCCAGAAAATTGAACCAAAAGTGATCCAAAGGCTTAGAGATAGAGCGACCCACTCAACATTTCTTTTGAGGGGCTTTCTTTTTAAAAAGTGAATCACAAAGTTACCCTCATATTCTCGAATTCTTTGTGAGTCACCCTACCCAACTATTAGTAGTACTGTAGTAGTACACAGTTCCCATGTTTTATCATTCAAATTTAAATAGATGATGATTGGTGATAAATAGTATGCCAGATGAGAAGTAAAAATGAAGGAATAGCAGAATAATAAATATAGTAAACGGATCAAGTGTCGTTAGCTAGACTGGTAAAGAGTTCTAGACAAAATTTAGGGATCACAAAAAAAAAAATAGTAAACAGCAGTAAAAATGAAGGAATAGCCGAATAATGAAAATAGTAAACAGATCAAATGTCGTTAGCTCGACTGATAAAAAACTCTAGACAAAAATCTAGAAGGTCACAAAAAAATAAAATAGTAAACAGCATATACACTGGAGTCGTTTATTAAAAACGTAACAACGTAAAAATTTGATTAATATTGTGAATGGTAAAAAACCAGTAAAATCACATCTTCACGTTTGGAAATGTAAACAAGTGGTATACCATTCACCGATAAATATTACTCTTTTACTAAATTTCACACATCTATGTACAATAGTGATCCACAAATATATATATGTATATATAATCCATGTTTTTTTTACCAAGTGGTAAAGTAAATACTTATTTGGAAAGACTCTAATCATCGATCGTCAAGGCACAAGAGGAGGATTCGTATTCCAATACTAACGTAGATGAGGAATTTCGAAAGGGTTTATATGATCTTGGGACGAAGATCCGGTAATATTGAAACATATACCGAATTCCATTGGAGTCGTAATAAACCCTTCGTTCATTATCTCCAAATTGTTCGTAGGTCTCTCTGGAGCATATCCGTTTTGTTGATACGATCTATTGATTTCGATGTTGTGGTAGTAGTTAGCACCATATTGTTGTTGGTCCAAAGTATCACCTGTATGATCATCAGAGTTATATCGTTATTTAAATTTAGCTAATACGATAACCTAATGTTTAACAGTTGTTACAAAAATAATTTAATAACAATTATTGTATTTTAATTAAAGTACCTTGTGTCAAAAGAGGAATATCGTTCGTTTTGCTTTCGATCACTTTTAACAAATTCCACTTTGAGTAAGCTTGTCGAACTAAACTCTTGATACACAGCTGCAACAAAATTTTACCGTAAACAAAATAAAAACGTAGTTTCTTAAAAATATGACTAAAAATTCAAAATAGAACATTAAGATATATACCTGATTCAGCGCTTCTCGGCTAGAAAAAACCTGACCATTGATCACTGCTTCCAAGACTTCGCATATCGGATTCAAGGTCAAGAAAAACTCCGGTCCTCTGTGAATGTATAACTTATTTCCCAAAGTACACCCTCTAGCATGTTTCAATGTGGCATCCCACATTTTTTCAGACATTCCTTCCATAATCTGTAATTGAAAAAACCCTTATTAGTCAGACAATCAAATTACTCATCACAAAAAAAAAAAGTCTCTATGAATGAATAAGACAAATGGAATAAATAATAGTTTTACGTACCTGACGGAGTCTGTCGAGGTCGACGACGGATAACTTCAAAAAGTCTTGGACAGTGTTGATGTTTTCAGAAGAGAGCTTCTTGTGAAAGGCCCCATCTTTGCCTATCTTCTCTAGCCGCCACACTTCGTCGTCTAACATCGGTGGGTAATGTTTCTTGTACACTTCACCAACCCCAAGTTGTAGAAAACAAAATTATTAATTAAAACTGTTTTTGAGACACCTATATGTACTTTATATATCAGCAAATTCATGTGTTTGTTTAACCCGTTAGATTAGTATTTGCGTGTGATTATAAGATTCGAACAATTTTATTCCGCCATATATTAACTAGCAAGATATATAAGGCTATAAGCAATGACCAAAAAGACCTGTTGCGTTTTTATAAAGTGGACAGTCGTTTGCTTATGGTCCACAACGAAAATATTTTTTAATTTGTTTCCAACATAAATAAAAAAAGGGTGTGTGTAGAGACAAAACAACCAGAATATTTGTAGAGAAAAAATATAATCACTAGAACAACAACTAACAGGACTTCAAACATAATTGACCAAAAACAGCAATTTTAATGTGGCCAAACTTTTACTTATTTATAAAAATTTAATTATTTAATGCTAAAATTCTCCTAAAAAGAGACAAAACCTAAATATATATATCTATATAAAACTATTACTCCCTCTGTTTATATTTAATTATCGTTTGAAAAAAATGTATCTGGATGTATTAAACTCAAAACACATTCAGATATATCCAGTTTTTTGCAGATACGTTTTTCAAAACGACAATTAAATGTAAACAGAGGGAATATTTGATAAAGAATAGTTTTGACAGATAGATTATTAAAATAGCAAATCCTTTAGGGAAAGAAAAAATTAATAGCAATTGCAATAAATTTTGACGAAAACAAAACATAATTTTAATTATTTCTAACGCACATATATAGATGTTGCGTAAAATCAATTGATAGTGGAATCCATAAGAGGTGGTGATATATGGTCAGGTCAAAGATAACTGAAACAGACTTCTAATGATATGATATGTTACTATCACATCTCTAGTGGAATGCTTTATCACTGAATATAAGCACAAAACTCACTATATATGTATATTTTTATATATATTCGTTAATTAGCAACTAAAGGTAAAATAATCAATACTTAAGAAAAGGAACTTACATTCGCCACGATGATCTCTAACAACAAACGCTTCAGTCATGGCTTCACAAACCGCAACGCCTTGACCGCTACTCCCTTTCGCAACTTTTAATCCGATTCTAAACTTGCGGCTGCGAATCCAACTCGAGTTATCTGTGAACTCAATATCTCCGATAGTTCCAACGCCGTTTCTCACCGTCACAGATACTTCTCCGGCAAGTAACGGCCGTTTCCCATCCCTTTCTTTGACGATGTTACGCTCAAACTCATCACTATCCCATTTATCATCCGAAGGAAAATCTCCGTGGAGAGCAACGATGTCTAGTCTGATCGGACGGTCGAGATTCACCGGGGAGATCGAATAATCATTGTTTGAATCATCGACAAGGATGACCTCGAGTGGATTGTTGTCCACGTCACTGATTTTACTTCCGGTGAATATTGGTGTCATTAAGTTCTTACGGAACATTAGCTTTAATGTCGGAGTCTCCGGAGCTTCGACCCGTAACGACGATGACCGAGAAAATGATCGAAATTTTTTATTTATTCCTTGTTCCACTTCTTGTCTTACCTGTTCGGATCACCAAAACGAGCATATTTAGAAAATGTTATTCTGATGATCTTATCTGATTTTGATTTTATCACATAAATTAGATAAAAAAAAATTACTAGATAAAATGTCTATTAATTTTGGTTGTTACTATTATTTACATTTTTCCGAGTAACACTACTGTATATGGGTATTAATTAATCTCTCTATTTAACATATGTGTAATGAAATACATGAAAAAAAATCACAACTCTAAAAAGCATTATTTAAAATGAAGCTCGTATTATAATATGTAGACCTATATGTAGATCTCGTCAATGATACTAGCTAGCATATATGTGTATGTGTGTGGACCGTTCTTTTGTCTTTTTTATCTGGATATAGTTGACTGAAATGTTAGGTTAGAGAGGTTTATTCATACTAAAAAGATCTGTTACTTTGTAAGTATTTATTACTATATATCTTCATGAGGTTATGATATATGAATAATGTTATGTATATACAATAATATGTATGCAACTACATATATATATTTTGTACATAAAATGTAAAGTATTAGCAACATGACCGAATCTTTCTTATTTTATCAAATTCTTACTCGCATATTAATTAGACGTCGTCAATACTAAACTTCTGTATATTATTTGTGTATATATATGTATATGTAGATGCATGAAACCGTCTTGAAGTATGTGTATTTGATTAAACGTGGTAAATATGTATCTCTAGTTCAGTAGTTCATATCTTCAGTTTTCTTTATCTATGAATTATCGGTTTTAAAGTATAGAAATGCATATATAAATCTAACGCTACTTAACATACAATATTGGAGTTAAGAGTGTATACTTACAACTTTTCTAAGAAAGGGCTCTAGGGCTGAAGAAAAGCTCTTCATGGTGTTCTCTGTAATCAATGCCCCAACCACACTGAAATTGGCCGGAAATAAAACCAAAAAAAAATAAACTTAAGTTTATCAGAAAAAGAAAGCCAGAGAACATAAAAAAATCAGAGTAGTAAGATCTAAATAAGATATTGTTTTCAATGATAAGAGAGAGAGAGAGATAAAGCATAGACATAAAATCATATATATACATAAAATACAAGCACATAAATAAATATATGCGTAAGAAAAAAAGGATTGAACAAAGAACGTGTTACTTAAAAAAATTAAGCTTGTAGATATGATTCATCATAATTCATAAATACAATACAAGAAAGAAAAAAAATCAAGAAATTCTGAGAAAATTTACGAGGCAAAGGATGGTAGAGCTTTCATCCGTTTCTCGGTTTTGTTTTCCTCATCGGACTGAAGATCTTGAAATAACCTCTTCCCGGCCATGGAATTGCTCTGGTGAGTTGAGAGAGAGAGAGATAGAAGAGAAGAGAGAGCCGTAGATCAAATCTAGGTTTTATCTAATCTGTTGATGGAAATGTTTTGATATATATAAAGGGGGAAATGGATATATATGGTTAGTCTCTCAAGTCTTGTAATAATTTTTTTAAATAGAGAAACTAGAAAAGAAAGAAAGTTCGTAGAACGACAAAGGAAACAACCTGGCAGCATCTCACAGAAGTCCACGCGAATTTTCTCGTTTTATGGCGTCATAAATAGGAAGACTTTTGACGTCAACCCCAAAAGAGAAATGGTCATTTGTTGACAAGTGACGCACGTGATCTCTCCATCTGTTGCGTTTTAGATCCAACGGTTGATGGTAGGCAGGATTCATATTCGACCTGATTATTTCCTGTGGAGAGCAGAGGCATTACGAGTGTGTACGATAGGATAGATCCGGTCCGTTCTTCAAAGAATTTTTGTTCTTTTCTCCTTTTTCAAAGAATTTAACATATAGCATCCTTATTTATGATAAAAAAAAAAAATTATCTAATAAATTGCCATTTCTTCCCTCCAAAAATGAGAGAAAAATACAGGTTTTTCCTTTATATTTTCTTTTCTTAATTCGATGTCAAAAAGGCAAAGTTTGCAATAACCCGAATATGTTAGTTTTAGGTTGGTAATTTGGTATCGTCCGACAAATAGGGCTATATATAAAACAACCCATTCTATGTATATAAAAACGATTTCGTCGAACTATGTAACCAAATCTAACCTTTTTGGTGTTTAAAAAAAAAAAAAAAACCTTTTTGGTGTTCATCATTTTCCAAAAACATCCTAATAATTTAGTTATTATTTAACCGCAAATATATAACAATCGTTTTTCAATATAGAGTGTCTTGCGTTAAATAAAATTAAATCTTATCCAATCTATTATGGGTTCATTAATATTAAACTATATATAAAGGGTCGAGTGAATACTTTCGAAGAAGGATCGTTGAATTGATTTGTTTTTCTAGGGTAATTTCTTGTCGGATGGGTTTTCCATTCTCAATACTCCGCCCAAGACTTGTCGTTCTTTTAGCTTTAATCGTCTCTGTTTAATTAGTGTCTATCAAAAATCTTGTTTTTTTAACTCTGTTTTTTTTTTGTTTTAACTTCAAAATATTCTTGGAAGCGTTATGTAATCGATGAATCGCCTCGATGATAAATTGTATGGTATTGTTATTTTTATAAAGGAAATTGTATGGTATTGTTTTTTTTTTAAAAGGAAATTATATGGTATTGTTTCTTAGTCTTTGTCACGATGCTATTGTCATTTCGCAGAGTGAAAAATAAGAACCATCAATCAATTTCATATAATCTAGCTAAACGATGAAAAGCCCATAACCCATTTCATAATTGCTATCCACTTTTTGGGGTGACGAATTCAAAAACTTTATAGGTTTCTTGTTTGTTTGTTGTTGTTAATTTTGTACATTTTCATACTAATTTAGCTTTTAAATAAGTATGATTTGAGTATTATTCCATTCTATGAATTTGTAATGAAACTAAACTTAAAATTTTAAAATAATAAGTGGGGGGTTAAGAAAATCCTGATAGAGTGAGTCTTGACGAGACCTTATAGGCCTATAATATGACTGCCTCTTTTCTTGGAAGCTGCCTTCGGCCTTCCCCTTCGCAAAGTTTTGTTACTATTGACTAAGCCACATTCTATTTCTTTATTTGTAGAATCTAAAACATGATAGTCATATAACCAACCTTATGTGTTCGATGTGCAATTTTCAACACAAAAAAATAGATAATCTTTAAGTAAACACTGTCCACAAAATCCAAAAAATATGCAACTGAGTTTCACTCTAAATTTGTTAACATTATGGATGCCCCAATATTTTAAAACTAAACTAAACGGCCGCGTACGGAACAAAACCGCCGCGTGCGTATAATATGGCTTATACATATTACATGAGCTCAAGCCATGTCCAAATTATCATTAAACAATCATATAGTATTATTCACGTGATTGAGAAATGCGTCACTTAAATATAACGTCTCTCAATCGTCTGGTGATTGAGATTTTACGTTGGTCGTTCCTCTCGATCTCTTTTGGATTGAGATCTTACGTCGGTCGTTCTTCCTAATTTTCTTTAGAATTAGAAGCTCATATGGAAAGTATGAAACCAATTTATTATATCAAAATGTTGGTCGTTGCTAAACCGTTAATGAAAACCGTCAGTCGCTATCTCAAAACAGAGATACTGTCGATGCTTAAGGTCTTTTGAATAATAGAGAATAGCAATGACCGGTTACTTGATCGTTAGTCGGCCTTACTTTTAATTTACGAATTAAATTTATATAGAGACCGAGTAATAAATTTATTTCACCCAACACATGCCCCAATATTTTAAAACTAAACTAAACGGCCGCGTACGGAACAAAACCGCCGCGTGCGTATAATTGTATACACAATTATTAGCTGATGAATTAATGGCTTATACATATTATATGAGCTCAAGGCATGTCCAAATTATCATTAAACAATCATATAGTATTATTCACGTGATTGAGAAATGCGTCACTTAATTAAACAACGAAAAACAAACCGTAAAGAAATATAAATTGTTGAATCATATATTGGGGTAATTCTACATATTAACAAAAGAACATTATTTAGAAATGAAACATCTATTTTGGAGAACAAAACAAAAAAGAAGTATAATTTGTCAGTTTCTATTTGGTTGGAATTTGGAAAAGAAAATAAACTTTCTTTTTGAAATAATAGTAGAATGTCGGTACAAAAGATAAGTTAGAAAACGTCACTCAGTTTTAACTCACTCAAATTTTTTTTAACTCTCTAATCCAGTTGCCACATGTCCGCTGTTTAACCTACGTTATTATATGGCTTCTAGGCCAGTCAAGCGATAGTTATTTTCTGGTTATCATACAAAGAAGCAGATAAACAAGATTTATGAGAGAAAAGGAGACGGCGAGTTTTTAATTACAGATGGGCCTTAAAAAACCCAAAATGTATGCTATGGGCCTAAAGAAGAAAAACTAAAATCCCATAACTCTAGGAGCAAAATGAATCAACCTATCCAAAGAACCATCATCGAATTTCCTAGCGAACAAGTAACATTTGTTACTCTTTTCCCCATTATACACACACCCTTCTTCCCTATTCCTCAGCCTTCCAAAGAACTCTGCCGTTACCAACCGCCGCGTATACTTCCTCGGATGGGGCCCTCGCCGTGACCAATCCGTCCACGTCAGCGACCTGTTCGCGTTCTTCCCCGGAAACATGACGTGGACAAACGTTGGCAAGTAGTGCTCATCGGCGTAACAACCCCAACCGCAATGTCTCTTGAATAAAGGGAAGTAAGTGGTGTCGGAGACGACGGCTAAAGCCACCTCACGGTCGATCTCGAACCACTGAGAGCCTTTTCGCCAGTTGCGGCGGCTGATGAGCGGGGACATGCGGCGGTTGTAGCGGCCCCGACCTGCTGCTCCCGGAATGTCGTAGAGGTCGACGTAAGAGTGTCGAGAGTTTATGAGGTAAGAGTAAATGGTGGAGAAGTTGAAGAGAGGAATGTCCGATTCCGAGACGAGGACGAAGCGGTGGTTTCCGGCGTTGAGCAAAGCGTTGGCCAGTAGCCGCCGCTCAGCCTCCACCATGCTCACCATTCCCCATTCCACTTCCTACAAAAACAAGAAGAAAGCCTAGTTCATGAGTCGCGTGATTCTCTATTAGTAATCTATCAAAAAAATTTAATTGATTATTTTTTAAATTATATGTCGGTATGTATAAATAGACTACTCAACGGTTTTCTATTTATACAGTATAATATGGTGATATATATTGAAAGGAACATTACGAGGCATATATGTAGACATACGAAAGGAACTAAAATACGACTTTTTTAACCTATTAATCAATGGCTGATACAAATCCTTTTATATTTTATTTTTGTTATATAGAGACAATAAGGTCACTATTAGTCACATCACGTGATATATAATGTTGATTTGAGTTGATGACATATAAGTATTTTTGTTTCGATGCGTATAAGTATTTTTTAACGAAAGATATTTCTTAAATACTTTTCTTTTTCCTACATACAGATACAGTATGATTCTTTTTTTTTTTTTTTTGAACTAAAATTTTATGATTCTTGTCCATGAAACATCTATTTGTCGTCTGACTTCTGTCTTCTCCATTTTTCTAATTTCTTTGACACGCATCTAATAAAAAAAACTATAAGTAGACCCGGCTCAAAACGTGTATATAGGGAACAAAATAAAGGATACGTACTCTACGGTTTTCTTTGAATTGCTATGCCTTGAAAATTACAGCCACAGATTAGTGCACTTGTCCTTTGTGTTGCAAATTGCAATCATAGCCAAAGCGTGACGAATTAAAGAAAATTTAAATAATGCTAAACACTGTTCGTTTGTCACTCCCTTGTAAGTGTATATTACTTCTAGGTCCCACGCTAATTTCCATAGTAGATTATATATTTCTTAGAAACAAGAATTGCCAAAAACAAAAGTAATAACTAATATTTAGGCTGAATAATTCGTCTATTTCAATTATATATAGAAACAAAAAAAAAAGTTCAACGATACGATAAAAAATCATGAGGGAATGACGAAATTGACTGACCTTGCTTGGAATCCTCCGGCGAAAGAACGGCGACGTTTCAGGAGTATCATCGTCAACGTAATAAGGGTCGCTCGTATGAATGTAAATGGAGAAAAGACCTTGATGGCCTTGGAAAAATCTCTCCCACAGTTTAGCCAAAGGAAGCTTCCCTCTCGTCAAGAACATGAACGCCACTTTCTTTGTCATCATCTTTAACGGCTTTTCTTGAATCTTCGATGCACGCCACAAGAGTTCTTCCTCCGTCATGTTATGCACCACGTTCTCCGGCTCCAACGAAGAACGAGCCTTTTGCCCTTCGCCGTCATCAGTCGCAGCCGCTTCTTTTATAAACACGCATTTTTCTGGCTGCGTTGGCAGCGGCTGAAGCGGTGGAGAGAGAGAGAAGAGGAGGAGGTAGGAGAAGAAGATAGACGAAAGAGTTGGGGACTGAAAGAGACGCTTCTTATGTGGATGTTGAGTATGAAGCCGAGTCCGAATCCGAAACCGATGAGAAACGAATACAACACGAGGGTTTGGAAGAATCCCTGACATTTGAATATCTTCGATATGAAGATTTGGTGAAGATGACGACTTTCTTGAGTTTCGCAACTCTTCTTCATTATTTATTTTTACGTATGTGTTGGTTCTAAAACTAACATTAAGAACCGTGGGAGGGACGAACGAACGTTATATAGCCGAGGGTATGATCGTGATTGAATTTTAAAACGACTTTTCGTCACTTGAGTTTATTTAAATATCTTACCTTCACGGGCTTGGGATTTTGCTAGAAACATTGAATTGACTTAAACAGGATTTAAGGGGCTGGGGTGATTCAATTGGTACACGAATTGGGTTTTATATAAACACGTTAACTTGGACTGTGACATTAAAGATGAAGTAATGCTTGGGCTAAGGCAACTAGTGTCACCTATCTGTTGTTATCTTTAAAAAAACTTTTATATTACTTTCTAGAAATTTCAACAACCAGAAACAGAAACTAATTTTTGTAACATCAGCTCATAAGGACTCTGTTGCAACTTTTAATCAAGGACAAACACAAAAAAAACAGGGGAATGTGTTTGGATGATTAATTCTGAGTTTCTAGCAAACATTTTCTTCTACACTCTCGAGCATCTCAAGACTCGGGCCACAAAACAGCAATTCTACATAATCTAAAGGGAGGGGGAAATAAAGCTCGCCTTGACAGAGCTTACTGCAACTGATGATGGTATCTTCAGTAGAATGAGATGCTATAGACAAGTTTCCGCCTATGTTGTTTTTCAAAACCCGCGACAATGTCATCGATTGTATCTTCCCATGATTCATTCCCTTCAATCTAAAACCACAACAATCATTGATGTTAATTTTCCATTAAAATTGGTATCACCACCCGATATAAAGTTGTATATCAAAAGCTGCTCTACTAAATGAGAGTGCTGAAAATAAAATAAAAAATGCTAATTAATTGAATGGATAGGTTTCTTTATATTGACCTCTTGACAGAGTTCCAAGGCAAGTCGGCCACCAATAGCTGCTTCTTCGTGGTTATCTTTAACCTCCAAGTTCATCACAAGTATGGTTTTCATAAGTGTCTGTTCTCTGTTATTAAGATCTGCAGATTGGTAATAATATCCAAGTCGATGAGATAAAGATAGTAAGCCACACAACAATGTTCGGATTACTTTCGCACGGCAAGAAAACTCCATCAACACTATGATTGCAATCGTTTTTTCTCAGTTAATGAATACAGCAAGATAAAAAAAAACAAATTTGATGTTTGACATGACTCGTCGATCCTCTACGACTTCAACAATTCATATTTAAACATCTAACCTTACTAGATCCAGCAAAATTACCAAACGACAAGACTGCTGGCAAACAGTGCGCATAGAAAAGGAAAAATCCACAACATTTCGATATCGATGCCTTTTCTTCTGATACTATCAAGAGTTTGTGATGAACATCTACGTAGTTAACCGTCAGGTTCAAGAAATTTTGAAACAAAGTATATTTAATAGTAAAATGGGGAGGATTTTAGATTACCTTCAAGAACTGAATCGAAAACCTTTTCTTCAAATGTCATCACAACATCAAACACACCATCACCAGCATTATCTTGCCATCTCTGGGGAGCAAGCTTCACAGATAAATTCCTCTTAAGCATCTGCAAAATACCATTCCGCTTGTAACTGAAGAAACCGTTAAGGCATCATCACAATTCAAGTTTACAAAACTCCTTACAACACAATGGACAAATGTCCTAAGCACAAAAACAAGGCCTCACAGGTTGGACAAAACATAGACATAAGCAAGACTAATTTTGTATCTCTGAATTACGTTTACTTCTGCAGAGAAATTTTCAAAGGGACAAAGCATTTGTTTCTCTCCGGAATCAATGTCTTCAGAAAGTCAGATTAAAAAAAGAGGATTTAACCATTGAAATTAGGGGATTTGAAGAGCGTAATAGCGGTTCCAGCCTAGAGAAGGCAAGAAGATCATCGAATCTCACAGCATTAGAAGGAGATTGACACTGAAGAAGCGACTAAACAGCAATTAGGGATTCGAAGCTAAGAACAAATCATGAATCAGTGTGCAACAAAACAAAGAACAGACACAGAAACGCGGGAAAAAAATAAGAGGATACAGCTCAGGATCCTTGCGCCTGAGCTCATCGAACATCTGCTTGTAAGGAGTTCCAAAGTCGTAGACGTTAGGCTCTCTGACAGACGGTCCAGGTAGTTTAACATGAGACCCTGTCCCGTACGAAGCAACGTCGAGACCTTGCCTCTTAAGTAGAGCGTGAGCCTCCATGCTCCGGTTCTGATTCGACGAACAGACCATTGCGTACCGGAACCTCATGGCGAAGCCGCCGCGACGAACAAATCTGCGATTTTTCCCGGCGACTGTGGCGTTAGCGGCCCGAAGCGGTTTACAAAGTTCCCGAATTTCAGAGATGCAATGTGACGGGATTTAGTTGGGCCGGAGTCTGGGCCGGGCTTTATCAACCAATCGAATATTTCTTTTTTTACTTTTTCCTTATACGAACGAGTTACGAGGTGGTCCAAGCGGAAATTTCTTACGACAAAGAGATGTTTCTGTTTTTTCCTTTTTGAGACTGTATCGTCCAATCAAAAGGGTCGGTCCCTTGCATTGACTTGACTTTGGCATTTTTATATAACTACTTGTTAGATTTGACCCCTTGACTTTGGCATTTTTACTCTCAAAAATGTTTTGACAAGTAGTCTCTTACGTTGTCGTCTTATTCCTAATGTCTTACATTTTTTTGTTTCTTAAGCTGTCTAAACTCAAATAGGAATCCTTCTTTTGGTTAAATTCAAAAATGTTTTCAAACAAAAAACGAAAAAGCAAAAATGAAAACGGAACTTAATGTAACGCGTATTAGTAGTTAGTTATGTGTGCCCATGCTGAGTAAACGATGTTGACCGGGCTCAAAGACTTGTTTACGCAGGCATTAATACCAAGTCGTATAAGCCACTCTGTTACAACAGACGACTCATCAAAAAACTGGATTTTGAAATAATATCTAATCCCGCAGGCCACATACTCTTCTTCTCTTCATCTATTCTTCATTACTAAGGGTAACATATTAAAATAGTCTTATATATACAATATCAAACCAGCCACGTGTCGTCACCAGAGATGGTTCGCCGTCTTTGCGGTGGCTTCATGGCGTTGTTGAAGATGTGCTGTGGTCAGAACGCTTCTGGGGGAGAGGTAACCGCCGAAGACGGCGGAAACCGTGGCATCTTCTTCGATCTCCAAGAGCTTGAGATCGCGACTGATTTATTCTCCGAGAAGAATCGGCTCGGACACGGAGGATTTGGCCCTGTCTACAAGGTAATTTTGAAAATTCTGTTTTTTTTTTTTTTTTTTGAGGTGGAAAAACAATGTTTATTATTTGATACGACATTACGAATATATAGGGATTGATGCCGAGTGGTGAAGAAATAGCTGTGAAGAAACTATCGGTGAATTCGAGACAAGGGTCGAGAGAATTCACAAACGAGGTTAAGCTCTTGCTGAGGATTCAACACAAGAACTTGGTTTCGTTGCTGGGTTGTTGCTTCAATGGTCCCGAGAAGATGCTGGTTTACGAGTACCTCCCTAACCGGAGTCTCGATTATTTTCTCTTCGGTACGTACATCTCTTAATTCACGAATTATCCGAACAAACCACACCGAATCATCGGTTCTCTTCTGTCTGATTCATTCAATTCAGGCCGGTATGGTTAAACCATTGATCTTCTCTGTAATTTTCAGATAAGATCAATCCCGGTTTACTTGACTGGTACAGTCGTTGGCGAATAATTATAGGCGTGGCAAGAGGACTGTTATATCTACACGAAGAAGCTCCGATTCGGATAATCCACAGAGACATAAAAGCCAGCAACATTCTTCTAGACAATGACTTGAACCCGAAAATCTCTGATTTCGGTTTGGCCCGGTTATTCCCAGGCGATGGCACTCATACCAATACCTTAAAAATCTCTGGGACTTAGTGAGTACAACAAACCCCCCACCACAATGAAAAAAAAAATATGAATGTTGTAATATGTATAAATTCAGAGGCTTATTATATATGTGAGTGTTGATGCAGTGGTTACATGGCTCCTGAGTATGCGTTGCACGGGCTTTTATCGGTCAAATCGGATGTTTTCAGCTTTGGAGTTTTGGTTTTGGAGATAGTTACCGGAAGAAAGAACCACAATCCTCGTCTTGGACCGGAAATGGCCGATCTCTTGAACTATGTAAGTTTGAATCATACCATTAAGTCATTAGCCGGTTCTGTTTAGCACAATCTATACAAATGAACCAATCAATTCAAGTTTGCCATTATTGTATATAGTTAGGTTCTGTTTAGGTTCCCAATTATTATGTTCGGTAAATTTTGTTTAGCATCAGAACCGTGAGAACTACTTAACAGGTTATTATTACACACCCTAACCAACCCGGATCATGGTTTTGTACCAAACCATGCAAATTCACCCCCTGCATGTTTTCATTTGTTCTGCTTCGATGCCAACAAATCCTACATTTGTTCATCTACCGTCGGAACTAAAGTCGGTCTGACTCAATAACAAGAATTTATAATCGGTACAGGCGTGGAAGTTGTACCAAGAAGGCAAAATTCTGGAATTGGTGGATCAATCTCTAGCAGGAGTATACAACCGCGACGAAGCAGCCACATGTTTCATCATAGGGTTACTCTGTTGCCAGCAAATCACATTAAACAGACCGGACATGAACACGATTCATCAAATGTTATCGAGCGATTCATTTGACTTGCCTCAACCGGGTCGTCCTGGACTCCAAGGTCGTAGAGGAGGAGCGTCTGGACAGAACAGCGTCGTCGAGGAGTACTCGAGGACTTCCATTTCTATGTCTTCCTTCGCCGAAGGAAGGTGAGTATTAAATTGAAAACATGTATTTACGTGTATATATAGAGAGACCAAGAGAGGGACTTGTTATTATATGTTTATGGATCGTTATATTTGAGTTCTCTTCTTCTTCCTTCATAGCCAAAATATATATATATATTTCCAGACTAGGCAGCCTAGCTAGCTACTAGCTAAGTAGATTTCTTATGAGTACGATAATTTAAACTTTCAAGTTTTCATCTTTCCAAAAGAGGAACAGTTTGGCACCAACCTAGCTACTTACGGTATTTCTTTAATATTAGTTTGAAACAAATTTAATTCATGACCAGAACAACGAAGTTTAGTTTCACAAGCAAACAAGTCCAACAACCTAAGCTTAGTTTTGGTCAACCTAATTTTTTTTAATCATCTTTTTTCTTCCGCAACCAAAACTAAGCCTTATATAAGTCTGGTTTCGTTCTATTGGTTTATTGGTTTCTACTTTCCATTGGGTGTATTACATTTGGCCCTAATAAAATTTAGATGATATGGCTTCTAATTCTAATGATCTGATAGTTTAGTTTATATAGTTCGAAAGCCATAACTAAATTACCAAGCCGAACAAAAATCAAATCGGTTTAATGATTCTCTCCACAAGCCCATCATTAATTATAAATTATTAGAAAGCTAGTATGTAGAGTTTTGTGGTAGCATAAATCTTGCTTCGGTTTTTGTTTTCTTCGATATTATGTCGGATTTAAATTGGATTTATTTGTTGAAGTTATAGTTTTTGCTTATTTGCCATCAGTTGTATTTAAATCAAAAGCAGGCTTCTACTTTGGGCTTTGCTTTTTGTTTAGTCGAACACTTTAAGGAGTTAGGATTATAAGATTCACTGAAGGTCTTTGGGGAAAATACTAGGATTTTGTTGGCTTTGTTCACATTTACCTTTGATTTTATTTTAATAAAATGTTTTTGAAAAGACACATTACATTAATTCGGTACGTCATTTTAAAAGATTCAACTGTTTTAAGAAGTTTCGGGCGTACATGCATTCAAAAACCATTACTGCTTCCCTCACGTTATCGACACTTCTGGTCTGTCAATTTGCTAGCTAGACGAGCAATGTTCAAAGTCAATATAACAAGATATGAACCTAACTCCAAAGTAAAAACCCAGAAGAAAAACGTGTTTGATCAGACAGGCTGATGAGAAGAAACTAGCTAGCGTAGCTAAACGAAAGACTTTTGGAACTTACATTGACTAAAATAATAGTATTCAATAGGCGTTCGCTACTCGTTTAGTCACAAATCACAATAGATTAGGGAAATTAAAGAAGAAGCAAAAAAGGGCATCAATTGAAATAAATACTTTTGAGGTCTCTCTCTCAAGTTCGTCCCCCTTGAGAAGTTGCTTAAACAGAGCTCATGGGGTCCCACTACAAACAGTGACCCACTTTCTCTATTTGGATATATCTCCTGATAAATTATATGGGCCCCACCCCCATTACAAAAATGAAATATCCCATAACTCTCACTTTCATTGGCCCTCCTTTTATTTTCTCTTATTTTTTTTTACATACCAATTTTAAAAACAAAGAAAATAGAAAAAAAAACAGTGTATATATGGACGGAGTTTACTCGATCGAAAACAGCCACTCTCCATTAAAACAAAAAAAAAAAAAAATAGTATATGTTTTTTTAAAAGACTCGAAACTCAATTATGGCGAATCTCTCTTCTGGTTTTCAGACATTCACAATGGATGATCCCATAACTCAGCTTGCAGAACTCAACAACACTCTTCATCAGTTCCAAACAATGTTTGCTCCTTCGTCTCTCGACTCTCTTTTCTTTCATCAACATCAACAATTCCCAGATCATTTCCCCGGAAAATCTCCCGAGAATAATTTTCATCAAGGGGTTTTCCTTCCTTTTAATATTCACGACAACAACGACGAGTCTTCTTCAAGACTCGATACCAAGAAGAGAAAAACATTAATGGCGTCTGTGTCTACCTCGGAGAATAGTGTCTCTGACCAAACTCTATCTACTTCTTCTGCTCAAGTTTCCTTAAATGGAAATATTTTGACCAAAAATGTATTTAATCAAACCTCGAAACCCTAATTTCATATGGTTAATCAAACTCTCAGTTTCCATGATTCTAACCATATATGTTTTCTTATTGATTGAAATCACAGAGTCCTACAAGGAGAGGGAAGAGGTCTAAGAATAGAGAAGAAGAGATAGAGAGAGAAGTTGTTCATGTTAGAGCCAAAAGAGGTCAAGCCACTGATAGCCACAGCTTAGCAGAGCGGGTAAAAATTCATTATATAATCAAATATATTGATCTTTAGAAATTGTTAATCGTAATAAATTGTATAGTGAAAATATATTTAATTTTCTTACTGTGTGTTTTCAGGTTCGGCGAGGTAAAATAAACGAGAGATTGAGATGCTTGCAAGATATAGTCCCCGGATGTTATAAGGTGATTATGAGAAAATTAGTTTGTTTAGACTATAACAAATTATTTTTTTACTGAATATATATTTGGTGATACAGGCAATGGGAATGGCTACGATGTTGGACGAGATAATTAATTACGTCCAGTCCTTACAAAATCAAGTCGAGGTATAATTATTATAGTAACTAATTTATACGTACTAGTGCAAATTATCTGATTATTTCCATTCGTGTCAATAATTACTAAATCGTTTTTTTTTTTTAATGTGGATTCAGTTTTTATCTATGAAGCTTACAGCAGCAAGTTCGTATTATGACTTCAACTCAGAGTCTGATGCTGTTGATTCCATGCAGGTACAGAATCTTCGATTTTTTAATTGAACTCGTCCAATAAATAACTTCTTAATTGTGTGCTTGTACTTTGTAGTGATTAATTATTAAATTGAGTTTTATTTGAATATTTAATGTTTGCAGAAGGCAAAGGCACGTGAGGCAGTAGAGATGGGGCAAGGGAAGGATGGGAGTACTGTCTTCCATTCATCATCATGGACCCTTTGACTTTTGTTTTTTCTCTCCCTTTTTTGTTGTCTTTCTAATTTCTCCTTTTTTGGATAAGAATACTTATAAAGATTGATTTCAATTATTTGGATGCCAAATGATGTGTATGCTGTGTAATGTCGACATTACAAATTTATTGCCTAGAGATTGCAATTCAATTAGATCGGGACAGTGACAAATGCTTTATGGAGATCTTTTAAGTTTACAGTACGCATTTTCGTAATTGAATCGCTAATATAAACATTTCATTAATGTTCAGTGTTTTGTAACACAAACAGAAACAGTAACTTATACTCCATTGATTAAAAACTGTATTCCCTCTATTGATCGTTTAAGGTTTTTTTACATAAATTAAGATAATAATTAATATACTATTTTGTTCGATATAAATAATTAACCAGTTAAAAAAACTTTGGATAAAAATAAAAAATTTATCATAAATTTAAAAATATAAAACGACAAATAATATAAAACAAAAATTTAACTCTAAAACGACAAATAATATGAAACAGATGAAATATGTTTTGGTTGTAAAGTATTACTATGACTTAGGACCGGCCTAAAGCCCAACCAAACCAAGTATGGACTTCTGCGGCTTATTTTTATATTAAAAAATTTTAAGGTAAAAAAAAACATCATATTTTTCTATAAAATTATTAAAACAGTCTATTTTTTTTTTTATATTTGCGGTTTTCAAAAATTTAAGGCCACTCAGTGTCAGCTTTGCTAGGACTATAATTTTTGTTTTCTTTTAAAAAAAAATTCTACATCTTTAAAATGTCAAAGTTGCGGTTTAGAGTGAAAAAAATAATATAAAAAAAGATTGTAACTGCCATAAATTTTAATTAGTCAGTAATTTTACAAAATGATTCATGATTATCAAAGTGTTTTGAAAGTTGTAGAAAACTAGAAACCTCATCAATCACACATTTTAGATAATGGTCATGAGTCTCATGACTCATGCGGAATGTTTCGTCGATATATTGTTAGGTGTGAATAATTTTATATATAACTATTAACTAAATACGGTTAGTTTAACATAATCTATCAGAGATGATCGAACTAATTTTTTAATTGTTTAGTTTAATATACACTTGGAATGGAGTTGGTGCAGAACGGGACGAGACATGATCAATATATGGTGAAAGAAGATGACTTACTTTCAAAAGACTATTTAACAAAATAAATTTCATGAAAGAGAAGGAGTATATATACACTACTATATTTGATATATAAAAAATACATATATATAAACATATATAAATTTTTGTAGTCTAATGCTTACAGAGTTAGATACTTTATAAACCGAAAACATGGAGCCTCTTCAATAAATACAAAAATTGAAAAAATAATAATTTCAAATTAGTCACGAGCATCCTGGAACGTCCAAAAGAATAGTCATCAAAACTGTAGTTTTAAGAAAAGGAATAAAACATAGAGTTAAAACGCACATTATAGATTAAGGGGAGCCCCCCTTAAAAAAATGGGATCAGCAGTTTTGACTTGGGTCAAAATTCAAATAAAGGACAAGCAAAGATGATAAACTCGAACACCAACTGGATTTGGACCCGAGGGAGTAGTATACTGAAAATTGACGAAACGACCCTTCAGTTGTTGCTATCGAAAGAAAGACATAATGATGTGTGTCTCCGAAACGAAGCACAAAGACAAAGAGAGGTTTTATGCAATTTGTGGAAGATTGTGGATTGTGCATTTCGAAAGGACGTGTTTAGTCGTGGAGCAACCAAAGATATTTTCTTCCTTATAATTTGTGGACTCTGTAATTATCTAAACACATAGCTTTTCATTTCATAAATAAATGCATGAGTGACGGTTCATACTTCATAGAATCTGATGGATGTTCCCTATTCATCATATGCATGATTGGGAAGAACATTTGTGAAATTCTATATATTTTATTCTTTGTTTTTTTAGCATTGTTATTTACTACTCTAGTTTGTATTAGTATTGTGGATGTATTATAATTCATTTTTAAAAACGATATGTGAATTATAAACGATAAAAAGAACAAAAAACTAAATCCTTTTTAACATTACTTTTAACAATCAACAATTTATAATACCTTTCAAGATATCTCCTAATTAATGGTTTTTTATAGTAGATATCATATTTAGTTTTAACTGCAAATAAATAAAATCTAGATAGTGAGGCGTTGTGACATTTGGTAAAACTGAGTAGAATCGAATTGCTTCATGCATGATATACATTATATTGTTTATTTTATTTAAATTTTCCAGTTGGATAAGTACTCATAAATGGTCAAAAACTCAAAATTATAAGAGAAAACTAAAAAAAGTGGGAGTGGAGTCCATGCATGTGTTGCTCTCAAAATGGTTGTGCCTTAGTTTAGGGCTTTAAAGATGAATATTGGTTAATTTGAGAATTAATTAGTCGAAAGTAAAAGATAGGTCAGAACATAAAATAAGGATATATATATATAACAGGAAAATAAAACGAGAGAGTAGATGCAATGCATGCATCCATAAAACTAGGGAGGACAGCTTCAAATGGACCATTACTTGCCCTAAAGAAGATGGAAAATATGTGGGGCTTCCTATTCATCCCCGTCTTATTGCATATATATACATATAATTCTAAATTAATATATTATTGAATAGTTCAATTGCTAAGTGGTTTATTGCTCTAGTAGCTAGTTCTACCGTGCTTATTATCTATTGAAAATGATCCATAAAGAACCAAAATTTATAATTAATATTGAAAAACTGTATTACATGTTAAAGGTTCTCTTTCATAATTAAACCTTAAAAACAAATTAAGGTTCACTACATGAAGCAAATACACACTTTATAATTTAATATAATGTTGAAGAAGTAAGTTTTGGGAAACAAATAAATATTTGGTACCAAAAAAGTATTCTATAAATAGATTTGGTGATCACATCATTTGGTGGCAGAGAACAAAAGATGGGCAAGTTCAAGGATCCAGAAACATTGTGGGGAACCACCAACCACCAAATTTTTGGATGTGGAGGAGTTGTTAGCTCCTCAATTATCTGAAGCCTCTCTACTCTTAACTCTTAAGATTCTTAACCCACGAAATCTCCAATTCTCCCACTTTTTAGTAATCTTAATAAATACTTTTCTAATACCTATTTTATCATTATCTACTAGAACAACTAAGATAACAATAAGGCATGTTTTTCTTATAAAAGATTAGTACACACATAGCGCCATAAATAAATTGTTTTATATTAATCCCGTTTTTTTAGTGGGCAAAACACTTATATATGCGACTCTGTGTGACTGAGTCCTTGCAAAATTTTCAAATGATATTTGTTTTTGTTAAGTATTATTACACAGAATGTGAAACAAGAGTCTCAATACTTGGAAGTCTTAAGAAAACTGTGAACAAAACTTGGAAATAGTGAAAGTTATCGTTACCGAACAATAAAATCAAAGTGAGAAAACTCATAAATTTTGTCGAGGGGGTATAAGTGATGCCTTGAACTTAAAAAACTAGTTACTTTTTTCCTTTTTTTACAAATGATCCCAAACTTGTCTGCGACCTTACATTCCGAGCCAAAACCTCTCTTTTCTAAGTGCTAACATGTAGATCAAGCGATCGATCATAGTATCAATGAGCTTCACTGTCGGAGGATCTGTTGAAGCTGAAGGACTTGGTTTCTCTGTTCTGGTGGCAGCAAATTGATCTGCTCTGGCGTCAGGCTCATCACCTGTCGAAGTAATGCCTTCTCCATCTCTGCAGATATCTGCACAAATAAGAAAACTACAATCATAAACAAAAAGAAGAAAAACTCTTTGTTCTGTAATCAGCAAAAGTCACTTAGAATTCCGGTAAAAGACACAACTACAACATCTACTGGAAAAGGAATGCTCAAAACGATGGAACTACACAATCGTCGACATGAATAGATAAATCCTAGAAGCACCAAGGGTTCAATGGCTGTGTCTTTTAGTTGAAATAGGTTTGAAGGTCGATTACCGGTGCAGGGCGAGGTGGTGGGCCGCCTCCAGGCCCAACTTGGCTTGGTGTAGGAACCGGTCCTAAGCCTGGGAGATGAGTAATGTTTGAGCTCTCTGATTGGCCACCCATCCAAGAAGGACCTCTGTCTGCAGCCATGGGACCTCCTAATTGGTTATTGTTGTAGTCTCCACGAAATTGACCTCCTACCTGAAACAAAAGACAAGATTACAAGCAGTGAGACCCAACATCATTATTCTAAGCAAAATCATGATTTTAACGTAATCAGAACTAAAAGACAATAAGCAAAGATGAGCAGAATTATTCAGGAAGAAAACAATTTCCCACATCTGATTTACGAATAATAATGTGAGATGTTGGACAGAATCCTCTCACTAAATGGTGAATCTACTACTGAAAGTATGGCGCTGGGGATACAGCATAAGAGGTAAGCAACATAATTGCATAGTCAATCAGCAAAACCAACGAACATCGCCTAAAAATATAAGACAGCAGGCGTATAAGTACCTGATATGGTGGCTGACTAGGAAGATGTGGCTGTACCTGCGGGAATTGAGGTCCACCAGAAGCAGGGGGTCTGTTGCCTGACTGTAAATTGGTTCAAATAACGAGCTCTAGCCAGTCAAAAACATAAATCACAACGACGGAAACAAAAGAAAACCGATAATAGCTACTTAACAACTCTCGACTCACATGGAACATAGGTTGAGAATGATGCTGAGGAGGTGCGCCATGGTGCTGAAACCCAGTGTTTGGACCAGTCTGCGCTGGTCCAAATTGATGATGATAAGGTCTAGGCTGTTGCTGAGCCAAATGAGGACCTCCACCCGAGTGCATTGGCTGTTGTTGCAACTGAGTCGAGGAGGCTGGTATATCAAGATGATGAAACGGAGTTGGTTGGGATGCTGGATGATGAGGAACCGGAGGAGGCGCGCTTTGAACCTGAGAAGACTGTGGATGGGACAAAGAAGTGCCAGCAGGATTCAGATGTCCCTGACGCTGGGGATGCGAAAAACGAGGCTGCGATGGAGCATTGCTGGTTGCAGAAACAGAAGGTGGAGGCGGCATAGGCATTGGTTGTGGCGTCGGGTGCTTTCTAATCGGGGCTTGTGGCTGCATTGTAGGTGCTGGCTCTTGTAAGCCGCCTCCGCTTTGAACAGAAGACATATGAGCTTGAACGTTTGGCTTTGGTGGGAGAGATTGATGAGAATGTTGAGGTTGTTGGGCGGCTTGTGGCTCAACTTTTGGAATCTATATACACAGAGTTGTAAATGTAAGAAGTATGAAATGAAACTACAAACAAAATGACTTGAGAATTTTATTTTTGATATAAAGATCCAAGGAAATACCACTTGAGGAGGCTGAACCATTCCAAGCATGATTTGTGCCTGTAATATTCAACAAAATATAGCATCATCAACATCAAATACAAGTCTAAAATCTACCAATAAATGAAATTCTTGGTACATTCGTAGTTGCTCAGGCATGAATCTAAACACTGTTCATATCTGGAAACCACACAAAACCCTAAATTTTAACCAGCTGCTACTACAAACAATACTATACCCAAACAAAATAACTTAGAGTAAGAAGCTCTGGATCGTAATCTCCCTCGCTTATTAGAAAGCACAAAATGCAAATAACAGGATTGGGAAAAGTTAAGGAGAACCTGGAAAAGAGCCTTCGTCAAAAGAGGATTCCGAATCAGAATCTCCCTCGCTTGCTGGTGGTTTTGATCAATCAGCGCCTGCGCCATCAGATTCAATCGATCAAAAACAGAACTCAAGGAAGAAAAGAAAAAAAAAACAAGTAATTATCTTTTCAAATCCGTAAAAGGATTAAAACCCTCGAGAAAGAGTTGTATCCGATAATCGGGGAATAGAGAAAAGAAAGAAGTGAACCTTCATTTGAGACATAATATCGTAGAGCTGACTTTTGGTCATTCCGGCGAGATTTGCCGGTAAACCGGCGTCTCCGCCGATTTGCTTACCCGCCATTGTCCTCGTCGGTGGTCGCAGCCGTGACAAACTGAGAATGCCCAGTGCAGATTTAAGACGCGACACAACACAGTACGTCTGGGCCTCGCACAGATGGGCTCATATGGTGTCTATCATTCTTGGCCCAATATGATAAATAGACTTAGTTTGGATTGAATTAAAAGAAAAAAACATATTCTTCTACATGTCTGGATCTTTTTTTTTGTTGATAAAAATGTCTGAATCTATTTGATCTTTGAAACTATGTAACTCTACATATATTTTAAACTCTAAATTTTTTTTTGTTGGTTGAAATTTACAACTCTAAATCAACTAATAATTAATAGAATGGTCCATGACACTTTTATACTAAATCAAGTCTCTTCTCATTTTCAATTTGCTTCAACTCCTCACATTTTTGTATGATCATTTTCTCCTTAATAATTTTAGCAGAAATCTAAAAATATAGACATGCATTAGTTAAATATATGAAATTTATTCAAAAATGTTCTTTATGTGTACCATGTTAATTGAAACACGTAACATGCATTTATATAGTAGATCTGTAATATAAAATATATCTTTTGGAAAAGCAAAAGCTTAAACACAAGTTTGCATTACAAAGCGTGTGACACGGTTTTGGCCTCTTCACTTTCTTGTTGCTGCATAGATCTTCTTTTTATTTTTGTTTCCATCCATAATTTTCGTACGCGATAATTTATTTATTTCACCCATATCATACAATATTAATATTAATAGGATTCTTGCCTTTAGTAAGTCGGTAAACGTCATCGGCTTTATTTTGATTCTTTCAGGTAAAAATAGTCTTCCACTACATTCGTCTCCCACCATGTTCTGCCAATTTCAAGTTTA